>CM055895.1:26335043-27057543 GCA_029582155.1 Panopea generosa
GTAGTCCAAGGCACCATCTCAAGGTCATTCCTTCTCCGTGGCCGAGTAGTTCAAACCACCATCTCAAGATCACTTCCCTCTCCGTGGCCGAGTAGTCCAAGCCACCATCTCAAGATCACTTCCCTCTCCGCGGCCGAGTAGTCCAAGGCACCATCTCAAGATCACTTCCCCCTCTGTGGCCGAGTAGTCCAAGCCACCATCTCAAGATCACTTCCCTCTCCGTGGCCGAGTAATCCAAGCCACCATCTCAAGATCACTTCCCTCTCCATGGCAGAGTAGTCCAAGGCACCATCCCAAGATCACTTCCCTCTCCGTGGCCGTGTAGTCCAAGCCACCATCTCAAGATCACTTCCCTCTCCGAGGCCGAGTAGTCCAAGCCACCATCTCAAGATCACTTCCCTCTCCGCGGCCGAGTAGTCCAAGGCACCATCTCAAGATCATTTCCCTCTCCATGGCTGAGTAGTCCAAGGCACCATCTCAAGATCACTTCCCTCTCCGTGGCCGAGTAGTCCAAGCCACCATCTCAAGATCACTTCCCTCTCCGCGGCCGAGTAGTCCAAGGCACCATCTCAAGATCACTTCCCTCTCCCCGGCCGAGTAGTCCAAGGCACCATCCCAAGATCACTTCCCTCTCCGCGGCCATGTAGTCCAAGGCACCATCTCAAGATCACTTCTTTCTCCGTGGCTGAGTAGTCCAAGGCACCAGCTCAAGATCACTTCCCTCTCCGCGGCCGTGTAGTCCAAGGCACCATCTCAAGATCACTTCCCTCTCCCTGGCCGAGTAGTCCAAGCCACCATCTCAAGATCACTTCCCCCTCCGTGGCCAAGTAGTCCAAGGCACCATCTCAAGATCACTTCCCTCTCCGTGGCCGAGTAGTCCAAGGCACCATCTCAAGATCACTTCCCTCTCCGTGGCCGAGTAGTCCAAGCCACCATCTCAAGATCACTTCCCTCTCCGTGGCCGAGTAGTCCAAGGCACCATCTCAAGATCACTTCCCTCTCCATGGCTGAGTAGTCTAAGCCACCATCTCAAGATCACTTCCCTCTCCGTGGCCGAGTAGTCCAAGGCACCATCTCAAGATCACTTCCCTCTCCGTGGCCGAGTAGTCCAAGGCACCATCTCAAGATCACTTCCCTCTCTGTGGCCGAGTAGTCTAAGCCACCATCTCAAGATCACTTCCCTCTCCGTGGCCGAGTAGTCTAAGCCACCATCTCAAGATCACTTCCCTCTCCGTGGCCGAGTAGTCCAAGCCACCATCTCAAGATCACTTCCCTCTCCGTGGCCGAGTAGTCCAAGGCACCATCTCAAGATCACTTCCCTCTCCATGGCTGAGTAGTCTAAGCCACCATCTCAAGATCACTTCCCTCTCCGTGGCCAAGTAGTCCAAGCCACCATCTCAAGATCACTTCCCTCTCCGTGGCAGAGAAGTCCAAGGCACCATCTCAAGATCACTTCCCTCTCCGTGGCCGAGTACTCCAAGGCACAATCTCAAGATCACTTCCCTCTCTGCGGCCGAGTAGTCCAAGCCACCATCTCAAGATCACTTCCCTCCCCGCGGCCGAGTAGTCCAAGGCACCATCTCAAGATCACTTCCCTCTCCATGGTAGAGTAGTCCAAGCCACCATCTCAAGATCATTCCTTCTCCGTGGCCGAATAGTCCAAGCCACCATCTCAAGATCACTTCCCTGTCCGTGGCCGAGTAGTCCAAGGCACCATCCCAAGATCACTTCCCTCTCCGCGGCCATGTAGTCCAAGGCACCATCTCAAGATCACTTCTTTCTCCGTGGCTGAGTAGTCCAAGGCACCATCTCAAGATCACTTCCCTCTCCGCGGCCGTGTAGTCCAAGGCACCATCTCAAGATCACTTCCCTCTCCGTGGCCGAGTAGTCCAAGCCACCATCTCAAGATCACTTCCCCCTCCGTGGCCAAGTAGTCCAAGGCACCATCTCAAGATCACTTCCCTCTCCGTGGCAGAGTAGTCCAAGCCACCATCTCAAGATCACTTCCCTCTCCGTGGCAGAGTAGTCCAAGCCACCATCTCAAGATCACTTCCCTCTCCGTGGCCGAGTAGTCCAAGCCACCATCTCAAGATCACTTCCCTCTCCGTGGCCGAGTAGTCCAAGCCACCATCTCAAGATCACTTCCCTCTCCGTGGCCGAGTAGTCCAAGCCACCATCTCAAGATCACTTCCCTCTCCGTGGCCGAGTAGTCCAAGCCACCATCTCAAGATCACTTCCCTCTCCGTGGCCGAGTAGTCCAAGCCACCATCTCAAGATCACTTCCCTCTCCGTGGCCGAGTAGTCCAAGGCACCATCTCAAGATCACTTCCCTCTCCGTGGCCGAATAGTCCAAGGCACCATCTCAAGATCACTTCCCTCTCCATGGCAGAGTAGTCCAAGCCACCATCTCAAGATCACTTCCCTCTCCGTGGCCGAGTAGTCCAAGCCACCATCTCAAGATCATTTCCCTCTCCGTGGCCGAGTAGTCCAAGCCACCATCTCAAGATCACTTCCCTCTCCGTGGCCGAGTAGTCCAAGCCACCATCTCAAGATCACTTCCCTCTCCATGGCCGAGTAGTCCAAGGCACCATCTCAAGATCACTTCCCTCTCCGTGGCCGAGTAGTCCAAGCCACCATCTCAAGATCACTTCCCTCTCCGTGGCCGAGTAGTCCAAGCCACCATCTCAAGATCACTTCCCTCTCCGTGGCCGAGTAGTCCAAGCCACCATCTCAAGATCACTTCCCTCTCCGTGGCCGAGTAGTCCAAGCCACCATCTCAAGATCACTTCCCTCTCCGTGGCCGAGTAGTCCAAGGCACCATCTCAAGATCACTTCCCTCTCCGTGGCCGAGTAGTCCAAGCCACCATCTCAAGATCACTTCCCCCTCCGTGGCCGAGTAGTCCAAGGCACCATCTCAAGATCACTTCCCCCTCCGTGGCCGAGTAGTCCAAGCCACCATCTCAAGATCACTTCCCTCTCCATGGCAGAGTAGTCCAAGCTACCATTTCAAGATCACTTCCCTCTCCGTGGCCGAGTAGTCCAAGCCACCATCTCAAGATCACTTCCCCCTCCGTGGCCGAGTAGTCCAAGGCACCATCTCAAGATCACTTCCCTCTCCGTGGCCGATTAGTCCAAGCCACCATCTCAAGATCACTTCCCCCTCCGTGGCCGAGTAGTCCAAGGCACCATCTCAAGATCACTTCCCTCTCCGCGGCCGATTAGTCCAAGCTACCATTTCAAGATCACTTCCCTCTCAGTGATTCTCTTTAGATTTATGTAATATGTTTACGGTCTTCCTCCACACCTGGATGCCTGTATAACATAATTATAATGTGTTGAAAGTGCTGTTGAACCACACTCAATTAATAGTCCTATATTGTGTTCAAGCCATATTTGAAAAAATATCTGCTTTGTCTTGTCAGTCTGCAAACTTCGATGTAATTAAACTTGTGAACAGATCACATAACAGCTACCGTTTTGCTCAAATAACCATCGAACCCCAACAACCATTACTGTTGTAGTGAGACAAACGTATAGCAGATGTCTGGACTGTTTTTTATATATATATATTTTTTTTTGTTTAAACTTTGTTTAGAAATGCTTTTGTTTTATTAATTGTTTGTTTACTGTTTTGTTTGTTTGTTGTTTATATTATTTTTGATGTATACAGTAAGCCATAATGCTAAAGCACAGGGTAAGATACATTTGAGACACCCCCAAACCCCACGATTATTTACTACATGTCGCTGCATCATGACGCGCTATGTTATATGCTCCATCCATCAGTTTACAGAAGATTTCAACAATGGTGCCAACCTGTGTGTAATCATGTCCCAAATGCCAAATAGTCTTACCACCCTATTATATATATATAGCTACAGTAAATTGCATATACCACTTGTTGCATATACCATATGTTGCATATACCACTTGTTGCATATACCATTATGTTGCATATACCATATGTTGCATATACCATATGTTTCCTTCCAAAAGTGTCCTGTGCATTAGAAGTATTTTGTATTGCAGGTATTTATATTTATGTTTTTTTTTGTATTATAGGTATTTATCTTTATGTTTTTTTGCATTATAGGTATTTATCTGTATGTTTTTTGTATTATAGGTATTTATCTGTATGTTTTCTGTATTATAGGTATTTATCTTTATGCTTTATTAGCTCGCCGGGACGAAGTCCAAGGAGAGCTATTGTCATGACCCCAGCATCATCGTCGTCATCTGTAGATACCCAGGTTAAACTTTTGCGTTTAAGTTTCAGATATCTATGCAACGACTCATTGGATGTGACTGAAACTTCGCATGTGTGTTCACCATCATCAATGGAACACACAGAGACAAGAACCATAACTCTGGATTGCATTTTGGCACAGTTATGGCCCTTTTTGGACTAAGATACCCAGGTTAAACTTTTGCGTTTAGTTGCGTTTAAGTTTAAGATATCTATGGAACCACTGATTGGATATGAATGAAGCTTCGCATGTGTGTTCACCATCATCAATGGAACACACAGAGACAAGAACCATAACTCTGGGTTGCATTTTGGCACAGTTATGGCCCTTTTTGGACTTAATTTTTCAGGTTAAAGTTTTTTATCATGTAAAATATCTATGCAACCAGTCATTGGATATGAATGAAACTTCACATTGTGTTCACCATCATCAATGGAACCCACAGAGATAAGAACCATAACTCTGGGTTGCATTTTGGCACAGTTATGGCCCTTTTTCGACTTAATTTTTCAGGTTAAAGTTTTTTATCAGGTAAAATATATATGCAACCACTCATTGGATGTGAATGAAACTTCGCATGTGTGTTGACCATCATCAATGGAACACACAGAGACAAGAACCGTAACTCGAGGTTGAATTTTGGCAGAGTTATGGCCCTTTTGGACTTAATTTTTTGTCTGTAGACACCCAGGTTAAACTTTTGCGTTTAGTTGCGTTTAAGTGTTGGTGTTTCCAATCTCAATCTTTGCATGGGTGGTGAGTTTTATCCCATCGGCGAGCTTTGTTGTCTTCTGACAACTCTTGTTGTATTATAGGTATTTATCTTTATGGTTTTTTTTATATTATAGATATTATCTTTATGTTTTTTGTATTATAGGTATTTATCTTTATGGTTTTTTTTGTATTATAGGTATGTATCTGTATATTTTTTGTATTAAAGGTATTTATCTTTATGGTTTTTTTTGTATTATAGGTATTTATCTTTATGTTTTTGTCAGTCGAAGGTATAATTGGTATAGTGTTTTGTTTTGAAGAGATTGTCATTACCAAGTATTATTAATTAATGACTGCATCAAAAAATGTTTGAAGACTTTTTGAAGCTAGGAAACAGTTTTAAAGTTTCATTTTTAGGTTCTGATAGTAAAAACTTGCAGAACATAGTTCTAAACTTTGCTGCAAATTTTGCCACGATGTTGGAACCTTATGGTAATGAGAATGACAGAGCTGACATATTCTATACATCTGTGTAACCCAATATCTTGTATTATGACATGGTTGTATTGGCTGTTATCTGATATCTTGTATTATGACATGGTTGAATTGGCTGTTACCCGATATCTTGTATTATGACATGGTTGTATTGGCTGTTACCCGGTATCTTGTATTATGACATGGTTGTATTGGCTGTAACCCGATATCTTGTATTATGACATGATTGTATTGGCTGTTACCCGATATCTTGTATTATGACATGGTTGTATTGGCTGTTACCCAATATCTTGTATTATGACATGGTTGTATTGGCGGTTACCCAATATCTTGTATTATGACATAGTTGTATTGGCTGTTACCTGGTATCTTGTATTATGACATGGTTGTATTGGCTGTTACCCGGTATCTTGTATTATGACATGGTTGTATTGGCTGTTACCCGGTTTAATGTATTATGACATGGTTGTATTGGCTGTTACCCAATATCTTGTATTATGACATGGTTGTATTGGCTGTACCCGGTATCTTGTATTATGACATGATTGTATTGGCTGTTACCCGATATCTTGTATTATGACATGGTTGTATTGGCTGTACCCAGTATCTTGTATTATGACATGATTGTATTGGCTGTTACCCGATAGCTTGTATTATGACATGGTTGTATTGGCTGTACCCGGTATCTTGTATTATGATATGATTGTATTGGTTGTTACCCGATAGCTTGTATTATGACATGATTGTATTGGCTTTTGGCTCACCAGCAAGTTGACATTGTCCTGAAACACTTATAATCGTGGAGAACATATCAGTGATCGTGATTTTAGACTGGTTATAATAAAGTAAACATTATAGTACTTGCGTAATCATGATTTAAGACTGATACCAGTACAACTGTTTATAATGTGATTACACGGAGTAGAGCATTGGACCTAGAATCAGAGGGTTGTGGGTTTGATCCCCCACACAGCCATTTGTAAGTTAACAGATTGGGGCCAGTGTAACTCTTGCTTTAAACTGGAATTTAGAAAGTTATAATCTGCCTGAAGGATGAATTATAAAAGCTTAAGTAAAAAATAAAAGGCTGACCTTTTTGTCTCCAAGAAGCACTTTGGCAGTATAAGCTTTAGCATATATAACCATGTTTATTGCGTGACTTGATTTCTGTACCCCATCTGTGCTAATCTATTTAGAATGTTTGACAAAAATTCTGAAAGCTTAACATCTTTATTATCACTTCTTGCATAATAATTATTCATATCATTCTCAATTTTGCAGCAGGTAAGGATATAAGAACTGTTCTTCATAATAATTTTCCAGCAGCACTGTATTATCATTTTCTTAATTATTTTATTTTTGTACTTTATTTTAATTAAAAAGATCTTTTGATGAATTACTTTTAATAATTTCACTGTAAATATAGGATAAAATTCTTTTTTTCTGATTTTTATGCATGTGTTAAGAATGTCGAGTCACGCACAAATCAAATAAAGTCCAAAGGACTTTATGTCAGATTTGTGCTTGATTCGACATCCTTTACACATGCATAAAAAAACAGAAAAAATGAATTTAATCCTTATAATTCCAATCCTGATGATGATATTTATATATATAAAATTTGAGATTCCTCAAGTGAATGGAAAACAATTAAAACTATACGCTGCAAAGTAAATGTGTAAGAATTAACAATAGTTGGTTTATTGTATTGATTGAATATTTAGCGTCATTTTTATGCCATCGAGGGCTAACTGACAATCAGTTAACCTAACCACTGTTTCCTGAGATCCTGAAAGGTTAACCAGTACTCAAGCACACCCCATCTCTGCAAGTAACTGATAACTTTCCCACTTGAATCAGCGTAGAGAGACGAATGATAATGAGACACAATGTCGTATATCAATCATCACGGAGACTGTTGCCGGGCAGGGATTTGAACTCACGACCCCTACATTGATAGTCAGACATGTAACCAACTGAGCTAATTGGGCCCTGCTTAACCCTTTACTCCATAGATACACGTTTTCCCGCACCAATCACAGAAGGCCTTTGAAAACAGTGCAGGAAGAGTTCAGATTGCTCGTAACGAGCAATCTGAACACTTCCTGCACTGTTTTCCACTCTGTCAGTTAATATAAACATAATTCACCCATTGCTGATATGTGGTGAATTGATGCTTTCAATATTAGAGGTGTCCAAAGGCGTCTATATGAAGTAAAGGGTTAACCAAAGAAAATAGTTAACACATTTTTTATATTTTTATTTTTTTGTTGTATTCTATTCTTAAAATAAGCCTGGAACCATTATGCATGTCATTTTTGTTCATATAATATTAAACCAACCATCAAAATGTTGATGCTTCTTTGTTTACACGAGAAACGTAAAAAGTAGTCCGGCGCCAGGGGTTTAAAAGTCTTTACAAAATTGACATTGTCCAATGCTTCAAATACATATATGATAATGAGATTGGAATTATGAGAAAGTAATGAAAATTTCCATTGTTTTCAATTATAAAATATAAATATAATAACAGCTCACTTTTGAGCACTTAAATGAACTGTTATTATATTTATGCTCACTTTAAGAATTAAAAATGCTATTTCATGGAAACCAACAATTAGTTTTCTATATTAGCACCACTTCAGTAAAGCATGGTACCAAATACGTAACATTTTCCTCATCACATACACATTGCACCATGTCTTGTTCTATATTTGTTAAATTACTGCAGATTACTGTATGCTTGTATTACTAGTATACCCCTACTTTAACAAACATTTTATCTATCAAAAAGACATTACTCGTACATGTACATATACTAGAAACTGGTACCATCCTTGGTGGAAACTGGTCCAATCATTGGTGGAAACTGCTACCATCCTTGGTAGAAACTGATCTTATAAATGGTAGAAACTGGTACCATCCTTGGTAGAAACTGGTCCAATCAGTGGTAGAAACTGTTACCATCCTTGGTAGAAACTGATCTTATAAATGGTAGAAACTGGTACCATCCTTGGTAGAAACTGGTCCAATCAATGGTAGAAACTGTTACCATCCTTGGTAGAAACTGATCTTATAAATAGTAGAAACTGTTACCATCCTTGGTAGAAACTGGACCTGTCTTTGGTAGAAACGGGTATCATCCTTGGTAGAAACAGGAACTGTCTTTGGTAGAAACTGGTACCATCCTTGGTAGAAACTGGTACTGTCTTTGGTAGAAACTGGCACCATCCTTGGTAGAGACTGGTACTGTCTTTGGTAGAAACTGTTACCATCCTTGGTAGAAACAGGAACTGTCTTTGGTAGAAACTGTTACCATCCTTGGTAGAAACAGGAACTGTCTTTGGTAGAAACTGTTACCATCCTTGGTAGAAACAGGTACTGTCTTTGGTAGAAACTGTTACCATCCTTGGTAGATTCAGGTACTGTCTTTGGTAGAAACTGTTACCATCATTGGTAGAAACTTTAACTATCTTTGGTAGAAACTGGTACCATCCTTGGTAGAAACAGGAACTGTCTTTTGTAGAAACTGGTACCATCCTTGGTAGAAACTGGCACCATCCTTGGTAGAGACTGGTACTGTCTTTGGTAGAAACTGTTCCCATCCTTGGTAGAAACAGGAACTGTCTTTGGTAGAAACTGTTACCATCCTTGGTAGAAACAGGTACTGTCTTTGGTAGAAACTGTTACCATCCTTGGTAGAAACTTTTACTGTCTTTGGTAGAAACTGGTATCATCCTTTGTAGAAACAGGAACTGTCTTTGGTAGAAACTGGTACCATCCTTGGTAGAAACTGGTACTGTCTTTGGTAGAAACTGGCACCATCCTTGGTAGAAACTGGTACTGTCTTTGGTAGAAACTGGTACCATCCTTGTTAGGAACTGGTACTGTCTTTGGTAGAAACTGGTACCATCCTTGGTAAAAACTGGTTTAATCAATGGTAGGAAATGGTCCATATAATGGTAAAAACAGATCTCTTTCTTAATAGAAAATGATTCAATTAAAGGTCCCATCCTTGGTAGAAACTGGTCCCCTCCCTAGTAGAAGCTGGTCCCATCCTTGGTAGAAACTGGTCCCCTCCCTAGTAGAAGCTGGACCCATCCTTGGTAGAAACTGGTCCCCTCTCTAGTAGAAGCTAGTCCCATCCTTGGTAGAAACTGGTCCCCTCCTTAGTAGAAGCTGGTCCCATCCTGGGTAGAAACTGGTCCCCTCCTTAGTAGAAGTTGGTCCCATCCTTGGTAGAATCAATACCATCCTTCATAAAAACTGGTCCTATCCATTGTAGAAACTGGTACTATCCTTGGTAGAAATATGTCTAATCAATGGTAGAAACTGGTACCATCCTTGGTAGAAGTTGGTACCATCCTTGGTAGAAAAATGTCTAATCAATGGTAGAAACTGGAACAATCCTTGGTAGAAATTGGTACCATCCTTGGTAGAAATATGTCTAATCAATGGTAGAAACTGGTACAATCCTTGGTAGAAATTGGTACCATCCTTGATACAAATATGCCTAATCAATGGTAGAAACTGGTATTATCCTATGTAGAAACTGGTACCATCCTTGGTAGAAATATGTATTATCAATGGTAGAAACTGGTACCATCCTTGGTAGAAATTTGTACCATCCTTGGTAGAATTATATCTTATCAATGGTAGAACTTGCTACCATCCTTGGTAGAAAAATGTCTTATCAGTGGTAGAAACTGCTACCATCCTTGGTAGAAATATGTCTAATCAATGGTAGAAACTGGTACCATCCTTGGTAGATGTTGGGACCATCCTTGGTAGACATATGTATAATCAATATGTCAAATCAATGGTAGAAACTGGTACTATCCTATGTTGAAGTTGGTACCATCCTTGGTAGAAATATGTCTAATCAATGGTAGAACATGGTACCATCCTTGGTAGAAGTTGGTACCATTCTTGGTAGAAATATGTCTAAATCAATGGTAGAAACTGGTACCATCATTGGTAGAAGTTGGTACCATCCTTGGTAGAAATATGTCTAATCAATGGTAGAAACTGGTACCATCCTTGGTAGAAGTTGGTACTATCCTTGTTAGAAATATGTCTAATCAAAGGTAGAAACTGGTACCATCCTTGGTAGAAGTTGGTACCATCCTTGGTAGGAATATGTCTTATCAATGGTAGAAACTGGTACGATCCTTGGTAGAAATTGTTACCATCCTTGTTAGAAATATGTCTTATCAATGGTAGAACTGGTACAATTCTTTGTAGAAATTGGTAGAATCCTTGGTAGAATTATGTATTATCAATGGTAGAAACTGGTACCATCTTTGGTAGAAGTTGGTACCATCCTTTGTAGAAATATGTCTTATCAATGGTAGAAAGGGTCCTGTTCTTAGTAGTGAGCTGTGTTTCAATTATTAGATTATTCTTTCAAGTTAAAAATGTTGTACAAGTTTGTATTAAAATGTGGTTGTGCTTACAATGCAGCATGTCCTTATTTATTGTAAAATTCAATAGTACAAACTATATAATTTTATTTAAAGAATTAATTATATTACAAAAAAAAATATACTGCTTTTATCTGATTTAATAAAAGACACTTTATTAAATATTTCCTCAACTGTTCACCTTTTTAGTACTTCTACAAGTTTCATGGAAAAATGTAGAGATTATGTCCTCATCAAGTTTGAAATATCTGTCACAGCTGTGGATACAGTATCAGAAGTAGTGTGTTTTTCAATTTAGATTTATAACGACTAGTTTGTGATTCACAACAGGCAGCTGTATTGTAATAATATAAGAACAAATTATACATTGGCAAAATATTGATACACTGGTTTGTTTTATGAATTCAGGTGAGCAAGCTGCACCAAGTGAAGCTGTCGATGACAGAAAAAGTAAACTTAAACTGGCAGATTATTGTAGTAAGTAGACATACAAGGGATCTCACTACTGGGTGGTTTATGTCTCACAGGAATAATTCAGGGATCTCACTGCTGGGTTGTTAATGTCTCACAGAACAATTAATTTAGGGATCTTATGCTGGGTTGTTAATGTCTCACAGGACAATTAATTCAGGGATCTCACTGCTGGGTTGTTAATGTCTCACAGGACAATTAATTCAGGGATCTCACTGCTGGGTTGGGTTGTTAATGTCTCACAGACCAATTAATTCAGGGATCTCACTGCTGGGTTGTTAATGTCTCACAGGACAATTAATTCAGGGATCTCACTGCTGGGTGGTTAATGTCTCAAAGGACAATTAATTCAGGGATCTCACTACTGGGTTGTTAATGTCTCACATACCAATTAATTCAGGGATCTCACTGCTGGGTTGTTAATGTCTCACAGAACAATTAATTCAGGGATCTCACTGCTGGGTTGTACATGCCTCACATACCAATTAATTCAGGGATCTCACTGTTGGGTTGTTAATGTCTCACAGACCAATTAATTCAGGGATCTCACTGCTGGGTGGTTAATGTCTCACAGACCAATTAATTCAGGGATCTCACTGCTGGGTTGTTAATGTCTCACAGACCAATTAATTCAGGGATCTCACTGCTGGGTTGTTAATGTCTCACAGAACAATTAATTAAAGGATCTCACTGCTGGGTTGTTAATGTCTCACATGCCAATTAATTCAGGGATCTCACTGCTGGGTTGTTAATGTCTCACAGACCAATTAATTCAGGGATCTCACTACTGGGTTGTTAATGTCTCACAGACCAATTAATTCAAGGATCTCACTGCTGGGTTGTTAATGTCTCACAGAACAATTAATTCAGGGATCTCACTGCTGGGTTGTACATGCCTCACATACCAATTAATTCAAGGATCTCACTGTTGGGTTGTTAATGTCTCACAGACCAATTAATTCAGGGATCTCACTGCTGGGTGGTTAATGTCTCACAGACCAATTAATTCAGGGATCTCACTGCTGGGTTGTTAATGTCTCACAGACCAATTAATTCAGGGATCTCACTGCTGGGTTGTTAATGTCTCACAGAACAATTAATTTAAGGATCTCACTGCTGGGTTGTTAATGTCTCACATGCCAATTAATTCAGGGATCTCACTGCTGGGTTGTTAATGTCTCACAGACCAATTAATTCAGGGATCTCACTACTGGGTTGTTAATGTCTCACAGACCAATTAATTCAGGGATCTCACTGCTGGGTTGTTAATGTCTCACATACCAATTAATTCAATGATCTCACTGCTGGGTTGTTAATGTCTCACATACTTATTAATTCAAGGACCTCACTGCTGGGTGGTTAATGTCTCACAGACCAATTCATTCAAGGATCTCACTGCTGGGTTGTTAATGTCTCACAGAACAATTAATTCAGGGATCTCACTGCGGGTTGTGAATGTCTCACATATCAATTAATTCAAGGGTCTCACTGTTGGGTTGTTAATGTCTCACAGACCAATTAATTCAGGGATCTCACTGCTGGGTGGATAATGTCTCACAGACCAATTAATTCAGGGATCTCACTGCTGGGTTGTGAATGTCTTACAGAACAATTAATTCAGGGATCTCACTGCTGGTTGGTTAATGTCTCACAGAACAATTAATTCAGGGATCTCACTGCTGGGTTGTTAATGTCTCACAGACCAATTAATTCAGGGATCTCACTGCTGGCTGGTGAATGTCTCACAGAACAATCTCACTGCTGGGTTGTTAATGACTCACAGAACAATTAATTCAGGGATCTCACTGCTGGGTTGTTAATGTATCACAGACCAATTAATTCAGGGATCTCACTGCTGGGTGGTTAATGTCTCACAGAATAATTAATTCAGGGATCTCACTGCTGGGTTGTTAATGTCTCACAGAACAATTAATTCAGGGATCTCACTGCTGGGTTGTTAATGTCTCACAGAACAATTAATTCAGGGATCTCTCTGCTGGGTTGTTAATGTCTCACAGACCAATTAATTCAGGGATCTCACTGCTGGGTTGTTAATGTCTCACAGACCAATTAATTCAGGGATCTCACTGCTGGGTTGCTAATGTCTTACAGACCAATTAATTCAGGGATCTCAGTGCTGGGTTGTTAATGTCTCACAGACCAATTAATTCAGGGATCTCACTGCTGGTTGATAATGTCTCACAGACCAATTAATTCAGGGATCTCACTGCTGGTTGTAAATGTCTCACAGAACAATTAATTCAGGGATCTCACTGCTGGGTGGTTAATGTCTCACAGAATAATTAATTCAGGGATCTCACTGCTGGGTTGTTAATGTCTCACAGAACAATTAATTGAGGGATCTCACTGCTGGGTTGTTAATGTCTCACAGACCAATTAATTCAGGGATCTCACTGCTGGGTTGTTAATGTCTCACAGACCAATTAATTCAGGGATCTCACTGCTGGGTTGTTAATGTCTCACAGACCAATTAATTCAGGGATCTCACTGCTGGTTGGTAATGTCTCACAGAACAATTAATTCAGGGATCTCACTGCTGGTTGGTAATGTCTCACAGAACAATTAATTCAGGGATCTCACTGCTGGGTGGTTAATGTTTCACAGAATAATTAATTCAGGGATCTCACTGCTGGGTGGTTAATGTCTCACAGAATAATTAATTCAGGGATCTCACTGCTGGGTTGTTAATGTCTCACAGAACAATTAATTCAGGGATCTCACTGCTGGGTTGTTAATGTCTCACAGACCAATTAATTCAGGGATCTCACTGCTGGATTGTTAATGTCTCACAGAACAATTAATTCAGGGATCTCATTGCTGGGTTGTTCATGTCTCACAGAACAATTAATTCAAGGATCTCACTGCTGGGTTGTTAATGTTTCACATACCAATTAATTCAGGGATCTCACTGCTGGGTTGTTAATGTCTCACAGAACAATTAATTCAGGGATCTCACTGCTGGGTTGTTAATGTCTCACAGACCAATTAATTCAGGGATCTCACTGCTGGGTTGATAATGTCTCACAGACCAATTAATTCAGGGATCTCACTGCTGGGTTGTTAATGTCTCACTGACCAATTAATTCAGGGATCTCACTGCTGGGTTGTTAATGTCTCACAGACCAATCAATTCAGGGATCTCACTGCTGGGTTGTTAATGTCTCACAGACCAATTAATTCAGGGATCTCACTGCTGGGTTGTTAATGTCTCACAGACCAATTAATTCAGGGATCTCATTGCTGGTTGGTAATGTCTCACAGACCAATTAATTCAGGGATCTCACTGCTGGTTGGTAAAATCTCACAGAACAAATAATTCAGGGATCTCACTGCTGGGTGGTTAATGTCTCACAGACCAATTAATTCAGGGATCTCACTGCTGGGTTGTTAATGTCTCACAAAACAATTAATTCAGGGATCTCACTGCTGGGTTGTTAATGTCTCACAGACCAATTAGTTCGGGGATCTCACTACTGGGTTGTTAATGTCTCACAGACCAATTAATTCAGGGATCTCACTGCTGGGTTGTTAATATCTCACAGACCAATTAATTCAGGGATCTCACTGCTGGGTGCTTTATGTCTCACAGACCAATTAATTCAGTGATCTCACTGTTGGGTTGTTAATGTCTCACAGAACAATTAATTCAGGGATCTCACTGCTTTGTGGTTTATGTCTCACAGGACAATTAATTCAGGGATCTCACTACTGGGTTGTTAATGTCTCACAGACCAATTAATTCAGTGATCTCACTGCTGGGTTGTTAATGTCTCACAGACCAATTAATTCAGGGATCTCACTGCTGGATTGTAAATGTCTCACAGAACAATTAATTCAGGGATTTCACTGCTGGGTTGTTAATGTCTCACAGAACAATTAATTCAGGGATCTCACTGCTGGGTTGTTAATGTCTCACAGACCAATTAATTCAGGGATCTCACTGCTGGGTGGTTAATGTCTCACAGACCAATTAATTCAGTGATCTCACTGCTGGGTTGCTAATGTCTCACATACCAATTAATTCAGGGATCTCACTGCTTGGTGCTTTATGTCTCGCAGACAAATTAATTGAGGGATCTCACTGTTGGGTTGTTAATGTCTCACAGAACAATAAATTCAGGGATCTCACTGCTGGGTGGTTTATGTCTCACAGGACAATTAATTCAGGGATCTCACTACTGGGTTGTTATTGTCTCACAGACCAATTAATTGAGGGATCTCACTGCTGGGTTGTTAATGTCTCACAGACCAATTAATTCAGGGATCTCACTGCTGGGTTGTTAATGTCTCACAGAACAATTAATTCAGGGATCTGACTGCTGGATTGTTAATGTCTCACAGACCAATTAATTCAGGGATCTCACTGCTGGGTTGTTAATGTCTCACAGAACAATTAATTCAGGGATCTCATTGCTGGGTTGTTTATGTCTCACAGACCAATTAATTCAGGGATCTCACTGCTGGCTGGTTAATGTCTCACAGAACAACCTCACTGCTGGGTTGTTAAGGTCTCACAGAACAATTAGTTCAGGGATCGCACTGCTGGGTTTTTAATGATTCACAGAACAATTAATTCAGGGATCTCACTACAGGGTTTTTAATGATTCACAGAACAATTAATTCAGGGATCTTACTACAGTGTTGTTAATGTCTCACAGAACAATTAGTTCAGGGATCGCACTGCTGGTTTGTTAATGTCTCACAGAACAAATAATTCAGGGATCTCACTACTGGGTTTTTAATGATTCACAGAACAATTAATTCAGGGATCTTACTGCAGTGTTGTTAATGTCTCACAGAACAATTAGTTCAGGGATCGCACTGCTGGGTTGTTAATGTCTCACAGAACAAATAATTCAGGGATCTCACTACTAGGTTGTTAATGTATCAAAGAACAAATAGTTCAGGGATCTCACTGCTGGGTTGTTAATGTCTCACAGAACAAATAATTCAGGGATCTCACTACTGGGTTGTTAATGTCTCACAGAACAATTAGTTCAGGGATCTCACTGCTGGGTTGTTACTGTCTCACAGAACAAATAATTCAGGGATCTCATTACTGGGTTGTTTATGTCTCATAGAACAATTAGTTCAGGGATCTCACTGCTAGGTTGTTTATGTCTCACAGAACAAATAGTTCAGGGATCTCACTACTGGGTTTTTAATGATTCACAGAACAATTAATTCAGGGATCTTACTGCAGTGTTGTTAATGTCTCACAGAACAATTAGTTCAGGGATCTCTCTACTGGGTGGTTTATGTCTCACAGAACAATTAATTTAGGGATCTTACTGCTGGGTTGTTAATGTCTCACAGAACAATTAGTTCAGGGATCTCACTACTGGGTTGTTAATGTCTCACAGAACAATTAATTTAGGGATCTCACTGCTGGGTTGTTAATGTTTCACAGAACAATTAGTCTAGGGATCTCATTGCTGGGTTGTTAATGTCTCACAGAACAATTAATTTAGGGATCTCACTACTGGTTTGTTAATGTTTCACAGAACAATTAGTTCGGGGATCTCACTCCTGGGTTGTTAATGTCTCGAAGAACAATTAATTTAGGGATCCCACTGCTGGGTTGTTAATGTCTCACAGAACAACTAATTTAGGGATCTCACTGCTGGGTTGTTGATAACTTGCAGAACAATTAGTTCAGGGATCTCACTACTGTATTGTTATTATGTTAATTTGGATTTAATGAATGATAATCAATGATTAGGATGGACAGAAGTCGCTTGTATGGTAAAGATGCATCAACAAATATCAAGTAAGTTGAAATGGGCATTTTTATTAAAAATGCCGGGAATTATATTACTAGTATGTAATTCCTGAAGAGATACATTAATTACCAATACATATAATATATATCAAAACAAATCTGGGCTTTAAAAACTGCTGGATACACAGTAATAAGTATAAAAACAACAAGAGACATAATAATTATGTTCTAATTTGCACAAAATATATATAAACTAAGGTTAGAATAGAATTAACTGGGAGCCAAAGAGGAATTAGTTAGGTGGTGGGTAAAATTAAGAATAATGACTCATCAAGTAACCTTAAGTATACGGTCAGGACTGACAAATTGACTGATAACCGCGTTCTGTTATAATTGTGGTCGAGCACACTTTGCCCGGGAACCAATATATAAATAGTGAAGCCGGATAATATTCAGTAAGCTATACCGACCAGATTAGAACATAAATCTTTTTACATAAAATACTTTATCTTACCTATAAACTACATATGTCTCACAGAACAATTAATACAGGTGGCAGCAGCATTGTTTGCCTATCATCATCAGTTACATGCTGGCAGCAGCAGCAATATTGGCCCATCAACATCAGTAACATGCTGTTGGCAGCAGTAGTGTTGGCATATCAACAACAGTTACATGCTGGTGGTAGCAGTAGTGTTGGCACATCAACAACAGTTACATGCTGGTGGCAGCAGCATTGTTTGCCTATCAACATCAGTTACATGCTGGTGGCAGCAGCAATATTGGCCCATCAACATCAGTTACATGCTGGTGGCAGCAGTAGTGTTGGCACATCAACAACAGTTACATTCTAGTAGTGTTGGCACATCGGCAACAGTAACATGCTGGTGGCAGCAGTAGTGTTGGCACATCAGCAACAGTTACATGCTGGTGGCAGCAGTAGTGTTGGCACATCAACAACAGTTACATGCTGGTGGCAGCAGTAGTGTTGGCACATCAACAACAGTTACATGCTGGTGGCAGCAGTAGTGTTGGCATATCAACAACAGTTACATGCTGGTGGCAGCAGTAGTGTTGGCACATCAGCAACAGTTACATGCTGGTGGCAGCAGTAGTGTTGGCATATCAACAACAGTTACATGCTGGTGGCAGCAGTAGTGTTGGCACATCAGCAACAGTTACATGCTGGTGGCAGCAGTAGTGTTGGCACATCAGCAACAGTTACATGCTGGTGGCAGCAGTAGTGTTGGCACATCAACAACAGTTACATTCTGGTGGCAGCAGTAGTGTTGGCACATCAACAACAGTTACATGCTGGTAGCAGCAGTAGTGTTGGGACATCAACAACAGTTACATGCTGGTGGCAGCAGTAGTGTTGGCACATCAGCAACAGTTACATGCTGGTGGCAGCAGTAGTGTTGGCACATCAGCAACAGTTACATGCTGGTGGCAGCAGTAGTGTTGGCACATCAACAACAGTTACATGCTGGTGGCAGCAGTAGTGTTGGCACATAGGCAACAGTTACATGCTGGTGGCAGCAGTAGTGTTGGCACATCAGCAACAGTTACATGCTGGTGGCAGCAGTAGTGTTGGCACATCAACAACAGTTACATGCTGGTGGCAGCAGTAGTGTTGGCACATCAACAACAGTTACATGCTGGTAGCAGCAGCAGTGTTGACCCTTCAAAATTTTAGTGATGAACTTTTGCATTCAGTTGTGTTTCCCAGAAACAGTGTACCATATTAGCAATAACCTGGATCATATTCCTTCTATTACAGCCAAGGTGTTATCGGCCTTAGGGCTCAACCTAAGTATCAAGGCAGAGACGTATAGCGACCCGTTCTTGCGACCGATCTTCATGTTGAACAACTACAACTATATCCTGAAGTCATTGACAAGGTTTGTTATGTGCTCATTCATCATCATTGGATGATCCAGGTAGCTGATATGCTTACAAATCTGCTACCTGCCATTTCAAGTTCCCAGTTCTCATAAATCCTCAGTTTAAGACTGTTGGCTAAAATGAACTTTGATATAACACAGGTGAGCTTGTCCACATAACTGAAGGTTATTGGTATTTCCATATCATGTACAAGCCAGTTTATATTTCAGATTTGTATTATGGGTTGTTAATGATGTAAAGTGGCAAGGTATTCTAAAAGTCTACAGGCTAGTTTTAGATATTATCTTTTATAAAGTTAATTCTGAGGGGACCAAATTATCTGTTTAATTGGAACTGTTGGCCTTGTTTGTTGTGTAGTGCTATATGTTGTGTGAACTTATTGAATTCAAATAACTACTGAACTTTTGTCAGCTTGTCCCATGTTAAACCCTGGAGTTTCATTTAGTATATGTTGCCATGCTTCTGGAGTACTAAAATCTATTTTCTTCAGCTCTGGATTGATAGAATTGATCCACCTATGGAACAAAGATGTACAGACGTACTACACTGATCAGATACAGGAGCAGAAGAGATTATATTCACAAAGGTACATATGTCTCACTCTTATTTTGCAGTTGTAATTGTTACTAAATGTACTGGGCTCGCTAGCTCAGTTGGTAATACATCTGACTGTCAATCCAGGCGTCGCAAGTTTGACTCCCAAGAGTCTCTGTGATGATTGGTCACAAACTTTGTTGTATGGCTGTGAATTTCCCACCTCTGAATATGTGAAGAAGTAGTCTGTGAGATGTAGAGATTGGATGTATCTAATACCGGTTAACCGCCTAACAGATCTGAGAAAGTATGATAAAGTGTGCTAACTATCATTATATTACTGAAGTACTGATGAGGCACAAATCCCTTACAAACAAACATATATTTTTAAGGTATCAAGCAAAGAGAAGAGGACTATAGCTGTCTCTTTGCTAAATTTTTTTTCTTTCTTATCCTTTTTTAACCTGTTGGTCACCATAAATATACGACATGTCAAATAGTGTGTGCATGAATTTAAACATTTTTAGCTCTTGGCCAAAGGCCAGAAGGACTTATGCGATGGTGTGTTGTGTGTCGTCTGTCATCCATTGTCTGTTGTCCATTAGCAAGACTTCCTCTGAAAGCACTGTATCATAACGATACAAATTATCACAACGATACAAATTATCACAATGATACAAATTATCACAATGATACGAATTATTACAACGATACAAATTATCACAAAGTTACAAACTATCACAATGATATAAATTATTACAACGATACAAATTATCACAAAGATACAAATTATCTTAATGATACAAATTATCACAACGATACAAATTATCTTAATGATACGTTTATATAATATCATACAATATCATTGTTATCTCATTAGTATTACACATACTATATTTAAACAATATGTTATAAGGCAATACCAAACTTTAATGTAATGTTATTTTAATCATGATAATAAAAAAAACCAACTTTATCACAGTGAGTGCTAGATTATATGCTGCCAATACATGCATACTATGGTTATATTAATAAATTACAGACATTGAAAAAGTACTGGTACTTAATCAAAATCTATAGGACTTCAAAAAGTCCAACAGAATAAATACAACACTTTATCTGAAAAAGATTATAAAGGTCTTCAAAAGTCTCATAATATAAACATAACTCATCAATGTTAAAACAAATAACGTACAGATAGCATCTTCTTGTGCAAAAATGTATAATGTATTTTAAATGTTTTCAACTACATGTATAACAATTAATATTATAAAATTGGATATATGTACCTATTTTGTACTAATAAGGACAGTAGGGAGGAGCAATTGATTCAGAAAAGGGTGTATGCAATGCACTGTAACCAGTATTAATGACTGGTTATAGCCTGACCAGTCTTATATATATTGACTTAGCCAAATGAACTATTTGTATGAATTATTTAATGAATGATTAATATATAAATAGATACCATGTGACTGTATTACATGATATGTGACATGTGATACTGCTGCACTTGAGCACTAAAGTAAACATGACCTCACATCACTTGTGACCTTGTCACTTCAGTGAAATATCAATTAAATCTCACTCTTGAGTACTAAAGTAAGCATGATCTCACATCACTTGCGACCTGTCACCTCAGTGAAATATCAATTAAATTTCACTCTTGAGCACTAAAGTAAGCATAATCTCACATCACTTGCGACCTGTCACCTCAGTGAAATATCAATTAAATTTCACTCTTGAGCACTAAAGTAAGCATAATCTCACATCACTTGCGACCTGTCACCTCAGTGAAATATCAATTAAATTTCACTCTTGAGCACTAAAGTAAGCGTGATCTCACATCACTTGTGACCTTGCCATTTCAGTGAAATATCAATTAAATTTCAGTCGCGAATCATTCTTCATCATACATGCATTGTAAATTCCAGCAATAATGCTTACACGTTTCATTATTATCAGCACTGCTAGCAAACAACTCTGATAAAAAACGAATTAATGTGTGACAATTTTATAGGAAATATTCCATGTGTGAATTCTGTAAACATCTGAAAGACAAAGACTTACGGTTGATAGGTCAAATAACCGCGCTGCTAAAATTCTTATTGATTATTGTTGTCATCACATCGAGCTGTACCTAGTAAACCTATTAGACACAGATCTCAGTTCCTTTTGTAATGCTTTTGTTATTTATTAATGGATAAACAATTGTAATTATCTAAAAAATCAAGGAAAATGAAATAAGTAAGCATACTTACCAAACATTCATTAAAATTTTTATTTACTCCCAATTCTATCTTTATCATCTCTGTCACTGTTTTTACAAAACTATGACGGTTAGTTAATGGGATATGTATCCCGGGGTTCGGCAGGATAGGAGTTCATCTTGGTAAGTTAGGATCATCCTCTCTCATTTCAAGTCAGAATTTACATTAATAAATGTTATCTTATTAGAAGATTTTATTTTCTTCACTTATATATATATATTTTTTTCTTTTCTTTTGCAAAATGTCTGCAATAAAAAAAAAAAAAAAAATTGTGATTACATGTAAAGTATCGGAAATTGTGTACATTTAAATGTGATTTTCTCATCGGAGACTTGTGACCTGTCGCTTCAGTGAAATAAAAATGATATTTTTCTGAAACTATGTGTTGATATATCTATTACAGCTGGAGCAGGGTGATGCACTACATATTAGAGATAAATGAACCTATGTCATCCCAGAGGATGCTTAATCCGGACTCCAAGGTTAGTACTAACAAGGGTCATTGTGCATGACTCCTCACCGCTGTGATTGTGGGTTCGAGTCCCGCTCACTTAAAAAACTTTACTTGCTTTACTTAAAAGCCAGTTACTTGCGGTAAGATGGTGGTTTTACTTAGATTAATTCTGAGGCCTTCCCGCACCACTGAAACTGGATATGCCATATATTATCTGGAATATGTTGCAAAATGGTATTAAAGGTCATTAAAAACAACACATATTTATAAATGTTGACTTTTATGTGAGAATTAGACAAATTTGAGTTAATACAATAAACATACTCCTCCCCAGTTTGAGTTTAAATACATAAAATCAAAATATTTCACATTTATCTGAATATGATTTATTGGTACAATGTATAAAGGCGGAGGGATATTGATTTATTGGTACAATGTATAAAAGCAGAGGGATATTGATTTATTGGTACAATGTATAAAGGTGAAGGGATATTGGTTTGTTGGTACAATGTATAAAGGCGGAGGGATATTGGTTTGTTGCTACAATGTATAAAGGCGGAGGGATATTGGTTTATTGGTACAATGTATAAAGACGGAGGGATATTGGTTTGTAAAGGCAGAGGGATATTGGTTTGTTGGTACAATGTATAAAGGCGGAGGGATATTGATTTTTTGGTACAATGTATAAAGGCGGAGGGATATTGGTTTGTTAGTACATGTACAATGTATAAAGGTGGAGGGATATTGGTTTGTTGGTACAATATATAAAGGCAGAGGGATATTGGTTTGTTGGTACAATATATAAAGGCAGAGGGATATTGATTTATTGGTACAATGTATAAAGGCAGAGGGATATTGGTTTGTTGGTACAATGTATAAAGGTGGAGGGATATTGATTTATTGGTACAATGTATAAAGATGGAGGGATATTGGTTTGTAAAGGCAGAGGGATATTGGTTTGTTGGTACAATGTATAAAGGCGGAGGGATATTGATTTTTTGGTACAATGTATAAAGGCGGAGGGATATTGGTTTGTTAGTACATGTACAATGTATAAAGGTGGAGGGATATTGATTTATTGGAACAATGTATAAAGGCAGAGGGATATTGGTTTGTTGGTACAATATATAAACGTAGAGGGATATTGATTTATTGGTACAATGTATAAAGGCGGAGGGATATTGGTTTGTTGGTACAATGAATAAAGGCAGAGGGATATTGGTTTATTGGTACACTGTATAAAGGTGGAGGGATATTGATTTATTGGTACAATGTATAAAGACGGAGGGATATTGGTTTGTAAAGGCAAAGGGATATTAGTTTTTTGGTACAATGTATAAAGGCGGAGGGATATTGATTTATTGGTACAATGTATAAAGGAGGGATATTGGTTTGTAAAGGAGGAGGGATATTGGTTTATTGGTACAATGTATAAAGGTGGAGGGATATTGATTTGTTGGTACAATGTATAAAGGCAGAGGGATATTGATTTGTTGGTACAATGTATAAAGGTGGAGGGATATTGGTTTGTTGGTACAATGTATAAAGGCAGAGGGATATTGATTTGTTGGTACAATGTATAAAGGCGGAGGAATATTGATTTGTTGGTACAATGTATAAAGGCGGAGGGATATTGATTTATTGGTACAATGTTTAAATGCAGAGGGATATTGATTTATTGGTACAATGTATAAAGGCGGAGGGATATTGATTTATTGGTACAATGTATAAAGGAGGGATATTGGTTTGTAAAGGAGGAGGGATATTGGTTTATTGGTACAATGTATAAAGGTGGAGGGATATTGATTTGTTGGTACAATGTATAAAGGCAGAGGGATATTGATTTGTTGGTACAATGTATAAAGGTGGAGGGATATTGGTTTGTTGGTACAATGTATAAAGGCAGAGGGATATTGATTTGTTGGTACAATGTATAAAGGCGGAGGAATATTGATTTGTTGGTACAATGTATAAAGGCGGAGGGATATTGATTTATTGGTACAATGTTTAAATGCAGAGGGATATTGATTTATTGGTACAATATATAAAGGCAGAGGGATATTGATTTGTTGGTACAATATATAAAGGCAGAGGGATATTGATTTGTTGGTACAATGTATAAAGGCGGAGGGATATTGGTTTGTTGGTACAATGTATAAAGGTGGAGGGATATTGATTTCTTGGTACAATGTATAAAGACGGAGGGATATTGGTTTGTAAAGGCAGAGGGATATTGGTTTGTTGGTACAATGTATAAAGGCAGAGGGATATTGATTTGTTGGTACAATGTATAAAGGCGGAGGAATATTGATTTGTTGGTACAATGTATAAAGGCGGAGGAATATTGATTTGTTGGTACAATGTATAAAGGCAGAGGGATATTGATTTATTGGTACAATGTTTAAATGCAGAGAGATATTAATTTGTTGGTACAATATATAAAGGCAGAGGAATATTGATTTGTTGGTACAATGTATAAAGGCAGAGGGATATTGATTTGTTGGTACAATGTATAAAGGCGGAGGGATATTGATTTATTGGTACAATGTATAAAGGCGGAGGGATATTGATTTATTGGAACAATGTATAAAGGCGGAGGGATATTGGTTTGTTGGTACAATATATAAAGGCAGAGGGATATTGATTTGTTGGTACAATATATAAAGGCAGAGGGATATTGATTTGTTGGTACAATGTATAAAGGCGGAGATATATTGATTTGGCATCTCCCGTCCATCTTACCAGGACTACAAGTTTATAATTGTCTGCTGAATATTGACAGCAGTGAATACAAATGTTGATCTTCGCAGTTCAATGTGTCCTGCTAAGAAGTGTAAGATAACTGCTGTAACTGCAGAGTTATTGTTCTTGTTTAACAGTTTCCAGGTAAGTACCTTGTTGCTATGCCTACAAGTCAAAATGATAGAGTAAATTTTTAATATAAAATGGTACCTGGGTTTAAAACATTTATCCCCACATGTGTTGACCAAGGTGATTCACTCATCTCTTTCTTCCAGTCTTACAGATAGGATATTTCTTGTTTGACATGTGATGCATAATCCACATCATTGAGACTGATTTGTATAAACATGTAGCATGTTTCATAATTACGTCATCACATCATTGAGACTGATTTGTATAAACATGTAGCATGTTTCATAATTACGTCATCACGTCATTGAGACTGATTTGTATTAACATGTAGCATGTTTCATAATTACGTCATCTCATCATTGAGACTGATTTGTATTAACATGTAGCATGTTTCATAATTACGTCATCTCATCATTGAGACTGATTTGTATTAACATGAAGCATGTTTCATAATTATGTCATCACATTTGTATTAACATGTAGCATGTTTCATAATTATGTCATCACATTTGTATAAACATGTAGCATGTTTCATAATTACGTCATCATGTCATTGAGACTGAAGCATGTTTCATGATAACGTCATCACGTCATTGAGACTGATTTGTATAAACATGTAGCATGTTTCATAATTACGTCATCGCGTCATTGAGACTGATTTGTACAAACATGTAGCATGTTTCATAATTACGTCATCTCGTCATTGAGACTGATTTGTACAAACATGTAGCATGTTTTATAATAAACGTCATCGCGTCATTGAGACTGATTTGTACAAACATGTAGCATGTTTCATAATTACGTCATCTCGTCATTGAGACTGATTTGTACAAACATGTAGCATGTTTCATAATTACGTCAATGCGTCATTGAGACTGATTTGTACAAACATGTAGCAAGTTTCATAATTACGTCATCGCGTCATTGAGAATGATTTGTAGAAACATGTAGCATTTTATATAATTACGTCATCGCGTCATTGAGACTCATTTGTATAAACATGTAGCATGTTTCATAATTATGTCATCGCGTCATTGAGACTGATTTGTATAAACATGTAGCATGGTTCATAATTAACATCATCCCGTCATTGAGACTGATTTGTATAAACATGTAGCATGTTTCATAATTACGTCATCACGTCATTGAGACTGATTTGTATAAACATGTAGCATGTTGCATAATTACGTCATCACGTCATTGAGACTGATTTGTATAAACATGTAGCATGTTTCATAATTACGTCATCGCGTCATTGAGACTGATTTATACAAACATGTAGCATGTTTCATGATTACGTCATCTCGTCATTGAGACTGATTTGTATAAACATGTAGCATGTTTTATAATTACGTCATCACGTCATACCATCATTGAGACTGATTTGTATAAACATCTAGCATGTTTCATAATTATATCATCGCGTCATTGAGACTGATTTGTATAAATATGTAGCATGTTTCATAATTACGTCATCGCGTCGTTGAGACTGATTTGTATAAACATGTAGCATGTTTCATAATAACGTCATCTCATCTTTGAGACTGATTTGTATAAACATGTAGCATGTTTAATAATTACGTCATCACATCATTGAAATATTGGTGTGAATATTCTTCTGTTATATTTTTCCAGTTAAAAGATAAAGAAAGACAGAACATTAAAGATAAGTTCACAGTAAGTAATTTTGATGAAAATATATTTAATTACTAACAAGTTATAGGTACAAATGAGTTTTCATTTAGTGTTATGTTTAAATACCAACAAGTTAAAGGTACAAATGAGTATTCATTTAGTGTAATGTTTAATTACCAACAAGTTATAGGTACAAATGTGTATTCATTTAGTGTTATGTTTAATAACCAACAAGTTATAGGTACAAATGAGAATTCATTTAGTGTAATGTTTAATTACCAACAAGTTAAAGGTACAAATGAGTATTCATTTAGTGTAATGTTTAATTACCAACAAGTTAAAGGTACAAATGAGTATTCATTTAGTGTTATATTTAATTACCAACAAGTTATAGGTACAAATGAGTATTCATTTAGTGTTATATTTAATTACCAACAGGTTATAGGTACAAATGAGTATTCATTTAGTGTTATATTTAATTACCAACAGGTTATAGGTACAAATGAGTATTATTTAGTGTTATATTTAATTACCAACAGGTTATAGGTACAAATGAGTATTCATTTAGTAGTATTTTTAATTACCAACAAGTTGTTGGTACAAATGAGTATTCATTTAGTGTTATGTTTGATAACCAACAAGTTGTTGGTACAAATGAGTATTCATTTAGTGTTATGTTTAATTACCAACAAGTTGTTGGTACAAATGAGTATTCATTTAGTGTTATTTTTAATTATTTACATGTTATTGGTATAAATGAGTATTCATTCAGTGTTATATTTAATAACTAACAAGATGTTGGTACAAATGAGTATTCATTTAGTGTAATGTTTAATTACCAACAAGTTATTGGTATAAATGAGTATTCATTTAGTGTTATGTTTAATTACCAACAAGTTGTTGGTACAAATTAGTATTCATTTAGTGTTATGTTTAATAACCAACAAGTTATTAGTACAAATGAGTATTCATTTAGTGTTATGTTTAATTACCAACAAGTTATTGGTATAAATGAGTATTAATTTAGTGTTATTTTTAATTACCAACAAGTTGTTGGTACAAATGAGTATTCATTTAGTGTTATGTTTAATTACCAACAAGTTATTGGTATAAATGAGTATTCATTTAGTGTTATATTTTATTATTAACATGTTATTGGTTCATATGAGTATTCATTTAGTGTTATAGTTAACTATTAACAAGTTATTGGTACAAATGAGTATTCATTAAGTGTTATATTTAACTATTAACAAGTTGTTGGTTCATATGAGTATTCATTTAGTGTTATATTTAACTATTAACAAGTTATTGGTACAAATGAGTATTCATTTAGTGTTATATTTAACTATTAACAAGTTATTGGTATAAATGAGTATTCATTTAGTGTTATATTTAATAATTAACAAGTTGTCGGTACAAATGAGTATTCATTTAGTGTTATATTTAATTACCAACAAGTTATAGGTACAAATGAGTATTCATTTAGAATAATATTTAATTATTAACAAGTTGTCGGTACAAATGAGTATTCATTTAGTGTTATGTTTAATTACCAACAAGTTGTTTGTACAAATGAGTATTCATTTAGTGTTATATTTAATTATTAACAAGTTGTCGGTACAAATGATATTCATTTAGTGTTATAATTAATTACCAACAAGTTATAGGTACAAATGAGTATTCATTTAGTGTTATATTTAATTATTAACAAGTTGTCGGTACAAATGAGTATTCATTTAGTGTTATGTTTAATTACCAACAAGTTGTTTGTACAAATGAGTATTCATTTAGTGTTATATTTAATTATTAACAAGTTGTCGGTACAAATGAGAATTCACTTAGTGCTATGTTTAATTACCAACAAGTTGTTTGTACAAATGAGTATTCATTTAGTGTTATATTTAATAATTAACAAGTTGCTGGTACAAATGAGTATTCATTTAGTGTTTTATTTTATTACTAATGATTTGTTGGTACAAATGAGTATTCATTTAGTGTTATGTTTAATTACCAACAAGTGTTTTGTACAAATGAGTATTCATTTAGTGTTATATTTAATAATTAACAAGTTGTCGGTACAAATAAGTATTCATTTAGTGTTATATTTAATTACTAATAATTTGTAGGTACAAATGAGTATTCATTTAGTGTTATATTTAATAATGAACAAGTTGTTGGTACAAATGAGTATTCATTTAGTGTTATATTTAATTACTAATAATTTGTTGGTACAAATGAGTATTCATTTAGTGTTATGTTTAATTATTAACATGTTATTGGTACAAATGAGTATTCATTTAGTGCTATGTTTAATAATTAACAAGTTGTTGGTACAAATGAGTATTCATTTATTGTTATTTTTAATTACCAACAAGTTGTTGGTACAAATGAGTACTCATTTATTGTTATATTTAATTACTAATAATTTGTTGGTACAAATGAGTATTCATTTAGTGTTATGTTTAATTACCAACAAGTTGTTGGTACAAATGAGTATTCATTTAGTTTTATATTTAATAATTAACAAGTTGTTGGTACAAATGAATATTCATTTAGTGTTATATTTAATTACTTATAATTTGTTGGTACAAATGAGTATTCATTTAGTGTTATGTTTAATATTGAACAAGTTATTGGTACAAATGAGTATTCATTTAGTGTTATATTTAATTACCAACAAGTTATAGGTACAAATGAGTATTCATTTAGTGTTATATTTAATAATTAACAAGTTGTTGGTACAAATGAATATTCATTTAGTGTTATATTTAATTATTAACAAGTTATTGGTACAAATGAGTATTCATTTAGTGCTATGTTTAATTACCAAACAAGTTGTTGGTATATATGAATTTCATTTAGTGTTATGTGTATATTTTATTTTCTTAGAAAATTTAAATAGCTCATGCAAAAATCTTTATATACATGAAATAATTGTAGAACTAGAAAATATGACTATTTAATCATCGGAAATGGCTATTCAATCATTAGAACCAGAAGACTTGACTATTTAATCATTAGAACTAAAAAATATGACTATTTAATGTGAAAGGTTGATTAACAATAAAAACACATATCAAAACATGACAGCATTATACATTTGACTACATAAAAGACACAACCTTTTTCACTTGCTGATTATCCTGGATGATTCTATGCTGTATTAATATATTTCAGGGTTTCAATAAGGAATTAGAAGAGGTCATTAGAGTGCAGAAAGTTTATGCTATTCCAGATTTTGAGTTGCGTGAAACTATGAAGAAGGACAATATAGGTTACATTGTACAGGCATATCACATATTTCTGGGTAAATATAAGCGGATGAACTTCACGAAGAACCCAGAGAAATACATAAAGTATTCTGTGGAGGATGTGGAAGAGAAGATTAACAAGTTTATCTTTGATACTGCAGCTTAACACTCATTCAATATGTGCTGAAATCTCCTGTCCAATATGTGCTGAAATCTGGTGTCCAATATGTGCTGAAATCTGGTGTCCAATATGTGCTGAAATCTGGTGTCCAATATGTCTTGAAACATGTTGTACAATGCGTTCTGAAATATGTTGTTTAGTAAATGCAGAAACCTGGATGTACAGTTAGTGCTGAAGTATGTTATACATTGTGTGCTGAAATATGATATTTAGTTAGTAATGAAATCTGTATAAACAGTTAGTGCTGAAGTATGTTGTTTCCTGAAGAGAATGGTGATTCTCCACATCAGATCAGCAAAGTGCTTATTCATTTTAACTAAAATAGTAACTGTGCAATATAGGTATGGCGAATTGAGAGAGGATTATTCAAGATTGGCTCTTGTGAGGATGTGCTGCTATGAAAGTTAAAATAACAAAAACAGGAAAACTGGTACCTGTGGTTTCAGTGTCACAAATATTTCACTCATTTTTAAAATCTTAATAATATCAGTCGGGTTATTGTATTTGTTCTGAGATCAGTGTAATAAAACAACTGCAATTGTATTGGAACCAGTCAAATTATGATATTTCTAGATAGTTGCATTTGGTAACATTTAATATTTTATCTGTATTGGCTTCATTACAGAGTTGCACCCATTTATTGATAGAAGGACAAATCTTTCTCTAAAACTCAGTCAGTTAGCTTAAGAATATCAACAGAAAATAATGTGTTGGCTGCAGACAAGCTTACAACATTAGAAAACAGTTTTATGGATTGTTTGCTTGTATTGAATCAAATAAAGATGTGGTTAATCATTTTTAAATGTCAATCAAACTTTTGTTAAGTAAATCTAGACTTCTTAGGTTGATAAAATTGTAAATTCAAATAAATTGTGAATAAATGGCTCCCAAAGTTGGCTAATATTGGCAACATCTTATTGGCTGTTATTGGTTAAATCTCATTGGCTGTTATGGATGAAGCCTATTCCTTGTGGGTTGGTATGGAATGTAATATTCTGAGTTTGATCTGTATGGATTGCCAGTTGTTATATTCATTAATATTTTGATTACAGATTGATAAAAGTATTGAATTTGAAAATGAAAATTATTTTGCTTAAAAGAAATAATATTGTAAAACACTTTAAATTTACGTGAATTTTATTTCGCAAATTTGCTCTGATTTGTCCTTTTTGGAATGCGAGCAAAGCTCTGACTTCCTTAGCTGTTGTGCAGCCCCAGCAATCTGCTATACAAACTACTTATGGCAGGAACTGCCATATTCATCAGATCGATAAAGTAGTTCACAACTTTCAACACGCATTTACTGTAGCAGAGGACATGTTATACAACAAAAATTTCAAAGGTGTTTTATTTATTGCGGATGTTTTTCTTTACAAAAGTTCAAAAAAACGATACAGGAAGCATACAATTTGCATGGAAATGCGGAAGAATACACTTATCTCGCTGTGCTCTAAGAAAACGCGGCAATTTTCATTGATGAAAAAATGTTTTACGCATTTACTACTATGCATAGTGACGTCATCTTGTGGTGGGAGATATAATCTGTAACACCATTCGACATGTAATCATTAATGGGGTGAAATATTGACATGTTTTCGATATAATAACTTGTAGTTTGAGTAAATAGTGATTGTTAGTGAAATTTTATTAACTTTTAATATTGATAGTAAAATAACGAAATTAAGTTCGGGGATACATTTGTTGTTTATAGAAAAACACACCAATCTGTCATCTTATGCAAGCAAGCAGTGTATTAACGGTTAATTAGGTCATCCGACCGTTATGTTTGTTGTATTTCTGTGTTGTATTTTTAAGATTGATTAAATCTAGGTCACGCAACACCGTTTATAATGCTATTTTTTTATTATTTATATTGTTGATTGAAAGCTATATGAGAATCGAACATAACTCAAGTCAATATACGCATAAATCTATAAGTAGGTCATGTTTGTTTTGGTCTAGACAAAGAGTTACGGATATGTGTTGTATATTCTCGGACAATCAGGAACATTTTGTGCTGAATGCGTTTCGTTATCCATACATCATAATTATTGAACTGGAGATATTAAAATTGACTGGAGTTGTACATCACTACTCAATTCTTTCGATTTTGGAGAAACATCAGAATATGAAGGTTTGTTAGTGAAGCTTTCATATTGGTTTTTCATGTTGATAACTTTTATGTGGAGATGTGGAAAGGAATCCTGGACCACCACATTACCAGTTAACAAAATGTCCTGAAATGGATATTTTCACCAGGGTCATCAAATATTCAGTCAATTTTCACACGGAAAACGGTGTTTACCATGGTGTTTGCATTTTTTCAAATGTATTATTAAAACAGTTTGATAGCTACTGTTGGAAAAGTATTGATATGAACTCTGTATTGTATGCAGGAGATTATTTATACAGATACACAAAAGAAATATTAAACACATCTTATTCTTTTCTAAATCCCAATGAATTGCCTTTTAACATATCAGAAATCTAACAAAGTTTTCCAATTTTCCGAACCTACATTTTTTAATTAACACAAGCAACGAGTTTCCCTCAGGCTTCAGGCCTTTGATTTATTTATTCACAAAATGTTGAAGTTTCAACGTTCGAAAAATGAAACTGCTGAAATTCATTTTAATGAGATATTAAACATTCGGACAGTAAACATCATTGTAATTTCAGTAAGACTATGAACTCACAGTGAATGAAATTTGCGAATAATAGCCAAAATAAAGTTTTCACTAATAAAAACTGTTTTACAATAGATGACAAATATCATTCTGTAGAGTTTGTCTTATCTTAAATTAATCAGTATGCTCACATATATGCTAAAACCTACATCACATAAATGTTAGTTCGCATATGTGCTAAAAGCTACATCCTATCAATGTGAGCTTACAAATGGGATAAAATCTGCATCACATCACTAAGCTCACATATGTGCTAAAAGCTACATCCTATCAATGTGAGCTTACAAATGGGATAAAATCTGCATCACATCGCTAAGCTCACATATGTGCTAAAAGCTACATCATATCAATGTAAGCTTACAAATGTGCTAAAATCTGCATCACATCACTAAGCTCACATATGTGCTAAAAACTACATCATATCAATGTAAGCTTACAAATGTGCTAAAATCTGCATCACATCACTAAGCTCACATATGTGCTAAAAGCTACATCATATCAATGTAAGCTTACAAATATACTAAAATCTGCATAACATCACTAAGCTCACATATGTGCTAAAAACTACATCATATCAATGTAAGCTTACAAATGTGCTAAAATCTGCATCACATCACTCAGCTCACATATGTGCTAAAAGCTACATCATATCAATGTAAGCTAACAAATATACTAAAATCTGCATCACATCACTAAGCTCACATATGTGCTAAAATCTACATCACACCAATGTAATCTTACAAATGTGCTAAAATCTATATCACATCAATGTAAGCTCACATATGTGCTAAAATCTATATCACATCAATATAAGCTCTTATATGTGCTAAAATCTGCATCACACCACTTAGCTCACATATGTGCTAAAATCTACATCACATCAATGTAAGAATATTTTCCATTTTTATACTTGCCATTTGAAGAATCTTGATGGGGAATTACATGTTATCCCCATGTGCATCCCTCTGTCTGTCTATCCCTTTAACCAAGCATCAAACTGGTTTCTAAGGAACATTTAGAAGTGTATACTAACAATAAACAGGGCATGTTTTAGTATGTCAGTTTTGAAGTGTATACTTGCAATAAACAGGGCATGTTTTAGTATGTCAGTGTTGAAGTGTATACTTACAATAAACAGGGCATGTTTGAGTATGTCATTGTTGAAGTGTATACTTATAACAAACAGGGCATGTTTGAGTATGTCAGTGTTGAAGTGTATACTTACAATAAACAGGGCATGTTTGAATATGTCAGTGTTGAAGTGTATACTTACAATAAACAGGGCATGTTTGAGTATGTCAATGTTGAAAGGTATACTAATAACAAAAAGGGCATGTTTGATTATGTCAATGTTGAAGTGTATACTTACAACAAACAGGGCATGTTTGATTATGTCAATGTTGAAGTGTATACTTACAACAAACAGGGCATGTTTGAGTATGTCAATGTTGAAGTGTATACTAACAGTTAACAGGGCATGTTTGAGTATGTCAGTGTTGAAGTGTATACTTACAACAAACAGGGCATGTTTGATTATGTCAGTGTTGAAGTGTATACTTACAATAAACAGGGCATGTTTGAGTATGTCATTGTTGAAGTGTATACTTACAATAAACAGGGCATGTTTGAGTATGTCAATGTTGAAGTGTATACTTACAATAAACAGGGCATGTTTTAGCATGTCAGTGTTAAAGTGTATACTTACAAGAAACAGGGCATGTTTGAGTATGTCAGTGTTGAAGTGTATACTTACAATAAACAGGGCATGTTTGAGTATGTCAATGTTGAAGGGTATACTTATAACAAACAGGGCATGTTCGATTATGTCAATGTTGAAGTGTATACTTACAATAAACAGGGCTTGTTTGAGTATGTCATTGTTGAAGTATATACTTACAATAAACAGGGCATGTTTTAGTATGTCAGTGTTGAAGGGTATACTTACAATAAACAGGGCATGTTTTAGTATGTCAGTGTTGAAGTGTATACTTACAATAAACAGGACATGTTTGAGTATGTCAGTGTTGAAGGGTATACTTACAGTAAACAGGGCATGTTTGAGTATGTCAAAGTTGAAGGGTATACTTATAACAAACAGGGCATGTTTGATTATGTCAATGTTGAAGTGTATACTAATTACAAACAGGGCATGTTTGATTATATCAATGTTGAAGTGTATACTTACAACAAACAGGCCATGTTTGATTATGTCAATGTTGAAGTGTATACTTACAATAAACAGGGCATGTTTTAGTATGTCAGTGTTGAAGTGTATACTTACAATAAACAGGACATGTTTGAGTATGTCAGTGTTGAAGTGTATACTTACAATAAACAGGGCATGTTTGAGTATGTCATTGTTGAAGTGTATACTTACAATAAACAGGGCATGTTTGAGTATGTCAGTGTTGAAGTGTATACTTACAATAAACAGGGCATGTTTGAATATGTCAGTGTTGAAGTGTATACTTACAATAAACAGGGCATGTTTGAGTATGTCAATGTTGAAAGGTATACTAATAACAAACAGGGCATGTTTGATTATGTCAATGTTGAAGTGTATACTTACAACAAACAGGGCATGTTTGATTATGTCAATGTTGAAGCGTATACTTACAAGAAACAGGGCATGTTTGAGTATGTCAATGTTGAAGTGTATACTAACAGTTAACAGGGCATGTTTGAGTATGTCAGTGTTGAAGTGTATACTTACAACAAACAGGGCATGTTTGATTATGTCAGTGTTAAAGTGTATACTTACAATAAACAGGGCATGTTTGAGTATGTCATTGTTGAAGTGTATACTTACAATAAACAGGGCATGTTTGAGTATGTCAATTTTGAAGTGTATACTTACAATAAACAGGGCATGTTTTAGCATGTCAGTGTTGAAGTGTATACTTACAATAAACAGGGCATGTTTGAGTATGTCAGTGTTGAAGTGTATACTTACAATAAACAGGGCATGTTTGAGTATGTCAATGTTGAAAGGTATACTTATAACAAACAGGGCATGTTCGATTATGTCAATGTTGAAGTGTATACTTACAATAAACAGGGCATGTTTGAGTATGTCATTGTTGAAGTGTATACTTACAATAAACAGGGCATGTTTTAGTATGTCAGTGTTGAAGTGTATACTTACAATAAACAGGGCATGTTTTAGTATGTCAGTGTTGAAGTGTATACTTACAATAAACAGGACATGTTTGAGTATGTCAGTGTTGAAGGGTATACTTACAGTAAACAGGGCATGTTTGAGTATGTCAAAGTTGAAGGGTATACTAATAACAAACAGGGCATGTTTGATTATGTCAATGTTGAAGTGTATACTAATAACACACAGGGCATGTTTGATTATATCAATGTTGAAGTGTATACTTACAATAAACAGGACATGTTTGAGTATGTCAGTGTTGAAGGGTATACTTACAGTAAACAGGGCATGTTTGAGTATGTCAAAGTTGAAGGGTATACTAATAACAAACAGGGCATGTTTGATTATGTCAATGTTGAAGTGTATACTAATAACACACAGGGCATGTTTGATTATATCAATGTTGAAGTGTATACTTACAACAAACAGGCCATGTTTGATTATGTCAATGTTGAAGTGTATACTTACAATAAACAGGGCATGTTTTAGTATGTCAGTGTTGAAGTGTATACTTACAATAAACAGGGCATGTTTGAGTATGTCAGTGTTGAAGTGTATACTTACAATAAACAGGGCATGTTTGAGTATGTCAATGTTGAAGGGTATACTTATAACAAACAGGGCATGTTTGATTATGTCAAATTGAAGTGTATACTTACAACAAACAAGGCATGTTTGATTGTGTCAATGTTGAAGTGTATACTTACAAGAAACAGGGCATGTTTGAGTATGTCAATGTTGAAGTGTATACTAACAGTAAACAGGGCATGTTTGAGTATGTCAATGTTGAAGTGTATACTTACAACAAACAAGGCATGTTTGAGTATGTCAATGTTGAAGTGTATACCTACAATAAACAGGGCATGTTTGAGTATGTCAGTGTTGAAGTGTATACTAACAGTTAAAATTGTATGTTTGAGTATGTCAGTGTTGAAGTGTATACTTACAAGAAACAGGGCATGTTTGAGTATGTCAAAGTTGAAGTGTATACTTATAACAAACAGGGCATGTTTGAGTATGTCAATGTTGAAGTGTATATTAACAGTTAACAGGGCATGTTTGAGTATGTCAATGTTGAAGTGTATACTTACAATAAACAGGGCATGTTTGAGTATGTCAATGTTGAAGTGTATACTAACAGTTAACAGGGCATGTTTGAGTTTGTCAATGTTGAAGTGTATACTTATAACAAACAGGGCATGTTTGCTTATGTCAATGTTGAAGTGTATACTTACAACAAACAGGGCATGTTTGATTATGTCAATGTTGAAGTGTATACTTACAAGAAACAGGGCATGTTTGAGTATGTCAATGTTGAAGTGTATACTTACAATAAACAGGGCATGTTTGAGCATGTCAATGTTGAAGTGTATACTTACAATAAACAGGGCATGTTTGAGTATGTCAACTGTTGAAGTGTATACTTATAACAAACAGGGCATGTTTGAGTATGTCAATATTGAAGTGTATACTTACAATAAACCGGGCATGTTTGATTATGTCAACTGTTGAAGTGTATACTTATAACAAACAGGGCATGTTTGAGTATGTCAATGTTGAAGTGTATACTTACAATAAACAGGGCATGTTTGAGTATGTCAATGTTGAAGTGTATACTTACAATAAACAGGGCATGTTTGAGTATGTCAATGTTGAAGTGTATACTAACAGTTAACAGGGCATGTTTGAGTTTGTCAATGTTGAAGTGTATACTTATAACAAACAGGGCATGTTTGAGTATGTCAGTGTTGAAGTGTATACTTACAACAAACAAGGCATGTTTGATTATGTCAATGTTGAAGTGTATACTTACAATAAACAGGGCATGTTTGAGTATGTCAATGTTGAAGTGTATACTTACAATAAACAGGGCATGTTTGAGTATGTCAATGTTGAAGTGTATACTTATAACAAACAGGGCATGTTTGAGTATGTCAATGTTGAAGTGTATACTTACAATAAACAGGGCATGTTTGAGTATGTCAATGTTGAAGTGTATACTTACAATAAACAGGGCATGTTTGAGTATGTCAATGTTGAAGTGTATACTTATAACAAACAGGGCATGTTTGAGTATGTCAATGTTGAAGTGTATACTTACAATAAACAGGGCATGTTTGAGTATGTCAATGTTGAAGTGTATACTTACAATAAACAGGGCATGTTTGAGTATGTCAATGTTGAAGTGTATACTTATAACAAACAGGGCATGTTTGAGTATGTCAATGTTGAAGTGTATACTTACAATAAACAGGGCATGTTTGATTATGTCGATGTCTGTCAAATGTTACTGGAGTAACGCCCATTTTTTTACGTGAAATTTAGCGATGTATAGCTGGAGCATAATTGGTCAGTAGATTACTGGTTTTAAAATAGTGAAAATATATTTGCTATAGATATATATATATATATATTTTCTCAATAGCTTATTTGTAAGAGCACTTTAATACATGGCAAGTTACAGATACCGAGTTCAAGAACAAGAACATTGAATTGTTATTTCCCAATCAAAAACTATCTCAGGTTTTCCCAATGTTTGCAAAAGCATTGAGTTTAGTTTAAAACTATTTTATTACTTATGTTACTGATAATTAATATCACATGATGAAAGCATTGGGAAAAGTACAGAAATTATTAATCAGTGTGAAAGCATTGTTACTGTGTCATATTATGGCTGTTGTGTCCATTTATTTCTAATAAAGTGCAATATTCGTTGTTTGTATTAAAATGTATGCTTGTTTCACCAAAGTATGAACAAGAAAATAAAGTATCTATTAACACATGTAAACAGTGTATTGCCTTTGCTTCCTTCCAACGATATTTTACTGATAATCGAACATTGATTAATACCCTTTTAACACATAAAATAGGTCATACTGGGCACGACTGTTGAATGGATATAAAAAACATGTACATGTATCTCGCATACTGGAAACGTCAATCTGCTATTTTATGGGTGTGAGATATTTACAATTGAGGTCACGGGATTCCAGACTTTGGTATTACTGTGTCTGAAGAATCAGTCTGATAACAAGTATAGAACTTTGCTTCTGTATAATCTCCAGCAATCGAAACACATTCATAATTGGCACTAATTTTACACTGTGTTTACAAATCTGGTCAGCCAATCACAGAGTACATATTAATAAACTAGGTGAAGAAGCTTTTTCACACAATAAACAGGTCACGCATAATGGATGGCTGATAAGAATTTGTATTGCCAACTGACTTGTGAATTAATTAATATACAACTTAATCAAACTTATATGTGACTTGATTACTGGTATACTCGGCACTTGTGAGTTTCCAATTGTCAAAACATTAACTGATACATACTTTCCATTCAGTAGAATCAACTTGTTCCTATTTATCAAGAACTGATGAAAAAAAGCAAGAAATTTTTTACACAAATCTTTTTAACAGAGATTATAAACTTTTGTACATCTTATATATTTGAATTGAACGCATCTATTTACCTTTACTGGTAAGTGTCACATGCCCTCCAAATGGTTTGTGAAAATAACTATATTTTATGATAGGTAGCGATTTAAATGTATACAATAATATATTAACCCTTTTCTTCATAAAGACGCCTTTGGACACCTCTAATATTGAAAGCATTAATTCACCACATATCAGCAATGGGTGAATTATGTTTATATTAACTGACAGAGTGGAAAACAGTGCAGGAAGTGTTCAGATTGCTCGTTACGAGCAATCTGAACTCTTCCTGCACTGTTTTCAAAGGCCTTCTGTGATTGGTGCAGGAAAACGCGTATCTATGGAGTAAAGGGTTAAGAGTAATGAACTAATGTTTCAGACTGGACATGCAACTTCATATTTTCACATTAAAGTGTGACCTTGACTTTGACATCAGATGTAAAGGTCCTGGTATTTCTACAGGTAAATACAGGTGACACATCATGACATGTTGATTGATCATTTGTGTCAAGCTATTTTAAAATTCATCCATGTAAGACAAAGTTACAGACTTAACATGAAATACCAAATAAACTGAAAGTGTGACCTTGACCATTTAGGTATGGGTATTAGTCTTACACGTGACATGTCGTCATGTCATGCTGATGAATTGAGCCAAATGTTTTTGAAATTTATCCAAAAGTTACAAAGTTACAAACTGGACACGGAATTTCAAACAAACTGACCTTTGAGGAATGGGTGTGGGTCTTATGCGTGTACATGTAAATGGAACCTAGACAATGCCATACCAGTGCATATGTTTGGTACATGTAAATGGAACCTAGACATTGACTTACCTGTACATGTGTTTGGTAGATGTAAATGGAACCTAGACATTGCCATTATAGTACAGACCCTAAACCGCTCAAGTACCCCATAATTGCACTCCGTTTGCTCTCAGTTTGCACTCCTTTCGTGCTCCGTTCGTGCTTAGTTCGCACTCCGTTTGCGTGCACTCGATTAAACGCGGTTAATTTAATGCACTCATTCGCTCACGAGCACTGTATAGCTGAGTGCTCTATTTAATACTCCTCTTAGTGTTCGCTTCGTTCAGCGTTCACTCAACGCTCAGTTCGCTCAGTTCGGTTTCCGGCCCATAACCAATCGCAACATCTCAACTCTTTAAAATGATTCTATATATTGACTTTTTAAATTAATCTGTTACAATGGAGTAATAAAATGTATCCATGGGATTTAGTCAACGTAAATTAATTCATAATCCGATTGTTTGTCTTCATATTATGTCACCCACTGGGTGAAAGGTTGAACTAGTATCGATAGTAGGCATGTTTAACGGAAGTGTCTATGTTTTGATATGTGATCAGTGGTCTGGGTGATCAAAGAATATCGCACGTTATACCGGCTTCTGTTATCCAGACCGACATGTGTTTGCGTCAGTATCTTCTTTGATATACCATAAGCTGTTTGTTACAGGAAAGCAATAAAGTTTGTCCACAAAATTTACATAATTTTTTATACATCATCAACATAAACTAAATATATTGTTATTAATAATTAAATTTAATTAATAATTCCATACTGTTGATACCTCGTTGGTCTTATAATAATCCATAAATCTGCTCAGTGTAAGCAGTGACTTAACAACATGTGGATATATCACTGGTTTTGTTAATGTTCAAACTAAAATAAGCTTTATAATCAATAATATGCACTTCATGGGTGATGAAAAATTTATTATAATCGGTGCGATGCAATTTGACATTATTATAAATGAAATTTGAAAGATATCTTGTAGTGTTTTTTCTCGATTTGGGTCCAAATGTAGCTTCACTAAACTTAAAAAAGATATTCTGATATTTTAAGTTTTTATAATTATTTTCGTTATCATTATGTATATAAATATACTTGCAATGAACTTTTTTCAGTGGGTTTCTCAAATTATTCTTTTACTGATAGTATGGTTTATGTTAATATATTATTTAAAATGACAAACTATATCAAACTTGTTTGAAACTACACCCACTGTGCTATACCGCTAATTATATGACACGCAGCAACACACCCGTGGTGTTAATTATGTTATGTCACATGCCAGTGAGAGCCGTGTCAATTAAGTTATATGCTAAAGCGGTGACTTATCGGTCTATTGACCATGGAAGATATGTATGATTTCATTTTGATTGTAATTCGTGCCAGATGGATGAATATTAATTGAGCCAACATTATGTGATCGAAAAGAAAAGATAAAAAAGAAAAACTGCCAGCCAATTAACAACAAATAAAAAATCATTTAAGATATTGGTTATTCGAACTTTCAGAACGCTTTAGTATGTAAATATCATGATGTTAATATCATTTAATTAACGAATCGAAAACCCCACACCAGTTCTGAATGAATGGTAGAAAGTGTGACATACACGTATTAAGGGATGTGTATTCAGGGCTGTCATTTTACCACAGCTGCCATAGCGATTTCATATAAAAAACAGATCAGAATTGTTAATTTACAAACTAAAACAAACCTACAATTTTAAAACTAATAAAAATTAAAGACATGTCTCTAAATAATTCCTTGTAAAAATGTAGTATTTTATTTGTATTATTTTTTACTTTCATTATTTGTTTTATTTTTTTAAATATTATTATCATTGGAGCTATTATTATAATATACATATTGGCTTATTGATTTGTCACAGCTTTTATATTGGATACGTGCGTACGTGCATCTGGTCAGTCGTTCACAATTAATATAACAATTTAATTACTATTATGAAGGCAGAGTTGCATGGCAATCATCAAAACAGATACCCATGGTGAGAACCACATGTGTGTCAATAAATAGTTAATTGGTGATTTATCGGTCCATTGATCACGAAGAACCCTGCCGGTGTGTAATTTTCATTTTGATTATAATTTGTGCCAGATGAATGAATCTTTATTTAACCCACGGCATGTGATTGGATAAGAAATATATAGTCAAAATCAATACTAAAATATGCAGATTTTTATAATATTATTATTATTATCATCATTATTATTAATATCTATTATATATTTTATTATTATTTGTTACTATTATTACTAATATTATTGTTATTATTGCTATATTACTTTATTATTATATTATTATTATCTGAGTATTTTTTCTTCTTTATTATTATTATTATTGTTGTTGTCATTTCTTACTTGTTGCCCCTTTCACAGCTTTTATAATGGCTTAATTGTTACGTGCTTACGTGCACATGATCAGGCGTATCGATTTTGTAGGAAAGCAGGAAAACAATATATTTACTATTTTATAGGCAGTGAATACATGTTCTTTTTTGTTTATTTAAACCTTCCTCGTGATCAAAAGCTGTTCTTTAGTCAATATAAAATCACAACCTCAAAAAGGTCACCTAGAAATTTACGTTTACTAGTTTATACCCCCGACAAACGAAGTCGGGGCATAACTTGAAAAGTACTGGATGGAATTTCATCAAACATCATACAATGGTAGAATATAATGAGAGGAAGTGCAGTGTACAAGAAACATAACTCTATTCTTGCTAATTACAAAGTTATTGCCCTTTGATATTTTTTCTTGTCCGGAGCATAACTTGAAAAGTACCGGATGGAATTTCATCAAGCTTCATACAATGGTAGAATATAATGAGAGGAAGTGCAGTGTACAGGAAACATAACTCTATTCTTGCTAATTACAGAGTTATTGCCCTTTGATATATTTCCCTTTGATATTTTTTCTTGTCCGGAGCATAACTTGAAAAGTACCGGATGGAATTTCATCACGCTTCATACAATGGTACAATATAATGAGAGGAAGTGCAGTATACAGGAAACATAACTCTATTCTTGCTAATTACAGAGTTATTGCCCTTTGATATATTTCCCTTGTCCGGAGCATTACTTTTAAAGTACTGGATGGAATTTCATCAAACTTCATACAATGGTAGAATATAATGACAGGAAGTGCAGTGTACAAGCCATAACTCTATTCTTGCTAATTACAGAGTTATTGCCCTTTGATATATTTCCCTTGTCCGGAGCATTCCTTTTAAAGTACTGGATGGAATTTCATCAAGCTTCATACAATGGTAGAATATAATGAAAGGAAGTGCAGTGTACAAGAAACATAACTCTATTCTTGCTAATTACAGAGTTATTGCCCTTTGATATATTTCCCTTGTCCGGAGCATTCCTTTTAAAGTACTGGATGGAATTTCATCAAACTTCATACAATGGTAGAATATAATGAGAGGAAGTGCAGTGTACAGGAAACATAACTCTATTCTTGCTAATTACAGAGTTATTGCCCTTTGATATATTTCCTTTGTCCGGAGCATTACTTTTAAAGTACTGGATGGAATTTCATCAAACTTCATACAATGGTAGAATATAATGACAGGAAGTGCAGTGTACAAGAAACATAACTCTATTCTTGCTAATTACAGAGTTATTGCCCTTTGATATATTTCCCTTGTCTGGTGCAGTACTTTTAAAGTACTTTTAAAGCCATCAGTGATAACAGTTTAATAAAGTTCATGAAAGAACCAAGTTGATGAATACATGGAGTTCGAGCAAAGCAGGTTCGATATTGTATTCCTAGTGGTCTTGTTTGTTTCTTATCCATAAAATTGTTGTCCCTCAACATAACTCGAAAAAGTATAACATTTATTGATTGCCATGAAAGCTTGTACACTGCACAATAATTAAAAAGACCGTTTTTAATTTTAACAAAACCATAAAAAATTAACAATACAAACAACTCAATCCATAACATTTCTTTTTTTAAGAATTTCTTTTGTCTGGAGCATGACTTTAAAACTATTGATTATAATTTAATAAAACTTCATACAATGGTTAACCATTTTCTGTCATGGCGGCGTTCGGGGGTATTCATCACTACAGTGATAGGTTTAGTTTTTATTTCCTTTGTCTAATGTGTTATTTCGGTCTGTCGTGTTAATTTGGCATACATACATTTATTTTACATTAATTTAATTTAGCTTGATTGTGAAGTAAGCTCGGAGCTTATACATATCGTTCTCCAGTGCATTCCCTTATTAGATCTAGTACTGAATTGTGTTTTGAGAGGTCGGGTAGAGCCTGGGTCAAACTCGCGACCTCGCCGTCTGAAGCCAGCACCCTATCCGCTGTACTACTGACCCACTTTTTATTTTAGAATACAATCAATTTATTACTATTATTTTAATGAGATGTGCACGAGTATAATGTTTCCACTTTAACTGCAATATAACAGTTTTACGTAGATTTGTTCACATCTAAGCACAAACTCAGTGTTACTATGTTTGGGGAAAATATAAAACTAAAGTCCAAATTAAATTGAAAATTGGTAAATTTTATTTTGCCGAAATACCCAAACAAATAGAATCATAATTATATAATTTTCCGCATATCTATGTTTTGTTTGATTCACGCATGCTTTGATATTTTTGTTTTTGGAGCAGTATACGCTTAAATCGAAATAAAGTACATGTTTTGTATGTTCTATAACTAACACAGCAAATAGTGAATTCATATTACATCTTTTCGAATTGTTATTTACACAATATACATAATTATTTATATTTTTGTTGCGCAAACCAAATCATGCTTAAACATGCAACTAAATTAGCCTTGAAACCGAAGATAACCATTGATGTGTCGTCTATTGTATAATAGGTATTTTAAATATTATTGTATTGATCAGCTAAATATTGATATTTATGTTATAATTGATAAATTGTTGACCAAAATAAGTTTTATCATGCGTTTTACAATAAAACATTTATATAAACTACATGGTTTGTATGTATGTGAAAGAAAATTTCTTTTTTATCTCGATTTTAAGTATAGACTTTATGATCAAATAATGAAAAAAGAGTGTATCCGAATGAACGAGTGCACTCAGTAGCGAACAAATAATTCTGTTATCAGTTATCTTACTGTGTCTAGCGTATACTGCGCATCTGAGTGCACTCAGCGTATCTGAGTGCATTCAGCGTGTCTGAGTGCACTCGATCTATTTCATGCGTTCAGGAGTGCGTTTATTATTCAAAATGCAGCGTTTGCTTATGATCCAGGTCCGCTCCGTCAGCGCTCAATCTGCGCTCCGTTTGCGCTCTGTCTGCGCTACGCTCGCGCTCCGCTTACGCTCTGAGTGCACTCCGTTTGCGTGCGATTGGGGTACTTGAGCGGTTTAGGGTCTGTACATGTGTTTGGTACATGTAAATGAAACCAAAACATTGCCATACCAATACATGTGTTTGATACATGTAAATGAAACCAAAACATTGCCATACCAATACATGTGTTTGGTAGATGTAAATGGAACCTAGACATTGCCATACCGGTACATGTGTTTCATAGATGTAAATGGAACCTAGATATTGCCATACTAGTACTTGTGTTTGGTATATGTAAATGAAACCAAAACATTGCCATACCAATGTAAATGGAACCTAGACATTGCCATACCAGTATGTATGTTTGATACATGTAAATGGAACCTAGACATTGCCATACTACTACATGTGTTTGGTAAATGTTAATGGAACCTAGATATTGCCATACCAGTACATCTGTTTGATACATGCAAATGAAACCTAGACATTGCGATACCAGTATGTGTGTTTGGCACATGTAAATGGAACCTAGACATTACCATACCAGTACATGTGTTTGGTACATGTAAATGTACCCTAGACATTGCCATGCCAGAATATGTGTTTGGTACATGTAAATGAAGCCTAGACATTGCCATACTAGTAAATATGTTTGGTAAATGTAAATCGAACATAGACATTGACATACCAGTACATGTGAATGGAACCTAGACATTTACATACTGGTACATGTGTTTGGTACATGTAAATTGAACCTACATATTGACATAAGGGTACATTTGTTTGGTACATGTAGATGGAACTTAGACATTTCCATACTGGTATGTGTGTTTGGTACATGTAAATGGAACGTAGACATTGCCATACTAGTACATGTGTTTGGTACATGTAAATGGAACCTAGACATTGCTATACCAGTAGATGTGTTTGTACATGTTTATGGAACCTATACATTGCCATACTATTACATGTGTTTGGTACATGTAAATCGAACCTAGACATTGACAAACTAGTACATGTTTTTTTTTGTACATGTAAATGGAAATTAGACATTGCCATACAAGTACATGTGTTTGGTAAATGTTAATGGAAACTAGACATTGCCATACTAGTACATGTGTTTGGTTAATGTAAATGAAACTTAGAAATTGCCATACTAGTACATGTGTTTGGTAAATGTTAATGAAACCTAGACATTGACATACTAGTACATGTGTTTTGTAAATGTTTATGGAACCTAGACATTGACATACAAGTACATGTGTTTGGTAAATGTTAATGGAACGTAGACATTGACATACTAGTACATGTGTTTGGTACATGTAAATGGAACATAGACATTGACATACTAGTACATGTGTTTGGTAAATGTTAATGGAACCTAGACATTGACATACTAGTACATGTGTTTGGTACATGTAAATGGAACATAGACATTGACATACTAGTACATGTGTTTGGTAAATGTTAATGGAACCTAGACATTGACATACTAGTACATGTTTTTGGTAAATGTAAATGGAACCTAGACATTGCCATACCAGTACCAGTATTTGGTACATGTTAATGAAACATAGACATTGCGATACTAGTACATGTGTTTGGTAAATGTTAATGGAACCTAGACATTGACATACCAGTACAAGTATTTGGTACATGTAAATAGAACCTAGACATTGCCATACCAGAACATGTGTTTGGTAAATGTTAATGAAACCTAGACATTGCCATACTAGTACATGTGTTTGGTAAATGTTAATGGAACCTAGACATTGACATACCAGTACAAGTATTTGGTACATGTAAATGGAACCTAGACATTGCCATACCAGAACATGTGTTTGGTAAATGTTAATGAAACCTAGACATTGCCATACTAGTACATGTGTTTGGTAAATGTTAATGGAACCTAGACATTGACATACCAGTACAAGTATTTGGTACATGTAAATGGAACCTAGACATTGCCATACCAGAACATGTGTTTGGTAAATGTTAATGAAACCTAGACATTGACATACTAGTACATGTGTTTGGTAAATGTTAATGAAACCTAGACATTGACATACGAGTACATGTGTTTGGTAAATGTTAATGGAACCTAGACATTGACATACTAGTACATGTGTTTGGTACATGTAATTGGAACATAGACATTGACATACTAGTACAAGTATTTGGTACATGTTAATGAAACATAGACATTGCCATACTAGTACATGTGTTTGGTAAATGTTAATGGAACCTAGACATTGACATACCAGTACAAGTATTTGGTACATGTTAATGAAACATAGACATTGCCATACTAGTACATGTGTTTGGTAAATGTTAATGGAACCTAGACATTGCCATACTAGTACATGTGTTTGGTTAATGTAAATGAAACTTAGAAATTGCCATACTAGTACATGTGTTTGGTAAATGTTAATGAAACCTAGACATTGACATACTAGTACATGTGTTTGGTAAATGTTTATGGAACCTAGACATTGACATACGAGTACAAGTGTTTGGTAAATGTTAATGGAACCTAGACATTGACATACTAGTACATGTGTTTGGTACATGTAAATGGAACATAGACATTGACATACTAGTACATGTGTTTGGTAAATGTTAATGGAACCTAGACATTGACATACTAGTACATGTGTTTGGTAAATGTTAATGGAACCTAGACATTGACATACTAGTACATGTGTTTGGTACATGTAAATGGAACATAGACATTGACATACTAGTACATGTGTTTGGTAAATGTTAATGGAACCTAGACATTGACATACTAGTACATGTTTTTGGTAAATGTTAATGGAACCTAGACATTGCCATACCAGTACCAGTATTTGGTACATGTTAATGAAACATAGACATTGCGATACTAGTACATGTGTTTGGTAAATGTTAATTGAACCTAGACATTGACATACCAGTACAAGTATTTGGTACATGTAAATGGAACCTAGACATTGCCACACCAGAACATGTGTTTGGTAAATGTTAATGAAACCTAGACATTGCCATACTAGTACATGTGTTTGGTAAATGTTAATGGAACCTAGACATTGACATACCAGTACAAGTATTTGGTACATGTAAATGGAACCTACATTGCCATACCAGAACATGTGTTTGGTAAATGTTAATGAAACCTAGACATTGCCATACTAGTACATGTGTTTGGTAAATGTTAATGGAATCTAGACATTGACATACCAGTACAAGTATTGGTACATGTAAATGGAACCTAGACATTGCCATACCAGAACATGAGTTTGGTAAATGTTAATGAAACCTAGACATTGACATACTAGTACATGTGTTTGGTAAATGTTAATGAAACCTAGACATTGACATACGAGTACATGTGTTTGGTAAATGTTAATGGAACCTAGACATTGACATACTAGTACATGTGTTTGGTACATGTAAATAAAACATAGACATTGACATACTAGTACAAGTATTTGGTACATGTTAATGAAACATAGACATTGCCATACTAGTACATGTGTTTGGTAAATGTTAATGGAACCTAGACATTGACATACCAGTACAAGTATTTGGTACATGTTAATGACACATAGACATTGCCATACTAGTACATGTGTTTGGTAAATGTTAATGGAACCTAGACATTGACATACCAGTACAAGTATTTGGTACATATAAATGGAACCTAGACATTGCCATACCAGAACATGTGTTTGGTAAATGTTAATGAAACCTAGACATTGACATACTAGTACATGTGTTTGGTAAATGTTTATGGAACCTAGACATTGACATACGAGTACATGTGTTTGGTAAATGTTAATGGAACCTAGACATTGACATACTAGTACATGTGTTTGGTACATGTAAATGGAACATAGACATTGACATACTAGTACATGTGTTTGGTATATGTAAATGAAATTGTAACAATAATCGAGTATTGCTGTATTTAATTACCATGTTAATGGAACCTATTCATTGCCATACTAGTACATTTGTTTGGTACATGTAAATGGAACCTAGACATTGCCATACTAGTACATGTGTTTGGTAAATATAAATGGAACCTAGACATTGCCATACTGGTACATGTGTTTGGTACATGTAAATGGAACATAGACATTGCCATACCAGAACATGTGTTTGGTAAATGTTAATGAAACCTAGACATTGACATACTAGTACATGTGTTTGGTAAATGTTTATGGAACCTAGACATTGACATACGAGTACATGTGTTTGGTAAATGTTAATGGAACCTAGACATTGACATACTAGTACATGTGTTTGGTACATGTAAATGGAACATAGACATTGACATACTAGTACATGTGTTTGGTATATGTAAATGAAATTGTAACAATAATCGAGTATTGCTGTATTTAATTACCATGTTAATGGAACCTATTCATTGCCATACTAGTACATTTGTTTGGTACATGTAAATGGAACCTAGACATTGCCATACTAGTACATGTGTTTGGTAAATATAAATGGAACCTAGACATTGCCATACTGGTACATGTGTTTGGTACATGTAAATGGAACATAGACATTGCCATACTAGTACATGTGTTTGGTAAATGTAAATGGAACCTAGATATTACCATACTAGTACATGTGTTTGGTAAATGTTAATGGAACCTAGATATTACCATACTAGTGCATGTGTTTGGTAAATGTAAATGGAACATAGACATTGCCATACTAGTACATGTGTTTGGTAAATGTTAATAGAACCCAGACATTGCCTTACTAGTACATGTGTTTGGTAAATGTAAATGGAACCTAGATATTACCATATCAGTACATGTGTTTGGTAAATGTTAATAGAACCCAGACATTGCCTTACTAGTACATGTGTTTGGTAAATGTAAATGGAACCTAGATATTACCATACTAGTACATGTGTTTGGTAAATGTTAATGGAACCTATATATTACCATACTAGTACATGTGTTTGGTAAATGAAAATGGAACATAGACATTGCCATACTAGTACATGTGTTTGGTAAATGTTAATAGAACCCAGACATTGCCTTACTAGTACATGTGTTTGGTAAATGTAAATGGAACCTAGATATTACCATATCAGTACATGTGTTTGGTAAATGTTAATAGAACCCAGACATTGCCTTACTAGTACATGTGTTTGGTAAATGTAAATGGAACCTAGACATTGCCATACTAGTACATGTGTTTGGTACATGTAAATGGAACATAGACATTGACTTACTAGTACATGTGTTTGGTAAATGTTAATGGAACCTAGATATTACCATACTAGTACATGTGTTTGGTAAATGTAAATGGAACATAGACATTGCCATACTATTACATGTGTTTGGTAAATGTTAATAGAACCCAGACATTGCCTTACTAGTACATGTGTTTGGTAAATGTAAATGGAACCTAGATATTACCATATCAGTACATGTGTTTGGTAAATGTTAATAGAACCCAGACATTGCCTTACTAGTACATGTGTTTGGTAAATGTTAATGGAACCTAGACATTGACATATTAGTACATGTGTTTGGTAAATGTAAATGGAACCTAGACATTGCCATACTAGTACATGTGTTTGGTACATGTAAATGGAACCTAGATATTACCATACCAGTACATGTGTTTAGTAAATGTTAATAGAACCCAGACATTGCCATATTAGTACATGTGTTTGGTAAATGTTAATGGAACATAGACATTGCCATACCAGTACATGTGTTTGGTACATGTTAATGGAACCTAGACATTGACATACTGGTACATGTGTTTGGTACATGTTAATGGAACCTAGACATTGACATACTAGTACATGTGTTTGGTACATGTTAATGGAACTTAGACATTGACATACTAGTACATGTGTTTGGTTAATGTAATTGGAACCTAGATATTACCATACCAGTACATGTGTTTGGTACATGTAAATGAATTTGTAACAATAATCGAGTATTGCTATATTTTTTTTTAACATATCAATGGAACCCAGACATTGCCATACAAGTACATGTGTTTGGTACATGTAAATCAAACCTAGACATTGACATACTAGTACATGTGTTTGGTAAATGTTAATGGAACCTAGACATTGACATACGAGTACATGTGTTTGGTACATGTAAATCAAACCTAGACATCGCCATACTAGTATATGTGTTTGGTATATGTGAATGAAACTTAGACAGTGCCATACTGGTACACGTGTTTGGTACATGTGAATGAAACTTAGACAGTGCCATACTGGTACATGTGTTTGGTACATGTGAATGAAACTTTGACAGTGCCATACTGGTACATGTGTTTGGTACATGTGAACGAAACTTTGAAAGTGCCATACTAGTACATGTGTTTGGTACATGTAAATGAAACTTTGACAGTGCCATACTGGTACATGTGTTTGGTACATGTAAATGAAACTTAGACAGTGCCATACTGGTACATGAGTTTGGTACATGTAAATGAAACTTTGACAGTGCCATACTGGTACATATGTTTGGTTCATGTGAATGAAACTTAAACAATGCCATACCGGTACATGTGTTTGGTGGTACATGTAAATGAAACTGTAACAATAAGTATCGAGTATTGCTACATTTTTTTTAACATATCAATGGAACCTAGACATTGCCATACAAGTACATGTGTTTGGTACATGTAAATCAAACCTAGACATTGTCATACTAGTATATATGTTTGGTAAATGTTAATGGAACCTAGACATTGACATACGAGTACATGTGTTTGGTACATGTGAATGAAACTTAGACAGTGCCATACTAGTACATGTGTTTGGTACATGTGAATGAAACTTTGACAGTGCCATACTGGTACATGAGTTTGGTACATATAAATGAAACTTAGACAGTGCCATACCAGTAAATGTGTTTGGTGGTACATGTAAGTGAAACTTAAACAGTGCCATACCGGTACATGTGTTTGGTACATGTGAATGATACTAAGACAGTGCCATACCAGTACATGTGTTTGGTGGTACATGTAAATGAAACTTAGACAGTGCCATACCGGTACATGTGTTTGGTGGTACGCGTAAATGAAACTTAGACAGTGCCATACTCGTACATGTGTTTGGTGGTACGCGTAAATGAAACTTAGACAGTGCCATACCGGTACATGTGTTTGGTGGTACGCGTAAATGAAACTTAGACAGTGCCATACCGGTACATGTGTTTGGTGGTACGCATAAATGAAACTTAGACAGTGCCATACCGGTACATGTGTTTGGTACATGTAAATGAAACTTACACAGTGCCATACTGGTACATGTGTTTGGTACATGTGAATGGAACTTTGACAGTGCCATAGTGGTACACGTGTTTGGTACATGTAAATGAAACTTAGACAGTGCCATACTGGTACATGAGTTTGGTACATGTAAATGAAACTTAGACAGTGCCATACTGGTACATGAGTTTGGAACATGTAAATGAAACTTAGACAGTGCCATACTGGTACATGTGTTTGGTACATGTAAATGAAACTTAGACAGTGCCATACTGGTACATGTGTTTGGTACATGTAAATGAAACTTAGACAGTGCCATACCGGTACATGTGTTTGGTGATACACGTAAAAGAAACTTAGACAGTGCCATACTGGTACATGTGTTTGGTGGTACATGTAAATGAAACTGTAACAATAAGTATCGAGTATTGCTATATTTTATTTAACAATTTAATCACATTGTATCAATGATGTAATCAGGTATAACAAAATTAGTTATTATAAAATCAACATCAAACATTTGATGCTCTGGTCAACAATTCAATACAGTAAATACAATTTACACTAAAATTAGTTGAAGATTACCTAATGGCAAAAACGTGTTATTGGTGGAAATGACAGCACACTGTAATATGTAGTAATGATATATTGGAGAATACATGTGTAAAACTTAAAAAAGAAGTCTTGTGTAAATCTTTTAGAAGTCTGAGAATTCTGAACTCTTCTACTTCTAACCTTTTGTTAGAAATTTCACTTTCAAACATACATTGATCATAAGTAGTTTTTTTAATATTATCAACCAACACAGAATTGTAGGTTTCTGTTTATTAATCAAGCATTTGTTCCTGCATATACCTAAAAAGTTTTTTTTCCCATTAGCAATCATATGAAATGACTAAATATCAATTGAGCTACAATAATGATTCTCTCAGAATGAATATAAATACCAGTATACTCTTTGTACTGTACACTGTGTTAGATGATAATATATCATAATGAATATAAATACTGCATACTTGATGTACTGTAGTATACAGTTCATGTATATTGACGTATACTCTATGTACTGTAGTAAACTATATTCACTGTAGTATACTCTATGTACTGTAATACACTCTATGTACTGTAGAAAACTATGTGTACTGTAGTATACTCTATGTACTGTGATACACTCTATGAACTGTAATATATGCTATGTACTGTAGTAAACTATATGTACTGTAGAATACTCTATGTACTGCAATACACTCTATGTACTGTAGTATACTCTATGTACTGTAGTAAACTATGTGTACTGTAATACACTCTATGTACTGTAGTATACCTTATATACTGTAGTAAACTCTGTGTACTGTAATATACTCTATGTACTGTAGTAAACTATATGTACTGTAGTGTACCCTATGTACTGTTATACACTCAATGTACTGTAGTATACCATATGTACTGTAGTAAACTGTGTGCACTGTAATACACTGTATGTACTGTAGTATACCTTATGTACTGTAGTAAACTATGTGCACTGTAATACACTCTATGTACTGTAGTATACCCTAACTGTAGTATACTATGTGAACTGTAGTATACCCTATGTACTGTAGTATACTATGTGTACTTTAGTATACCTTTTGTACTGTAGTAAACCCTGTGTACTGAATGAAGTATACCCTATGTACTGTAGTATACTCTATGTACTGTAGTATACTATGTGCGCTGTAATACACTCTATGTACTGTAGTATACCCTATGTACTGTAGTATACCCAATGTACTGTAGTTTACTATGTGTACTGTAATACAGTCTATGTACTGTAGTATATCCTATGTACTGTAGTAAACTGTATGTACCATTGTGTACTCTACATACTGTAGTATACTCTATGTACTGTAATACACTCTATGCACTGTAGTATATTTTATGTACCATAGTATACTCTTTGTACTGTAATACACTCTATGTACTGTAGTATTTCTTACATACTGTAGTATACCCTATGTACTGTAATACACTCTATGTACTGTAGTATACCCTATGTACTGCAGTATACCCTATGTACCATTGTGTACTATATGTACTGTAGAATAATCTATGTACTGTAGTATATTTTATGTACTGTAGTATACTCTATGTACTGTAATATACTCTATGTTCTGTAGTATCTCTTATGTACTGTAGTATACCCTATGTACTGTTATACACTCAATGTACTGTAGTATACCCTATGTACTGCAGTATACTCTATGTACCATTGTGTACTATACCTACTGTAGAATACTCTATGTACTGTAATACACTCTATGTACTGTAGTATATTTTTATGTACTGTAGTACACTCTATGTACTGTAATACACTTTATGTTCTGTAGTATCTCTTACATACTGTAGTATACCCTATGTACTGTTATACATTATATGTACTGTAGTATACCCTATGTACTGCAGTATACTCTATGTACCATTGTGTACTATGCATTCTGTAAAATACTCTATGTACTGTAATACACTCTATGTACTATAGTATACTCTTATGTATTGTAGTATACCCTATGTACTGTAGTTTACTATGTGTACTGTAATACACTCTATGTACTGTAGTATACTCTATGTACCATTATGTACTATACATACTGTAGTATACTCTATGTACCATTGTGTACTATACATACTGTAGTATACTCTATGAACAGTAGTATACTCTATGTACCATTGTGTACTATACATACTGTAGTATACTCTATGAACAGTAGTATACTCTATGTACCATTGTGTACTATAGATACTGTAGTATACTCTATGAACTGTAAAATGTTCTAGATGATAATCTCTCATAATGAATATAGATACTGTATACTTTGGTGAACCATGTGCCAGATGGTAATCTCCAATGAATCTATATATAAGGCACATTCAATGTTTTCCTCCACCACAGGACAAAGGTGGGCACCGGTGGGGAATTAGACAAGCCCAAAATTCCAATTCGTGGAAATAAGATCGACAACTGTCAGTGGGTGAATAGACAAAGGAAGCTGATCATGAGAATATTTGAAAACTAAATAAACTCTCCTCGGGGGAATTCACCTCGAGACATGAATTAGATAGCCAATTTCAAAATTTGTCTTATTCCATTGGGTGTGCCCACCTCCCTCCTGGTGTGAGATCATCATTGATAAGTGCCTTATGGAAGGTGAGACTGGGTAAATAAACTTGGAAGTCCAGTAAATACAATCATACAATATTTGTATAGACAATATCAAATTATTACAAAAACACTGAATCTTTCTGGTGACAATTATAGCAAGATTGACGTTACACGTTTTACTACAAGTTGCAGAGCATTATTCAGTTATCAGATATGAAAATACAATATGGAGTTCATCATTTAGCCTTTGAAATGTTTCTTGGGAAGGAAATTTTAAAGCAATACTTGGCCAATAAATTAATTGTGCGATTTCCATTCCTTTTTTAAAATCCTTTGAAACTGTTGCTAAAGCACTCACCAAAAGGTTTTTTTTTGTTGTTTTTTTTATGTTGTTGCAAATTAACTTTAAAGAATTCCAAACTGTCGTTCATGAGCAATATAAATGGAAATGAATGTATAATGTATTCCTAGAGATATACACATTCATACTGAGCATGTACATTTGTACTGTATATGCTACCACTAAGGCCATAATAAATTAATTGCTAGATTATCATCCCAGCCCACCCCCTAATTTTCATGCTGCCCGACCCTTTATATTTTCATAAAAACAATTAATAAAAAAATAAAAACAACATCAAAAATGTTAAAAATAAAAAATAAAATCCTCCCGCCCTCCTCGTTTTTAAGAAAACTTTGGATGATTATCTAGCAATTAATTTATAACGGCCTAATCTTTGTAATGATAGAATCATGTAACCAACACTCTCCATCTCGTGAGAAGAGGTAGCTTAACACAGTCATACTGTACACAAAACAGCTGTATCAATAAATAAATAGAGGATTTAGGGAGTACCACAATATAAACATTATTCCAGGCCCTTTCTCCATGTACAAAAATTATAAACATGCAGATTAGAAAACTATAACACATCAACAAATGAATATGTCAAACTGACCTAGAACATTGATACCTGCAGAACGGCAGTTCCAGCCAATTTTTATCCAATGATGAGCAATTGTACATCTTAAATAAAACTACGATTTAAGTTTAAGGAATGGCAGCTACATCTGTAGTTATGAGAATATTAACAGACGACTATTAACATAAGTTCAACATATGTCCAATGCAAACAGTCTTTAGTTAAAGTTTTTATATATAACAAGTACTTATCTGCATTTTTATCACTACTTCAGTTTAATATTTTTTTACATGAATATTAATATTCATAAAAACTCTTAAGAAAATCCTTAAAAATTGACTTGTTTAAAATTCATAATTATAATATCATAAAATCTATTTTTATTAAGATTTATTTTAGTTTCATTACCTAGCAAATTGCTTTTATGAATCAATCTCAGGGTGTTTCATGGATGGAGCCATTACGGGGTTTTGTTTTAGAGAAGATAACGGGTGAAGTCTTGGATCAAACCCACGGCCCAAAAACAACCAACACCTTATCAACTACAACTACACCTCCGCTCAACTTTAAAACCTCAAGACATGTATAGAGCTGCACAACACTGCATGGCAAATACAGAAACAATTCAAACTTTCATACATGTATTAGGTGTTTTTGTACAACAATAAATAACTGACATAATGTCACAAACACAAGGTATGCAAGGCACACTGTATCCTGGCAACAAGCAATTATGGTACTACATTCAGAGAAAACATAAAACCTGTGATAAGAGATCAGATACTTCTCAAGTTTGCCAAATTTTAATGATTCCATTTGTTCAGACTGATTTAAGCAAATCTGCTGCATGGGCTAAAAAAAGATTATATCAATATATTTTTTTACACTCTTTTTTTCAAAAGAAGAATTTTTACTTAATACATGGGCTGGTCGGTATAGTTTATTTTTTAAAGAATGTTGACGAAAATTGTTCAAACAATTTGGTATAAGGTTACATGGAAACTTCGGAAGGTTCACTTTATTTCTGTGTAGATGTTTTATTTCTTCAAAATTTATAATTCAAATTTAAAAATATAAATTAATTGTTTAAAATTGTGACAAGTTTCTGTGGTCATTTCAATACTTATTTTTATGAAAAATGGCCATGGATGTAATGACTTGTTATACAAGAACACCAATGTTCACATAAGTATTTAGTTTACATATTACAAATAAATTTGCCTTTTCCATGTTTTCCAAGTACTCACTACACTTTAGAAGTTATAACAAACAATAACAGAACCATATACATTTTGGCACAATAAACAAGGAGGTCAGTCCTTTAAAACATCAAATACAGCAAGCATTATATGTTTCTTGTGTTCTCTGGTCTTGTATTTGCAAAACATCTCAAGTTTATTATCAATAAAGCTGAAATTTTAAAACATTTTTCTAATTAAAGTAGTTTATGAATAATGATTATGTTTCCAATGTTGACAAAGTTTAACTATGTAATATGAGGCAGTGATATTAAAAGTTGAAAATCAAAAGTTTGAGTTCATACTCGGGTCAAGGTAGTGTGCAATAAGGGGCCAGGAACACAAGGTAAACTATTTTTCTGGTTACACACATTTAGATCTGTGTAATATTCTCCCTGGTTACACACATTTAGATCTGTGTAATATTCTCCCTGGTTACACACATTTAGATCTGTGTAACATTTTTCCTGAATACGCACATTTAGATCTGTGTAATATTCTCCCTGGTTACACACATTTAGATCTGTGTAACATTTTTCCTGAATACGCACATTTATATCTGTGTAATATTCTCCCTGGTTACACACATTTAGATCTGTGTAACATTTTTCCTGAATACACACATTTAGATCTGTGTAACATTTTCCCTGGGTACACACATTTAGATCTGTGTAATATTTTCCCTGGTTACACATATTTAGATCTGTGTAATATTCTCCCTGGGCAAACACATGTGCAATGATTCCATGAGTCTGTGGACGAGTCAGATACAATGTTATTAATTCGTATTCAAAGTCAGCAGTCAGAATTTTAAAAAATGCTTACGGTATTAAGTTCCATTGAACATGACATTGTGTAAGTTGATATATGGTTATATAGGGTGATATTGTGATATACCCTACAAGAACACTGAAATTTCATGTGTTGAGGCCTGAAACTTTTAAGTGTGCGAGTAACACTTGTGTCCACTGAACCAAATAGGCAGAACAAAATAATTGTCATATTAAATATATATATTTATGTAGATGTTCCAAAAATAATATACAAATAGAAATGAAACAATTCCAGGGGAAATAAATATTGTATAAAAATTGAAAAAAATATTTATAAACTGATGATAAGGCAAGTTTGTCATTTTGTGTTTGTTTTCAGATCGATGCCAAAGTAAGCTCACCACTTTTGTGAATTACTCATGAGTTTGTTTCCTGGCCAGAACCAGGACTGGATGTCGTTTATGACGCCACTGGGCCTGGATTGAACCTATGACCTCTGGCAAGAACGATCAACATTCTATCCGTCCCAACCATCTTATTTACGAAAATGGGCAGACAAAATTATTTGAACATGTAACAAAAAAAAATGGCAATGACATAAAACAGATGATCACTTGCAGATAGTTATTAATAATACAAACAACAAATCAGTTTAAAAGCAGGATGACTCAGTACTAATACATGTAACAGCATAGGTTCATTTAACATTTACGCGTCTGACTATCAATCCAGGGGTCGCGAGTTCAAATTCCCGCCCGCTTACAGTCTCCATGATGATTGATATCCGACATTGTGTCTCATTATCATTTGTTTTTCACCGCTGATTCAAGTGGGAAAGTTATCAGTTACTTGCGGAGATGGGGTGTGCTCAAGTACTGGTTAACCTTTCAGGATCCAAGGAAACAGTAGTTAGGTTAACTGATTGCCTGTTAGCCCTCGATGGCATAAAAATGATGCTGTATATTCAATCAATCAATCATTCAACATATTACAGTTTTCCTTGTTGCTCTGTAGCTCTACCTCCTTATTATCTCAATACATGGTTTTGGTAATAGAACACATATGAAAGACTTGAGACAAATGGGAACTGAATGTGAACGTTTTTAGATGGACAAGGATTGATAACATGAACTTCTCTTGGAAATATTCACATCTGCATAAATGCCAATATCATGTTCAGCCAGTCCACCTCTCTTTTATAAGTACTAAATGTGATTCTCTTAATTCAGCATTATCGGATCTGATAGTCAACGGAAGAGCCTTGGTCACATAAGAAACCTGGGTCACTAGTTTAATCCCTACCTGTTCTTAAAAAGACACTTTACCCATCTTTACTCAGTGCTGGTTCTTTCCGGGGAATATTCAACAACATTTATTACTCAGTGCTGGTTCTTTCCGGGGAATATTCAACAACATTTGTAACTCAGTGCTGGTTCTTTCCAGGGAATATTCAACACTATTTATTACTCAGTGCTGGTTCTTTCCAGGGAATATTCAACACTATTTATTACTCAGTGCTGGTTCTTTCCGGGGAATATTCAACACTATTTATTACTCAGTGCTGGTTCTTTCCAGGGAATATTCAACACTATTTGTTACTCAGTTATGGTTCTTTCCAGGGAATATTCAACAATATCTGATACTCAGTGCTGGTTCTTTCCAGGGAATATTTAACAATATTTGTTTAACCTGCATCACAATAAAGGTACCATAAATAAGTTAAGACTAGAAAGTTTCTTCTGAAATCAAATTGCCAATTTATTAGACCAAGAACTTGATTTCCATCAGGATCAAGTCTGGAATCGAACTTGCGACCTCTTGCATGAGCAGCCAACACCCTATCTACTTCATCATAAATACAGAGCCATCCTGCTTTAATATATTTGTGGAAAATCTATTTCTGACAAATACCAGGTGTAAAATATAAAAGAACAAAACTAGGAAAAACAAGTACAAAAACATGCTTCGTTTTGAATAAGATCCATAATGACTGGGAGTTGATTGGTAATTATCAGCTTTTACATCTCTGGAATGTGATGAAAATTGTTATTGGTTTGTGACAAGGTGTTGAATGTCCAGGAATATCATGGCTGGATCAGACGACAGTCAGTCAGCTATCATGCCAGCCAGCTTTAAGTTCTTTTTGTTTTTTCTTTCCTGATTGAACTGCAGCTGCACATTCTGCCGTTCTCGTTTTCAAGCACCAAAGTTAAATACTACTATTAGTCCTTGCAGCAACTACTGCCAAGTTTTAGATTCCAATGGTTCCAGGTGTTGTATACCCTAATTTGGCACGTAGATCATCAATATTTTTTTTCTTGCACTTTATATGTATGTATGCCAGTAAAATCCTTTCATACATATTTTAATTAAAACAAAAACATGCACAAACTATAACCATTTTTGTTTGCAGAGTCATTTCAGTAACCAAGGTAACTCTCAGACAATATGATTTACATGTTATTCTCAATCTTTTATCCACTTCAATTACATTTTTTTTAAATACCAGCATCCCGATTATTTCTCCGATCAAAACCATCTAAATATTTGCGTTGAGTCACGATCCTCCAAATGGATGCCATGGAGCAATCACGAAATGAAAATCGAATCTAAATAATTTTCTCCAACCAAGCTCATCTAAATGGTTGCCATTGGTCACGATTCATTAAATGAATGTCACAGATCATGATCATCAAAATGATTGCCTCAGATCATGGTCATCCAAAGGTTACATCAGAATACTTAATATTCAAAAACAGATCTCAACCACATTCCAACACATCCTGATTAAACATTTTACTATTTAATGGAACAATCTCTTATACTTTTCCGTAAATCCAACCATAGTGAAGTGGTTATGAATGTAGGCAAACTTAGTGTTTCCTTGGTAACAGTTTGTCATGATGTAAACTAGCACCTCGATATGTTGGCCTTCTTATCTGCAATTATTTGTTGAACTCTTTTTCTGATTCTTTCATATCTAAAAAATACAAATGTTGGATAGTAGTTGCTGTTGTGTCATTTTTGATGAAAGAATATGAAATATAGAAACAAAATATTTGAATAATTGCTTTTTCTAAAAATGGTCAACATTTTTATAATATTATCAAATTTTATCATATTTGAAAATTATTAAATTCAGACAAGGAATTATATAGAGAAGGAAAGGCAACTGATTGAAATTTTGTGAACGCTCGCGTATTCACGCAAAATCTCACAATATCTCGTTTACAATTATCTTGCCTTCCATTCATCTGGGGAACACAAATCAAAATTCTTGCATTGCAGAATGAAATTCTCATCAAAACAATACCATTCCCAGAAATTTGTGTTTAAAATTGTTGAAGTACTTGTGATTACAAAATTTGTATACAGCAGCTAAATTAACAACAAATTACGATAAATTTTCCTTAAAACATCAATATCTTTATTTCAAGATCATTTTGCAGGATCGGAACATGTTTAAGCATCTACAATTACATACAACTTACAGTTTATGTACAAGAAATCAGTTGCCTGTGAATTATGAATGGTTAAAATGCAAATTATGAATCCTTCATGTGCTATTTCATCAACATTTAGTCAGGAGATGCAAGTTTCCTTTCCTTCTATACAAGTCTTTGATTCAGACAATGAAAGTGGAGTATAAGAAATGGTAAAGATGTTGCTCATATTTGGATGCTGTATGTTTTGTACTGATGATAGTGTGCAGATCTCTGTAAAAGAAGGTTGGTTGAGAATCTAATCTGGGACTGATTGGTTGGGGTTCCATCCTCCCAATGTTTTTGTTTTTGTAGATAATATTCATTAATAAAGATCATCTTACTTGCTTCTTAATCGCCTCACTTCAATCTCCTCATCACCTTTAAACTTTTCCAGCAGCCCCCGTAGCACTGGCTCTGGAATATCCAGGAGCTGTTCAACCTGAAATTGTATGATTTTTTGTTTATTTGAGCTGTATGCCTCCACCAGGATTGTGGGGTAGGTAGGAAGGGTAGTCACAAGTACATGTTTTATAGCCATAGCCAAATGTGGTGTTGTGCATTATGACATTATTTTCAGTTTGAATTACCGGGTTTGCAATGGTGCTATCAAAAACAAGAGATCCAAATGGACTTCTTTCACCTGTCACTTTTTCTTGAACTTTAAATGGACTAATAATGGAAGAATTAAAAGATGAGAAAAATGAAAATTATCTGTTTTTTTCTAAAGCATTCCCATGTAAAAATTAAAGTCCCCTTACTTGGTTTTTGAGCCCCTTTTGGCCCCTTATGAAGCCTAATTTATAACTAAACAATGTTCCAGATAATGATTAAAATGACGCCTGAAAAAGATAAAAAAAAAAACAGAATTTCCTGTTTTCCCTAGTATTCTTATGTAAAAAATCTAAGTCCCATTACTGGGCCCTAATGGAGCCTAGTCCCTTCATTTGAACAAACATGTCAGTTGTTGAGAAAAAGATTTTTTAAAATTTCTCAATTGTATCCCTTTTTGGGTCCCTGTTGACCCCTTATGGACATAAAATGATCGAGTCTCTCCTACTATAATTATATAATTCTCCAGACACCAAGGTGGTTGAATGAAACATAGGAGAAAAAGAAAATTTCCAGTTTTTCCATGGTATTCCTATGTAATAAATCGAAGTCCCCTAACTGAGCCCTAATGGACAATAGCCCCTTTATTTGTACAAATTGTTTAAATATGGTCAATGTTTGGGGGAGGAAAGAAGTCGTTTTAAACATTAGCCAATCAGAAATTATAATTCTTCACCCTGATGGCCATGTTGGATTTCCTAGTAGAACAAAAAGCAAAACATAGAAGTAAATCACCCAAGGAACATGCAAAATTCACCCGTGATATGGAATGGCCATTGAGAGACCAAAAACACGAACTTGATAGAGAAGTATCTATTGAATATTCCTGTATGGATAAATATGATCAATCAGTTTAGCAGCAGAAATTGTATGAAACATCAGCCAGACATTATAATTCACCCTGGTCTCCATTTTAAAATTTCTTACCAGAATCAAAAACACAGAGACAGAGAACCACCTACATGTAAGAGACACTCCTACAGTCACTTTGGTGGTTTAAGAGAAGATCTTTTTATAATCGGCCAAACAGAAACTATTATTCACACTGACGGCCATATTTAAAATTAGAACAGGACCAAAGACAATAAAATATATATATAAGACATATTTGAAGGGGACTTAAAACACAAACTTGGTAGAGGACCATCAAAGGTACATTCCTGGAAAGTTCGGCTGAATTCTGTTCATTGGTTTCAGAGACCTTTTAAAACGACCAATCAAAATACATTATTCACACTGGCAGCCATTTTGAATATCGAAAAAGGTCCAAAAACAATTGGTTGATAACCATCAAAGGAACATTAAAGGTTGGTTAAACCCCCAACTTTTCTATAAAATGAAATGGGAGGAGCCTAATTTCAAATGGTGGCACTTTCTTGCAACAATGTTGAACTGGGAGATGTTTTTCTGTAAAACATAGAAACAAAGTTGTCATTATTTTCAAAAAGAAGTCCAGTTGTAGGGACGTACTTTGGCTTTATAAAAATGCCCTTTATTCACAAAAGCTCCCTGAAACTAAGTAGTAGTAGTCCTTACAAAATTGAGATATCAAGGAAAATTTGCTAAATATTTGAATTTTGAACCTGTTTGACCATTGTCACGTGGTGTAAACAGCAACACTTGCTTCGAGATGTGTATAACCCACTTTGAGGAGCCATGCAGTGTTTGATATCTCAGAGTAGAATAATGTGTTTGACTTTCAGTTTGTGAATTACATGTTTATGAAGATTAATCTTCATAATATATCTGCCTTTTTCATATTATAAACAAATGATTATACATTGTAGTTTATGGCTTATCTTAGATACATGCATACATGCTTTTTTATTTGGATGCAAATAAGTAACCATTCACACTAACCTTGTTTGATCATTATTCTGAATCCCATAATTCACAATAGCTTCCTATTGGAAATGTTTTTTTTTAAGCAAATTAATGTCATTTTATTGTTTTTACGGTTCTTATATCACAGCCTTCAATGAAAACCACTTAGTGCTATATAGGCAGCATTGGATGTTTGTGTATGAACCATGAACTAGGTTCAAAACACAACTTGGCATAATTTAGATCTTGGTTGATTCAATATTCTTTGCTTTTTTTCTTACATAATTAAGTAGGAACCAAACTCCTACATTTGAAAACAGATTCCAGTATTATTCTGTATCTAGCCTACGTTTTGGTAAATGACTGTTTCTTTGATTAGTAAATGAAAATTCACCTAGCCAAAACTGATGTTGAAATGTTATTAATAACATGAAACAATATCAATAACTGTTCTACAGGAATGTATTTATTTTCATCATCATCAGCATCATAATCACTTCCCCACTTTCCCCATCTGTGCCTCAATTTTTGTCCTGAATGCCATCTGACAATAAATATTCCTTTAAGTTCTGTGTCTAACTATAGTTATTTTCATCAACATTAATTGACCAGTCTGGTGTAACTAAATGATCTTGAAATCACACTCATTATAATCAAATAAATGAAATAATATACGAAATTGTTCCCTTGTTCCCTCGAAACCTTCAAAGTATTTCCACATTTTCTTCCATTTGTAAGTTTTGCCAGGGAAATTGTGAACCTAAATGGAATGGGTCATTCTATTATGTTAAAGGGGTTTCTGTATTTTCAATCTTTTTATGTTTTGTCTCACAAATAATTGTTTGCCCTTTACTTGTGTCCAAGCAATTTATTTACAATTAATTACAACATGTATGCCTGTTTGATATAAGTCCATAATAAATACGATAAACCATTTTTCATAAATAGTTTCATTCTCTCTCAGTAAATAATGTACTAATCCATGGAACTTGACCCAAATAATTTCATTTTATCTCTTTGATCATGACCAGAGATGTATTATATGTAGCCCAGCATGAAACTGTAAATTGGATGTATCTAATTAGCAATTTTGTTTATTATGCATGCAGATAAGATGTCCATTGCAATATTTTTGAGTGCTGTGTTTGCTGTACTTAATCTGGGGAAACCTTTATTTTAATCCATAATACTGAGGAACCTGCATGTACAATAAACATTGTTGCTTAGATTAACTTCCATAATATCAATCAATTATATTTACAAGAAATTCAGTGTGTATTAACTTGCAATAAGCAGTATCTTCTATGGCTATGCTGGTAGTAACAGCTTATGTTGGACATGAGTATTATCAAATAACTGTAGTAAACTTGTCGGCTGCTAGTGATAAGCCCCGCCTATAATACTGTGTGTAGGAGCTACCGCGATGGGCCTTTAAATTCTCTTCAGCTGTTTCGGATGAGAAGATTTTTTAAATGGCCAATCAGAAAATATCATTCACACTGGCAGCCCTATTGAATATCGGAATGGAACCAAAACCAAAACAAGGTATCGATGGAACCGATGGATGTTTTCCGCTTGATTGAGTAGTTGCTGCAATGTTTGTAATGGGAAATGGGATGTAAAGGGAAAAGAGTTCTGACAACAGATGTCTGGGTCTTCACTCTGTACTTCCAGTCATTGACCTCTATCCATGTTCCAAGTCTCATTGGATTTCCTTCCATACTTTTGAAGATTAACCCTTTACTCCATAGATACGTGTTTTCCCGCACCAGTCACAGAAGGCCTTTGAAAACAGTACACTTCCTGCACTGTTTTCCACTCTGTCAGTTAATATGAACATAATTCACCCATTGCTGATATGTGGTGAATTAATGCTTTCAATATTAGAGGTGTTCAAAGGCGTTTATATGAAGTAAAGGGTTAAAACAAGGACTTGTGGTAATGAACATAATCAAAGGGCCATAACTGTAAAAATTCATTGAAACAAAACACAAAGACAATATGCACATCTCCGCTGGGTAGTGATGCATCCTAAGAAAGTTCCATAAATTTCCCACAAAAGGTTTTTAGAGAAATAGCACAAACAAATATTTTGTAATGGATAGAATAAAAGGGCCATAAATCAGTGAAAAATCATCGACCCCATAACACAAAGACCATATGTGCATATATGCCATATTTGGTAGTGATGCAGCCTAGCAAGTTTCATTAAATGCCAGATATTAGTTAAAGAAAAAAAACAGGGAAAAGGATTTGGTAATGGATGGAATCAAAGAGTCACAACTCTGTGAAAAATCATCAAACTGAAACATAAAGACAATGTGCACATCTCCACTTGGCAGTGATGCATCCTAGCAAGTTTCATAAAATATCAATCACTGGTTGTAGAGAAATAGCATGAACAAGAATTTGGAGATGGGCGGATGCTCGGAGGAAACTTTATGCTTTCCAAAAGTTTATCAGGAAGCATAAAAACACAAACTTGTTAGAGGACCATCAAAGGAGTGTTCCTGTTGGCTTACTTTGATGCAGCAGAAGATTAAAATGTAAAAAGTTGAAAGACAACACCGACCCCGAACCACCACGTGATAGCCAAACCTCACATGGCCTTCCAGGTGAACTAAAAATATATTATAAAAGTGTCAGATACAGACTGAGTGTTTGAATTCTTGAAGAAAGCACATGTAGAGAAAAACAATGAGTTCAGTGTGAATTCAACACACTTATTGATCAATGAGTTACTTTGGGAAAATTACACTATTTCAAAATATTCCTTTCCATTTCAGAATGACATATATATTATCTATCATAATTACCTCTTCAGGTAGGGGAGTATCTTCTACAGGGCTCTCTGTAGTTGGTGAGTGATCTTCTGGAATGTGTGCTTGTGCTGCAGTAGGGAGGGGAGATGGGCGATCTCGTATATACAGCTTGACCGAATCTGTAGGACCCAACACCAACCTCTCCAACAGTGGAATGTCTGTGTCCTTCAGTAACCTTTCCTCTGTAACATGATTATAATCAAGAGTGTGGTTTGGTCGAATGGTCAAGTGAAATAGACAGGTGAGGCATTTAGGTGATGCTTACACTGTGGGATGAAGTATGGGTTTTGAGGTATGTTTATCTTACTTTTTATCACGTTTAAGCAAATCACGGAATTGGCCTGATGACAGAGCAAATACTGCTCCGCCCACTGGCCTAGCGGCGGTGTTTGTTCAAGAAAACATAATGTAATACAATAACCAAGAAAAGGCTGGGAAAAACCACCCCATTCATAAACTATGGAGACCAAGATAAGCCTGGAAATACCCACACCATTTGTAAACTATGGTGACCAAGATCTGCCTGGAAATAACTACAACATTTGTAAGCTGTGATCACCAAGATCAGCCTGGGAATAACTACACCATTTGTAAACTGTGCTAACAGGATGAGCCTGGGAATATCTACACCATTTGTAAACTGTGCTGATCAAGAACAGCTTGGGAATAACTACACCATTTGTAAACTATGGTGACCAAGATCAGCCTGGGAATAACTACACCATTTGTAAGCTGTGCTAACCAAGATCAGCCTGGGAATAACTACACCATTTGTAAAATGTGCTGACCGAAATCAACCTGGGAATACCTACACCGTTTGTAAGCTGTGCTAACCGAGATCAGCCTGGGAACATCTACACCATTTGTAAGCTGTGCTAACCAAGATCAGCCTGGGAATAACTACAACATTTGTAAGCTGTGCTAACCAAGATCAGCCTGGGAATAACTACACCATTTGTAAGCTGTGCTAACCAAGATCAGCTTGGGAATATCTACACCATTTGTAAACTGTGCTTACCAAGATCAGTCTGGGAATATCTACACCATTTGTAAACTGTGCTAATCAAGATCAGCTTGGGAATAACTACACCATCTGTAAGCTGTGCTAACCAAGATCAGCCTGGGAATATCTACACCATTTGTAAACTGTGCTAACCAAGATCAGCCTGGGAATATCTACACCATTTGTAAACTGTGCTAACCAAGATCAGCCTGGGAATAACTACACCATTTGTAAACTGTGCTAACCAAGATCAGCCAGGGAACAACTTCACCATTTGTAAACTGTGCTGACCAAGCTCTGCCTGGGAATAACTACATTATATAAATGCAAGGTTATATGAATATGTTGCCAAAATTGTTTTGATTCTTTCTAAATGTTTGTAGATATCAGATGATTATTTCTATTTACCAAAATAATTATGCAACCAAAAATTGTAGTCAGCTCATATAATCATTCATTTTTTTATTCCACTTCTAAAATGTATAACAATGTAATGATCCAAAAACAAGGACCAAAGAGTCCGAGCTCGGTTAGCTTTGATGGTAGCGCATTTGATTATCAATCCAGGAATCATGAGTTTAAATCCCCATCTGGCAACAGTCTCTGTCATTCGTCTTTCACCACTGATTCAAGTGGGAAATTATCTGCTACCTGTTGAGATGTGTGTGCTTGAGTACTGGTTAACCTTCCAGGATGTCGGTGTCTGCTAGATTCAAGATGCTTTAAATATGTGTACAATTGGAAATATATTTAAACTGCTACATGATTATAGGGTAATAAAGATCTAACTACATGGACTTACCTTCATGTTCTGATATTATACACAGATTGTATTCATCTTGCTCATTTTCCACCTGAAATAAAACAAATGTGTCGAGTCAGATAGAAACAAATGTATCCAGACAGATAGAAACAAATGTATCAAGTCACACAGAAACAAATGTATCCAGTCAGATAGAAACAAATGCATCCAGTCAAATAGAAACAAATGTGTCCAGTCAGATAGAAACAAATGTATCCAATCACATAGAAACAAATGCATCCAGTCAGATTGAAACAAATGCATCCAGTCAGATAGAAACAAATGTGTCCAGTCAGATAGAAACAAATGTGTCGAGTCAGATAGAAACAAATGTATTAAGTCAGAAAGAAACAAATGTATCCAGACAGATAGAAACAAATGTATAAAGTCACATAGAAACAAATGTATCCAGTCACATAGAAACAAATGCATCCAGTCACATAGAAACAAATGCATCCAGTCACATAGAAACAAATGTGTCCAGTCAGATAGAAACAAATGTATCAAGTCACATAGAAACAAATGTGTCCAGTCAGATAGAAATAAATGTATCCAGTCAGATAGAAACAAATATGTCCAGTCAGATAGAAACAAATGTATCCAGTCAGATAGAAGTATATGTGTACAGTCAGATAGAAGTAAATGTGTCCAGTCAGATAGAAGTAGATGTGTCCAGTCAGATAGAAGTATATGTGTCCAGTCAGAGAGAAGAAGATGTGTCCAGTCAGATAGAAGTAGATGTGTTCAGTCAGATAGAAACAAATGTATCCAGTCAGTCAGAAGTGATGTGTCCAGTCAGATATAAGTAGATGTGTCCAGTCAGATAGAAGTAGAGGTGTCCAGTCAGATAGAAGTAGATGTATCCAGTCAGATAGAAACAGATGTGTCCAGTCAGATAAAAGTAGATGTGTCCAGGCAGATAGAAACAGATGTGTCCAGTCAGATAGAAGTAGATATGTCCAGCCAGATAGAAGCAGATGTGTCCAGTCAGATAGAAGTAGATGTGTCCAGTCAGATAGAAGTAGATGTGTCCAGTCAGATAGAAACAGATGTGTCCATTCAGATAGAAACAGATGTGTCCAGTCAGATAGAAGTAGATGTGTTAACAGTGTTTAAATGTCATTTCATGAGAATGTATTTTATTTTGTATATATTTATATTTGACTCCTGGTGCTGTAAAAGGACCAAAAGTGATATATATATATATATATATATATATATATATATATATATATATATATATATGACAAAAAAGGCCCCGACTACAAAGTATCACTCAAACATGATAATGTTGAATACACCAATTCACATCATACTAGAACCACGATACTTATCTGACCTGAAACTCCTCTACATTCTCACAATGAGGTGGGAATTGTAATAACTTCTATTCTCATTAACTATTGAAAATTTCATACATTTTCATAAGGAAATAAAATTGTCTAAGTATCTCTTCATTCATACTTACCTTAAATTTGTCTAGTAAAGTTTTGACGACTTGTCGCACAGTCATTTTGTTGTTGACTGTAACACTGGTACAGCTACCTAATACTGGGGTAAATACACTCGTCTGAAAATACACATAACATATTTATGTCTGAATTACAAGATAGTTGTGCCTGAAAATTACACACGGCATATATATGTCTTAATTACATATAGTTGTGTCTGAAAATTACACACAACATATATATGTCTGAATTACATGACAGTTGTGTCTGAAAATTACACACACAACATATTTATATCTGAATTACATGATAGTTGTGTCTGAAAATACACGCAACATAGTTATATCTGAATTACATAGTTATGTCTGAAAATACACACAACATACTTATATCTGAATTACATGATAGTTGTGTCTGAAAATACACACAACATAGTTATATAGTTATGTCTGAAAATACACACAACATAGTTATTTCTGAAAATCCACACAACATAGTTTTGTCTGAAAATACATACACTCGGGTCCCATTATAATGCAGTGGCCGGGATCCATGGAATAAAACCGCTATATATGCGGAACCGTGTTATAAATATCTCAACGTGCACTGCGCTACATTATATGGCAATTCATCTGGTTGAAGTACCAAGAACAAAAACATGACAATGTATGATAAATATGAGACTATTGTTTGTCGGCATAAATCAATTAAAAGCGATGTTGTCTATAACAATAAGAAGTTGTTATCATGTCAGTCTGAATTATCACAGTGTAACTGATCCACAAATACATGGTCACAGTTTGGAAAAACGTAATGAGCTCGCAAACACTTAGCAATTTAGTTAAGATTTTTCGATCAATTCATATGTTATTATGCCGCAGGTTTTTAATAAATCTGGTTAAAAATATCAGTTTTAAATTTGGGAGCCATAGAAAAACCATGTTATAATGAGTCTTGTGTTATATCGGACCTCATTATAATGGGACCCAAGTGTACAACATAGGTATGTATGAATATAAAAATTATATACAACATAGTTTAAAAATATTTAAAACATAATATTGGTTTGTATGCAGATCTATACAATATTTTATCATAATTTTCATTTACAGATAAATAGATACCACAATTATTCTATTAGATGCCCATACTGTAATACACCCCTATCACATGGTAGCTTCTATGAATGTAGTACAAACACCAAGCTTTCTGCTTTTGTTTCATAAACATAAATTTGTAAGCAATGCCCCCAAAATAGTATTTTTCTTTATTTACCTTTATTTACCTCAGAATGGCAGCAGATGTGCTTATACTAATGTGTTTGTAATGAAGTAGTATAGTACATAAGGACACATTTTCGTAAATAGGTTCTTTCTACAACTGCTATTAAATATGCAGGGAAACAGCATATTTTAAAACTTTGATACTGCTCGACTACATGTCCACCTGTGACTCGTGCTACTGGAGTAATTCTGGGCTTCTAATAGAACTGTTATTGTACTGTTACATGTAAGTTGTTACAAGTTATCACTGCCTTGATATAGAGAACAAAGTGACAAACACCACACATGCATAAGATTTCTTTTATCCATGGTTAAAGATGCTGTACAGAACACATGCATATAAAGTATTCGATTAAAACAGATGGTTTATGTAAAGAACTATGAATTGGGAACATAATTCTCAGTCTGCATTATGACTTTTAACAAATACAAACAAGTATATGTGTTTCATTTTCTATTCATTTTTTCCACCATAGTTTTTAACTCTACTGCACTTACATCATAGTTATATATATGACCATTTATTGATGCTCTCTTCCATCGGTTGGGTTTTTCCCCTCTGTAGGCTACTGTGTTCGACTTCTTTATGTTTGTCCGTCTCATAACTACGTCGGCTACCGGTGATGACAAAACACTGTCGTCAAAACCATGACCCTTCCTGTCTGACTTTGGACTGTGAGATTCCTTAAAATATATTTTTGAAAGTCATATGCTTGACTCATATGATCATTAAACAAACCTGGAATGACCTTGACTGTAATATTATAACCAGGAATGACCTTGACCATAACATTATAACCCAGAATGACCTTGACCATAACATTATAACCTTGAATGACCTTGATCACAATCTAATCATTTATTGTCTTTATTATCTTTTTGTGAATGTTTCTATGCAAAAATAAGATTACAACTGCAGTCATTTCCAATTTTTACATTTTTAGGCATTTCCTACACTTTTTAAGTATTTCATAGAAAATTTGAAAACTTTGGTAAATGAAAGTAAATTTTATGTCAGTCCACTGGGGATATACAAAGACAGGTTGGCAGCTTTGGTTTTTGACAAAAAGCAAGGATACAGTTTTTCTTTTATATATATAGATTATATAAGAGAATTTCACCTTCAGATGGAAACTTGGGAATATACACAAAACTATTTCATAAAAAATAGATTTTTTTTCTGAAAGTAATTTGTCTTTTCTATAAAAACTATTTTAAAAAAGGATAAGTTTCCTGGTTAATTGTTACACCAGCATCACACACAGTGAAATGTGGAGTGTGTGGCTATACTGAAATCATTCTTTAGCCATCATGTCACATTATCATTTCACTTTATATAACAGTTTCATAATGGTTGACAAAACATAGATACTAGATGGAAAAATAATAATACATGCTGTGTGAAATGTTCTGCCAATTATGACAATATGTTTTGTTGCCATTGCCTTTCTCAGATTTCAATTTAGGTAAGCCACTTGTTTCCACAACAGATTCATTCTTCGACACATTGGCCAAAATATCACCAGCATTTTTGTACTGTTTAAATACTTCTTTTATGCATTGTCACCTCTCAAGATGTGATTTTTAAATGAATGACCCATTTAACCTGCTTTTTGTTGACATTTCTTCCATGCGTATTCACAACACGATATCCAAACACTATCAAACTTATTCATTGATCATTATGACTTAGCTCCCCTGAATCTCCTAAAATGCTGCACAGATAAAACCAACCCAACAAGCCTTTACCATGTTTCCATTTCAGCTGATTTCATGCTTGGAAATGATACAATGTAAAGTATACAATCACCAACACATGCTGTAGTAATACAGAATAAAGAAATTGAAAAAGAAAGATAGCTGTCGTCTATTGAATTAAAATAGTTTTACCCATGATAAAATACTGTATACCCCTGAATAAATGCGATGAATTTTGCAAAATTGGGACAGAGATGTTGACCTGGGTACCCGTGAAATAAAAATTTGTATGAATTGTGTGTGAAATGCCATAAAACAAGGCATGTAAATGGGTGGGGGAAGCGTTTATTCAGGGGTTCATTGTACATCAATGTATTATCACATTACTATTCACCTGAAATTCATTTATTTATAGTCCCATTGGTGCAATAAGGTACCAAGTGTATATAAAATAAGAAGGCACTTGGTACCTTCTTGCACTAATGGGGCATTATGATCTTTTGGGTATGCAAGACAAAATAATTTGGATACAGACACATGTAACTGATTAAAATTGCTTCGACTGTGTATCTGGTTGAAATGAGTGTCTGTAAATTGTTAATGGGTATCTGGTTAATGGGTATCTGGTTAATGGATATCTGGTGAATTGGTATCTGGTTAATGGATATCTGGTTAATGGGTACCTTGTTAAAGGGTATCCGGTCAATGGGTATCCGGTTAATGGATATCTGGTTAATGGGTATCTGGTTAATGTGTATCTGGTTAATGGATATCTGGTTAATGAGTATCTGGTCAATGGATATCTGGCTTATGGGTATCTGGTTAATGGGTATCTGGCTTATGGATATCTGGCTTATAGGTATCTGGCTTATGGATATCTGGCTTATGGGTATCTGGCTTATGGATATATGGTTAATGGGTATCTGGTAAATCGGTATCTGGTTAATGGATATCTGGTTAATTGGTATCTGGTTAATGGGTATCTGGTGAATTGGTATCTGATTAATGGGTATTAGGTTAATGGGTATCTGGTTAATGGATATCTGCTGAATTGGTATCTGGTGAATTGGTATCTGGTTAATGAATATCTGGTTAATGGGTATCTGGCTAATGGATATCTGGTTAATGGATATATGGTTGATATGAGTGTCTGTAAATTGTTAATGGGTATTTGGTTAACGGGTATCTAGTTAGTGGATATCTGGTTTATGTGTATCTAGTTAATGGATATCTGGTCAATGGGTATATGGTTAATTGATATATGGTTAATGGATATGTAGTTAATGGATATCTGGTTAATGAGTATCTGGTGTCTGGTTATTGGATATCTGGTTAATGAATGTCTGGTTAATGGATATCTGGTTAATGTATATCTATTTAATGAATATCTGGTTAATGGATATCTGGTTAATGGATATGTAGTTAATGGATATCTGGTGACTGGTTAATGGATATCTATTTAATGAATATCTATTTAATGAATATCTGGTTAATGGATATCTGGTTAATGGATATCTATTTAATGAATATCTGGTTAATGGATATCTGGTTAATGGATACCATGTTGAAATGAGTGTCTGTAAATGGTTAATGTTTATCTGTGCTTATGGATGTTTGAAAACAATGTAATGAAAGGATGGTGATTATATTTCTTCTCCAGTTTAATTTGACAGAGATAAATATACATACATTTAATATATCAGGAAGAGGTTGCACATCTCTGTTGTCTGTAATAACACTATATCGTTTCTTTGGTATTGGTTTGGAGGGAACCTCGTCACACTGTTTGAGAATTATTGGCTTCTTCAAACCCCAGTAGATCCTCAGGGGACCTTGAACACGCACATTACCCGTGTCTTCCTCCTGTCAGTGTAAAACAGAGATATAGACATAGATCAATACAATTAAACAAAAAATAACAACAATTAAAACAACAGAATCTGAATAGGATATATTCAAGAATATGTAAACTACCAGTCAGCAGCAAGTTGCTGATCTGCCAATACCAATCAACAATTCAACAACTCAGACAAACCGGCATTAATACAATGGATATAAAACAAAATTACCAAAATGTCTGCACACAGGGGTTGCTACATATAAAGCAAAACTAAAATTGGAAATTAACCAAAACTTTAATATCTAAACAATCAGCAAGGCTACTAAGATAAGGTTAATGACAAAATCTCTAGTAGGAAGTCAATTAAAGGGTTTAGTATTATAGTTTATATCTAAAACATGAGACAAACCCTAATATTATTTCAGTAATCACATTTATAATTTTAAATGGAAATAATCACACTTGATTTCCTCCTTTCTACTTTTTTGTGGACAATGTTTCATGGCCTTGTCCTTGACATTTTATCCTAAATCTTTCTCTATGTAACCAATTACACATGTCACAGTAGCACAATGCCATTACCAATGCTGCAGGCAGTACTGGTATATATGTTATCTATTTATAAATGCTTTTGCTCTGCAAATGAACGAAAATTAGGTCTACTTCGGCATTGTCCCTCCATTTTACCGAAGTAACATGATTAAAAACAAGCAAACGGCTCTCATTTGCAATATTAGCATACCTTTCAAACTGACTTGTAGCTTATACATTAAACATTTATTGTTACTCAATACAGCTGTGAAACAGATTGACTGATTAATTGAATATTTAGCGTCGTTTTTATGCCATCAAGGGCTAAGAGACGATCAGTTAACCTAACCACTGTTTCCTGGGATCCTGGAAGGTTAACCAGTACTCGAGCACACCCCATCTCCGCAAGTAACTGATAACTTTCCCACTTGAATCAGCGTTGAGAGACGAATGATATTGAGAAAAATGTTGTATATCAATAAAGTGAGATTAAAATTCACAGCTTGCAACTATGTCAGTATGAAATAAATATTTAACTTCACAGAAAGATCAGTCAATTAAAGCAGGAAATGAGTTGAGAGGTTAGGTTCAGTAGGACAAATAGGATACAAAAGTTACAGTGTGTATTATCAGATCATCAATAACATGAATGATGTAACAGAGACCAATATCTGTGACTGAGTGTTGCCCCACACTCCCTTCTCACAGACACACACACACACAAGTGTCTGGTCAGGAAAGTTTGGAGCACACTCCCTTCACACACACACACACACACACAAACACATCACCAAGTGAGTGCAGTTAAATAGAGCTCAGTTCCCTCTCTCACACATGCAATCATGGTGTCATCCTTGGCAGGGCATTAATATACAATAATTGTCTCATCCTGCAGTCATACCACATCACAACATAATTAATACCCCCATCTGTAGCATTGAAAGTGACTTGATATCAATATAAAACAAGAATAGATAAAACATTTAAAAAATGGAAGAATATTACAATACCTCAGTGATGTCCAGCTGTTGGCCACGTTTACTCTGATGATGCTCATTGTAGTTCTGAACACGTTTAAATAATTCTGCACCCCTGAAAAAAAAAAAAAAAAATCCAGAATTTCTATATAAAATTATAATCACATTAAAGGAATGACAGCTGGGCTAACTGGTTTACAGAATAAATTTTTGTTTACATGGACTGGATTTCTAAAAACATTTCTGCATTCCTGAAAATATGTAAACAAACTTCATATTATGTTCATGTAGCTAACCTATTTCTGTGCGCAGTAGTTTTCACCCCACTTTACTAACCCATTCCTGACAGCTGATCATAGTTACACATGTAAGTATTTATAATAAGATATAAAACTCACCTTTTTAATCGGCATATAATCACGTAGAGAGACAATGTGAGAAATATGTGAAGCATGTTTACATATTCTAGGAAGCACGGAGAATGTTCTGGTTACACAGTGGCACCAGAGATAAATCCACGGCTTGGCCAGATGACAGAAGGAGAAGTGGAATGGAGATAAACCTTGCTGCAGCTGTGTGTAAAACAGGCACGGTGTTACAGTTAATGCCAAGGTAACATCCTTCCATTCAGACAAAACCGGTAATAGACTTAGGTCATCGTTAAATTAAAACTTATAAGGGAAGTAATAACCCACGATTAGGAGTAGTTACTCATATTTACCCGGTACATGTTGGTGCAACTCCTTCACTGAACATATGGTTTTGTGTGTTAGGATTTACCTTGCACTCATGAATATTCTGTGTATATTCGTAAATTAATTTTCAGTGTGCAAACGTAAATAGTGATTACTCAATCAGCATCATGTCACACTCACAATATCTGGAAGGAGAATAGGTATTGGTGAAGATGAGTAAGTGACAGGTAAAACCTTAATGACAACGATAAAGAAGAGTTGTTTGTTGCAGTGAACTCATCATGTCAACACTGCACTGGAGTGGTTATCAATGGCCGGTGAACTCATCATGTCAACACTGCACTGGAGTGGTTATCAATGGCCGGTGAACTCATCATGTCAACACTGCACTGGAGTGGTTATCAATGGCCGGTGAACTCATCATGTCAACACTGCACTGGAGTGGTTATCAATGGCCGGTGAACTCATCATGTCAACACTGCACTGGAGTGGTTATCAATGGCCGGTGAACTCATCATGTCAACACTGCACTGGAGTGGTTATCAATGGCCGGTGAACTCATCATGTCAACACTGCACTGGAGTGGTTATCAATGGCCGGTGAACGAACATGTAAATTAGTCCTCAGTGAAATTCAAATGATTTTTGAAAAACATCAACTTTTATTTTTGTTTTATGACTCAAAACAATCAAAATAAATGACAATTTAATTTTACCATTTTACAGTAAACTCATGGAAATAGGAGAAACTCAAAGCGGGATTAATATGATTTCACTGTTTGACGCTATGACATGCCAATGACAACATCAGTCACTCTGCTGACAGTTTCTAATCAATATTTCACAAAGAATGAAACTAGTTTGAAAAGCATTAACCCTTAAATGTTCAATTTCCAATGATTGTTTTATACAAGAATCTGCTAGGATTGATTCAGAAACAGCTTAAAATTTGTATCAGTTGAAAAACAACATACATGTATATAGAAACTGGTTGGGAGACTCTTGGGAATCAGAGACGTAGACATAAAATGGTTTTATTATATAAAATGAAAAAAAAATTACTCCTGTTTCTTTATCTAATCTTGTTCCAGATCTTTTTGTGAAAATATGTGATTCAATCTAAGAAATTCAAATACAGTTGGAACTCTTTATTTCGAATTCTGTGGGTCCGTAAAAATAATTTGAAATATCCGGACTTCGATTTATCAGGAGTCTACCTTTGTGCATCTTTTCACTGTTACCCCACCAACTTCATAAATCATCGAAAATATATGTGTACATGTAAATACCTATATTTGTTGTTTTTTACTCAATATAACACGTTGTTGATATATTTAAACATGATATAACCTTTGTTTATATTAATGTGTACTGTGGATTGATCTTAAATCGTAGTAAACTCTACTGTTTATATGCATCATTTTCTTCTACGTAAACGTATGTTGTACGTTGTTATCCGTGTGTAATTGTCTATTTGCCCAGTGCGTGAACATTGTATCAAAGTGTGATATAATAAAAAAACAAAATGTTTTTCACAGATTACTTTTGTGAATAATGATTCTTGTTTGACGATCTTAAGTTTATATTCATATCAGACGACTGTCAATATTTACTCAAATATGCTAAATGTCAATTAGTGTTTCATTTCGTTCACTCAATTTTCTGTTTTATCGCTTTAACCAAAACAAGCAACAGCGTTGTTTGCCTAATTAGCGTGTGTCTTCCTTGTGTTTGTATCATAACAATTTGATGACCCAATTAGCTTACCTGCCAGTACAGATACATGAAGCAATAAATTACAGGTATGGGATCAGCAATTATCACCTTTGGTGGTTTGCCTTTCATCTTCATGCGGTGATAAAAAATTCGAAATAACGAGTGAGAAATCGATAGATTTTAACATGGAGGGACCGAAGAACGAATTCAAAATAGCGAATAATTTGAATTACTGGAATTTGATATAACCCGAGTTAATATAGAAATAGAAGGAGAAAAAACAGGACCGAATTTCAAATTTGAGATAACCGGAATTTCGAAATAAAAGAGTTTGAGTTGGTGAGTAACAACTGTAATATCCAAACAATAAGTACCCATTCATACTACTACTACAACTCATTTCTGCCATCATCTATACAGGAACGGAATGACCTTTGCGATGAAATAAAATAGTCTGACACCGTTTGTATCTTTAAAAGCAAGTTAAATCAAAACCTAAGTAACATGCTGTCAGTACCTGTATTCTAATTTTGATGAAAGAAGTCCAGCACGCAAGGCAAGGCAAGTGCTTCTCAATGCACAATCTGACTTACAAAATATATATCTAAATTCTCTTCACTTTGGAGAACAACATTTTGACTCTGAAGACAAAATATTCAATTTTTTATTCAGTACACACTTTTATAAAGAACAAGGAAAGGTTCCAGTAGATCTATCTCATATTGTTGGGAGTATATCATTGTTGGCTTTTCCCATCCACTCCTGTGTTAGTTCAACATATATTTCTACTTTTCTTCCAAATTAATGGTTAATCAATAATAACTACCTTTGTAATCATCTCTTTCTATTTTCACTTTCATTAGTTTAATTTCATATATTTATGTTTAAATTACAGGTAGTTCCTTTTTTGCTATATTTGTATAACTTATAGTAAGGCTAGGAGAAAAACTTCATAAGCATATGCTTTCTTTCCAATCCCTTTTCTATTACTGGAAAATAAAATATGTTTAAAACCATTAATTACAAAACAATCTTTTCAACTCGGGTCTTAACACCATCAGAATTTTTTTAAACTTCCCTAACAACAGCATTTGCAGCCAATAATTTAAGTTTTATTAATGTGGACCCCATCTCTCTCCCCCCCACCCCCCACAAACACCACCAGGCCAAAAATCTTGAATTCCTGAATACACCAGTCTTTCAATAAAACAGTCAAGAAAACAAAATATATTAGAAGGAACAACCTCCCCCCCCCCATCCCAACCACAAAAAAATCCATATTATGCAGATGTTTGTTTCATTCATAAATGAACTATTGTTCTCCATTTTTTTCGCAATCAACCAATCATCCAGGTATAGCACATGAAAAGCTTCCATCAATTATACAATGCTATGTAATAATGCAAAACACAAGATGTTAATTACTGCAGTCATAAACAAGAAAGGGGTGAAGATTGTGTATTAGTTAATTAAACCATGGGATAATTAACATCTGGGCTGGGATAACGGCATGATTTTATAAATAATTCTGACTGTTTCACTTCAGTATTGCAACCTGAAAACCAGGTGGCTAACCAAAATAAAATGAAGATAGATAACCATAGCTTAGTTGTTAAAATAACACTGCTATTTAGTATTATAGAATTCGAGCTATACCATTTAAACTACAGATATTATTTACCATTTCAATAACAACTCCGTAGTAATTATGATATTACAATCCAGAATATACCAGAAAATAGACCTGTTAATCTCCGCGCATAATGTTTGTTTAAATAATTCACTTCAAATATAATTCTACCCGACCCTGTTCTTGTAGGTAACCATGATGTCATAAATGTGCAGCATTGATATGAGGAAAACCTGCATTTTCAAAGAGCAGAAATGGGAGAATATAAGAATCCATTACATGCAGGGAGCTCGACTATTCCATATGGATGAACTCATGATGGATTTCTTTTCTTCCATTCATCTCAGTGAAATGACTGACCATGGATAATGGCTGTCATCAGAAAAATATTCTACTTTTTTAAAAGCATGTTTAAAGCGCAAAATTTCATGTAGACATGAAAATGAAAAATATATATGATTACAATTTGTGGATAAGGAAATATATTACAAAAAGTGATTTAAGTCCAAGATTTTCATCAGGTCACGTGAGAAATCTGTCATGTAACATTTCCATGAGCAGAAATGGGAGAAAACCATTATCTTCCAAGAACAGAAAGGGGAGAAATTAAGTACCTACCATGAGCAGAAAGGGGAGAAAACCAGTATCTTCCATGAGCAGAAATGGGATGAAAACCAGTATCCTTCATAAGCAGAAATGGGGAGAAAACACGGGAGAAAACCAGTATCTTCCATGAGCAGAAAGGGGAGAAAAACCAGTATCTTCCATGAGCAGAAATGGGAGAAAACCATTATCTTCCATGAGCAGAAATGGGATGAAAACCAGTATCCTTCATAAGCAGAAATGGGGAGAAAACACGGGAGAAAACCAGTATCTTCCATGAGCAGAAAGGGGAGAAAACCAGTATCTTCCATGAGCAGAAATGGGAGAAAACCATTATCTTCCATGAGCAGAAATGGGAGAAAACCAGTATCTTCCATGAGCAGAAAGGGGAGAAAACCAGTATCTTCCATGAGCAGAAATGGGAGAAAAAAAGTATCTTCCATGAACAGAAATGAGGAGAAAACCAGCATCTTCCATGAATGGAAATTGAAGAAAACCAGTATCTACCATTAGCAGAAATGGGAGAAAACCAGTATCTTCCAAGAACAGAAAGGGGAAAAAACCAGTGAAGATACTGGTTTTTCTCCTCATTTCTCTCATGGAAGATACTAATGAGGAGAATAACCAGTATCTTCCATGAGCAGAAATAGGCGCAAACCAGTATCTTCCATGAGCAGAAATGGGCGAAAACCAGTATCTTCCATGAATGGAAATTGAAGAAAACCAGTATCTACCATTAGCAGAAATGGGTATCTTCCATGAACAGAAATGAGGAGAAAACCAGCATCTTCCATGAATGGAAATTGGAGAAAACCAGTATCTACCATTATCAGAAATGGGAGAAAACCAGTATCTTCAAAGAACAGAAAGGGGAGAAAACCAGTGAAGATACTGGTTTTTCTCCTCATTTCTCTCATGGAAGATACTAATGAGGAGAATAACCAGTATCTTCCATGAGCAGAAATAGGCGAAAACCAGTATCTTCCATGAGCAGAAATGGGCGAAAACCAGTATCTTCCATGAATGGAAATTGGAGAAAACCAGTATCTACCATTAGCAGAAATGGGAGAAAACCAGTATCTTCCAAGAACAGAAAGGGGAGAAAACCAGTATCTTCCAAGAACAGAAATGGGAGAAAACCAGTATCTTCCATGAGCAGAAATAGGTGAAAACCAGTATCTTCCATGAGCAGAAATGGGAAAATAGATATCTCCTCCTCTTTATTTCCTTATTGCCTCTCATATAATATTTTGTCAGCAATAGTTATGCATTAAACTAGACACAGAGCCTTACTTGTTTTTATAAGAAATCTTCAAACAAAGTAAAGTTTTATGGACAAGGAAGATCTGCCATGGCAGGTTGGTTATTAAATTACCCAATATCCATAGAATTCTCTGTAATTGTATACAATAATCGCTGTAAAGCCAACAAGGTGCTTTACTTCAACCTGTGATATCAAACTGTTATCTGACACACACATCTCTGCCTGTCACATCTCTGCTGTATGCTATCATAAAACACATAATATAAACATTAAAAGTTTGTATGGAGAGAATTTTATGTAGAAATGATTGGAATAAGTCTGCTTCATACCACTGGTTGCAGAAGCCGATGCAGTGGTGCACGTGGAACTTGTATTAGCTGTTTAAATGTTCTGAATTTTGTAGTGACAGTAACTCTTATATTAACTTATAATAATCCATTTGAAACAACAAAAATTACTTTATAAATCATGAGAAGAATGGATCTTATATATGTTTCAATTATCAATGAAATGAAAAACCAGTTTGAAAAAAAAAACTGGTATTTTTAAAAAAAACATTGTGCTGATAGCAGTATATTTTTGACAGCTGCTGGTTCGCATCACCAACATAAATTATTTTCGTTTATTAATTTTCGAACTTAAAAAGTTATTTCTAAGAGTTTAATATTAATCTGTCAGTTAATGCATATTTTACATGTACACCAGTTACTGAACATCAAGTGCCATAAACATTGTAAACATTCCTGCTGAGCCTGACTGAAACAAGACCAGTTGATGTGTTAGTACAAGGAAAGTGCCATAAACATTGTAAACAATTTGCATGATGATGTTCTTCATAAGTTATTTTATAATTCAATAATATTTTATCAATATAAAGTTTACAGATCTGATGTAATGTACTATGCACCATGTTATCATTTAAAAGGGAGTATATCAAATAAAAACGCTATAATTGTCTTAAAAAATAAAATATTTTTTAAAATGTTTAAAATACATGTCATGATCATTATCAATAAAATCCAAATGGCTAAATTTTGTAAAATCTGCCAAAATGTGACAAAATCAATATATAAATCGGAGTAGTAAACTTGAATTGAAATCCCCATTCTAAAAATAGACAACACTTAAATACAACTTGACATAATTTGCATCGTCATTCGGACTCTTTCTAAGATGAAACCATTTTAACTACATGTAAACTTGTATAACAGTTCAAACTGAAATTAAAATGAAATCATGCGACTCACTTATACGTCACAAAATAATTTGCCATTTTAAGCAGGGAATCTATTTTATACTAACCTGGGTGCATAGCCCAAGGTAGGAAAGCCCTTTAGACACATTATTTTGGCATGATTGAATATAAATCCATCTGACAATACGGTGTCAATGAGTATATATAGGCATGAAACATTGGGAAAAAAGAGTATTTGCTATTTAATACAAAAAATAAATAAAAATAAAGACGAAATGTACAATTTTTTTGTGTGCTATTTCTCTTCCTGATTGTATTGAAATACAGAACAACCATATTTTTGTATTAATCACCATATGTTATCTATCAAAAGTGCATGCAGTTTGTTTTGAAAACTAAGTCAATACTCATGTTTAGCTAAACCAAATACATTTGTGTCAGTATAAACATTATATACAAGATAGTGGTAGGTTACCTGCCTATATTCTACAGATACACAAAATATGAGTTGATTTCCAGCTATATACACTCTATATTGACTAACAAAACCATACCCAAGTGCTCAAACATACCTGTATGCTGAATGAGCCAAAATATCGTTTATACTCTTACGTTCATATTTTACAGCAAATAGCAAACTAATGCCCTGGGATACAGTTTTTGAGCAAAAAAACTCTTTTGGACTGTTAACAATATATCACTTGAGGCAATATGTTTACACCACAACAGCTGTTTAGGTTACTTTTGGACTGTTTACAATATTAAATCTTGAGGCAATATGTTTACACCACAATAGCTGTTTTTGTTACTTTTGGACTGTTCACAATAATATAACTTGAAGTAATATGTTTACACCACAATAGCTGTTTTTTGTTATTTTTGGACTGTTTACAATAATATAACATGAGGCAATATGTTTACACCACAATAGCTGTTTTGTTACTTTTGGACTGTTCACAATAATATAACTTGAAGTAATATGTTTACACCACAATAGCTGTTTTTTGTTATTTTTGGACTGTTTACAATAATATAACATGAGGCAATATGTTTACACCACAATAGCTGTTTTGTTACTTTTGGACTGTTCATAATAATATAACTTGAGGCAATATGTTTACACCACAATAGCTGTTTTTTTTTTTTTTTGGCTGTTTACAATAATATAACTTGAGGCAATATGTTTACACCACAATAGCTGTTTTTGTTACTTTTGGACTGTTCACAATATATAACTTGAGACAATGAGTTTACACCACAATAGCTGTTTTTGTTACTTTTGGACTGTTCACAATATATAACTTGAGGCAATATGTTAACACCACAATAGATGTTTTTTTTTGTTATTTTTGGGCTGTTCACAATTAATAACTTGAGGCAATATGTTAACACAACAATAGCTGTTTTTGTTACTTTTGGACTGTTTACAATATTATATCTTGAGGCAATATTTTTACACCACAATAGCTGTTTTTGTTACTTTTGGGCTGTTCACAATTAATAACTTGAGGCAATATGTTTACACCACAATAGCTGTTTTTGTTACTTTTGGACTGTTCACAATAATATAACTTGAGGCAATATTTTTACACCACAATAGCTGTTTTTGTTACTTTTGGACTGTTCACAATATATAACTTGAGGCAATATGTTTACACCACAATAGCTGTTTTTGTTACTTTTGGACTGTTCACAATATATAACTTGAGGCAATATGTTTACACCACAATAGATGTTTTTTTTTGTTATTTTTGGGCTGTTCACAATTAATAACTTGAGGCAATATGTTAACACCACAATAGCTGTTTTTGTTACTTTTGGACTGTTTACAATATTATATCTTGAGGCAATATTTTTACACCACAATAGCTGTTTTTGTTACTTTTGGGCTGTTCACAATTAATAACTTGAGGCAATATGTTTACACCACAATAGCTGTTTTTGTTACTTTTGGACTGTTCACAATAATATAACTTGAGGCAATATTTTTACACCACAATAGCTGTTTTTGTTACTTTTGGACTGTTCACAATATATAACTTGAGGCAATATGTTTACACCACAATAGCTGTTTTTGTTACTTTTGGACTGTTCACAATATATAACTTGAGGCAATATGTTTACACCACAATAGCTGTTTTTGTTACTTTTGGACTGTTCACAATAATATAACTTGAGGCAATATTTTTACACCACAATAGCTGTTTTTGTTACTTTTGGACTGTTCACAATATATAACTTGAGGCAATATGTTTACACCACAATAGATGTTTTTTGTTATATTTGGGCTGTTCACAATATATATCTTGAGGCAATATGTTAACACCACAATAGCTGTTTTTGTTACTTTTGGACTGTTTACAATATTATATCTTGAGGCAATATGTTTACACCACAATAGCTGTTTTTGTTACTTTTGGACTGTTTACAATAATATAACTTGAGGCAATATTTTTAAACCACAGTAGCTGTTTTTGTTATTTTTGGACTGTTTACAATAATAATACTTGAGGCAATATGTTTACACCACAATAGCTGTTTTGTTATTTTTGGGCTGTTTACAATAATATAACTTGAGGCAATATGTTAACACCACAATAGATGTTTTTTTTTGTTATTTTTGGGCTGTTCACAATTAATAACTTGAGGCAATATGTTAACACCACAATAGCTGTTTTTGTTACTTTTGGACTGTTTACAATATTATATCTTGAGGCAATGGGTTTACACCACAATAGCTGTTTTTGTTACTTTTGGACTGTTCACAATAATATAACTTGAGGCAATATTTTTACACCACAATAGCTGTTTTTGTTACTTTTGGACTGTTCACAATATATAACTTGAGGCAATATGTTTACACCACAATAGATGTTTTTTGTTATATTTGGGCTGTTCACAATATATATCTTGAGGCAATATGTTAACACCACAATAGCTGTTTTTGTTACTTTTGGACTGTTTACAATATATAACTTGAGGCAATATGTTAACACCACAATAGCTGTTTTTGTTACTTTTGGACTGTTTACAATATATATCTTGAGGCAATATGTTAACACCACAATAGCTGTTTTTGTAACTTTTGGACTGTTTACAATATTATATCTTGAGGCAATATGTTTACACCACAATAGCTGTTTTTGTTACTTTTGGACTGTTTACAATAATATAACTTGAGGCAATATTTTTAAACCACAGTAGCTGTTTTTGTTATTTTTGGACTGTTTACAATAATAATACTTGAGGCAATATGTTTACACCACAATAGCTGTTTTGTTATTTTTGGGCTGTTTACAATAATATAACTTGAGGCAATATGTTTACACCACAATAGCTGTTTTGTTACTTTTGGGCTGTTCACAATATATAACTTGAGGCAATGAGTTTACACCACAATAGCTGTTTTTGTTACTTTTGGACTGTTCACAATATATAACTTGAGGCAATATGTTTACACCACAATAGATGTTTTTTGTTATTTTTGGGCTGTTCACAATATATAACTTGAGGCAATGAGTTTACACCACAATAGCTGTTTTTGTTATTTTTACACCAAGGTGGCCATATCGTTATGGTCATGCAACACATGAAAAACAACATGGCCTAAATAGTGCCTCGGGTTGATGAAACAGGCTTAAACTTCTTTTAAAAATTTAAAGATCATAATCCCCTCAAGTAAATGAATTGTAGGCTAATACAACTTTTAAGACCAAAGGCCCTCAGATACATTGATTGATTGATTGAATATTTAGCGTACTTTTTATGCCATTGAGGGCTAACAGACGGTCAGTTAACCTAACCACTGTTTCCTGGGATCCGAGAAGGTTAACCAGCACTCGAGCACACCACATCTCCACAAGTACCTGATAACTTTCCCACTTGAATCAGCGGTGAAAGACAAATGATAATGAGATGCAATGTCGTATATCAACCATGATGCAGATTGTAGCCAGGCGGGGATTCAAACTCAAGACCCCTGGATTGATAGTCAGACATGCTTATGACAGATCTAATTGGGTCTGGTCCCTCAGAAAGAAGACATTAATATAAATGGTAAAACCTGAAGATCATAGTTCCTCAGGTTAATGAAGCATAGGATGAAACCATACCTGCATCAAAATTGAAGAATATACAAATTGCATGTAGCTGGAAGACGCATGCACTCCAGCACCACAACTTTAAAGTTGTTTTTGTAACCTAGTCTAACAGATTGATTGATTGATTAAATATTTAGTGTCATTTTTATGCCATCGAGGGCTAACAGGCGATCAATTAACCTAACCACTGTTTCATAGGATCCTGAAAGGTTAACCAGTACTCGAGCACACCCAATCTCTGCAAGTAACCGATAACTCCCCAACTTGAATCAGCATTGAGAAATGAATGATAATAAGACACAATGTCATATATCAATCATCACGGAGAATTCAAAAAAGACCCCTTGATTGAAAGTCAGACGTCTTACTAACTGAGCTAATGGGGGCTGGCTAATCTAACAGACACAGCACAATTTGTGTTGTCAAGCATTTGGAACATCATACCTGGGTGAAATCAAAATGATCGAAGCTTTACAATTGGTATTTAAAATAGTAATTATTGTTGGACTGATTAAATTATTAACTGAAATAAATGTCCCAGCAGCCGTTAAAAAATTGGGCTTAATGCAATTTTCAACACATGACAGGTTAAACGATTATGGAATATCCCGTTTTATAGGTGGAATGAGTTATACATGCATAAGAGTAGAACCAACGTTCTTCCACTGGCAAACTTTTCAATGTTTTTGGACAGAGCTGGGCTCTGACATGCAGTGCAAATCAACCTCAGCAGTGCGATGTGAAGATTTGTGGTCATTAGACGACAGTGCCATTGACAAATTGGCAACAGAGGACCCTTGGTGGAAGAAAACAAAGGAATGTGGCATCAAATATGTTTTTGGATGGAGTAGGGCTTGAACGTGCTTGTCGACCTTAGTGATGAGATGTCAAGACTTGTGGTCAATAGACGATAGCACCTTAGGCCACAGAGGACTCTGGGTGGAAGAAAACAAGGGAACGTGGCATCATAACCTACCCCTTTCTATAAGATTCCTATGGAAGGGTATTAAAAAAATAGACTTCAATTTTTTGCCAGGTATGGATAATACACAATCTGTTGGAAAAGTAAAGGAGGAGTAATCTGAACAAGAAAACATGACAAGACACACAGGGGCAACTCTATCTATATGTCCCACCACCACCACTGTATTATGTAAGGCGAGGAATGGTGTTGGGTGGTTTAATAAGAAGAATATAACTGACAAACATCCAGCAGGTGATACAAAACTTTAGAATAACAACAGATGCTAGAATCAGAAAACTGCATGAAGTAAACATGGTAAACTTGGCTATTGGAAGGTGTGCACAAATTGTTATAACACAAATATTAAGTCACTGTTGTGACAACAGATCACATAAACATTCATGTGACATCTCTCTGTTCATGCCAACCCTGGAATTATCCGCCATTAATCAACTATAACAAATACATTCACACTCTATTGGGAATACACAAACAATGAGGTAAAAGTAGATGTTGCAATAAAATAGTTTAATTTGTATCTAAAAAAAAACAATTTATTGTTGAAGGTATCTAAGGCAGAGTACCATACAGACTATCTGCTGATAATAATCATGAATGCTTCTATCATAAGGGGTACCAGTCCACTGATAACCTGACCTTTACACTCCATGCATCCTTCATTAAACACATTTTTCAGTTTTATCTCATTTGTCTATTGTGAAACAAGTTCTTACAACTAAGAATGTTCTGATGGATGCAAGAACTCTCTGCTCTCCCTGGCTGGTAGAACTCTGTGACAACCCCTCTGCCCTCCCTGGCTGGTAGAACTCTGTGACAACCCCTCTGCCCTCCCTGACTGGTAGACCTCTGTGACAACCCTGTCTGCCCTCCCTGGCTGGTAGAACTCTTTTGACAACCCCTCTGTCCTCCCTGGCTGGTACAACTCTGTGACAACCCCTCTGCCCTCCTTGACTGGTACAACTCTGTGACAACCCCTTTGCCCTCCCTGGCTGGTAGAGCTCTGTGATAACCCCTCTGCCCTCCCTGGCTGGTACAACTCTGTGACAACACCTCTGCCCTCCCTGACTAGTAGGCCTCTGTGACAACCCTGTCTGCCCTCCCTGGCTGGTAGAACTCTTTTGACAACCCCTCTGTCCTCCCTGGGTGGTAGAACTCTGTGACAACCCCTCTGCCCTCCCGGACTGGTAGAACTCTGTGACAACCCCTTTGCCCTCCCTGACTGGTACAACTCTGTGACAACCCCTCTGCCCTCCCTGGCTGGTACAACTCTGTGACAACCCCTCTGCCCGCCCTGGCTGGTACAACTCTGTGACAACCCCTCTGCCCTCCCTGGCTGGTACAACTCTGTGACAACCCCTTTGCCCTCCCTGGCTGGTAGAGCTCTGTGATAACCCCTCTGTCCTCCCTGGCTGGTAGAACTCTGTGACAACCCCTCTGCCCTCCCTGGGCGATAGAACTCTGTGACAACACCTCTGTCCTCCCTGGCTGGTAAAACTCTGTGACAACCCCTCTGCCATCCCTGGCTTTTAGAACTTTGTGACAACCCCTCTGCCCTCCCTGACTGGTAGAACTCTGTGACAACCCCTCTGCCCTCCCTGACTGGTACAACTCTGTGACAACCCCTCTGCCCTCCCTGGCTGGTACAACTCTGTGACAACCCCTCTGCCCTCCCTGGCTGGTACAACTCTGTGACAACACCTCTGCCCTCCCTGTGACAACCCCTCTGCCCTCCCTGGCTGGTACAACTCTGTGACAACCCCTCTGCCCTCCCTGACTGGTAGAACTATGTGACAACCCCTCTGCCCTCCATAGCTGGTACAACTCTATGACAACCCCTCTGCCCTCCCTGACTGGTACAACTCTGTGACAACCCCTCTGCCCTCCCTGACTGGTACAACTCTGTGACAACCCCTCTGCCCTCCCTGACTGGTACAACTCTGTGACAACCCCTCTGCCCTCCCTGACTGGTACAACTCTGTGACAACCCCTCTGTCCTCCCTGACTGGTACAACTCTGTGACAACCCCTCTGCCCTCCCTGACTGGTACAACTCTGTGACAACCCCTCTGCCCTCCCTGACTGGTACAACTCTATGACAACCCCTCTGCCCTCCCTGACTGGTACAACTCTGTGACAACCCCTCTGCCCTCCCTGACTGGTACAACTCTGTGACAACCCCTCTGCCCTCCCTGGCTGGTACAACTCTGTGACAACCCCTCTGTCCTCCCTGGCTGGTACAACTCTGTGACAACCCCTCTGTCCTCCCTGGCTGGTAGAACTCTGTGACAACCCCTCTGTCCTCCCTGGCTGGTACAACTCTGTGACAACCCCTCTGTCCTCCCTGGCTGGTACAACTCTATGATAACCCCTCTGCCCTCCCTGGCTGGTAGAACTCTGTGACAACCCCTCTGCCCTCCCTGGCTGGTACAACTCTGTGACAACCCCTCTGCCCTCCCTGACTGGTACAACTCTGTGACAACCCCTCTGCCCTCCCTGACTGGTACAACTCTGTGACAACCCCTCTGTCCTCCCTGACTGGTAGAACTATGTGACAACCCCTCTGCCCTCCCTGGCTGGTACAACTCTGTGACAACCCCTCTGCCCTCCCTGGCTGGTACAACTCTATGACAACCCCTCTGCCCTCCCTGGCTGGTACAACTCTGTGACAACCCCTCTGCCCTCCCTGACTGGTACAACTCTGTGACAACCCCTCTGCCCTCCCTGGCTGGTAGAACTCTGTGACAACCCCTCTGCCCTCCCTGGCTGGTACAACTCTGTGACAACCCCTCTGCCCTCCCTGACTGGTAGAACTATGTGACAACCCCTCTGCCCTCCCTGACTGGTACAACTCTGTGACAACCCCTCTGCCCTCCCTGACTGGTAGAACTATGTGACAACCCCTCTGCCCTCCCTGGCTGGTACAACTCTGTGACAATCCCTCTGCCCTCCCTGACTGGTAGAACTATGTGACAACCCCTCTGCCCTCCCTGGCTGGTACAACTCTGTGACAACCCCTCTGCCCTCCCTGACTGGTAGAACTATGTGACAACCCCTCTGCCCTCCCTGACTGGTACAACTCTGTGACAATCCCTCTGCCCTCCCTGACTGGTAGAACTATGTGACAACCCCTCTGCCCTCCCTGACTGGTAGAACTATGTGACAACCCCTCTGCCCTCCCTGGCTGGTACAACTCTGTGACAACCCCTCTGCCCTCCCTGGCTGGTACAACTCTGTGACAATCCCTCTGCCCTCCCTGACTGGTAGAACTATGTGACAACCCCTCTGCCCTCCCTGACTGGTACAACTCTGTGACAACCCCTCTGCCCTCCCTGGCTGGTACAACTCTGTGACAACCCCTCTGTCCTCCCTGGCTGGTAGAACTCTGTGACAACCCCTCTGTCCTCCCTGGCTGGTACAACTCTGTGACAACCCCTCTGTCCTCCCTGGCTGGTACAACTCTGTGACAACCCCTCTGCCCTCCCTGACTGGTAGAACTATGTGACAACCCCTCTGCCCTCCCTGGCTGGTACAACTCTGTGACAACCCCTCTGCCCTCCCTGACTGGTAGAACTATGTGACAACCCCTCTGCCCTCCCTGACTGGTACAACTCTGTGACAATCCCTCTGCCCTCCCTGACTGGTAGAACTATGTGACAACCCCTCTGCCCTCCCTGGCTGGTACAACTCTGTGACAACCCCTCTGCCCTCCCTGACTGGTACAACTCTGTGACAATCCCTCTGCCCTCCCTGACTGGTAGAACTATGTGACAACCCCTCTGCCCTCCCTGGCTGGTACAACTCTGTGACAATCCCTCTGCCCTCCCTGACTGGTAGAACTATGTGACAACCCCTCTGCCCTCCCTGGCTGGTACAACTCTGTGACAATCCCTCTGCCCTCCCTGACTGGTAGAACTATGTGACAACCCCTCTGCCCTCCCTGACTGGTACAACTCTGTGACAACCCCTCTGCCCTCCCTGGCTGGTACAACTCTGTGACAACCCCTCTGTCCTCCCTGGCTGGTACAACTCTGTGACAACCCCTCTGTCCTCCCTGGCTGGTAGAACTCTGTGACAACCCCTCTGTCCTCCCTGGCTGGTACAACTCTGTGACAACCCCTCTGTCCTCCCTGGCTGGTACAACTCTATGATAACCCCTCTGCCCTCCCTGGCTGGTAGAACTCTGTGACAACCCCTCTGCCCTCCCTGACTGGTAGAACTATGTGACAACCCCTCTGCCCTCCCTGTGACAACCCCTCTGCCCTCCCTGGCTGGTACAACTCTGTGACAACCCCTCTGCCCTCCCTGGCTGGTACAACTCTGTGACAATCCCTCTGCCCTCCCTGACTGGTAGAACTATGTGACAACCCCTCTGCTTTCCCTAGCTGGTACAACTCTATGACAACCCCTCTGCCCTCCCTGACTGGTAGACCTCTATGACAACCCCTCTGCCCTCCCTGGCTGGTACAACTCTGTGACAACCCCTCTGCCTTCCCTGACTGGTACAACTCTATGACAACCCCTCTGCCCTCCCTGACTGGTACAACTCTATGACAACCCCTCTGCCCTCCCTGACTGGTACAACTCTGTGACAACCCCTCTGCCCTCCCTGGCTGGTACAACTCTGTGACAACCCCTCTGCCCTCCCTGGCTGGTACAACTCTGTGACAACCCCTCTGCCCTCCCTGACTGGTACAACTCTATGACAACCCCTCTGCCCTCCCTGACTGGTACAACTCTGTGACAACCCCTCTGCCCTCCCTGACTGGTACAACTCTGTGACAACCCCTCTGCCCTCCCTGGCTGGTACAACTCTGTGACAACCCCTCTGCCCTCCCTGACTGGTACAACTCTATGACAACCCCTCTGCCCTCCCTGGCTGGTACAACTCTGTGACAACCCCACCTTGGTCTTGGGTCTGACATACTATCACTGGACCATGAGGTTGACACAAAAAATCATTTATAAAGAAAATATTACTAAAACTTTTAGAGAATGTGTAAAATAAAAAACTTCTCACCATAAATGTGACATTTCCATCTTTAAACTCATATTTGCCAGGAAGTAAAATATCCACACTGGGACAGAAATTGGAAATATAATTTATATATTCCTTGAACAATAACATGAGGATAACACAAGCAATGTCATCATATATCTACACTTCCATACCAGGTTACAGATGTCCAGTTAACAATGCATAGACATAATTTATTATCTAAATATTTAGTTCCTTCATCAATATAACAAAGTTTGCTATGAACTAGGATGTATGTAAGATATACAAGACAGGGGCTCTCTGCCTACATTACAATATCTGCCATGTACAGTACCTGTAAATTACCTTCAGCTAGTGCAAAGGTTGCTACACCTTGCCAGAATACATAAGATTGGTGATACATAGTAATTACCTGGACTTCAGATGGATGAGACATACACCTGTGTTTTAGTGTTCAGATCAGTATTGATCTGTTCCAAGGAGTAAGATAGGATATAAACATCAGGACATCATTTACTTTCAATATAGAGATAGCTTAGCTGGGTCAAATTATGGCTATAGAATTGGACAGCCTTTAAATGGTTGTATATAGGTATTTAATTAGTTGATCAAATGCTGACCTTCAAGCAGGAAGTATTTATATAATTACATAGAGTACAACTTTGAAATTCTTTGGTTTCATGGGACCTAGATGGGAATGAAACACACACCTGCCTGCATGTCAGAGATCAATTGTCGAAGAAACGAAAATTCATGTAGTTTACACTATTTTCAACTGAAAACACTTTTTGTTATATGGCATCCAAATCTGAGTAGAACCACTGTTCTTTGCACAAGTAACCAGCAGCTTTTGAATATTTGGACTGAGATCCAGGGCTCGAACCCATGACCCACTAGTGAAACCACAACTTACACCTGATCGATCAACTAAATTGACAGTAAATGTTTAACATTTCTCCATCATCAATTCCTCTATAATAATTATGATGAGCAAAATAAAAATAAATGAGTTTTTTTTACTTAATTCTTCTATCATATACTTTCGGCCATTGTTTTATTATTTAGAAGGGAAATTAAAACGTTTCGTCACTGAGAATCAAACAAGTTACAAGTTTGATAAGGCACTCTACATTGTTTATAACTAGTGCAGTGATTGTGGACAGCAAGCATTAAAGGTTACGTGTCAAAGCTATTTTCACTGTTATCCAAAAACACTGAAACACTGGTGTCAACCATTATATCATGAAACATGCCCATATTGCACTAGTCACATTAGAGGGAACACCCTCATAGACATGGCCATAGTGAACTAGTCACATTAGCGGGAACAACCTCAGAAACATGCCCATATTGAACTAGTCACATTAGAGGGAACACTCTCAAAACACATGCCCATGTTGAACTAGTAACATTACAGGAAACACCCTCAGAGACATGCCCATATTGCACTAGTCACATTAGAGGGAACATCCTCAGAGACATGCCCATATCAAACTAGTCACATTAGAGGGAACACCCTCAGAGAGGCATGCCCATATTGAACTAGTTATTTTAGAGGGAACACCCCTAGAGACATGCCCATATTGAACTAGTAACACTAGAGGGAGAACCCTCAGAGACATGCCCATATCAAACTAGTCACATTATCAAACTAGTCACATTAAAGGGAACATCCTAGAGATATGCCCATATTAAACTAGTCACATTAGAGGGAACACCCTCAAAGATATGGCCATATTGAACAAGTCACATTAGAGGAAACACCCTCAGAGACATGGCCATATTGAACTAGTCACATTAGAGGGAACACTCAGAGACATGAAAGAACTCAAATTACCAAAGGTTATCACTCAACACTATATGGAATAAAACATAGTTACATGACTGCCAAAAATAATCATGTGAAATTTGATTTCCCAGATGTCTGCCACATGCATTCAGATGCTGCATCAGTTTTACCACTAGTGTAAAGGTGGTAGGCATCTATCAGCCGCAGCAAGCATCTAACACCATATTGCTGGTGGTTTGGTTTCCCACTTGATTTATACATGGATAAGACACTTTGGGGTCTTCATCAGAGGCAGTAAATAACTAGTAATAATAGTTGACTAAATTGTTCTTTTTGTCACCCTTACTGATCAGCAATGAATATCAAATAGCTATCTAGTTATTTTATATGTTGAATTTGGATATGATTTAGTATCAAGTATTTAAACGTTTAGTAAGAAGAGTTGAAATAGTATACTTGATAGATATAAAAAACAACAATGTATGTGGATAAATGTTTGTTTTTAGATAAAATCCTTATATGTCAGGTATTAAAGGGAAACATTAAATGTAAATCCGAGACAAATTACATGTTAATCAGAGAGACCCATAACGTGTAAATCAATCAGAGACACAGTGCAGGTATTTCCAAGACACATTACATGTAAATCAAAGACACAGTACAGGTAAATCTGAGACAAATTACATGTAAATCAGATACATATTACATGAAAATCAGAGAAACATTACATGTAAATCAAAGAGACCCATAATATGTAAATCTGAGAAACAATACATGTAAAACAGAAACATGTTACATGTAAATCAGAGATGCATTACATGTAAATCAGAGACATATTACATGTAAATCAGGGACACATTAGAGGTAAAACAGAAACGCAGTACATGTTAATCTGAGACACATTACATGTAAATCAGAGACACACTACAGGTTTATCAGATATACATTACATGTAAATCAAAGACACACTACAGGTTAATCAGAGACATATTACATGTAAATCAGAGACATATTACATGCAAATCAGAGACACATTACAGGTTAATCAGAGACACATTACATGTAAATCAGACACATTAAATGTAAATCAGAGACACATTACATGCATATCAAGAAACATTATAGGTCAAATAGGTAAACATTTCAAGGAATAACAGGATATTTATACATGATAGGAACATATAAGTCAATTAATATGGGTCTAATAAAATGACTAATAGATTTATCAGTTTTTGTAAGTTAGTAAGATCTCCTTTCCTTGCTACTATTCAAAATATACAGACTTGTGTCAATATACAAAACTCAATGTCACACCATCCGCAGTATGAATGGACCATGACGGGTGAGATTATATCAAAATATGCAACAAAATGTTAAACATGTTTGTTCAAGTTTCTTACGTATTTGCTTTTTTTGACTGACAGAAAAATCAAATACTTGCATTTAAATACCTTCATTCTATCTCTCACACATCTGGGATTAATTAATGAAACACAAATACCAGAAGCACTTATCTCTCTAATCTGATTATCCTTGCATCTGTCTTCATGAATGATGTTATCATTATCAATGACTTCTATATATTGGATGTACACAACAGGAAATATAAACTTATCTTTACTTTACATACTAACTTTGATTAAAGCTATGAACACTCTGACAAAGCTGTATTGACACATATGCATCCACTGCAAATCTTAAATATATCTGTTACCACAAAACCATCTTGCTACTGTTACAACCACAAAACCATCATGTTGCTGTTATAACCAGAAAACATGATTATGTTGCTGTTACAACCATAAAACCACTATGTTGCTGTTACAACAATAAAACCACTATGTTGCTGTTACAACCACAAAACAACAATTATGTTGCTGTTATAATCAAAAAGTTCTGCTGTTGCTGTTACAAACATAAAACAGTTATATTTTTGTTACAACCACAAAACAACAAATATGTTGCTTTTAAAACCATAACACCATCTTGTTACAACAAAATCATTATGTTGCTGTTACAACCAAATAACCATTATGTTGCTGTTACAGCCACAAAACAACAATTATATTGATGTTACAACAAATTCATTATGTTGCTGTTACAACCAAATAACCATTATATTGCTTTTACAACCACAAAACAACAATTATATTGATGTTACAACAAAATCATTATGTTGCTGTTCCAACCAAATAACCATTATATTGCTGTTACAGCCACAAAACAACAATTATATTGATGTTACAACAAAATCATTATGTTACTGTTACAACCAAATAACCAATATGTTACTGTTATAACCACACAATAATTAGGTTGCTGTTATAGATTAATCATATTGGTAAGGACATAAAATTACTCTGTCAGTAGTGTGCACTGCCCAACTCAATGCCAAGCTGAACACCACTACATACTTGGATGAATTCTACCAACCCCTTGTTGAACTGCATTATTAACTACACATACACAAGTTAAAACCACCACCATAACCCTGTATAAACATGAGTTAAAAACCACCAGCATTACTCTTTACAGACATGAGTTCAAACCACTAGCATAATCCTGTACAGACATGAGTTCAAACCACCAACATTACCCTGTACAGACATGAGTTGAAACCACCAGCACAATCCTGTACAGACATGAGTTCAAACCACCAGCATTACCCTGCACAGACATGAGTTCAAACCACCAGCATTACCCTGTACAGACATGAGTTCAAACCACCAGAATTATCACATACAGACATGAGTTCAAACCTCAAACATTACCCTGTACAGACATGAGTTTAAACCATCAGCATTACCCTGCACAGACATGAGTTCAAACCACCAGCATTATCCTGTAGACATGAGTTCAAACCATCAGCATAACCCTGTTCAGACATGAATTCAAACCACCAGCATTACCCTGTACATACACAAGTTCAAACCATCAGCATTACCCTGTACATACACAAGTTCAAACCATCAGCATTACCCTGTACATACATGAGTTCAAGCCATCAGCATTACCCTGTACATACATGAGTTCAAACCATCAGCATTACCCTGTACAAACATGAGCTCAAACCACCAGCATAATTCTGTAGACATACTAAGTTCAAACCACCCGCATTACCCTGTACAGACATATTAAGTTCAAACCACCAGCATTACCCTGTACAGACATGAGTTCAAACCTCCAGCATCAATCTATACATACATATTAAGTTCAAACCACCAGCATTACCCTGTACAGACATATTAAGTTCAAACCACCAGCAATACCCTGTACACACATATTAAGTTCAAACCACCAACATTACCCTTTACAACCATACTAAGTTCAACAATGGAGCCATATGGGAAATGTAATAGTGGTGTGAGACGTAAACACCTAAATATGCATGTTCTCCATTGAATGAAGCCATCAATATGTCTAGACAAGACCCATAGTTGACCTATCAAAACAAAATAATCCAAATTGAACATAGTCTAAGAATAAAAACTAAAAAAAAAAACACTGGATAAACTTTGCAGGAGATGTTATGCGGCATTCTGGAATTTTATTTTTATATTAAATCAGACACCACTAACCAAATTAATTGTAGTCAACTATGTGAGAAAGTAACTGTGAGAAAGTAATTGTGAGAAAGTAACTGTGAGAAAGTAACTGTGAGAAAGTAACGGCATCAAATGCATACCATTATGAAATTGAAAAATGCACAAATTGACATGCCCCATTAAGGTGCTGTTATGATTGTACAATAATAGAAATCCAATATGACAGGTCCATATTTTATTAATGCTGGATCACTCTGTAGGTTTGCAGTTTCAGAAAAGCATTATCTATGTTGTTGTTATATTACCATTAAAATAGAAGCCCAAAGCATTTAAAGATTCAAGTATAAAAGACACTGCTCAAAACCAGTTTGAAACTACAAGCTTGACTTTTAAGATTTGAAAATAAAACAAAAAAAAACCTGTTGCTTTGGTAGTGAAAGTTTGAATAAAAACTGCTGCTAATAACAAAACCTGTTAATAAGTGTGCTTGACTATTCAAATATTTGTCACAAAAATACAAATTTGATTGAGGCTGATGACACATTCAAGCAAACAAGAGTTATCTAACTTACTAAATTAAATAGGCATTATAACTGCAACACCTTGTGTTAAGTCTCAATTCACTACATTGAGTGGTTGTTGAGATATGGAATTGATCGTATTTGCATGCTAAACTTTAACTAGAATTTCTAAGTCAAACAAGGGCAATTATTTTCATTATATTCTTGCAAGAGTTATCTAACTTATTTATTGTAGTAGGTTTGATGACTGGGAAGTCTTGTGTGAAGTCCCAATCAAATACACAGAGTAGTTAGTGAGATATGGAATTGATAGTACTTGCAAGCAAAACTTTAACCAGAATATTTCTATGTCAAACAAGGCCAACACTTTGCATTATATTCATGCAAGAGTTATCTAACTAAGTTATTGTGCACTATTTAATGACTGGGAAGTATTGTGTGAAGTTTCATCAAATACATTGAGTGGTTGGTGGAATATGGAATTGAAGGTACTTCCACACAAAACTTTAACCAGATTTTTTAAATTAAACAAGGGCAATACTTCCCATTATATTAATGCAAGAGTTATCTGACTTATTGTAGTAGGTTTGATGACTGGGAAGGCTTGTGTGAAATTTCTGATGATTTGACGTGTCAAATCCATCAAAACGTAACAAAATCAATGTTTCAATTTAAGCATGTTAAAGCATGTAAAAATTATGATACATTTACATGTTACATGGTATGCATGTTACATTTATGTTACATGTTAAATGATCTGCATGTCTCCATTATGTTACATGGTCTACATGTTACATTTATGTTACATGTTATGCATGTTACATTTATGTAACATGTACATGATCTGCATTTGACATTTATCTTATATGTATATGTTACATGTACATGGTCTGCATTTGACATTTATGTTATATTTATATGTTACATGTTACATTGTCTGCATGTTACATTCATGTTACATGTACATGATCTGCAATTGACATTTATGTTATATTTATATGTTACATATTACATGGTCTGCATTTGACATTTATGTTATATTTATATGTTACATGTTAACATGTACAGGGTCTGCAAGTGACAGTTATGTTACATGGTTTGCATGGTGAACTAAACTAATATACACAACAGGAAATGACATTTCAGATCACAGTGTCAAGTTAACGTTATAAAGGCAATGGAAATTCAATAAAAATAAAAAATTGCAATTAATTGCTTCCTGAATTAATTCAATTATCTGTCAGATACTGATTGATCAACCTTTGAATAAATCACAGGCGTGTGCAGAACTTTTCATAAACTCTTACAGATAGTAAAGTTTGTGTAAGTCAGCCAGTGATATACCAGTGTATTAACCTTAAACTACCAAATTTAGTCATGCGATTATAAGTGTAACATTAATGTTGGGGAATAAAATATTATACACTAGAGCAGAGACCAAGGAACATAAAACAAGTGTTTAAAATAAAATTCCTTACCTAGGGTGACGAGTGTTGGCCATTTTTTATACACCACTGTTTTATATCCTACATGTGTGTTATAAATTGCACTTGATGTGCTGCCCTCTATCAATAATAGAGAAAGGGAGAGAAATTGGGCCTGAATTTTTTCAGCTAGTGAAACTGTATTACAAGGGAGGTAATCTATCTCTTTATATACCAAGTGAGGTGTCTTTTATTATTTCCCTTATTTAAGATGCACATACTGGAAACCAGAAATGGATATTGGTGGCTTATTGTTAAGTAATTATATCGTTTCAAGAAGGATAATATGGTTTTCTAAAGTATTTTCTTAAAAAATAGTTACTCCAGATCAATAATTCAATCTGTATTATTGTTATCTGTTTCATTTTGTTTGGATCAAAAACTCTGAAAAACAGAGCAGTCAAAAGAGTAGGTCAGTTGTAAAATGTTAAGTATGAAGTTTCAATCCAAAACATGCAGTGGCTGCTGAGATATAAACTTTAACAAGAAGCAATATTTGCAAAACAAGAGGCCCAAGAGGGCCTGAGGATGCTCTACTGACTCATAGTGGCCATAGCACTTTTTGAAATTCTACTATACAATAGAAACATCGGCCATCTTGAATTTTAGATATATTGTATAGTCTCCTATGCAATAGAAACATCCACGTGAAGTTTCAGTTTAATTGGCCTAGTGGTTTCAGAATAAATGAAAAAAAAAAGAGAATTTTCTGTTTTCCCACAGTATCCCCATGTAAAATTCTAAGTCCCCTTACAGGGCCCCTATATATTTTAGCCCCTAAATTCTTATCTGCAATCAAACCCCTACACTTAGGGATAATTTATATCAAAATGTACAAATCTGACATACCGGTTCTTAAGAAAACAATTTTACTAATTCCCAATTTGTACCCTTTTTGGGCCCTTCCTGACCCCTTAAGACATAGGAACCCAGTCATTTTTATAAATCTTAACCTCCTTCACCTAACAATGCCCTAGTGAAAATATAGGCAAAATCATTTCCATTTAAAAAAAATAATAAAAATATTATATTGACATGTGTCCCCTAATTGAACCCTCAGGGCGGGGTCATATTTAACCCTAGGGACACCATTTGAACAAATCTAACAGAACTATAGTTGGTCATCATTACAACATACACATTTTGAAAATCTGTTGGGCCATTCATGAGAAGAAGATTTTTTAAGTTTTGGATTATTTTTAGTAACGGTGGCCATCTTGAATTTCAGATAAAAAAATCTTCGGTATAGTCTCCTATGCAATAGAAAAACCCATGTGAAGTTTCAGTTTAACTGGCCTAGTGGTTTCAGAACAGATGAAAGAAAAAGAGAATTTCCTGTTTTCCCATAGTATCCCTATGTAAAATTCTAAATCCTCTTACAGGGCCCCTGTAAATTTTAGCCCCTAAATTCTTATCTGCAATCAAACCCCTACACATAGGGATAATTTATGCAGATAAAAAACAAATCTGACATAAAACGAATTTAGTAATTCCCAATTTTTACCATTTTGGGGCCCCTCCTACCCCTTAAAACAGTGGAACCCAGTCATTTTTACAAATCTGAACCTCGTTCACCAAACAATGCTTCTGTGAAGATATAGGCAAAATCATTTCCATTTAAAAAAAAAAAAAAAAAAAATATTATAATGACGTGTCCCCTAATTGAACCATCCGGGCTGGGTCATATTTAACCCTAGGGACACCATTTGAACAAATCTAACAAAACTATAGTTGGTCATCACTTATACATAAACATTTTGAAAATCTGTTGGGCCGTTCATGAGAAGAAGATTTTTTAAGTTTTGGACTATTTTTAGTAACGGTGGCCATTTTGAATTTCAGATAAAAAACAAATCTTCTGTATAGTCTCCTATGCAATAGAAACACCCATGTGAAGTTTCAGTTTAATTGGCCAAGTGGTTTCAGAGAAAATGCTGCTAACAGACGTCAGACGACAGACGACGGACGACAGACAACGTGCCATCGCGTAAGCACTTCTGGCCTTTGGCCAGTGGAGCTAAAAAAAGACTGGCAACATTTATCCCACTTTGAGTTCCTAACTACAAATCAAACCTTACATAAAGTTTCAATCAAATACATTGAGTGGTTGGTGAGATATGGACTTGATGGTACTTGCACTCAAAACTTTAACCAGAACTTCTAAATTAAACAAGGGCCATAATTTGCATTACATTCAAGCAAGAGTGATCTAGTTTAGTTATTGTAGTAGGTGTGATGACTTGGAAGTCTTGTGTGAAGATTTAATCAAATACATTGAGTGGTGAGATATGAACTTGATGGTATTTTCAAGGAAAACTTTAATCAAAATTTCTAAGTCAAACAAGGGCCATAATTTGCATGATATTGATGTAAGAGTTATCTAACTTGGTTATTGTAGTAGGTGTGATGACTGGCAAGTCTCTTGTGTGAAGTTTCAATTAAATACTTCGAGTGATTGGTGACATAAGGACTTGATCATACTTTCTAAGTCAAGTAGAAGATAGATGTCATAAAGTTTATTGCAAAATTATACCCATCCAATCTTGAGTTTACCGTGATAGCTTGCTAGCCTCTCCTCTGGATTTGTATTAAAGAAGCCATCTTGTATACTAACCTTGTCTGGGCTGGACTCTTGCGTGGCGGACTGAACTTTCCAACATCGTTATTACTACGTGCGACGCCTGCAGTTTGTTTTTGTCCACTTGACTGGTACACGCACTTTAGTCCAGAATCTTTGCTACTTTCATTAACAGTATCTAACCCAGAACTACTTCCTGAGTTACTATAGTAACCACTACTTCCTGTGTATGATGATTCTATAATCCCACTACTATGGCGCTTTTGCATATTCATCTGCTTAGAGGGTGTTTCGTTCATGCTATTTCTTTGAAGTTTCATAGGCCCAGGACTAGTGTTTGTTGTTTTAAAAATACAAGTGATCCCATCTTGTGACTCCTCTGTAATACTAGAGTTTTGGGAACTGTCACTTTCAAGTTCCCCTGACTTTCTGAAGTTTGCTGGAGAGCAGACATTGGACCCATACCCAAACATCTGAGGTCCAAATAGAGCTCCGTAGCATGGTTTGTGGCAATATGGCATACCCTTTCGCTGTAATGAGAGAGAAAGAATTATATTCAATGTTTTACTTCTATTTATTGTTTTAAAAAAGTAGGTCTTATTTTCTACAGAAATAATTAATAAATTCTGTTTTCTATGCCCAATCTGTGAATTGTGTATAACGTGTGTATCAAAATATGTGTATTCCTTTGTCAGAAAACAATCAGCGATATTTGTAAACAAATACCTTATATATGAGCGGACCGATCAAAGAAGAAATACATGTTTTGATCAATGTTAATTACTAGTATTTTGTACATTTTCAAATAGCAGTCAACAAGGGGTTTGTAGGTATGGTTAAAGCAATATTACAAGCATATTTAATTTCTATGAAATTTGTTATTTTGTGCTTTTTAGAAGTTTAATGGGACTTCAAGTTTGAACAAGAAAGAGTATATACAATACTGCAATGGTTCACCTGTCATACAAAACTGCAACAGTTCACCTGCCATACATTACTGCAACGGTTCACCTGTCATACAATACTGCAACGGTTCACCTGTCATACAATACTGCAACAGTTCACCTGCCATACAATACTGCAATGGTTCACCTGCCATACAATACTGCAACGGTTCACCTGCCATACAATACTGCAATTGTTCACCTGTCAAACAATACTGCAACGGTTCACCTGTCATACAATATTGCATTGGTTCACCTGTCATACAATACTGCAACAGTTCAGCTGTCATACAATACTGAAACGGTTCACCTGTCATACAATAATGCAATGGTTCACCTGTCATACAATACTGCAACGGTTCACCTGCCATACAATACTGCAACGATTCACCTGTAATACAATACTGCAACAGTTCACCTGCCATACAATACTGCAATGGTTCACCTGTCATACAATAATGCAATGGTTCACCTGCCATACAATACTGCAACACTTCACCTGCTATACAATACTGCAACGGTTCACCTGCCGTACAATACTGCAACCGTTCATCTGCTATACAATACTGCAATGGTTCACCTGCTATACAATACTGCTACAGTTCACCTGCCAGTCAATACTGCAATGGTTCACCTGCCATACAATACTGCAACAGTTCACCTGCCATACAATACTACAACAGTTCACCTGTCATACAATACTGCAACAGTTTACCTGCTATACAATACTGCAACCATTCACCTGCCATACAATACTGCAACCATTCACCTGCCATACAATACTGCAATGGTTCACCTGCCATAAAATACTGCAATGGTTCACCTGCCATACAATTGAGCATGCCACTTTTGCTATCAACTTCTCATCTTGCATTTAGATGACAATTGGCATGGACACACACTTAAAATTCCAAATGTTTACAATTGTTTACAACTGTAAGGTTTTTCTACTACACAAATGGTTTCCTTCAGTCCATTGAATTACCAACAGAAGATATTTACAATGAAATGCATGTTTAATGGCCATTAAAACACACTTCAAACAGTTTTTAACTGAAATAACTGAATTGAAGTGAAGAACAGATTAAAGATAAAAAAAAATATAACTACAATTATATACAAATACGCTCGCATAGTCTGGACTGTAGAAAGGTCCATTGTTCACAAATAATCAAATAATCATCTTTTCAAAACAAAAATGAAGGGCTTGCATTATTACATAATAATTTATGCAAATATAAAAGTTTCCTTCAATACCAACAATACAATATGGCAAAATATAGCAACTGAATTACAACTCAATCAACTCTGAATAAATTGTACCAATTAGCCTGACTGCCACATTGAGGCAGGCCAATTGAACTATTGATTGAAATAACATAATAAACTGATGTAACTCTATATAACTACTGGTAAAAACACAGCATTTACAGCAGTTTTACATCATGCTCACATTCACAATTAAGAAATAATTGTTTATTTAAGCAATCAATACCTTACCTTATTACAAGTTTTCCATCAATAATTAATAACAAAAGGTTAAATCTTTTGATCTACCAAGATAAGTTTGGTGCCTCCCAATGGGAGAAGGCGAGGCTGTTATTACCTAACATTAATCTGTGTTCATCACAAATTACTTTATTATATTACAGTGATTGATTGGTATTTTACAGTAAAACATTAAGAGCTAACTGATTTATTGTTCTGAAGAGGACAAACTTCGCAAGACGATCTTGGCAAATATTCTCAGCATAGTTATATAAAGTTGGGTAATATAAAAAAAATTTTCGAAGGTATTAGGTTCCAGTCAACAGTCAGTTCTTGAAGGTGAATGTTAACGCTGTAGATGCTTGCTGTTTCCTATTGAATTTTAAAGATAACCTTTTCTAATGCCACATTAAAAACATAAGATCGATGATTGGTTAAAAATCTTTCCATGTATAAAGCGGAGGGACCATGACCCATTTAGAAGGCTGGGGCTTGCCCATGAATTGTCTCCTGTGCTTCACCCAACAGTCACTTGAGGAGTGACCAATCCCCCCACCTCCCCCCACCCCAACTCACCTCATTCAGTTGTTTTTCCTTCTCTATATAAGTTCTTGGTTATACTAATGTAAAATACATAAGTAGTTTGTAACAATGCCATCTCGAGGGTAATTTAATTATCTGTTATTTTGCAACATTTATGGCTTGGAAACTGAATAATAGATGAGCAGAAATGTAATATGGTGACAATTAAGTGATATTAATAATGTGACAGCAGCGAATGTTGACAAAAACTAGCATAGATGATTTTTAATATATGTTTGAATTGAACAGAATCTACAGATTTTTTAAACCTAAATTATTTGCAATACCCTGTCCTGTCCTGTCCCTCCCCACTCAACCCCACCCCTAACCCACCCCACCCTGCTCCAGGATCTTATCAGTTTTATATTTTTCAAAATTTCAAAACCCAAAGCTATGATATTTTGGATGCAGTATCACCTTTTCTCTCATTAAGTTTGTTCAAGCCATGACCATATGATCACAATTGGCCCCACCCTTGGGACTGACTTGTCAGTTTAAGATAAAGAATTTTTAATTTAAAAATGTTCTCACAAGCCAACTAGCTAAATTTTTTTTATTTTTGGTACAAATAATTCATAAGAGAATGAATGAATAGGGTTTTATGGCGTACCAACACATAGGTTATTCGACGCCAACAGGAAGGAAGATTCCAGGTTCACTTTACATGTACAAAAACTACAAATTAACATACAGATTTAAAAAAAATACACCAACAAATGAATATGCAGAATGAACCTAGAACCTTGATACCTGCAGAACTGCAGAGTTTCAAAAAATTCTATCGTATTACTCAAATTGTCGCTTCTTACGACATGCATAAGCCACAGAAGTCCTATTCTTGTCATCACTCATATGGCTCCCTGAAACCACACCGGGGTTGATAATTTAACCACAATAGTGAACAAGACAAAAAATTATAAAATGAACATGACACCGATTCGGGGGATTCCTACCCCTCTGCAGAGATCGGCAGTGATTTTATTCTTAGCCTGAACCACACAGGTTGATCTATAATAGTAGGGGTTTTAAGTTTGTTCAGAAATAGAGGTTATGGTCCATTGGAACCGGTAACGGGACTTTTATAAAAGAATACTTTGGGAAAACAGAAAATTTTCTTTCCTCGTCTATTTTAGGTATTATTTATATCATCTTCATGTTTTGAGCATTGTTTAGTCATAAAAGGTGAGACTGGTCCTTTAAAGGGGCCAGCAGAGGCCAAAAATTGTAAAATTATTAATGTTCAAAAGTCTTCTCAAGAACCGACCAGTTTGTTCACTTTGGTTTAAATGATCTCAATGAATAGGTGTTTCAAGTTTGTTTAAATAAAGAGGTTAGGGTTAAATTTGACCAAATAAGAGGACTTATTATTTAAGGTTTCATTTCAATCATCATGATTTAATGCATTGTTTAGTCATTAAAGCTTAAAATTGGTTCTTTATAAGCGATTTAATCTCCATAAGGGGCCAGAAGGGGTCCAAAAAGTCTTAATATTGTGAATTTCCAAAATCTTATCAAGAGCTTATGAGTTAAAATTGTTAATAGTTGGTTAAATGGTCCCAGGCAGTAGAGGTTTCAAGTTTAATCAAATAAAGGAACAATGGTTCATTGGGGCCCGGTAAGGGGAAATTGCTATTTAACTTAACTGATAATTCTCATCATCTCATTTGCAATTTCTTCATAGGCTTAAAGTAGTCTATTCAAAATTTTAAAAGAAATGACAGATGAATTCAAGTGACTTACAGGACCCATTTCAGGATCTTATTATCATTATGATATGAAAAAAATCTTATTTCAATTTGTATTTATTTAAAGATTTTTTTCCCATTTTTTCTTGACACTAGTTTGGTAAAAAGTATAAACAAAACGAATGGTTTAACTGTGATACTTCAGATAGCAGTACTTGGATGATCAGTACTTTGATATGGTTATAGTTTCCCTTTTTGTTCCCCTTTTCACCAGATCTGCACACACATATGAGAGGAACACTGATAACCTGGTCAAATAAAACTGTAACTGCCACAGAATTCTATTTTAGTTAATGGTTTTTATTGAAACATGCTGACAAATTGTTTCATCTTTCTGAGTGATTCCTTAAGTATTTGACACATAGAGGAGAATTTTACCATTACATTTTACTCTAGCTAGGTAATGTTTGGTTAACAACACCTCTGAGTGTTTTTAAAGATTCAGAGTTTCCATGGTTATTAAAAAGATGCATTTATTCAAAGAATTCCTACCGTCAGCCAATTCTATAAATCAAATTCTATCCAACTGTAGAAAATCAATGACTCTTAATGGTCTGTACATCATATGTACTGGCACAGTAGGTTGTCTCTATCCTTCAAGAAATGTTTTCCTTGTGAATGTTTTGTGTTGTTTGCAGATTCCCCAGGGATGTCAATATAACAACACGGTCATGTTTTGATATAGCAGCCTCCATTAATGTTAGCAATAATGCTTTGTGACATTAAAACAATGTGACAGTTTTTCCATCTGCCTGCATTATAAACATCTGACAAGAAACCAAACATACTTGTCCATTAATAACCACAGTGTATTCTTCAAGATTCCCAGTTTTATATCAAAATTCCAGAAGAGGTATGAAGTTCTTGATACTGTTACAAATTTTGTCTCAAATTTAGTCAAACCTGTCTTAAGCAGCCATTCAAGAAAAATAGCAAATATGACCTCTTAAGGCAGGTGGCTGTTTAATACAGGTTGATCTTAACTTAAATTATAAACATGATGCAAAGAAAATGTGGCTGCTGAAGACAAGTGGTTGCTTAATAGAGTTGAACACTAACACAGGTTTGACTGTATTCTGTATTCGTAATATATCAGAATTTTCAGTTTTAAATTTAAAACTGCATCACAGTTGAGCATTTAATTACAAAATATACCTTTCAAAAATCCCATTATAAATTATTTAAAGTCAATTCCACAATAATTATGTATTATTTTGCTGTAGTCTGTTGTATCACATGAATGTGATGATTTATTTTCAATAGTAGCATGAATAGCAAGTAAAACTGGTCTGATAATGTGTTACTTTTACAGTCAAGATGTAACTGAAAACAAAAAAGATGAAATATTACTTTATAAGTAAACGGTCACAAAATTATGACACTTTTTCACTTCTGTAATTTCCGAAAGCACTCGGATGTGGAAATTTACTGACGAACTGGTACACCATAATAGTACCACGGTATGTACCGGTGCAACTTTGCTGATATAATAGTTTTACTGTGTAACTTTACCAGTTAGTGCGACATACGGCACATCTCTAAATTTTTTACTTTGCGTCTCCTGAGCTATGGACAGTAGATTGGATATCCAAACAATAAAAAGCTGTACATTCACATGCCTTATTTAATCAGGCTACTTTACCAGTATACCGGTTTTACTGTGCAGCTCGATTACCGGTATAACTGACAACATAAGTTAATTACAAATTTCAACCAAGTCTTATTAAAACTGAATCAAGGTTTTCTGAGCAGAAATTGTGATTGATGGAAAACAGACATAAGATTCTATGGAAATAACGCTGTTGGGTAACCTTTTGTGATAATACACTGTGAAACCCAACTCATTTCTTCATTAAAACAAGCCAAACCTTACCAGCCCAGTGGGTGATCAGACTGTCAATCCAGGGGTCATGAGCTTGAATCCACACCAGCTCACTGTGGCCATGAATCTCCCATGTCTGAATATGTAGGGAGTAGTCAGTGACTTACTGAATATGTAGGGAGTAGCCAGTGACTTACTGAATATGTAGGGAGTAGTCAGTGACTTACTGAATATGTAGGGAGTAGCCAGTGACTTACTGAATATGTAGGGAGTAGCCAGTGACTTACTGAATATGTAGGGAGTAGCCAGTGACTTACTGAATATGTAGGGAGTAGTCAGTGACTTACTGAATATGTAGGGAGTAGTCAGTGACTTACTGAATATGTAGGGAGTAGCCAGTGACTTACTGATATAAGATCTGTCTAATACTAAACCCAGCAGACCCCAGGATCAGAATATGTACACTGACCATCATAATAATTATACTGTTGAAAATATGCCATAATCCAAACAAAGACACCATTATTGCAAACTGCCTAATTACTAAATAGGACACCTTTAAATCATGGTCCATGTCACACTTGGTGGTAATTTGCTATTTAATGGCCCTACCACACTCCATGAAATATCTAATTACCAAGATTTTATTACAGATGCATGAATGAATCACTGACATTCAAATAAATTGACAATACCAGACATTCTAGTATACCCAAATATGATCAATCAAGGGTACAAAATTGGGTAAAATGTTAGTTTTTAAATCATGATAAAATGTGATAATAGACGCTATCTATATTTCATGCACACTTTTTATGCAACATTTAATGTCACTACTTACACAATCCTGTTGTGTGTGAAGAAGTTACACATACTGTGACCCTAACCCAATCAAATGTGATGCTATCCCCAGTTCAAAACTGTTTGATACCCAGTCAGTTAATTCTAATTAACTATAAACTTTTCTTTTTTTTCAACACATTTCAGGTTATATGTGGCATATCCAGTTTTACCGGTGGAAGAAGACCTCAGGCTGAGTCGGACTGAGTAGAACCACTGTCCTTCCACAAGTAACTAGAAACTTTCTTACATAAAGTTTTTGGAGTGAGCGGGACTTGAACCTACAACTTTAGCGGTGAGAGGTAAGTGATCTTGAGACAGTGCCTTAGACCACTCAGCCACGGAAGACTCTTAACTATAAACATTAATACATTAATCTAAACACAATAATAAAAGAATAATGTAGAAATTGAAAAACAAATGTAAAAATTCAAGAAATTCAAAAATGAAAATACATGTACAATGTAGAAATTCAAAAATAAAAGTACAATATAGAAATTAACTAATTAATAAATAAATTAGTCAAATTTATCATCTTGCATTGTATCAGATCTATGGAGCATATAATACATATAAACTGTAAACTCTTGTACAAACTTAGGACTGAAACTCTATAAGCTTCTCTTTCATTCCAATCCTTTTGACAAAATTGTTTGCAAATAAGTAATATTGTAAGATGTTTGAAATAAAATATGTATAAATTAAACCAAACTAACTGACTAAATCTGTTAATGCTGTTTTGGAGTTTATACACTGTCCCAGACATGTATTTCCTAATTTAACTAATACCGTTAAGCAAAACTGAAATAATCCAAACACAAAATTAGAATTAAAGCAATTACTGATTAAAATAGTTAAATTTAAAGCCTTATGTCTTATCTATGGTTAAGTTCGCATGACTGTAACAATCCTGTTGTGTGTGAAGAAGTTACACATACAGTGCAGATAATTACCGGTACCCATCCAGTCTTTCTTGTGCAAACTTAACCACTTGTTAATATATTTTCAGAATGAATTCACAGTTAAAACCCCGCACTGAAATTTTCAAATTGTAAATTGTCCCTTGTTATTTTTGGTGTATGTTTAAATTGTAAATTGATTTTTACAGAACTAAATCCAATAACCAGCAAAGAAATGAAACGATTGTAATTCATCAAATGTCTGCCATTGGTGCCAGGATATTTGCATTATTGACAAGTGCATATAGATTTTACAATAATAGCATCTGCTGCAGTTAACTAAAACATTATGAGATAAACATAATCTCAAATTTGTTTTATTTTATTGAGTAATCATCTATCAAGTCAAAATTTGCTTTCTTAAATGTTGTTTACTGAAGATTACTCATAATCACGGGCATTAGACTTCAACTCATTGGATCATCCGAGGGAACATCTGGTATCCTCATCCACAACTGCATCAATCCTTAGATGGGATAACAGAAACCATATTTTATGAATGGGGTTTAACACCATTTTCAACACATTTCAGGTGTATATATATATACTAGTGGAAAAAAGAAACTGTGCATGGGTATAATATGCTATAACTTAGGAGATATTTAAGAAATCGCAAAAAAAATTTCAACATGATTTTATCTGACCTTTATTTAACACCAGCTAAATTGATATGGTTATTGCATCAGCAGCGTCTTGGATAGAGATCAGTTTTCAGAGACGTTCTCTAAATAAAGTTCATCTCATCAATACCGTGTATGTCCACCATTGGAATCGATGCATGCTTGGCAACGACGCCTCATTGATGTGATAAGTGTGCTGAAAAATGGCTGGAGAATACCATTCCAGATTCTCACAAGTGCACGTGACAGGTAAGGTAACGTCAACGGCTGATTTTGGAGGCGACGTAAGCGACGCTGCATCTCATGACATTGCAGGCCAGGGCAGCATATTCACATTGTTCTGGATCAAGAAGTCGGTGACGACCCGCGCGATGTGCGGGCAAGTGTTATCCTGTTGCAGCATGGCGTTACGTTGCTGCACAAATGGATAGACGTGAGGCCATATGATTTCGTCACGGTATCTGATGCCTGAAAGTGTGCCGTCAACAACCACAAGAGCTGTGGGATGCCACCCCACACCATGACACTACCTCTGCCGAATGGACGTCGTTGAATCACACAACTGTCATGGAAACGTTCACCAACACGACGGTACATTCTAGAATGACCGTCGCTGCTGTCGAGATGAAACCTGGACTCATCCGTGAAAAGAACACGTACCCAGTCCTGAAGTGTATGTGTCGTCTACACCAGGCAAAACGTGCTACATGATGATGTTGCTGGAGAACAGGACGTATGGTTGGACGTCGTGGACGTATGCCTCGTTCAAGCAATCGATTACGTATCGTTCGGGGACTAATTATTCTAAGGCCAGGAACACTTTAGCTGTCAAAGTAGCAGTTCTGAGTCGTTCACCGAGATGAACGACCCAGAAGTATGTATTCTGGCGATTAGACGTTACGCATGGATGTCCTGACCGAGGCCGGTCTCTGGTGGTCCCAAACTCTTGTTACCGTTTCCACAAGGCGTTTACAGTATTTCGGTGCATACCAAATTGTCTGGCAACGTCAGTATGACGTACACCAGCTTCAATCATGCCTATGGTGCGGCATCTGTCAGTTTCATTCAACCTTGGCATGGCATATCAAAGACGTTTTTCAAAATTATGCTGGTTTTGTGTCTTACAGATATCAACACTATGCTTTTACACAGGTTTAGGCGACAAATGTGTTTGCGATTGACTACTGGCCGAAAAAAACGTGAAAACAAAGACGTTGGCCAGACAGACAAACTACTCACCAGTGCAAATGACCGAGAAGGATACACAACTTACCTTTGTAAAGTTTCAAGCTTAATTTATAAAACTGAGCGATATATGAACATTTTACACATGCACAATTTTTTTTTTCCGCTAGTATATATTTATGGCATATCCAGTTTTACTGGTGGAGGAAGACCTCAGACTGAGCCAGACTGAGTAGAACCACCGTCCTTCCACAAGTAACTGGAAACTTTCTCACATAAAGTTTTTGGAGTGAGCGGGACTCGAACCTACAACCTTAGCGGTAAGAGGTTAATGCTCTTGAGAAGGCGCATTAGACCACTTGGCCATGGAAGACACTACAGAAACCAGGCAGTATATATAATGTATATACACTATGTGTTGCCATGCACTCACCACTTACCAAGTGTTGCAATACAACAACCTCGATGGAACTCATAGATTTCATTTAGACATATTAATTTGTCATTAAAACTATTTAACATTATAAGATATGTTAAATCAGCATAACCAGTATCCATAGATATAACTTGTTTATGAATGTCAAATGTTTTCGTGAACTTTCGTCGCTGTCGATGCTTTTATAACAGCCAGTACCTCTCTTTAAACATTAATAAATCATGTTTTAAATCTAAATTTACTGATTATCTGCTTTGCTGACGCAAATTATTGTAAATTTTCAGATACAATCATACAGTGAAACCTGTCTTACGCAGCCAGTCAAGGAAATAAGTAAAATGGGCCTTCTAAGAAATGTTGTTGCTTACCGTAATACAGATTTATCTTCTCTTTAAGCATAAAAATGTGAAAAAGGAAATATGACTGCTTAATAGTGGTGATCGCTTTCACAGGTTTGACTGTATGTGTATACACGTATACTAGTTCCTTTTACATTAGAAGCTGTTTATATAAGTTTCCCCCGCTCATGCAACCTAAGCAATAAATTCTAAATAAATGTACCGATACTAACTGTGACCATCAGCCTTTCTTAATAAAAATGTTATGTTTAAAAAAATGAAAATGAAAAAGTGTTTTAAACGACTGAGGTGGGCTCCTGATCCTAGGACGATCATACGCACCAGAGATCCCAGAGATTGACATTTAAATACTTCAATATTGTCTCCCAACAAGTGTTTGTCACAGCCAGTACACACAGATTAGATGAGATAATGGGGGTACCAGTACCATTATCAGTAACCACTAAATGATCTCATGGTGCTCTCAAAGAGACATTGGTGAGAAAATCTATCTGCAATCCAAGGGGATCAATACTCGGTGACAAGCATTTTCAACTTGCTCATGTTCAGGAAGTGTGTTATTTGCATATAAGGGGTGTTCAAAATGTACTTTGTATTTGTCCTCTAACCATTAATAAGTAATCACTAATGTCCTCATTTCAAACCCTCAAAGTACTATCCCCGGTTAAAAATACATAATTTTAGTCTGTGGATCCATTTACGGAAAGTGTCATGGTAGGCTGATTAAGTATACTACGAAGGCACTGGTTCACGGCAGAACCAAGAACCTGTCGACTAGAGAGGAAGTTTTTCAATTAGGGAGAGAGAAAGAAGTCACATGGGGCAAGGTCTGGGGAGTAAGGGGTGTGTGATAGAACTATAACTTTCTCAGACTTCAAAAAATCCATTAAAAGGACAGAGGTGTGTGCTGGTGCATTGTCAAGCAAGAGGCGAACTTGTTTGAATCCAGTGACTGAAGGTCTATTACGGCAATGACTGAGCCTTCTGTCATGTTTGGTGGCCCATATATTGTTTCCAACCTTTGGCACTGGTTCAAAATAGTGTAACCCGATTAAGTCACCAGTGACAAAATTTGCAAATTCACATTGTTTATATTTAGGGAACATTTTAAGCAGTTTTCTGGCAGTTTCAACATGTGCCTTCTTTTGGTCATCAGTCAACAAGTGGGGCACCCACCTAGAAGAAATGTTCCAGTTTCTTGCGTGAGGACAGTGGTTCTACTCAGTCTGACTCAGCAACACTGGATATGCCATATATAACCTGAAATGTGTTGAAAATGGCGTTAAACACCATTCATCAACTCTCAACACCACATTATTTCCATGTGTTAAAATTTAGAATTATTTCATACAAAGTAAAATATGATCAAGATATTGTAGTGATAGGCCTAGACAATATATCAAGTAGTTTATGCTATATCTCATTTCATTTCTACTGCTTGAGTACCCATCAAGGCCATAATCTATTCAGACTTGCCACAAACTCTTCTGAAGTAACAACTTCTATGTCAGGGGCATGTTTAAATCAAACTGACTTTTACTTAGCATTTTTAATCACAATTTAATCAATAACGAAGATGTATTTAAACAGTTTTTATTGATAGATAGAAATGCACCTCATTTAAAACCTGAATTAATCGTCTACATTGGCATTTTTGATAGAATTTCAATAGTAATTTTAATATGTGAAAGAGAATGGAATGACTTTAGTTGTACTTGTGAACTTCCATGCCATTGTAATGTAAAATATATAAAGGCACATATATGAGATAACTTATGGCGCCTTATATTGTTGTTTATTTTTTAATTTGTGACACATCTTGAAATGCAGCTCAGGTGTCTTAAAAGCACCAATGTCACATGCATATACTGGCAAGGTAACAGAGATGTGAACCCCGACCTACCTTTACACGCTGACCTCGTTTCATGAAAGCACCAATGTATCCATGCATATACCAGTAAGTTAACAGAGATGTTAACCTCTGACCTAACTTTACATGCTGACTTGGTTTCATAAAAGCACCAATGTATCTATGCATATTATTGTACAGAAATATGTCCATGTTACTTACCTCAGCATGCTGACCTGGAGCAAGCACCTTACCACATTGTAAACACTTCAAACAGTTAGGATGCCAATCTTTACCCAAAGATGTTTTCCTTTCCGCTGAAAAGAAAAATGTAAGCTTTAATATTTACTCATTTCAATCCACGTGTTTTTCAGTCTATAAATATTGAACATGAACATGCTATGATGACCATAAATATCCCCACCCTTGAATATGTGGGGAAGTCAGTACCTTGCAGATAAAGTGTATCTAGTAATGGTTAACAAACAAGCAGATCCCAGGAATGATGATTAGGTGTGGTGACCGCTGCTAAATAAACAGCTAAGCCACCACTTCTGTATTTCTAATATCTTTGTTCAACTATTGAGTAGCGCCATTAGAGTATGTATTGATTTTACATAGCCTATTATTCTTTCTTATTCAAGTCTAAATTTCAAAGAAATTGCTTTGATTTTTTTTTTAAAAAATACATAAAATGTCAGGTGGCGGGCTAGCTGTTCCATTCAATATATCTGAAATACAGTGTTAAAAAAAGGTGCAAAGTTTTTACAAGCAAGATACTTTGTAATTGAAGAAAATGTTTAATTTCTGAATAATTTTGATAATTTGATTTTAAGATGCCTTTTCAGAAAAACTAATTACCTTTACTAAAACTCACACTTGATTATGTTTTCTTATTAATCAACTGTACAAATGCCATGCAGGAATAATGTTTCAGAAGTTGCAGTTGTATTACGAAGTTCTGTGAAGTCATGTTTGGGTTTTAAAATGAATGCCCACAGTGCTTTATTTGCCTATAAATAATGTATGATCAATGCAATCTCAGGAGGGCATAAGGCTGGTCAGATCCTTAGAGAGTTGTAACCTGTAAACTTTTGTCAGACCGGTATGCTTTGAGAGTTGTACCCTGTAAACTGATATATTTTTGTCAGACCGGTATGCTTGGAGAGTTGTACCCTGTAAACTTTTGTCAGACCGGTATGCTTGGAGAGTTGTACCCTGTAAACTGATATACCTTTGTCAGACTGGTATGCTTGGAGTGTTGTACCCTGTAAACTGATATACCTTTGTCAGACTGATATGCTTGGAGAGTTGTACCCTGTAAACTGATATACCTTTGTCAGACCGGTATGCTTAGAGAGTTGTAACCTGTAAACTGATATATTTTTGTCAAACCAGTATGCATGATGAGTTGTACCCTGTAAACTGATATACCTTTGTCAGACCGGTATGCTTAGAGAGTTGTAACCTGTAAACTGATATATTTTTGTCAGACCGGTATGCTTGGAGAGTTGTACCCTGTAAACTTTTGTCAGACCAGTATGCTTGGAGAGTTGTACCCTGTAAACTGATATATACTTTTGTCAGACCGGTATGCTTGGAGAGTTGTAACCTGTAAACTGATATACTTTTGTCAGACCAGTATGCTTGGAGAGTTGTACCCTGTAAACTGATATATTTTTGTCAGACCGGTATGCTTAGAGAGTTGTACCCTGTAAACTGATATACCTTTGTCAGACCGGTATGCTTGGAGAGTTGTACCCTGTAAACAGATATACTTTTGTCAGACCGGTATGCTTGGAGAGTTGTACCCTGTAAACTGATATATTTTTGTCAGACCGGTATGCTTGGAGAGTTGTACCCTGTAAACTGATATACCTTTGTCAGACCGGTATGCTTGGAGAGTTGTACCCTGTAAACAGATATACTTTTGTCAGACCGGTATGCTTGGAGAGTTGTACCCTGTAAACTGTGTATTTTTGTCAGACCGGTATGCTTGGAGATTTGTACCCTGTAAACTGATATACCTTTGTCAGACCGGTATGCTTGGAGAGTTGTAACCTGTAAACTGATATACATTTGTCAGACCGGTATGCTTGGAGAGTTGTAACCTGTAAACTGATATACATTTGTCAGACCGGTATGCTTGGAGAATTGTAACCTGTAAACTGATATATTTTTGTCAGACTGGTATGCTTGGAGAGTTGTACCCTGTAAACTTTTGTCAGACCAGTATGCTTGGAGAGTTGTACCCTGTAAACTGATATACCTTTGTCAGACCGGTATGCTTGGAGAGTTGTACCATGTAAACTGATATATTTTTGTCAGACCAGTATGCTTGGAGAGTTGTAACCTGTAAACTGATATACTTTTGTCAGACCGGTATGCTTGGAGAGTTGTACCCTGTAAACTGATATATTTTTGTCAGACCGGTATGCTTGGAGAGTTGTACCCTGTAAACTGATATACTTTTGTCAGACCAGTATGCTTGATGAGTTGTACCCTGTAAATGGATATATTTTTGTCAGACCGGTATGCTTGGAGAGTTGTACCCTGTAAACTGATATACTTTTGTCAGACCGGTATGCTTGGAGAGTTGTACCCTGTAAACTGATATATTTTTGTCAGACCGGTATGCTTGATGAGTTGTACCCTGTAAACTGATATACTTTTGTCAAACCGGTATGCTTTGAGAGTTGTACCCTGTAAACAGATATACTTTTGTCAGACCGGTATGCTTGGAGAGTTGTACCATGTAAACAGATATATTTTTGTCAGAACGGTATGCTTGGAGAGTTGTACCATGTAAACAGATATATTTTTGTCAGAACGGTATGCTTGGAGAGTTGTACCCTGTAAACTGATAAACCTTTGTCAGACTGGTATGCTTGGAGAGTTGTACCCTGTAAACAGATATACTTTTGTAAGAAAATTGGCAGAGCACATGGGAGTGATTTTGGGTTTGATCCTCCACTACAGCTATGTGTGGTGTCCTTGAGCAAGACACTTCAGCTGCATATGCCTAATACTGGTTCTACTGAAAGGAGAGTTTGAGTTTTATTTGTCAAAGTTGTAATAACTTGTTTCACAATCGAATAATATTATAAGTAAGTTTAAACAAATAAAAAACATCCATCCTTGGAAACATCAGGCTGTCAGTCTGAGCCTTTTCTGATGTTTAAACATCTTTTATAGATAAAACTGGTTCATTAACTAGCAGGTTAATATATAAACAATACAGGTACATAACAGACTTGAGCTACCCGTGATAGTGAGCAGTACTTAGTAAGAAACATTGTAACTTATAACATTCTCCCAGTCTGCTCAAAATAATCTTTTTTTTTTAAAAATTGTCAAATCAATTCATAAATTTATAATGACACAAACACAGACGGTATGACAATACATGAAGATGTTCATTCAGTATACCTAGTCTTGTATATATATATATATATATATATATATACATAAAATTATAAATTATTATACACAATCATTGTGTTAAGATTAAAAAAAAAAAAAAAAATTACTATGGCGGATAAATTACCATGTTCTTCATTCAAATCGCACAGCCCTGCCGGTTGGAAATCTGATATGTTAAAGATAATGTATCAGTTTCATTATGTGAAGTACTCCCATTTTAGGCCAATCTCACAACACTTAAACTTAAAATATGTAGTAACAATTACGTGTCTGCTGATAAATTATGAATCGGTACACCATCACAATTTCAAATACTTAAAACTGGCTAGTTACTCAATGAGAAATATACTGGTATGTACAATATATCTTCCCAATACAGCTACTGGGAGCAATCTTGTACATCAGTTCAATACAGCTACTGGGAGCAATCTTGTACATCAGTTCAATACAGCTACTGGGAGCAGTCTTGTACATCAGTTCAATACAGCTACTGGGAGCAGTCTTGTACATCAGTTCAATACAGCTACTGGGAGCAATCCTGTACATCAGTTCAATACAGCTACTGGGAGCAATCCTGTACATCAGTTCAATACAGCTACTGGGAGCAGTCTTGTACATCAGTTCAATACAGCTACTGGGAGCAGTCTTGTACATCAGTTCAATACAGCTACTGGGAGCAGTCTTGTACATCAGTTCAATACAGCTACTTGGAGCAGTCTTGTACATCAGTTCAATACAGCTACTGGGAGCAATCTTGTACATCAGTTCAATACAGCTACTGGGAGCAGTCTCGTACATCAGTTCAATACAGCTACTGGGAGCAGTCTCGTACATCAGTTCAATACAGCTACTGGGAGCAGTCTCGTACATCAGTTCAATACAGCTACTTGGAGCAGTCTCGTACATCAGTTCAATACAGCTACTGGGAGCAGTCTCGTACATCAGTTCAATACAGCTACTGGGAGCAGTCTCGTACATCAGTTCAATACAGCTACTGGGAGCAGTCTCGTACATCAGTTCAATATGGCTATTGGGAGCAGTCTTGTACATCAGTTCAGATCTTTTCTCAAAAACTTTTTGTTTTGAATAGGATTCAAATTTGGACATAAATATATTTTTTGTCGACAAATGAGTTTTAACACACATTCAACACAGTTCAGGTTAATGTAATGAGTTTCGTATGTGGAGAAGCCAGGTCCAGTTAGCTCAGTTGGTAGTGTGACTTACTATAAATTAATCCAGAAGTTTAGAGACTGAATCCACACCTGGCCACAGTCTCAGTGATGATCAATATACAACATTGCATCTCAGTGTTATTCATCTCTAACCCTAATTCAAGTGGGAAATTATCAGTTGCTTCTAGAGATGGTTGTGCTGTAGTACTGGTTAACCTTCCAGGATCCCAGGAAAGAGTGGTTATGTTAACTGACCATAACATTTTGTACAAACAATAACTGGAGACTGACCTCAAAACAGATCCTTCACATAGCAGTATATCCCTGGACCAAACTGGACTGGACCAACAATCCTTCACATAGCAGTATAGCCTTGGACCAAACTGGACTTGACCCACAATCCTTCACATAGCAGTATAGCCTTGGACCAATCTGGACTGGACCCACAATCCTTCACATAGCAGTATAGCCTTGGACCAAACTGTACTGGACCCACAATCCTTCACATAGTAGTATAACCTTGGACCAAACTGGACTGGACCCAAAGTCCTTCACATAACAGTATATCTTTGGACCAAACTGGACTGGACCCACAATCCTTCACATAGCAGTATAGTCTTGGACCAAACTGGACTGGACCCACAATATTCCACATAGCAGTATAGCCTTGGTCCCAACTGGACTGGACCCACAATATTTCACATAGCAGTATAGCCTTGGGCCAAACTGTACTAGACCCACAGTTCTTCACATAAAGTATATCCTTGGACCAAACAGGACTGAACCCACAATCCTTCACACAGCAGTATAGCCTAGGACCAAACTAGACTGGTCCCACAATCTTTCACATAGCAGTATAGCCTTGGACCAAACTGGATTGGACCCACAATCCTTCACATAGCAGTATACTTTGGACCAAACTTGACTTGACCCACACTCCTTCACATTGCAGTATAGCCTTGGACCAAACTTGACTAGACCCACACTCCTTCACATAGCAGAATAGTCTTGGACCAAACTGGACTGGATCCACAATCCTTCACATTTCAGTATAGCCTTGGACCAAACTGGACTGGACCAACAATTCTTCACATAGCAGTTTACTTTGGACCAAACTGGACTGAACTCACATTCCTTCACATAGCAATATAGCCTTGGACCAAACTGGACTGTACCCACAATCCTTCACATAGCAGTATATCCTTGGACCAAACTGGACTGGACCCACAATCCTTCACATAGCAGTATCTCTTATAGCTTTGGACCAAACTGGACTGGACCCACAATCCTTCACATAGCAGTATTCTTTGTACTAAACTGGACTGGACCCACACTCTTTCACATTGCAATATAGCCTTGGATAAAACTGGACTGGACCCACAACCCTTCACATAGCAGTATACTTTGGACCAAACTTGACTGGACCCACACTCCTTCACATTGCAGTATAGCCTTGGACCAAACTTGACTAGACCCACACTCCTTCACATAGCAGTATAGTCTTGGACTAAACTGGACTGTACCCACAATCCTTCACATAGCAGTATATCCTTGGACCAAACTGGACTGGACCCACAATCCTTCACATAGCAGTATATCTTATAGCCTTGGACCAAACTGGACTGGACCCACAATCCTTCATATAGCAGTATTCTTTGGACCAAACTGGACTGGACCTACACTCCTTCACATTGCAATATAGCCTTGAACCAAACTGGACTGGACTGGACCCACACTCCTTCACATAGCAGTATATCCTTGGACCAAACTGGACTGGACCCACACTCCTTCACATTGCAGTATATCATTGGACCAAACTTGACTGGATGTGATTGTTTGATAGCTCTGCTGCTCACATATCAAGAGAGTATTAAATATTCCTCAATGATCAAAGGTTGGCCCATGGGGAGTGGGGTGACCTTTAATAGGTTCTGTATTTTGGAGTTAGAGGATTTCGGGGTATTAGGTTTGTTTACCACAATGTTCCAAAATAGTTACAAGTCAATAAAAAGAGGATCAATAATTATTACATGCAGTATTTTAAGAACATTTCCACTTAAAATAATATGTAACCGTCAGTGGACAACATTACTGTTATGCATGTCAGTAACAACAAAGCATGCACTCTGGCAGGAAAATATTTTCCAAAAACTATGTAATACACTCTGGTCCCATAATAACATGGATCTCGTTGTTCACAATATGAAACCGCAATATGTATGAACCGGGTTATAGATAATTTACCTTGAAAAAGTCCAAGTTGGTTATTCACAACTAGTAAGCTGCCCGACTCTGACTGATTGGTACTGTTTGTGTTGTAATGTGATATAGCTTGTATTTGGTTGTAACAGATACACTTAAGTGTGTTTAAAATTAATAAAAAAGAAAAATATATCTATGTTTAGATAAAAAAAAAATTGGCAACCATTGCCATGTAACCCGAATGTAAAAAACAATATCTATGTAAAAACTCCATAATATCAAAGTTTGCAAATGACTTCCGTATTTGGACGTGTCAGCTTTTTGTGAATTACTCTGGATTATTGTTTATAATTAATGCTGGCACAAATCAATCAAATAAACTATCCCTTTAAACCCTCATGAGTTAAGTTTGTTCTTATCAAGGCTAATTGGCGAGTAATAGATAAGCAATGATCAAATCAAAACAGGGCGACAACATATTGTTTGGTTGTCAGTTTCATTATTTGATCATTCACAATGATTTTCAAGTTTTATATCTTGACAATTATATCCTCTCCCCGAAAAAATGGAAGTCAAGGAATAACTTCGTTATAATGGAATTTACGTTGTATCAGATCATGTAAGAATGAGATTGCAGTGCATAATTATGTGTAGTTTGAAATACAACTGTTAAAAAAAAAATTGCAAGGTAATGCACTTGATATTAAGGACGATTGCTATAGTTTTTATGCGCACCAGCTCTGCGCACAAAAGGAAGCAATTCTGTTGAGACCTGCCAGAGTTACTGCATACCGCTATATTACAAATGACCCTATTTTGGATGGCACAATCAATGAAAAACAATTGACACCCTGCCAAAATGATTTTGTTTTTAAAAATCCTAAACAGTTACGTTCAAACTTATAATTACCATTTACATGAAAATTGATATTATATGCATGCAATTATGTAAAGTTTTAATCAAACACTAAATGTAAACAATTTTAAATATTTGTTTCACATGGCTGGTTAAATCTACATTATTTCCAAACTTTCAAGGATGGGCATGTTTATGAGGAAGTTATACCAAAAAATCTGTGCGGAAACATGTGTTTTTTATTTCTGATATTGCGTGAACATGCATTAAACTTAAATACTGGGAAGTTTCATAAAATTCGATCCATAGGAAAAATGTGACAAAAACAAATATATCTGAATGTATGATAATTAGAATCTTGAGCTGATCAATTATATTTTTTAGTATAGTGTAATACAGCAACCTTACTGACACTGCTATATAACAACCACTCCTACAAGGATGTAATACAGCAACCTTACTGACACTGCTATATAACAACCACTCCTACAAGGATTTAATACAGCAACCTTACTGACACTGCTATATAACAACCACTCCTACAAGGATTTAATACAGCAACCTTACTGACACTGCTATATAGCAACCACTCCTACAAGGATGTAATACAGCAACCTTACTGACACTGCTATATAACAACCACTCCTACAAGGATGTAACACAGCAACCTTACTGACACTGCTATATAACAACCACTCCTACAAGGATTTAATACAGCAACCTTACTGACACTGCTGTATAACAACCACTCCTACAAGGATTTAATACAGCAACCTTACTGACACTGCTGTATAGCAACCACTCCTACAAGGATGTAATACAGCAACCTTACTGACACTGCTGTATAGCAACCACTCCTACAAGGATGTAATACAGCAACCTTACTGACACTGCTATATAACAACCACTCCTACAAGGATGTAATACAGCAACCTTACTGACACTGCTATATAACAACCACTCCTACAAGGATGTAATACAGCAACCTTACTGACACTGCTATATAACAACCACTCCTACAAGGATGTAATACAGCAACCTTACTGACACTGCTATATAACAACCACTCTTACAAGGATGTAATACAGCAATCTTACTGAAATCACTCCTACAAGGATGTGGGGACTGTTGGAGCAGAAACACTTCATGATGTACTGTGGCTAATGTTATCAACCTTTATGATTTATGAATCATATAAACCCAATCTTGAAACCTCTTCACCTTTTCATATTGATTAAATTTCACTGTTACAGGTGAGTTTATGAAATACATCAATCTATATATATTTGGTCACAACCTTATCATATTGACAGTATTAAACTTTCAAACATACAGTCAATGTACCTTACTTGGAATATAATGTCATGGGCATAGAAGTGGTGGGGGGTGGGGGGGGGGGGGGGGGGGGGTGGAACTGAGGAGAGTGTGTATGAGAATGTACTTCCAGGCCCTTAAGTACATGCTGAACATGAATGGGGGGGGGGGGGGGGTGGAACTGAGGAGAGTGTGTATGAGAATGTACTTCCAGGCCCTTAAGTACATGCTGAACATGAATGGGGGGGGGGGGGGGGGGGGGGCTGACCTAAGTTAAGCAGCTAGATAGGCCATTTCCCTTTGGTGACGGCTTGATACAGGTTAGACTGTATAAACAAAACCAACAACATACCGGTACTATACATGATCATACCAACAACATACCATTACTATACATGATCATACCAACAACATACCGGTACTATACATGATCATACCAACAACATACCGGTGCTATACATGATCATACCAACAACATACCATTACTATACATGATCATACCAACAACATACCGGTGCTATACATGATCATACCAACAACATACCGGTGCTATACATGATCATACCAACAACATACCGGTGCTATACATGATCATACCCACAACATACTGGTGCTATACATGATCATACCAACAACATACTGGTGCCATACATGATCATACCAACAACATACCGGTGCCATACATGATCATACCAACAACATACTGGTGCTATACATGATCATACCAACAACATACTGGTGCTATACATGATCATACCAACAACATACCGGTGCCATACATGATCATACCAACAACATACCATTACTATACATGGCCATACCAACAACATACCGGTACTATACATGGTCATACCCACAACATACTGGTACTATACATGATCATACCAACAACATACTGGTGCTATACATGATCATACCAACAACATACCGGTGCTATGCATGATCATACCAACAACATACCGTACTATACATGATCATACCAACAACATACTGGTACTATACATGATCATACCAACAACATACCGGTACTATACATGATCATACCAACAACATACCGGTACTATACATGATCATACCAACAACATACCATTACTATACATGGCCATACCAACAACATACCGGTACTATACATGACCATACCAACAACATACCGTACTATACATGATCATACCAACAACATACCGTACTATACATGATCATACCAACAACATACCGTACTATACATGATCATACCAACAACATACCGTACTATATATGATCATATCAACTCAGCTACTCTAAGCAATGATTTACAGCCCAAAAATAGATAGACAATTATGTTGTTAACAATATAATAATACAAGTATAATTGGTTTCAGTATACCTATTTCATGATAGTGCCAGCAGTGTAAGGCAGGGAGTCGTTTCATACACATATACCCATACTAATTATCATTAGTAGGAAAATATGACTGAATTTGTTTACAATATACATATGTAGAGGCCAATCTATTTTGTAGCTTTTAAGGGAATATATCAGGATTTTTCACAATTATAAAATTGGCTAAAACATTCTTATCCAAAATATCATGCCTATGATATATACTTACTGACCCAGTATTGCCAAAAGGATATCTATTTAAACATGACAAAATAATATATTAAAAAGGGATTTCCTAACTTGGACTATGAACCTATCTATGAACCTATGCTGGCTAAAATAGATTTCCCGCTTAAAATTGCAAATTATTTTGTAACGTATTAAAGAGTCACAGGATTTATTTTAATTTTAATTTGATCCATGATACAGGTTTGCACGTAGTAAAGTTTGTTTCATCTTAGAAAGAGTTCTAATGACAATGCAAAGGTCATCAAGCAGTATTTAAGTGCTGCCTATTTTTAGAATGTGGATTTCATTTCAATTTCAATTCAAATATTGAGTTTGCCACATTTTGGTGGATTTGACATACAAAACCATTCAGACTTCATTTATTAATGATAATGAGATTCTTTCTATCTATTTTATAAAAAAATTATTTTTTGAGACATTTAAAGTGTTTTTTTTTTCATTTACTCCCTTTAAAGTGATGTTAAAATTCTAATAATACCACTGGAAGATTGATCTCAATAAATGTATATCATAAGCTTACAGGATCAATTCAAAATTCTAATTTTTACTTTATGTCAGTATCAAGAATATGTCAGACTATACTTATTTAATCCTGTATAACATGCAACCTCCCTTTCAATTTTCTGATCAAAATCAGTAGATCATGCAGTATATCAGAAAAAAAAATGCTATTGATACTGTGTTAAGAAGTTAATTAAAATGAATGACCAGCATCCCATTATCATTAATAAGAATACAAGAGCTGCAAGTGAACCTAAGTTGCTCACCTTATTTCACCTATCACTTCAAATATTAAAATAGCCTATGAATTTTTTTATTATTTTTTAATGGTGTTTAACACTATTTTCAACACATTTCAGGTTTATATGGCATATCCAGTATTATTGGTGGAGGAAGACCTCAGAATGATTCTGAGTAGAACCACCGTCCTTCCGCAAGTAACTGGCAAACTTTCTCAATGTTCCAGCAACTAACAACACACTAAGGCATAAAGATGATTGAAATAATTATATGAGAAATTTCCTGTTTCCCCACAGTATTCCTATATAAAAAATAAAAGTCCCCATATTTGGCCCAAAACTACCCTAACTCCTTTATTTGAACAAACTTGAACCACTTTTTTTCATAAAGATTATTAATTTTAAACCAACCATGGAAAAATTTAGCAATTGATTCATGAGAATAAAAAATTCACAATATTATCCCTTTTTGGACCTATGCTGGTCCCTTATGTATATTAATTCCCCTATACAGATTCCAGTCTCAACTGTTGTGGCTAAACAATGTTCCAGATCCCAGATTATCGAAATAATACAAAAGTTATGTGAGAAAAAAAGTATTTCCTGACTGCCCACATATTCCATTGTTTATTATAATGACATGTGCACCCTAATTGAACCCTCGGGGTCATTTTGAACTCCAGGGACACTATTTGTTCTAAACCGAATGTGTGAGCCAGATTAAGGAAATCTCTTTTCAATAATATAAATCGGCATGTTTAAAGCAGCATAATCAGTAACTTATATAATTATATTTATAAAAAATTAAACAACTTGTTTATGAATGACAAAGACCGCGGCGTGGTCTAGCGGTAGAGCGTCCGCCTCACATGTGGAAGGTCGTGGGTTCAATCCCCGGCCGGGTCATACCAAAGACTTTAAAAATGGTACTAGAAGCTTCCTCGCTTGATGCTCAGCATTTAAAGGAGAGTTCTAGTTCTAGGTCTGGTCGGCCCGGTGTCAGTATAATGTGACTGGGTGGGGTATCATACCATGTGCCTGCGGCATGATATTCCAGTGTGACAGTGCTTAGAATACTGTCTCAAGTAGATACCATCGCGTTATGACTGAAAAATTGTTGAAAGCGACGCTAAACACCATACAATACAATATGAATGACAAACATTTTCTGTAAATTTTCATCTCTTTACATGGAGCTTTAACAGCCAATAATCCTCTGTTACATGTGAACAAATCAGGTATTAAATAAATATTTACAAATCGGTAATTGCAATTTACAAACAGGTCTGTACGATAATGAACAAAAATGTTTATTTATGGTTAAACAAACTTAAATAAAATGATTTGATATTTAAAATTCCCCAAAACATGACAAAAAGGATAAAATAATCAGAATGACCAAAGAAAAGTGAAACGAAATCTCCATTCTATAAATATTATAGCATGCAAATACTGCTTTACAATCTTCACCTTGGCATTCAGACCCTTTCTAACATGACACTATGTTACCCAATATGACAGCTCAAACTGAAATCGAATTGAAATCATGTGACTCTCAGCTGTAGAGCATCAGAACCAGAAACAAGGCACTTTATTCACTTGTGCTTAGTACTGCAAAAACTTGAGCATGATTTGCCATACATAAAGTTTTCATTTGTTTTTAGTTATGTTTCACTTTAAAAGGACATATTTGGATCACAGTAAATTACAGCAGATGACGTTTTTTTTTATCTTAATTGCCAGGGGGAGAAAAGAGATTACACAGACTGCTGTTTGTCATGATGAGTAGACAGTCATCAGCAAACACATTGTTAAACCATGTAGCAGGCACCCACAGGAGATAGAGCAGTTGTAACACATTGTTAAACCATGTAGCAGGCATCAGTAGGAGATAGAGCAGTTGTAACACATTGTTAAACCCTGTAGCAGGCACCCACAGGAGATAGAGCAGTTGTATCACATTGTTAAACCCTGTAGCAGGCATCAGTAGGAGATAAAGCAGTTGTAACACATTGTTAAACCATGTAGCAGGCACCCACAGGAGATAGAGCAGTTGTTACACAGTGTTAAATCATGTAGCAGGCACCCACAGGAGATAGAGCAGTTGTAACACATTGTTAAACCCTGTAGCAGGCACCCACAGGAGATAGAGTAGTTGTAACACATTGTTAAACCATGTAGCAGGCATCAGTAGTAGATACAGCAGTTGTAACACAATGTTAAACCATGTTGCAGGCAACCACAGGAGATAGAGCAGTTGTAACACATTGTTAAATCATGTAGCAGGCACCCACAGGAGATAGAGCAGTTGTAACACATTGTTAAACCATGTGGCAGGCATCAGTAGGAGATAGAGCAGTTGTAACACATTGTTAAACCATAAAGCAGGCACCAGTAGGAGATAGAGCAGTTGTAACACATTGTTAAACCATGTTGCAGGCATCAGTAGGAGATAGAGCAGTTGTAACACATTGTTAAACCATGTAGCAGCCACCCACAGGAGATAGAGCAGTTGTAACACATTGTTAAACCCTGTAGCAGGCACCCACAGGAGATAAAGCAGTTGTAACACATTGTTAAACCATGCAGCAGACACCCACAGGAGATAGAGCAGTTGTAACACAGTGTTAAATCATATAGCAGGCACCCACAGGAGATAGAGCAGTTGTAACACATTGTTAAACCATGTTACAGGCATCAGTAGGAGACTGAGCAGTTGTAACACATTGTTAAACCATGTAGCAGGCATCAGTAGGAGAAAGAGAAGTTGTAACACATGTCATTGTTTAACCATGTTACAGGCACCAGTTGGAGATAGAGCAGTTGTAACACAGTGTTAAATCATGTAGCAGGCACCCACAGGAGATAGAGCAGTTGTATCACATTGTTAAACCCTGTAGCAGGCATCAGTAGGAGATAAAGCAGTTGTAACACATTGTTAAACCCTGTAGCAGGCACCCACAGGAGATAGAGTAGTTGTAACACATTGTTAAACCATGTAGCAGGCATCAGTAGTAGATACAGCAGTTGTAACACAATGTTAAACCATGTTGCAGGCAACCACAGGAGATAGAGCAGTTGTAATACATTGTTAAACCATGTGGCAGGCATCAGTAGGAGATAGAGCAGTTGTAACACATTGTTAAACCATAAAGCAGGCACCAGTAGGAGATAGAGCAGTTGTAACACATTGTTAAACCATGTTGCAGGCATCAGTAGGAGATAGAGCAGTTGTAACACATTGTTAAACCATGTAGCAGCCACCCACAGGAGATAGAGTAGTTGTAACACATTGTTAAATCATGTAGCAGGCACCCACAGGAGATAGAGCAGTTGTAACACATTGTTAAACCATGCAGCAGACACCCACAGGAGATAGAGCAGTTGTTACACAGTGTTAAATCATGTAGCAGGCACCCACAGGAGATAGAGCAGTTGTAACACATTGTTAAACCATGTAGCAGCCACCCACAGGAGATAGAGCAGTTGTAACACATTGTTAAACCCTGTAGCAGGCACCCACAGGAGATAAAGCAGTTGTAACACATTGTTAAACCATGCAGCAGACACCCACAGGAGATAGAGCAGTTGTAACACAGTGTTAAATCATATAGCAGGCACCCACAGGAGATAGAGCAGTTGTAACACATTGTTAAACCATGTTACAGGCATCAGTAGGAGACTGAGCAGTTGTAACACATTGTTAAACCATGTAGCAGGCATCAGTAGGAGAAAGAGAAGTTGTAACACATGTCATTGTTTAACCATGTTACAGGCACCAGTTGGAGATAGAGCAGTTGTAACACAATGTTAAACCATGTTACAGGCATCAGTAGGAGATTGAGCAGTTGTAACACATTGTTAAACCATGTTACAGGCATCAGTAAAAATAGCCAAAAGGGCATACAGTTTTCACTTACAATAATTTGAACTGTAAAAGGGTTACACTTTCAATATCAACTCAATATTATTGTCAAATAGTAATTTTTTGGTCAAACATTAATGATTTAGCATTGCGCAAACTTAAATCTGTTTCACAGAACAGTATCTAGTTGAAAAAACAAAACAAATACATTGTTTGATATATAAACAAGAAATGTCACTGGTAAGTATCACGTACCCCCCAAAATGGTCTGTGAAAATAACGATATGTTTTAAGATAGGTAGCTATTTAAATGTTTCCATGAATATCAAGAGTAATGCACTGATGTTTCAGACTAGACACGCAATTTCATGTTTTTTTACATTAGAGTGCGACCTCGACCTTTGTGTAACCTTGACATCTGATGTAAAGATCTGGGTATTTCTACAGGTTAATGCAGGTGACACATCATCATGTCATGTTGATCAATTGTGTCAAAAATACTAATACTACAGTTATGTGATTATAATTCACAGTGACCACCAAACTCACTATCAAGCAGTTTTTACTATAGCTTGAATTGTGCAAAATTCCATTTCTGTATCTGTTATTTTTCAATGACAATGAGTCATGCACGGGATTGAACCAACAACCTCTGACATGAGTGTCCAACACTCTTAGCATTCTATCCATTGGTCTGCTTATCCTGCTTCAAAACTGTTCGCAAGCTCAGACTCAAATAGTCAGTTTGATCCGGTCTACTATTGTGGAGCTCTGAATGTCAGTACTTATTATATACATTTAGAGGTTTATCATCGCTAAGGCCATTATTAAGTGCTAGATTATCATCCAAATTTTTTCTTAAAAATGGGGAGGATTTTATTTCATATTGTTTATTTTCATTTTTAAATTTTTTCATGTTTTTTTTTGTTGTTTTTTTTAATATTTTTTTTTTTAAGAATGTCAAAAGGGTCAGGGCAACATGAAAATTAGGGGGTGGGTGGGGATGATAATCTAGCAATTAATTTATCATGGCCTGATCTAATTTTGTTACTGTAATACAAAGCAGCGCATATATATTTAAGGCATAGAGTGGGAGGCTGTATGACTGCCAGTCTGAAATGATCGAGGTCGGCACATATATCGGATGGCAACCTAACTTGGAAAGCATACCTGTTACTCTGACATAGGTTGAATAGTTGTTTGTTGTCCACCGAGCAGCACAACACTGAACCATCTCACTTTTGTCTACGTTTTTCTTAGTTCAAAGACCCCACACTAGGAGGCATATTGGACAAGCGGACAGACATGGGATTTGTAATACTATGATATATATATATATATATATATATATATGGAGATAATTATTTGTGAATAACCATACATAATATAAAAGCATGTGACTCATTTGTTACATCATAAAATATGTTGTAATTTTAAGCAAGAAATCTATGTTTTAGCAAGTTTTAAAATTTTGAGAAAAAATTCCAATAGTATTCTGATATATACTATTAGCTGGAAATCTATTTTAGTGGGACCTCAGTGTGTAATTACTTGTCCATCATATTATATCGGCATGTTTAACAGTTCAATGGTAAAATGGGCACAATGGGCATACCGGTAAGTACAATATATTGAACAAATGGGTCTTTTGCCAGTTTTTTAAGTTTAAAACTTCCTGATATCTTCCAGAGACCTCACCTGTATCACCGATTTATTGTCAAACTGCACATATATATGAAAACTCATAAATTATGAATATTCTGTTAAATAACTTAAGTGTATTTTTCTCTGTAATATAAATTTGTTTATTTTGTTGACCAAATACTAAAATCAGCAACAGTTACTCGTTGGCAAGTATCTGGTTATGCTAAAACTTTGACATATAAACAGAAAATGTCAACCTGTTCATTTTAATAATAACAAGTATTTCATCTACAAGGATGAAATCAGCCATTATCTTTGAATGGGACCTACCTTCCTCTTTGTGATTCAATGAACGTTCCATCATTTACTGAACAGAAAGTTATAGGTGATGTATCTTTGAATGAATGTAAATAGTATGATTAAATCATTGCATGATAATTACATCATAGGCGAGGGATCAGGATAATATAATGATATATTTACACTCTTTCCTCTGGTTGCCCCCACCCCCTCCCCAATAATTGAAACGTGAAATGCTCCTACGCCCATTTACATTACTGGTCAATATGCAATTCACCTGTGCAAATTAAAAAATATTTATTTTAATAATATAAACAAATAAAAACAGTATTTTGTATAACATACCAAAATATACAGGTTTTCCACACCTGGAACAAGTGTTTAGATTCCCATTCTTTTTCCTTTCCATGGTAATATTTTAATCCCGCGCGTCTGTCAAATAGTGTAAGATTTTATCAATGATTGCAATTCCTGGGTGCATGTCACAATTTTAAACCATATTTTATCCACATATTTACAAATGTCACTTGATCCTGGCAAAATAGTTGTGTTGACACACCTAGTTGTGTAAAATATTAAATTTAATCAGGTAAACACATGCCGCGAATACACAATAGTTATGAATGACAGCTTTACAGCGTTTGGGACATCCCATTATTAAACTGGGACAGATCTCGCTACATAGGACGGACTAAGCCACGATTTAGAAGGGGTGTTATGTTTTCAATATTTGTGATCGGATAGGGTGTAAAATTATGGAAAGCTGTAAACCTATTTACCAACAAAAATATGTTTTATTGATACATTGTTATTTTCACATGCTGTTTCGGAATACTATGGTAAATAAGAGTAATGTTTGTTAACCCACTGTGTGTTGTAACTTTTCACGAACAGTATAGATACATTATAGCCCCCCCCCCCCCCCCCCCCCCCCCCTTTGAGGCTTGTGGTAACATATTGATATATGTATATATATATATAATTCGTATATAATTCGTCTTATTTTGTAATTTGGTGGTTAGGAATTATATAATTGGTGCATTTATTGCGGCCATATTGATTTACACGTTCTAATATAATTGGTCGACTCTTTTGTTTTAACAGAATTGAACAGAACATATTTGGTTACGATTGGAGTGATCTGATTGGATAATTTTTGGTAGCATTAGCCTGAAGAATGACCCGCATCCACCGGACGCATATTTTGTTTATTCGTGACGATTTGATTGGTCAATAGTTTTGTGATAAAGTGTCAAAGTACAAAAATCACTGAACATGCACGATAATCGGCCGCATGTAGCTATATTTTCTTTCGAGGTTACAAACACCTATGTCACGTAAACACTTCTCAGACTAGTGTTTCTCGGATTCATACAAACAGTTTTCCACTTATCATGATTGCCATTAAATTCCAAGTGCTAACTATTCTAAATATTTCAATCAGCCAAGGTAAATCAGTAGGGCCTTTTTGCAAAGCTCGTGATGTGATGATTTATTATAAATATTATCAAAGATTTGTGTTAAACTAGCACTGACATGAACACACGGGAAAAGTAACCAAAGTAAATGTGTGATGTAATTATCATCACAATAACAGCATACACATACATGTAACTATCACCACCACAACAAGCAGCTTAAAAGTGGCATAGGTGTTGGAGCGGGGGGGGGGGGGGGGGTGCCCCCACCCAATATTCAGATTCATTATATACTTTGGGGTCTGGAATGTATCCTCATACACTCTCTCCTAAGGTCCCCCCACCACTCCCCAGTAATTGAAACGCTCCAACGACCATGTGTGTGATGTAATTACCATAATAATAACAGCGTACAATACATGTAACTAACACTACCACAACAACAAAAGTAAATATGTCATGTAATTACCACCGAGGTAACAGCGTTCAAATACATGTAATTATCACTATCAAAGCAACAAAAGTAAATACGTGATGTAATTACCACCGAGGTTACAACGTACACATACATGTCACTACCACAACAACAAAAGTAAATGTGTCATGTAATTACCACCGAGGTAACAGCGTTCAAATACATGTAACTATCACTACCACAGCAACAAAAGTAAATATGTGATGTAATTACCACCGAGGTTACAGCGTACACATACATGTCACTACCACAACAACAAAAGTAAATGTGTGATGTAACATCCACCGAGGTAACAGCGTACACATACATGTAACTTTCACTACCACAACAACAAAAGTAAATGCGTGATGTAGTTACCACCAAAGTCACAGCGTACACATACATGTTACTATCACTACCACAACAACAAAAGTAAATGCGTGATGTAATTACCACCAAGGTAACAGCGTACACATACATGTAACTATCACTACTACAACAACAAAAGTAAATGCGTGATGTAGTTACCACCAAGGTAACAGCGTACACATACATGTAACTACCACAACAACAAAAGGTAAATGCGTGATGTAGTTACCACCAAAGTCACAGTGTACACATACATGTTACTATCACTACCACAACAACAAAAGTAAATGCGTGATGTAATTACCACCAAGGTAACAGCGTACACATACATGTAACTATCACTACTACAACAACAAAAGTAAATGCGTGATGTAGTTACCACCAAGGTAACAGCGTACACATACATGTAACTACCACTACCACAACAACAAAAGTAAATGTGTGATGTAGTTACCACCAAAGTCACAGCGTACACATACATGTTACTATCACTACCACAACAACAAAAGTAAATGCGTGATGTAATTACCACCAAGGTAACAGCGTACATATACATGGAATTATCACTACTACAACAACAAAAGTAAATGCGTGATGTAGTTACCACCAAGGTAACAGCGTGCACATACATGTAACTATCACTACCACAACAACAAAAATAAATGCGTGATATAGCTACCACCAAGGTAACAGCGTGCACATACATGTAACTATCACTACCACAACAACAAAAGTAAATGCGTGATGTAGTTACCACCAAGGTAACAGCGTGCACATACATGCAACTTTCACTACCACAACAACAAAAGTAAATGTGTGATGTAATTACCACCAAGGTAACAGCATGCACATACATGTTACTATCACTACCACAACAACAAAGTAAATGCGTGATGTAATTACCACCAAGGTAACAGCGTACACATACATGTAACTATCACTACCACAACAACAAAAGTAATATGCGTGATGTAATTACCACCAAGGTACAGCGTACATACATGTACATATCACTACCACAACAACAAAAGTAAATGTGTGATGTAGTTACCACCAAAGTCACAGCGTACACATACATGTAACTATCACTACCACAACAACAAAAGTAAATGCGTGATGTATTACCACCAAAGTCACAGCGTACAATACATGTACTATCACTACCACAACAACAAAAGTAAATGTGTGATGTAATTACCACCAAGGTAACAGCGTACATATACATGTACTATCACTACACAACAACAAAAGTAAATGCGTGATGTAGTTACCACCAAGGTAACAGCGTACACATACATGTACTATCCACAACAACAAAAGTAAATGCGTGATGTAGATACCACCAAGTCACAGTGTACACATACATGTTACTATCACTACCAAAACAACAAAAGTAAATGCGTGTGATGTAATTACCACCAAGGTAACAGCGTACACATACATGTAACTATCACTACCACAACAACAAAAGTAAATGTGTGATGTAATTACCACCAATGTAACAGCGTACACATACATGTACTATCACTACCACAACAACAAAAGTAAATGCGTGATGTAGTTACCATCAAGGTAACAGCGTACGCATACATGTTACTATCACTACCACAACAACAAAAAGTAAATGCGTGATGTAATTACCACCAATGTAACAGCGTACGCATACATGTTACTATCACTACCAAAACAACAAAAGTAAATGTGTGATGTTAATTACCACCAAGGTAACAGCGTACGACATACATGTAACTATCACTACCACAACAACAAAAGTAAATGTGTGATGTATTTACCACCAATGTAACAGCGTACACATACATGTAACTATCACTACCACAACAACAAAAGTAAATGCGTGATGTAATTACCATCAAGGTAACAGCGTACGCATACATGTTACTATCACTACCAAAACAACAAAATAAATGCGTGATGTAATTACCACCAATGTACAGCGTACGCATACATGTTACTATCACTACCAAAAACAACAAAAGTAAATGCTGTGATGTTATTACCACCAATGGTAACAGCGTACAGCATACATGTAACTATCACTACCACAACAACAAAGTAAATGCGTGATGTAATTACCACCAAGGTAACAGCGTACACATACATGTAACTATCACTACACAACAACAAAAGTAAATGCGTGATGTAATTACCATCAAGGTAACAGCGTACGCATACATGTACTATCACTACCACAACAACAAAAGTAAATGCGTGATGTAATTACCACCAATGTAACAGCGTACGCATACATGCTACTATCACTACCACAACAACAAAAGTAAATGCGTGATGTAATTACCACCAATGGTAACAGCGTACACATACATGCTAATTATCACTACAACAACAACAAAAGTAATGCGTGATGTAATTACCACAAGGTAACAGCGTACAGCATACATGTAACTATCACTACCACAACAACAAAAGTAAATGCGTGATGTAATTACCACCAAGGTAACAGCGTACACATACATGTCAACTATCACTACCACAACAACAAAAGTAAATGCGTGATGTAATTACCACCAAGGTAACAGCGTACACATACATGTAACTATCACTACCACAACAACAAAAGTAAATGCGTGATGTAATTACCACCAAGGTAACAGCGTACACATACATGTAACTATCACTACCACAACAACAAAAGTAAATGCGTGATGTAATTACCACCAAGGTAACAGCGTACACATACATGTAACTATCACTACCACAACAACAAAAGTAAATGCGTGATGTAATTACCACCCAAGGTAACAGCGTACACATACATGTAACTATCACTACCACAACAACAAAAGTAAATGCGTGATGTAATTACCACCAAGGTAACAGCGTACACATACATGTAACTATCACTACCACAACAACAAAAGTAAATGCGTGATGTAATTACCACCAAGGTAACAGCGTACACATACATGTAACTATCACTACCACAACAACAAAAGTAAATGCGTGATGTAATTACCACCAAGGTAACAGCGTACACATACATGTAACTATCCAACTACTCACAACAAACAAAAGTAACTGCGTGATGTAATTACACAAAGGTCACAGCTGGTACACAGACATGTAACTATCACTACCAGCACAACAAAAGTAAATGCGTGATGTAATTACCACCAAAGGTTTTAAAAAAACCCCCGCAATAGGCAGTATACACATACATGTAACTATCCACTACCGCAACAAACAACAAAAGTGAAATGCGTGATGTAAATTACCACCAGGGTACAACAGCGTACGCATACATGCAGACTATCACTACACGCAACGACAAAAGTAATGCGTGATGTAATTACCCACCAAGGTAACAGCGTGCACGCATACATGCAAACTATCACTACCACAACAACAAAAGTAAATGCGTGATGTAAGTTACCACCAATGGTAACAGCGTGCACCGTACATGCCAACTATCACTACCACAACAACAAAAGTAAATGCGTGATGTAATACCACCAAAGTCACAGTGTACACATACATGTAACTATCACTACCACAACAACAAAAGTAAATGCGTGATGTAATTACCACCAAAGTCACAGCGTGCGCATACATGTATACACATACATGTAACTATCACTACCAAAACAACAAAAGTAAATGCGTGATGTAATTACCACCAATGTAACAGCGTGCGCATACATGCAACTATCACTACCACAACAACAAAAGTAAATGCGTGATGTAATTACCACCAAGGTAACAGCGTACGCATACATGCAACTATCACTACCACAACAACAAAAGTAAATGCGTGATGTAATTACCACCAAGGTAACAGCGTACGCATACATGCAACTATCACTACCACAACAACAAAAGTAAATGCGTGATGTAATTACCACCAAGGTAACAGCGTACACCATACATTCAACTATCACTACCACAACAACAAAAGTAAATGCGTGATGTAATTACCACCAAGGTAACAGCGTACACATACATGTAACTATCACTACCACAACAACAAAAGTAAATGCGTGATGTAATTACCACCAAGGTAACAGCGTACGCATACATTCAACTAGCACTACCACAACAACAAAAAGTAAATGCGTGATGTATTACCACCAAGGTAACAGCGTACGCATACATGCAACTATCACATACATGCAACTATCAACTCACTACACAAACAAAAGTAAATGCGTGATGTAATTACCACCAAGGTAACAGCGTAACGCATACATTCAACTATCATACCACAACAAACAAAAGTAAATGCGTGATGTAATTACACCAAGGTAACAGCGCACGCATAATGCAACTATCACTACCACAACAACAAAAGTAAGTGCGTGATGTAATTACCACCACGGTAACAGCGCACGCATACATGTTACTATCACTACCACAACAACAAAAGTAAGTGCGTGATGTAATTACCACCAAGGTAACAGCGCACGCATACATGCAACTATCACTACCACAACAACAAAAGTAAGTGTGTGATGTAATTACCACCAAGGTAACAGCGTACGCATACATGCAACTATCACTACCACAAACAACAAAAGTAAGTGCGTGACTGTCATTACCACCAAGGTAACAGCGCACGCATACATGCAACTATCACTACCACAACAACAAAAGTAAATGCTTGATGTACTTACCACAAGGTAACAGCGTACGCATACATGTAACTATCACTACCACAACAACAAAGTAAATGCGTGATGTAATTACCACAAGGTAACGCGTATGCATACTCTGTAACTATCATAAACCACAACAACAAAAGTAAATATGTGATGTAATTATCACCAAGGTAACAGCGTACATGATATCAGTATCTTGAACACACATTGGTAACATTTTAGACCTGACATAATTGTACATATCAGGTCTTAGTAGATGTAATAAGAATATTGTATTTTTTGTATGATATATTAGGACTGAAAATATGATATGAGAATACGCCATTTTGTTGCTAGAGCCATTCATATTTTTGGGGATAACTATATATTTTTTTACAAAAACACTAGTTAAAAATTCAAACATCTACAAATTCTACAAGAGGCATTGCTTCTGTTTGCCTCATTGTGGCTACGGCCCTGACTATCACCACCACAACAACAAACTTGAATGTTTGATGTAATTAACACCACGGTAACAGTGTAAACATATTATGTAACTATCATCACCACCACTACAACAAAAGTAAATTTAACGTGTAATGTAATTACCACCATGGTAACAGCGTACATATATGTAGCTATCACTTCATTATCTATCACTGCAGAAATATATTGAATAAATATTAATAACGAAAAAAATATGTCAGCCGCCAGAGAACCGACTCTGTGCCGGAACCCGGGATCGAACCGGGGGCCTTTAGATCTTCAGTCTAACGCTCTCCCAACTGAGCTATTCCGGCTGACGAAAATGTTGCATTGTAATAGTCAAGCAATCTAAAATACCGGACATTTCCCGATAATTTATGTCTCTTAATGTCCCTATAGGCTTATAATGTTTTAATTTAATTGTTATTCATTAATATGCCACCAAATACATTATATCGATTTCACAAATACTGCCATATGTTTACACTTTAATAGCGAGTTTGTTGCCCGGTTTGTAGCAAAACTTTGTTGAGCAGTATATAATTTTTAATTGGTCTCCGATTTTATGTGTTTTAACAAGAGCTATGCCGAGAACCAAGCCTACGCAAAGCAATTTCCGGCAAGGAGCGTGACGCCATCTTGGGAACGAAACATGAAATTAGAAATATAAATCGGGCTATTGTTTTAAACAGTATGAACATGTTTAACACACTTTTATTATTAGAGCATTTAGTACGCACATTGTGTTGCTTACGCAGCGTGTGTCCCCTATTCTGAGTATTGTAATAATCTTAATCATTTTTTTTTCTATGCAAACAAATTGGGAGGGGAATGCTACTAGACTTGGATACATTTTTTAAAAAAATGGTACAGTCGAAGTACGCGATCATTGATTTGCTCATTTTATTTGCAAATGATGCAAAGCATAAATCTTTGAATAGAAATAACAGAATGCTTTATTTAAAATGGCCAATGTGCACAACAATGTCGTCAAAGTAGTCGCACATCATGGTCCCCCAGTTTGATTTTCGGTGGGGTCATAAAAGAAAACTCATATGCAATTGTTTTTAGCTTTCAGTTAATAAATGGTTATTGTATCTTTAAATGTATAGTCCTTAAGCTTCCAAAAATATACAGTTTTGCCATATTTCAATATGTTGGTCAAGTGTTAGATCTTGCTTAATATTGTAAACTATTTTATTAAATTTATCACATTTATCAGTGATTCAGAATATAAATAAATCTACCACCTCTGAAACAAGACTTTCAATGTGACGAAAAGGGGTTAGGAAATAAGAATAATAACATCAAGCTTCGAAGGTAATTTATGTTAAACAATATATGGAGATTCATTACTGTTCATGAGCTATTTTTTTAAGGTATCGCACTGCTAGTACTTGGAAGAAAGATTTCAATTGTTCCTAGAGATCAAGAAAGTTTTGAATGTTATGGTCTGTCTTTGTTATAAAATGCAGCTAAAACTTGATTTTATATATTTTCCTGACAGAAATAACAGGATGAATCCGCACTTAAATCCACATTTATCAGGTGGATTCCTGCCCATGGTGATGCCTCCACAGTTGGGGGTCGGCGGTCAACAGGTCATGATGGCTGTTAGACTTCCGTCAGGGGCAGGTATTCCCCAGCCGAGTCCACACGCACAGCCTTATCTGACAAGTTTACAAGGTGTTCAAGGAGGTCTGCAGGGTTTACAGGTAAGATCAAGGTGTAGACACATAATAAAATCATAGGAAAATAACTAAGCAGTACATTTGGGGCTGACTCTCGCTCAAAATTTCTTTACCCTGTAATTTTTCAGCAAAAAACATGTTACACAGCAGAGTTAATGATCCTTGATCCAATAAATAATTTTGGACACTTTTGCATCTTTCCATTTGATCTTATCAAACTAAAAGAGCCTTTCGCTAGGCCACCCTTATAAATTGCTTGTTTGCTGCTTCAGATTCGTAACATTTAGGGGTGGGAAGGAATGTAAGTAAAAAAAAATGTTTCTATAATTTTATAATCCATCTACTATCAGAGAATCTTTTTAAGGACCTGTGAATATTTTTCATTTAAAAGGACATTTATATATGTAATTAAGTTGGGGAAGAATTGTAGTGTTTTATCGAGGGCATTTTACAAGTAAACGAAAATATGCAATAGTAATGGGTTTTCTCAGCATCCTATTTCAACAAAGATAGCATAAGGCTATTATAGATTAATTGCAAGATTATCATCCAAATTTTCCTTAAAAACGGGGAGGGAGGATTTTTATTTATATTCTTAAAATTTTTTATTTTTTTTTTTAAAAAAAATTATGAAAATAAAAAGGGTCAGGGGCGACATGAAAATTAGGGGGCAAGCAGGTATAATAAACTAGCAGTTAATTTATTATGGCCTAAAATCACCACTTGAAATGGTTTATATTGTAAGTAAATTGAAGAATATGTTGTTTGAAGCAAAAAAGACGAAACTAGTACCAATAGGTCGCTCACTGAATGTTGACAAATTTGAGAAACCCGGTCTAAAAAGTCGCCTTAAAAAGTTGGATGCTAAAAGTCGGCGCATATGTTACTGCAGTCCCATTTATTACGCATGTATTAAGACTTAACTATGATAATATCTACTTTTATAAAATTTATATCTATTTCAAAATAAACAGATACCTAATGAAAATATTCTTCATTACAGAATCAAACATTAAAATACAGACTTATCAATTGTATTAACTTGATGAAATATTACTAGTTGTCCATTAAAAACTCACTCCTTTATTTTTATGGCAACAATATTGAGATATAGACTAGAAACATATATTTGAAATGCATCATCGGATACCCCCGATTGTCAATTTTATACATCGTGTTGGATGGAGAGTGCCACAATTGATTTGGATGGAGAGTGCCACAATTGATACCGGGGGGGGGGGGAGTAACGGACGATGCATTAATTAAAATAAAATGTTTAGGATGGGATACCCATTCCTCACCCACCCCATCTCATTTCTTGTTTCATGTATTTCTGAGGGAAACACTGAAATACGTCTGTGTTTTTTATTTGAATAAGCTATGATTTTCTAACAAGAATTGCTTCATAAATGGTCAGTACCAGTATTTCCCCCTGTGGTAAGCGTATTACTATCAATCCTTGGTTCATGAGTTTCAGTCACCATCCGGCCACAGTCTTCGGTGATTGATATATGACATAACGTCTCATTGTCATGTTTTTTACAGCTGATTCAAGTGGGAAAGTTACCTGTTACTTGCTGAGATGGGTTCACTCGAGTACTGGTTAACCTTTCGGGATCCCAAGGAAAAGAAGTTGGGTTAACTGATCGTCTTTTAGCCCTAGATTGCATAGCAATGACTCTAAATATTCAAACAAACGAACAAATGGGGCCTCTCAGGACCTTGAGTCCTTTGATTTATTTACAGCATACTATAATTTAAATTTTACATAATTGATAAAACAGAAAATATTACAAGCAAAACAAGAATGTATAAACTACCTCTCATAAGAAAACTAAACGTCTCATTAAATTGAGGCAAATGGGACATTATTGTCTCTTGAAAAAAAATGCTAGGGTGATCCCTGATTTGGGCAATATTTCCAAGAGTTGTCCTTTCAGAATTGAAAATTTTTTGATGGGTTTAACAGATCCTCATGATGATACATTTATTTACTGGCTGAAAAACTATTTCAGGGTTTACCAGTGACACTTGGTCAGCCACAGATGATCCCTGGACATTTGGCAGCCTCACCATCCCCACAGGCAGCCTTAGCAGTACATTCAGCTAGTTCAGCTACATCTACTTCCACCGTGTCCGCATCGGCAGTTACTCCATCAAACCTGATGACAATGTCAGCAGCAACGTTACCTTCAGCTCAGATGGCTGCCGGAGCAGGTGGTGAGTCCTGGCCCAACCATTCTTAAGAATATTCTTAGAACTTAATAATTTATTTTGAAAAACACACTTGGAGACCATTTTTTTTAAACCAAAATTTGCAAGCATGTATGGACACTAAATATATAGTCAAATGCACTCTCACTCTTCTTCTATCTGTCAGACTCGATTGCATAAAAAATGACACTAAATATTCATTCAATCATTTCAAGTTTAGAACTCCAATTTTAAAATTAACTTTGTTATGCTTTGTAGAATTTGACATAGCAAACCCTTCAGGTTTAATTTATTAATAATAATAAGAAGTTTTTTATCCATTTTAATAATATTTATATTTTAAGACATTTAAATCCTTTATAATTATTGTCAGGATTGTATGAGGGAGAGATATTTATCCTTTCCCAGAAAATCAATTTCTAGTTTTTAATGCAGCTGACAGTCAATTTATGCATATTTCTTGTTTGATGAGAATCTTGTGCAAGGGGTATCTTTTAAGGAGCATCTCACTTTAACTCATTTAAAAGTTAGACCAGTTGTTGTGTTTACAAAATGTAAGATTGGGAGATGTATTTTTATACATTAATTCAACAGATCTATTACAGAACATGCTTAAATAAAGATTTAAAACAAGACTACTTGATCTGCCATATTTCAGTTTGACTTATTCTCTGTTTCAGGTATACCAGCTGGTATGTTAGCACCTGGGACCCCATATGGTATCCCTGGGATGCCGGGACTGGCAGGTGTGTCTATGGCAGGTACAGCCATGGGACTCATGACACAATCGAGCCCAATCTCCGCTGGACACATGGGTGTACCAGGGGGTCAGTACCCAGGATTGGCAGGTATACTGGGCAGTATGAGAATTATCTATTACATTGATAACTGAATTCATCGAAACTAATTACTAACTTATTACATAAATTAAATGAGATTGCATGAACATTAAAAGAAAGTAACTAAGAATTGCCTTTAATAGGAAGTTTATTGTTTTTGGCGCTTTTAAAGATACAATATGTATCATTTGTGACTGAATTGTGAACTAGTCTATATAGTTTTATTATACCCCCGACAAACGAAGTTTGAGGGGGTATATTGGAGTCACCCTGTGGTCTGTCGGTCGGTCGGTCTGTCCGTTGCAATTTTCCTTGTCCGGAGCATCACTTGAAAAGTACTGGATGGAATTTCATCAAACGTCATACAATGGTAGAATATAATGAGAGGAAGTGCAGTGTACAAGAAACATAACTGTATTCTTGCTAATTACAGAGTTATTGCCCTTTGATATTTTTTCTTTGTCCGGAGCATAACTTGAAAAGTACCGGATGGAATTTCATCAAGCTTCATACAATGGTAGAATATAATGAGAGGAAGTGCAGTGTACAAGAAACATAACTCTATTCTTGCTAATTACAGACTAATCAACATAACTCGAAAAAGTATAACATTTATTGATTGCCATGAAAGCTTGTACACTGCACAATAATTAAAAAGACAGTTTTTAATTTTCACGAAACCATAAAAAAATTAACAATACAAAAAACTCAATCCATAACATTCTCTTTTATTAAGTATTTTTTTTGTCTGGAGCATAACTTTAAAACTATTGGATATAATTTAATAAAACTTCATACAATGGTAAACCATTTTCTGTCATGGTGGCGTTCGGGGGTATTCATCACCTTCAGTGATAGCTCTAGTTAAATCCATCTGTAATTCCAGTAACAATTTACATATTAGGCTGCTATCTTATTAAGATGACCTTACTTGACCTTCACATCTTCTGTAACTCTAGGGCTGTACAAATTATTTTTTTTAATGACTTGTCCAGGACAAGTGACTTTTAAAAAGTCACTTGTCCTGAACAAAAAGCAACTTTTTTTAGGTTTTTATATTCATTTAAAAATGCGTACCAGTCTAACCCATAATAAAGATGTTTATGCATTATTTTCAACCTGGACAATTTCAGATGGTAACTTTTTCTTCTTGCAACGTAAAGACAGTTATAAATGTGTTTTAAATTCAATAAATACAATATCAATTACTTTTTTTTGTTTTATTTAGTCATCATAAAAACTACTGTCTAAAAGCATAGTCTATGATAGAGTTCAAATATCTATAGAAAGTGCAACTAGTCAACTTTATTTCGAATATTAAAAAAACCCACCATAATTGATCTTAATTGTTGTTTTCAATACTATATTTAAATCGTGCCATAGAAAATTATACGCTGAAACTACACAACCAAAAAGCAATATGTTTATTATTATAATACCCCACCCACATTTTTCTTTACCGTAAACTCAATTTAAATATCAACTTTCACGTTTTCACAGAAGAAAACTTATATACATACAGTTCCAATTATTGTAAAATTACGAAATATTTATAAAATTACCAGAACCTAACGCTGACATTATACATTACGCAATCGATCGCAAATTATCTGCAAAAACATAATCAGATTTTAGAAATCGTCACCATTTTGGCCAAGGGAGATAATTTTACACTCTTCAAATGGAGAATTTGAGAGACACCCGCGAATTACGTCATCATCTTTTTTTTTTAATCTTTGCTCTGGTAGGTGGTTATAAACGTGTCCCTTGGTCATAGATATCCGACCAATCAGAACGGTTATTAAAAATAGATTAATTCATATTCAAAGCTATTCACCAATCACATTAGCGGAATGAAAATAGCTAGTTGAATATGCATGAGAGGTTTTCCAAAGTCGCATTATCGGGCATGTGGCGTGATAAACATAGGGGGGTCAATTGTTTATACTGATTAGTTACGGTTTATAAACAACAGTTTGACCTGTGTCGTATCGAATAGAGATATTTGCAGACCTGTGTATTGTGAAAACTAGCTTGTCCGATTTTTTAAGACAAGCCCGTCGGGCAAGTAACTTTCGGTTTACACAAATTGTTTAACGACGCGTCTGATTGGTTAACTGAATAAGTAACACAGTCGAGTTAACAGTGTATGTTGCGAATACAGGAGCTTAATCGACGCGTGCCATGGCATGCCCCCTGCAGATATTCAAAGATAATCGGCTTTTGTTAGTTGCAAACTGGTCACGGCTAATCGATTCACATGTGCGGCGCATCAATTAAACATACTTGATTTTTGAAAATGGCATTTGTCCGGGACTAAATTTTTGAAAAATGTCACTTGCCCGGGACTTAAAAAATTTAAAGGGTCACTTGTCCTTAGCCATTTTCCACTTGTCCGGGACGTCGGGCTATGGTATTTGTACAGCCCTGAACTCTCTTGATTTTGAAAAGATTGGTGTTCTTTGTCATACGCTGGGGACTGGTATGATATTAACTGTTATATCTATGGGCTGGTGTGATATTAACTGTTATAGCTATGGGATCATGTGATATTATTTGTTAAAGTTATAGGATGGTGTGATATTCACTTTTATAGCAGTTTTTTTTATTGGTTATTATTAAATTTGAATTAGATATCCATAACTTGAAAACAATTTATTTCAGTTTCAGAAAATTGTTTCCATGGAATACAATACAAGTATATATAAAGAACATATAAATAATTGTATACTCTTAATTTCTATTTTGTATACATTTGATTTGTTGTTAAGTTTGAAATATATTTGCTTTATATTGATTTTGAAACAAGATCTTACAACTGAGACAAATCATGCTCAAAGTCCTCCTGGGTTAAACAAATACTAAAGCATGTGTAGATAAAATGTCTTGTCAAGGACACAACACTAAAGCAGTGGTGGGAAAAAGATCCCACAACCCTCCTAGCTGGTTCCAGTGTTCTACCACTTGACTGTGGGCTCCATAATTTGTTGTTTTAAAGCAGATTGTAATGATTGTTAAATGTTCATTCTGTTCCACTATTACTGGCTCTATTACACACAGTGGCAATACCCTTCCTTTTTATACGAACTCCAAGGACTGGTTCATTCTACTTCCAGCTTAGAGAAAGTGAACACTCCTGCATTTGAATACCATTTTGTAATGGATTAAATGGATTCCTGGTTGCCAGCTCTGTGTCAATTTTACATTGATTGCTGGGTATAATACACAGCCCCCAATGCAGTTCAAATCTGCGAATATTATAGAGGATTTCCGATTGCTTATCAACAAGAGGAGAAGACTCTCACGCTCAGTCCCATTCTGACAGATATTTCCTGCATCAGAATTTAACATTGTATACATATCTGTATGGTATCAAAATATTGTTCAGGCTTCAATATTTATTTATGCATGGGAAGTGTTTATGTAAGACTATGCTAACCTCCATCTTGAACTCCCAGATGTAACCAATAAAATCCATATGGGCTGAATTTCTGGCCCAAATATTGACATTCTTAAATAGACTACATTTTTTTATTAAAGTATTTTTAAAAAATAAGACGAACATTAAAACTGTTTAAAAACGTGCTAAAAGATTAATACGTGCATCAAATATTATAATGTGCCCCAATGGAAATGGACTTAAATTGCAGCAGGAGTCACAGTCATGGTACGTAGACTAGCTATACTGTATGCAGGTTACTTTTTATATAGTCCAGTTTTTAACGTTTCACTCTTTCTTACAAAGAGTGGTCCCCTTCTGCTGCAGGAGCACCAGTTGCAGGCATGACGGGGGCACAGGCAGCACAGATGGCAGCTGCAGGTCTGGCACCGAGTGCCTACAGTCAACAGGTGGCCAACTTGGCGAACGCCCAGCTTGCAGTACAGGCCCAACAAATGACTATACCTGTCTCGCATATGGCCCAGTATGGAAGCCAGTTACAGGCAGCAGGACTGGCTGGGTTACAGATGGCGTTGCCCCAACCTATGCCTTCACAGTCATCCCCACCTCCGGCGTCATCAACACCTGATAATAAAAAGAAGATCCAACAAGAGCTGGCAGTAACTCAGGCCCTACAGGGCATTCCTGGGTAATATATTCAGACGTTTATGTACTGCAGTTCATGTTATCCTGACTGGTAGTGTTGATATATGAGGTCATTTAGATTTGTCAATGGAATTTGTTTGTCACAAATAAGGAACTTTACAAGTACACGTAGTGGCAATTAAAGCAGTATTAATTAATTGACATATTCCAAAACCTCCTGTTTGTACATATTGAAATCACAAAAATGAAAATTACAGCAATTTGATTTTGTTCTGTCATTATATATATATATATATATATATATATATATATATATATATATATATATATATATATAAAAGAAGTGGTAAATTATAGTTATCAAATAGACTGAAATGTACAATAATTGTTTGTTAAGAGTATATTTGTATATTGTGAAATTATGTTAAATATTTTGAAATTGATAGGTGTCTTGCTCCATATTGTGGTATTTCCATAGCAGCGATGTTTATAACATGGTTTAGTCAATATCTGGCTCTTTGGAAATCTTATATTTTACCATGTTTCGTAATAGTGGCTCCCTGTTCCAATATGGTTATGGTGGCTTCCTTGAGCAACAACAGCAGCTTCAACAACAACAGCAGCAGCAACAACAGCAGCAACAACAGCAGCAACAACAGCAGCAGCAGCCACAACAACAGCAGCAGCAGCAACAACATAGTCAGGTGTTGGACCAGGATGTGAGTGGGGAGGACAGTATAGTGATGTTAGATGATTACAACTCTGACTTGAATCTTGTTATTAATGAAGATGGGTAAGGACCAGTTACTTATATTTCTATCTTACTTTGTGCTTCATTTTATTTTATACACACTGTATGAAACAGCTGAAATGTCAGAATCTTTGAGGCACATCAACATGTTTATGAATTACATGATAGTGTTGGCACAACAAGGAATTGTATTCATTGGAATAAAAATGTTAATAAATAAACAAAAACACGCACCTAAAAACTAATAACTATCTTGTTGACAGAATGATGCATAGATTAATAACATGTAAAATAATAGATAAAGACATTGACATGGTATGATGGAAGTTTATATAGATTTCGACTGATATGTGAAATAGTGAATGTTTACGTTGGGTAAATAATTGAAATTACAAATAAGCATCAATTTGTCAAACATTTTGATACCATTGTTATACTGTAGTATACGTGTTATTGGCAGGAAAGACCAGTTGGTGGATAATTACATGTATCTAATCATGTGCTGTAAGTGTTTTTATTTATTTGTCAGGTATGGTGCCCACCCCCTCGTTGATCCTCCAGGATTCTGTTTTTGTTGGTCTGGCGTCCGCTGTACTCATGGCATCTCTAGAGGAAAAGTATGTTATAGTTATTGCCTTGTAATATACACATCTGTCATTTGGGTGTTCCATCTATTTTAAACCTGCTGCATATTATGATGCATATCTTTCCTTCATTCTTAATGCATTAAGCACATTCTGTCTGGAAGGTTTTTAGCTCTACTGGCCAAAGGCCAGAAGTGCTTATGCGATGGCGCGTTGTCTGTCGTCTGTTAGCAGCACTTTCTCTGAAACCACTAGGCCATTTAAAACTTTGAAACTTCACATGCATGTTTCTGTTGCATAGGAGACTATACAGAAGATTTTTTTTTTTTATCTGAAATTCAAGATGGCCACCGTTACTAAAAATAGTCCAAAACTTAAAAATCTTCTTCTCATGAACGGCCCAACAAATTTTCAAAAAATGTTTATGTAGTAATGATGACCAACTATAGTATTGTTAGATTTGTTCAAATTTAACCCTAGGGTTAAATATGACCCCACCCCAAGGGTTCAATTAGGGGACACATGTCATTATAATATTTTTATTTATTTTTTTTTAAAATTGAAATGATTTTGCCTATATCTTCACAAAAGCATTGTTTGGTGAAGGAGGTTCAGATTTGTAAAAATGAATGGGTTCCAATGTCTAAAGGGGTCAGGAGGGGCCCCAAAAGGGTACAAATTGGGAATTACTAAAATCGTTTTCTTGAGAACCGATATGTCAGATTTGTTCATATTTGGCATAAATTATCCCTATGTGTAGGGGTTTGATTGCAGATAAGAATTAAGGGGCTAAAATTTATAGGGGCCCTGTAAGGGGACTTAGAATTTTACATAGGGATACTATGGGAAAACAGAAAATTCTCTTTTTCTTTCATTTATTCTGAAAACACTAGGCCAATTAAACTGAAACTTCACATGCATGTTTCTGTTGCATAGGAAACTATACAGAAGATTTTTTTTTTATCTGAAATTCAAGATGGCCGCTGTTACTAAAAATAATCCAAAACTTAAAAAATCTTCTTCTCATGAATGGCCCAACAGATTTTCAAAATGTTTATGTAGTAATGATGACCAACTATAGTATTGTTAGATTTGTTCAAATTTAACCCTAGGGTTAAATATGACCCCGCCCCGAGGGTTCAATTAGGGGACACATGTCATTATAATATTTTTATTTTTTTTTTTTTAAAATTGAAATGATTTTGCCTATATCTTCACAAAAGCATTGTTTGGTGAAGGAGGTTCAGATTTGTAAAAATGAATGGGTTCCAATGTCTAAAGGGGTCAGGAGGGGCCCCAAAAGGGTACAAATTGGGAATTACTAAAATCGTTTTCTTGAGAACCGATATGTCAGATTTGTTCATATTTGGCATAAATTATCCCTATGTGTAGGGGTTTGATTGCAGATAAGAATTAAGGGGCTAAAATTTATAGGTGCCCTGTAAGGGGACTTAGAATTTTACATAGGGATACTATGGGAAAACAGAAAATTCTCTTTTTCTTTCATTTATTCTGAAAACACTAGGCCAATTAAACTGAAACTTCACATGCATGTTTCTGTTGCATAGGAAACTATACAGAAGATTTTTTTTTTTATCTGAAATTCAAGATGGCCGCTGTTACTAAAAATAATCCAAAACTTAAAAAATCTTCTTCTCATGAATGGCCCAACAGATTTTCAAAATGTTTATGTTGTAATGATGACCAACTATAGGATTGTTAGATTTGTTCAAATGGTGTCCCTAGGGTTAAATATTACCACGAGGGTTCAATTAGGGGACACATGTCACTATAATATTTTATATTTTTTTTTAGAAATGGAAATGATTTTGCCTATATCTTCACAGAAGCATTGTTTGGTGAAGGAGGTTCTCTTCATGAGTCAGTAGAGCATCCTCAGGCCTCTTGTTTATAGAAGTAATTCTATTCAGAAACATAATTTATTACAGATTTTAATTTAAGATTATGTAAATAGTTACCTAAGGTTGTGCTGTTAGGTCTAAATGATTTCATAAGATATATAGGGGATAGGTCTATGAATGCAAAACAGTGATCTCTGCTGTATATTTGATAGGTCACTCAGTGGTCTGGATAACTGGGGTCAAAACAATAGTAAATGGTTATGTAATGAAAATAGTACTGGTTGCTTGTTTATGTTACTTTTTGTTCTGATGGTGTTACTGCAATGCTGTAACAAACAAATCAGACAGATGTCCAGTCAATCAATTCTTTGACAGCTCTTGCTTGAAGAGAAGTCAGTTTGTGCTGGATGGCAATTCTTTGTTAAAGATTGAATGTATATTACTAATTATGCAGGCTTACTATGAGGTAAAGATAATAGAAGATCTGCAAGTTGACTTCGGAGAGGATCATCAAGAAACCAACCCACATATTGTCCGTTGTGGCTGGTCTATGGACTCGACATCCTTCCAGCTTGGTAAGTGATTCCTGGCGATACATTATCTGTTGTGTCTGGTCCATGGACTCGACATCCTTCCAGCTTGGTAAGTGATTCCTGGAGATACATTATCAATTGTGACTGAGCCATGGACTCCACATCCTTTCAGCTTGGTAAGTGATTCCTGGAGATACATTATCCATTGTGACTGAGCCATGGACTCGACATCCTTCCAGCTTGGTAAGTGATTCCTGGAGATACATTATCCATTGTGACTGAGCCATGGACTCGACATCCTTCCAGCTTGGTAAGTGATTCCTGGAGATACATTATCCATTGTGACTGAGCCATGGACTCCACATCCTTCCAGCTTGGTAAGTGATTCCTGGAGATACATTATCCATTGTGACTGATCCATTGACTCGACATCCTTCCAGCTTGGTAAGTGATTCCTGGAGATACATTATCCATTGTGACTGAGCCATGGACTCCACATCCTTTCAGCTTGGTAAGTGATTCCTGGAGATACATTATCTGTTGTGTCTGGTCCATGGACTCGACATCCTTCCAGCTTGGTAAGTGATTCCTGGAGATACATTATCCATTGTGACTGAGCCATGGACTCCACATCCTTTCAGCTTGGTAAGTGATTCCTGGAGATACATTATCTGTTGTGGCTGGTCCATGGACTCGACATCCTTCCAGCTTGGTAAGTGATTCCTGGAGATACATTATCTGTTGTGTCTGGTCCATGGACTCGACATCCTTCCAGCTTGGTAAGTGATTCCTGGAGATACATTATCTGTTGTGTCTGGTCCATGGACTCGACATCCTTCCAGCTTGGTAAGTGATTCCTGGAGATACATTATCTGTTGTGGCTGGTCCATGGACTCTACATCCTTCCAGCTTGGTAAGTGATTCCTGGAGATACATTATCTGTTGTGTCTGGTCCATGGACTCGACATCCTTCCAGCTTGGTAAGTGATTCCTGGGGATACATTATCTATTGTGGTTGGTCCATGGACTCGACATCCTTCCAGCTTGGTAAGTGATTCATGGAGATACATTATCCATTGTGACTGAGCCATGGACTCCACATCCTTCCAGCTTGGTAAGTGATTCCTGGGGATACATTATCTGTTGTGACTGAGCCATGGACTCGACATCCTTCCAGCTTGGTAAGTGATTCCTGGGGATACATTATCTGTTGTGACTGAGCCATGGACTCGACATCCTTCCAGCTTGGTAAGTGATTCCTGGAGATACATTATCCATTGTGACTGAGCCATGGACTCCACATCCTTCCAGCTTGGTAAGTGATTCCTGGAGATACATTATCCATTGTGACTGAGCCATGGACTCCACATCCTTTCAGCTTGGTAAGTGATTCCTGGAGATACATTATCTGTTGTGGCTGGTCCATGGACTCCACATCCTTCCAGCTTGGTAAGTGATTCCTGGAGATACATTATCCATTGTGACTGATCCATGGACTCGACATCCTTCCAGCTTGGTAAGTGATTCCTGGAGATACATTATCCATTGTGACTGATCCATTGACTCGACATCCTTCCAGCTTGGTAAGTGATTCCTGGAGATACATTATCCATTGTGACTGAGCCATGGACTCCACATCCTTTCAGCTTGGTAAGTGATTCCTGGAGATACATTATCCATTGTGACTGAGCCATGGACTCCACATCCTTCCAGCTTGGTAAGTGATTCCTGGGAATACATTATCTATTGTGGTTGGTCCATGGACTCCACATCCTTCCAGTTTGGTAAGGGTAGTCCCAGAATATAACGTGGGGTACCCGCGGGCGGCACCCAAATTATTTATTGATGGGTCTGCTTTGACAGTAAATTTATATGTACTGGGGTCCGTAGAAAATGCCAATTGATACATGGTGGGGGTCAGTGAAAAACAAGAGTTATTTAATTGTGGAGTTGAAGTGTTCATAGGGGCTATTTTTTAATTGTGGGTAATAAATTTTGAACTACAGATCTTGACCCCTGGGACAAAAATACAGCGCCAAACCACTGTGAAGACATCGAGCGACAACCTCCTTTGCAGAGTTACCATTGTGACACATGTAACTCATTAGAGAGTGCGACATCTCTTCAAAAGATTTGGTTGATTAGCGGTATCCCTTAAGTGGTCCAACATGTCTTCCCAACCATTGTGACTATCGTTAGATAATCCCATTACACAAGCCCATCAGTAATTAAACAAGTGACTTCGTGATCAATTGACCTATTGCACAGACTTGTCAATCACTTGCAAATGTGAACTGGAGGTGTGTACAGGTAAGCCAATCAGAACGAGTCATTTGAAGGTTACTCGGCCTCAATATAGAATGCCATATCCTGTGAAATTTCTTGATCGGAGATTGTTTTTCACAAAAAATCGAAAATTTATAATCGACAACTGACCAATGTGTTGGCATTACCTTTCAATTGATTCATTAACCTCCCATTCACGTGAAGTCTTATGTAGTATGTAAGCAATCAATCGGAACGAAACACTTAATAAAGTGTGTCACGACCATTTCTCAAATCAAGACAACTAGAAATAGGTTGCAGTGTATAGTAGGGGCTTTATGCAAGTAAGCAAAACAATGAAATCGTAAAGGGTTTTCTCAGCATCTTATTTCAACAAAGCTAGAATAAAATCCCCACTTAAAATTGTTTTTTTTGCACATGAATTAAACAAAAGACACCCGGATGTTGCCTACCGGATGTTAACAAATTTGAGAAACCCAGTCTTAAAGTTGGCACCTTCAAAAGTTGGATCCTAAAAAATCGGTGCATTGGTTATAGCAGTCCCATTTATTAGGGATGTTTAAGACTTAACTACTAATGTTTCCTTTTATAAAATTTATATTAATTTTGGAATACACTGACACCTATTGTAAATGAAAATTACAGAATCAAACATTAAAAATGCAAACTTCCCAATTGTATTAACTTTGAAATATGACAAGTTGTCCATTTATAAACACTCCTTTACTTTATTTTTATGGCAATAATATTCTAATATAGGATAAAAACATATATTTGAAATGCACATTAATGGATAGTTGGATACCCCCGATTTCTCAGCATCTTATTTCAACAAATAAAATCCCCACTTAAAACGGTTTAAATTTTTTAACATAGATTAAAGCATTTTCGTTCATTGGAAATACCCGGATGAGGTGACGATCAAAATTTGGTTACTGTGATCCCGTTTATGTATGATATTTAGGGGATAGGGAAAAAATAATTTTTAAGAATAATCTATTTGTGTTTACTTTTATAAAATTGGTATTCATTTGGAAATACACAAATACTATATGAAAAATATATTTTGCTTCTATATTGAATCAAACATTCAAACATATAAATGGTAACTTTCAAATAATTACAAGGACTTGTATAGAATAGGATAGGAAACTTGTATTGGAGAGGAAATTTGCATCTCCAGATTAAATGTTGATGAAATAGCACACTAAGGATTAATTATTTGGCTAGATATTGAAGCCTGAAGGAAAATGTATCACAATTAACTTTTTATTTTAGCTGCAGTATAGATATTTTGTAAGTGTTTCAGCAATTTTGAACACAAATTTCTGGGAATGGTATTGTATTGATGAGAATATCTCTCTGCAATGCAAGAATTTGGAATATTTTAATTTGAATTTTGAATGGAGGATAAGATAATTGAGAACGAGATTTTGTGTAAATACACAAACATTCACAAAATCTCAATCAGTTGCATTTCCTTCTCTATATAATTCCTTGCTAGTCATCCATTAAAAAAACTTTAAATTTCATTGTATTCATTTTGTTGCAGCAATATTCTAAATAGAAACAAAAACTTAAAAAATGCACCATTCATGAATGTCAACTTAAAAAAAAATTCAACACTGCAGGGGACACCCCTTCCATTTCCAACCCTCCCATTTTTAGCAACATGCCTTCAAAATTTTCTGGGAGGAACCCTGGTGAGTTATGATTAGGATGTGTTTGTAGGTGTCAGTCAGATTATATGATGAAGCGCATGTTGTAATTAGTTGTCGCGACATATGTGTCGTAGCAGACTAAAATTTCAGGTTGATTTGACTATCACCCACTTAAAGCAAAAGTTTTGAGGCAGATTAGAGTATTCCGTAGTTGATATAACATTAGTAGTTGTCATACGCAATGACAGAAACGCCAAATCTCCGAGATATCTTATATGAGACTGGTGAACTAATCCCCACTCCTCTAATAAATAGAGGTAAGTTTAATTCTGGAATTGCCCTAAGTGATTCCTGGCGATACATTATCTGTTGTGGCTGGTCCATGGAATTGACATCCTTCCAGCTTGGTAAGTGATTCCTGGGGATACCTTATCCATTTTTAGAAAGAAAAAAAAACATTAAAATTTTGAGATTTCATTGGGACATTGCTTTTTAAATTTTGAAATGGTTCTTGAGCAAGGTCCAAAAACTAAAGGAGAATTTACATGATACTTGTGATGTATTAGATATGATGTATGTTTTGTTGTTGATATTCCTATAAATTTTTATGGTAATATTTACTATTTTGTTGCCTCTGATTAATTTTTAGTGTTGAAATTTGATTTGCATGAAATTGAATGTGTGATTGTGGCCTCTGTTGACAGCATTATGTCCTTTTGTTTTGAAGCAATACCAAATGTGTACTTTACATGTGCCATACAATATCAGCTTACAACTGTTATAAAGTTATGAAGTAAGACTGTATTATATGAAATGAATTGAACTGTATGTGTATGAAAGTTTTGTTAATCATACTGTGTTATAGCTATGTTAATTGATCTGTATGAGAGTTATAGCTATGTTAATTGATCTGTATGAGTGCTATAGCTATGTTAATTGAACTGTATGAGTGCTATAGCTTTGTTAATTGATCTGTATGAGTGCTATAGCTATTTTAATTGATATGTATGAGTGCTATAGCTATGTTAATTGAACTGTATGAGTGCTATAGCTATGTAAATTGATCTGTATGAGTGCTATAGCTATTTTAATTGATATGTATGAGTGCGATAGCTATGTTAATTGATTTGAATGAGCGTTATAGCTATGTTAATTGAACTGTATGTGTATTAAAGTTTTGTTAATTATACTGTGTTATAGCTATGTTAATTTATCTGTATGAGTGCTAAAGCTATGTTAATTGATCTGTATGAGTGCTATAGCTATGTTAATTGATCTGTATGAGTGATATAGCTATGTTTATTGATCTGTATGAGTGCTATAGCTTTGTTAATTGATCTGTATGAGTGCTATAGCTATGTTAATGGATCTGTATGATGGCTATAGCTATGTTAATTGAACTGTATGAGTGCTATAGCTTTGTTAATTGATCTGTATGAGTGCTATAGCTATGTTAATTGAACTGTATAAGTGTTATAGCTATGTTAATTGATCTGAAGAGTGCTATAGCTATGTTAATTGATCTGAATGAGTGCTATAGCTATGTTAATTGGACTGTATGTGTATTAAAGTTTTGTTAATTATACTGTGTTATAGCTATGTTAATTGATATGTATGAGTGCTACAGCTATGTTAATTGATCTGTATGAGTGCTATAGCTATGTTAATTGAACTGTATGAGTGCTATAGCTATGTTAATTGATCTGTATGAGTGCTATAGCTATGTTAATGGATCTGTATGAGTGCTATAGCTATGTTAATTGATATGTATGAACGCTATAGCTATGTTAATTGATCTGTATGAGTGCTATAGCTATGTTAATTGATCTGTATGAGTGCTATAGCTATGTTAATTGATCTGTATGAGTACTATAGCTATGTTAATTGAACTATATGTGTATTAAAGTTTTGTTAATTATACTGTGTTATAGCTATGTTAATTTATCTGTATGAGTGCTAAAGCTATGTTAATTGATCTGTATGAGTGCTATAGCTATGTTAATTGATCTGTATGAGTGATATAGCTATGTTTATTGAACTGTATGAGTGCTATAGCTTTGTTAATTGATCTGTATGAGTGCTATAGCTATGTTAATGGATCTGTATGATGGCTATAGCTATGTTAATTGAACTGTATGAGTGCTATAGCTTTGTTAATTGATCTGTATGAGTGCTATAGCTATGTTAATTGAACTGTATAAGTGTTATAGCTATGTTAATTGATCTGAAGAGTGCTATAGCTATGTTAATTGATCTGAATGAGTGCTATAGCTATGTTAATTGGACTGTATGTGTATTAAAGTTTTGTTAATTATACTGTGTTATAGCTATGTTAATTGATATGTATGAGTGCTACAGCTATGTTAATTGATCTGTATGAGTGCTATAGCTATGTTAATTGAACTGTATGAGTGCTATAGCTATGTTAATTGATCTGTATGAGTGCTATAGCTATGTTAATGGATCTGTATGAGTGCTATAGCTATGTTAATTGATATGTATGAACGCTATAGCTATGTTAATTGATCTGTATGAGTGCTATAGCTATGTTAATTGATCTGTATGAGTACTATAGCTATGTTAATTGAACTATATGTGTATTAAAGTTTTGTTAATTATACTGTGTTATAGCTATGTCTATTGATCTGTATGAGTGCTATAGCTATGTTAATTAATACTTAAAAAGATATTTTAATGTTTGCAGGAGAAGAACCAGACTCGTACGGTTATGGTGGAACTGCAAAGTTTGCAACAAATTGTAAGTTCACCAATTATGGAGAGAAATTTGGTGTAGGCGACGTGATTGGTTGTCTGTTGGACCTGGATTCCCGCCCACCTAACATGTCCTATGCCAAGAATGGGCGCTGGCTAGGTGTGGCACATCCTCTGCCTTACTTCAAAGTTGGGAAGAAGGAACAGTCACTTTTCCCACACTTGCTAACCAAAAATGTGAGGTGAGTTCAGATAGAAGATTTAAATTTCTGATTGTATGCTTTATCTATAAAAAGAGGTATGAATAGTGTTAATGTTTTACAAGATCAGTCTGAAATTAAGGCATTAAACATTGTTTTGAATTGTGAGACGTTAATACCAAATCGATTGATGATTTTGTCTGTTCACAATTATTCTAGATTTGAGGTGAACTTTGGTCAACAGGCCCCATGGTTCCCTCCAGCCCCAGGCTTCATGTACATTATGCAGTTTCCGCTGCATGAGAGGGTAAGGGGGCTCAAGCCTCCAAGTAGCAAGTCATCATGTGAAGTGAGTATATTAACATATTTGTTTAGTTTCAAATGAATATACATTTGCATGGATCTACATGTAGTTTTCAGGGATTCAGCTGGGGACGTTGTGTGTTGCCTTAAAGTTGTAGACTTCACTCTCAACATATGGAAAAGCAAAATTGACTTAAATTTGCTGTATTAAGTCCCGATAAGTCCAGCTTAATTGGCTTGTCAGTTTGATCTGCCCTTCTCACAATAAGCAGTCAGTTAAGACAGCAGTTATCAGATAAATTGGCACCAAGCTGTATTTTTCCTCCAGCAAAATCACCAGAGGACCACTTGATCTAAACATAGCGATAGATTATGCGACAAATAAATAAATACCCGAAGCTGCGCATACAAACTTGACACCTGCCAGATCAAAAGTGTACACTTGAAATATATCATGGGCATCCTGCAAGTAAATAAAACAGAGAAATTGGTAAAAAGTTTGTCTCATTGTCTTATTTCAATAATCATAGGATAAATGATTGAAAACACCAGTTAAGATGGTTAGGGCTTTTCAAGAAATAAATGTGGGAAGTGGGGGGGAGGGGTCGGATGGCACTTATTTTTTTTTACCCACATGCCATAAAATTTAATTGTGATATACACCACCATGCATAAAATTTTAATTTGATAAAATACCACCATGCACAAACTGTAAAAAAAGAGGGGCTAAAATCGCCTTTCTAATGTTTTCTTATTGTAACACTTGCAAAATGACTTATCTGGACGGTTGCCAACTTCTTTGAAGTACGTCGACTAACACTTTTGATCTTATGCCAATATGCAAGTGATTTCATCACAATTTATCACAGGTCTAGAATTAAATAAAAGGGCATTACATATAACAAAAGAAAAAAACAACAATATAAAAATAATTAAAGGTTAGTATTTGAATTACTATTAAATTGATACAATCCGTAAAGAGAGTTATGTTTATAACTACACATGCCTAAATTTATGTACAGAATGAACGCGCTGTCCCTTTCACTTACACCTTATGCCAATGTCTGATGATGTCACTTTGACAGTGAAACAAACATTATGACATGTTATTTCACTAAGTGGGTATCTTGGAAATTTTTGATGGAAGAATACAAAAGGAATTCCATCAGTGTAATGTACAAAAATTCCTAAAAAGTGTCGGACATCTTTTAAAAAAATTCAACACTTGTCAGATTTCGTAGGAAATATATCAAAATAATGGATTAAAGTGAAGTCGACGATAATAAACCGTTATGGAAATTTTATTTCAATTTCAAATGCTATACATATATTTTGTTTACGGTGAGTATGCATCAATGCACTTGTATGTGCAGGGTATCACGGCCTGTGGATCAAAGAAATAGTATATTGATCAAACACATGGCTCACTGATCAAATAACACAAACGGGCTACAAATACTACGATTGACTCTTCCGAAAAGCTTCCCTACCATTGGTAAAGATTAAATCTAATTTGACCTCATTTCACACACCTGATGACAAACAATCCGTTTATGGATGCCCAAAGACAATTTCACGGTCCAATTTAATTTTTTTTTCGACCGCTAAGAAATATCTGCCTTTCCCCATGATTTTTTCAGATGCTGGGTTAAGAATGAGGCATAGGGCATGGATGCGGGATGAGGTTAACCCCCTTCTGCTTTGATTTTTTTTTCATTTTTGAACTAAAATGGAGCCATTGTAGGTGAACATGGGTTTAAAATAAAATAAAAAAAATGTATTAAATTGACTTTAATTGGTCAGTTTTTCAATTTTACATAGTGCCATTTAAAAGTGTTTATGGAAATATATTGGCGCTAAACTAAAAAAGAAATTTGTTTTTACTTTTATTGTTATTTTTAAGTTAAAATAGCACCATTTTAAGTGCATTTCATTTCATTTTTTTTTCTCACCAGGGAACATCAACTAAACAGCACCTGCTTTGGTTTCTCAGCATGCCTGCTTTATGAAAGTCTGCTGTTGTTGGACCTTGAATGATGAATTTAGTACCTTGTTGCATATTTTCAAGGCCTTGTATACACTATGTCTCCATATAATTCCTTGATATTGTGTACCAAATAAATACATACAAGTGCCGTGGTATTCTTTACATTAACAACTTTCTTAAACAAATAATTAAGTAATCAACCATGGGAAATTTTGAAAATCTTAATAAAACAGTATTTTAATTTAAAAATATTTATTATCAATTCCACTTTAATTTGAATTAAATAAAGAAATTCAGAAACAAAAAAAAATGGTCTCATTCCATCTGAATGTGCATATTTTCAAGGACCCCAAGATGTATGTACCATAAAAGTGTAGCCATGATTCTAACAAATCTGAGAATGTGGATGTTATTTTCACTGCTGATACAGTGTCCCAATTTAGATTTTTGCATTATTTGGTGTTTCTTTTTGTGCTGAATAAATTAACATTTTACACTATCTGACAAACAGCGGGGATACCTTATATAGCTTATTATAGCAATGCTGCCGTAGAGTTGAATGCGTTTTTGCATAATTTAACAGTATACACGTTTGTATATTCATGTCCGTAGTGGAGTAATTGTAAATATATCCGATACGTCAAATATTGATATATAATTCTTGAAATTTACTTGAGGAGATAACGCTGTGACACGGCATTTCAGCATAAATATAATAAAGTAGGCAGGGTTACGGCCTACTACGAGTGTATTTCAACATCTGATTAGCTTGTACATTTCTGTGTTAATAATTTATTCACGACCAAACATATGTTCTTTTATCACCTTTCGGGAAGTCCGCAGGTAGATATTTGTACTTTGTTTCAAACAAATCAATTTAATCATATGTTGTTGCCGGGTGATGTAATGATGTTAAGGAGGTCTGAACAAAAAAGATTGATCAGTTCGAGATGAAAAAGTTAATTGAAGATAATCCCTAACATAAACAACACCAGTGTATCGAGTGTCCAACTGTGCAGTCGTGTGTAATGTTACACCTGGTCCTGATGTCTGGAGGTTGTGTATTACAATTTGTACAAGAGGTGTGTCAGTGGCAATTATGTAGGTCAAATCAAGGTACATTTAAAAGATCTGCTGTTTTTGTCTGCATTGAGATAAGACGCTCACTGTAATCTAGACGCTGTGGGATTTTGACTTTGGAAATCAAGGCGCTGTGGTACATGGGGAAGGACAATTTTATGTTTTAATATACGATCAGAAGGCAATATCTGGGCAGAAAATGTATAAAATTTTGAGAAGAAAAACGGTCTTGAAGAAAAAAAGTCGGTTCAGAGACGGAAGTACCAGCAAGGCATAAAATTTTAATAAACTTTCACCCCACAGGGCATCATTTTTAGCTCTACTGGCCAAAGGCCAGAAGTGCTTATGTGATGGCGCGTTGTCTGTCGTCCGTCGTCTGTTGTCTGTCGTCTGTTAGCAGCACTTTCTCTGAAACCACTAGGCCAATTAAACTGAAACTTCACAGGTGTGTTTCTATTGCATAGGAGACTATACAGAAGATTTTTTTTTTTCGATCTGAAATTCAAGATGGCCGCTGTTACTAAAATAGTCCAAAACTTAAAAAATCTTCTTTTTCAAAATGTTAATGTAGTAATGATGACCAACTTTAGTTTTGTTAGATTTGTTCAAATGGTGTCCCTAGGGTTAAATATGACCCCGCTCCGAGGGTTCAATTAGGGGACACGTGTCATAATATTTTTTTATTTATTTATTTTTTTAAATGGAATTGATTTTGCCTATATCTTCACAGAAGCATTGTTTGGTGAAGGAGGTTCAGATTTGTAAAAATGACTGGGTTCCACTGTCTTAAGGGGTCAGGAGGGGCCCCAAAAGGGTAAAAATTGGGAATTACTAAATTTGTTTTCTTAAGAACCGGTATGTCAGATTTGTTCATATTAGGCATAAATTATCCCTATGTGTAGGGGTTTGATTGCAGATAAGAATTTAGGGGTTAAGATTTATAGAGACCCTGTAAGGGGACTTAGAATTTTACATAGGGATACTATGGGAAAACAGAAAATTCTCTTTTTCTTTCATTTGTTTTAAAACCACTTGGCCAATTAAACTGAAATTTCACACGGATGTTTCTATTGCGTAGGAGACTATACAGAAGATTTTTTTTTTTTCGATCTGAAATTCAAGATGGCCACCGTTACTAAAAATGGTTCAAAATTAAAAAATCTTCTTCTCATGAACGGCCCAACAGATTTTCAAAATGTTTATGTAGTAATGATGACCAACTATAGTATTGTAAGATTTGTTCAAATGGTGTCCCTAGGGTTAAATATGACCCTGACCTGAGAGTTCAATTAGGGGACACATGTCAATATAATATATATATATATATATATATATATATATATGTAAATTTTTTTTTTTTAAATGGAAATGATTTTGCCTATATCTTCACTAAAGCATTGTTAGGTGAAGGAGGTTAAGATTTGTAAAAATGACTGGGTTCCTATGTCTTAAGAGGTCAGGAGGGGCGCCAAAAGGGTACAAATTGGGAATTAGTAAAATCGTTTTCTTAAGAACCAGTATGTCAGATTTGTACATATTTGATATAAATTATCCCTAAGTGTAGGGGTTTGATTGCAGATAAGAATTTAGGGGCTAAAATATATAGGGGCCCTGTAAGGGGATTTAGAATTTTGCATAGGGATACTGTTGGAAAACAGAAAATTCTGTTGGTGTCCCTAGAGTTAAAAATGACCCCGCCCCGATGTTTCTATTGCATAGTAAAATTTCAAAAAGTGCTATGGCCACTATGAGTCAGTAGAGCATCCTCAGGCCCTCTTGGGCCTCTTGTTTTTATGGGACACCCCCCCTCCCCTCCATTTGATTTGGAAACGCCCTTAACTTTCTTTGAAGTTACCTCTCCCTAATTATCAGACCGGTCTTGGCCTCTTGTTGTGTTTCTTTGAAAGAAGTAAAAAAATATCACATGTTCGGGAAAGTTATTAACATCAATTAGTTGTTATTCAATAACGTCAAACAATTAATTGCCATATACAAACCCTAATTAAGAAAAGACATAGAAGATCAAAAACAAATTCAATTTGTCTTTATTTCATTTCAGATGATAATGATAATAGGTTTGCCTGGGTCAGGTAAAACGACTTGGGGCATAAACAAAGCAAAGGACCAAGGGGAAATGAGGTACAACATCATTGGTACAGACACGCTCATCGACAAGATGAAGGTGATGGGTCTACCCAGGAAGAACAACTACCACGGAAGATGGGATGTGCTCATTGACAAAGCTTCCAAATGTCTTAACAAACTCTTTGAAATCGGTATGAGTTGCATGTATAAACTGCTTCTGCTTCTTCATATCTTCTCTGCCGTTTTTGGCACACGGATGATAATATATAACAGCTTTTGTGTAAATTAAAATTTGTCAATTATTATTCATCTATAATAATGGTGATGCTCTTTTTGTTTGAAGCCAGTCAGGGTTATTGACGATGCGAATCCAAACCTTGTCATTACTTGGGACTCGGAGGCAAGAATTTCCTTGTAAAACCTAATATTATATTTAAATTTCTTACCGCTTTTAAAATGAAAGTGATTATGATTATGAATAACGTAAATAGTATGGTATATTTTTTATCCAGTTCATTTCCATATAAGGTTAATAAGAATATGAATTTAATATAGTAATATATTCAGCTACCCAATTGAATTATTTTGTGCTTATTGTTAATCCGATACAGCTAGTAAGAAGAAAAGAAACTTGATTCTTGACCAGACAAATGTTTACCCGTCAGCACGCAGGAGGAAGATGAAAAACTTCAAGGGTTTCATACGACGAGCTGCAGTACTTGTTCCTGATGATGCAGAACTGAAGAGGAGATCAGACAAGCGCACATATGAAGATGGTAATTTTTGACCATGTTGTTTCCATGGGACCATTGATACAGTTAAAATGAGGGTCATTCATGAATATTTATAAGCTGTTGGTGACATGAGGGTCATTCATTAAGATTTGTAAGATGTTAAAAAAAAAAAGATTTGAAAAAAAGCTAAAATTTTCAAAATGTTATTTTCATAGGAAATAAAATATCACTGTCCACTGAGAAATATATTTTAGTAAGAATTCACTATTACTCTGACAAAAACATAATATTTAAAGAATGATACCCAATCTTTGGAGGGAAATGTAATATACATCCTTAAGTTTTATACAGGACAATGAAACGAAAAATACCCCTATAAAATGTGTTTTGAAAATATATAGTAGTATTAAGATTTTTATTTAAATAAGAGGTTATTGAAAAATCATTTTATTTCCTAAATCCTCGTGTATGCTTGGCTTTGTTTAGGTAAATATGTCCCTGAAGAAGCAGTACTTGATATGAAGGCAAACTTCAAACTTCCATTGGAGAATGATGACAACTTCGACTATATTGAGTATGTGGAAATGCCCAGGGAGAAAGCATGCGTATTGGTGGATGCGTAAGTTACTTTTCAAATGACATCATTTTTAATATCCCATAATAAAGAAGAAAAATGCTTATTTTACAGACTTGATCATTTACAGACTTGATCATTTTACATAGACTTGATCATTTTACATAGATTTGATTGATGCAGCATTTTGTCAAAAAGTAAGTTTACCATGTCAAATAGTTAATTTATTCTCCTTAAATGGCGAGCATATAGTTGCTGCTTTGTCAGTGTATCTGACCGTAGGTTCACATGTGCATCCATCCGCCAGTTCACATGTGCATCCATTCGTTCAAATTCATTTCCAGAATAGTTCTAAAAGTACTGAATGGAATGCATTGACACTTGGAACATGGTTAGAAGTGTAGAACAAAAGAGACAAAAATGACAGAATTATCTCTCTTTTTGTCATTTATATTTTGTTTGCTTAACTTACAAAGAATGGAATGGAATTCCTTTTTGTACTTTATTTTACATTTTAAGCATATTTTATTTTTTCTTGTTATATACACAGGTAAGACTGAAAGCCAAGTTTAAAGTATTAAAGCTAATATATGTGCTGCTGGAGACATAGCATACAAAGGACACAGTAACGACAATAGCATAAACACAGTAATAACAAAGAACACAATAATGACAATAGCATAAACACAGTAATAACAAAGGAAACAGAAACGACTATAGCATAAACATAGTAATAACAAAGGACACAGAAATGACTATAGCATAAACATAGTAATAACAAAGGACACAGAAATGACTATAGCATAAACACAGTAATAACAAAGGACACAGAAACGACTATAGCATAAACACAGTAATAACAAAGGACACAGAAATGACTATAGCATAAACACAGTAATAACAAAGGACACAGTAACGACTATAGCATAAACACAGTAATAACAGACAATAGCATGAACACAATAATAACAAAAGACACAGTAACAACAATAGCATAAACACAATAATAACAAAAGACACAGTAACAACAATAGCATAAACACAATAATTGCAAAGAATAATCAAGTGTGATAATGGGTCACCATATCAGAACTTACATTAAAATGAAATACCTTGGTAAAAACATTATATAAGTGATGTCACTAAATGTTTGATTCTTCATGGCAAGTGACTGAAATATCTTACTTAAATCTTTCATATGATAACAATATTAGTTTGTATACATCATTGTCTACAGATATAATCATGAAGGTCAGGCAAAGCGTCCCCAGGCAGTGAAGGGTGGGCAACAGTTCCGTGGTAACCAAGATAATAGGTTTAAGCCACCAGCTGATCTCAAACAGGTAAGTCCAGGGGTAAGGTTAAGACAACACATATCTGCAGAGTTGCCTCGCATAATTGAAACAGATGTAGAACAATATTTTTTAAAACATGGTGATTTATTGTTAAATTTTTTTTGTTTATGTCTATGTTTGGTTCAAAAGATGTATGACATGAGCATGGCTGCTGGCTGAAGAGTAAAGGGCCACAACAACCGATGAAGAACACCTGTAGAAGCAATGTGAACTACAACACTGTCAGAGGTCCAGGTGCACTTGTGAGAAGAGCTGAGATGTGAAAATCACTCCTCTGTGACATGCATCTTGAGAACCAGATTGCTGCATATGGGGTGGAAAATAGTAACTTACATAACAATTGATCTTTTATGATATAAATCAGTTCAAACAATTTATTCACAGCTGTGTGTGCATATGTTAAGGACTTGATATTTGTACTGATTCTTTCCTGACCAAAGAGTCTTGCTGAAATTCAGTAAATTTATAACCATGCAAAGAATAAGTTAAAGAAAATGGAGATTATTACCTGTGTCTGCTTACTTACCAATTCTCATTATAAATTCTGACAGATTATAACATGAAAATGCTCTGAATACGGAAAGTAATGTACTCATTTTTTAAAGTAGGTTAAGTCTTTAATTGATAATAAACTTTGCTTAGATTAAGAAAAAGTTATACTGTAGTTCTTGTAGTTGTAACTGAAATATTTGGCATTTGATAGATAATTTTGAAGCCCTTTACTTATACTGTTCTAGAAGGAAATAATTGCTTAAAACACAATGAATCAAAGTTTTGTTCCCAGAAATATTCATTTTATATTCAAATATGAAACGCAGTCTTTTATTTATCATAGTTTTATAAGACAATTTTTATTATGACATCTGTATGATATTTTCATGTTTACTTTCAAATTTATGAAGAAAACTTCTTTTCAAGTTATTTTTATGAAGTTTGCCAAAATTCCTTTGTTTTAATCATCTCATTCAGATGCAGTGTTGTTAATTTATCAGTACATGATGTGTTTTCTGTAGAACAATTCACTGTTGTTGTAATAGTTAATTAATTGTGTTTATTGTCTCCTTTCATTAATCTTGAGAGAATATAACGCTTGTTGCTCATTTCCAAGTTATATATGACTTTTCAGCCACTTTAAAAAAGAAAATCTATTGCTACAAAACCTGACTACAATAATAACTAACTAGAAGAGAATTAATGTTCATAGAGTTTGGTTTAATGTTTAACATAAGTCTGGTATGTGTTTTTAATTAAGTTCAATTAGATCATTCTAAAATGGTAAATAAACTCCATTAAGCTATGTCAACTGTATCTTTATAGCATGTTTCTAAATTTAATGTGTATTGTTGTACCTGGACTGTTGTAAAAAAAAATGTTACCAATTTAAGAACCTTATCTTTCTGATAAAACGGGTAGATGTTGATATATTTAACAATGAATCTAGTGCAATGTTAGTGATCATGATGATATATTTAACAATGAATCTAGTGCAATGTTAGTGATCATAATGATATATTTAACACTGAATCTTGTGTAACGTAGTGATATATAAGCAGTAGATGTTGATATATTTAACACTGAATCTAGTGCAATGTTAGTGATACATAAACAGTGGATGTTGATATATTTAACACTGAATCTTGTGCAATGTTAGTGATTATGGTGATATATTTAACACTGAATCTAGTGCAATGTTAGTGATTATGGTGATATATTTAACACTGAATCTAGTGCAATGTTAGTGATTATGGTGATATATTTAACACTGAATCTAGTGCAATGTTTGTTATTATGGTGATATATTTAACACTGAATCTAGTGCAATGTTAGTGATTATGGTGATATATTTGACACTGAATCTTGTGCAATGTTAGTGATACATATACAGTAGATGTTGATATATTTAACACTGAATCTAGTGCAATGTTAATGATACATAAACAGTAGATGTTGATATATTTAACACTGAATCTAGTGCAATGTTAGTGATACATAAACAGTGGATGTTGATATATTTAACACTGAATCTAGTGCAATGTTAGTGATTATGGTGATATATTTGACACTGAATCTTGTGCAATGTTTGTGATTATGGTGATATATTTGACACTGAATCTAGTGCAATGTTAGTGATACAAACAAGATGCAAACTTTGTGAACGATTTTATAACTGCCAGCTAGTTTAGACTTGGGGTGCCACAGCTACATAGTAAAGTTATTTGATGACAGTATGGTCCTCCCTATATTACCTATACTTGTACAGTTATGTGAATATATTGCACCTAAGCACGGAATGCAGATGTGTATTTAAAATACTAACTCCATGCTTCTGCAGCAAACTTTCTGCCTTATAATTCATTACAGATTTACATTTAAGTTGACATTTGGTGAATACAGTATACAATTATGCACAACACAGCTGTGAAAGTTAAACAAATGTTGAACTGTTATAAATATATTGATATGAATTCGTATTGTGATTTTCTATTGGCAAATAAATGTGAAAGCAACTCTAAAGATATGTGTTGCCCTGTGTTTTCTTGATTCTTAATTTTAAGTATGTGACATTATAATCTGATATTCTGAAATAAACTTTAAAAGGTTTAATGATATTTATGTTTTATGGAACTCTTAATGTCTTCTGGCATTAATAAATACCTACATATCTTTTTTAATATTTTTTTCCATTTCAAATATGATATTTTTTTGACATTAGATGATAAAGAACAGGAAAGCATCTAGGTGATCATGATTCAAAATCATTTGCAATGCATATAATTTTAAGGTAATTGCAGCAACCAGTCTATCAATATCCAGTTGATAATAAGATTTTAAGGAATAAACTAAAAATAGAAGATAAAAAAATTACAAAACTATACATGTATGTAAAGTCTTAAAACATCATTCTGTTTAAGGCGGAAGGGTAGATCTACATCAATTAAATATAGCCTTTTCCCATAATTTTATGTCTCTTCTAATGTTTTAATTGATCAAATAAAGTATAAATATATTTTGTTAAGATCAGACTACAAAGCATGGAAAACATTTGTAGCATGGAAAACATTTGTAATGAAACTGATTAAGAAGTTGGGTGAAATAAAATTTACAGAAATAGCTTGAAAAGTAGTAATTGCAACAAAGCTTAAATGTTTCTTTATTTCAATTTCTGTAGTATAAAGTCAGACTATAGTTATAATATATCATTTCTCGATAGCTAAATCTAGATAATTGTCTTGTGTAGCTTGATAAAGCTTCTATATTCATAGAATTCATCTGATATCAGTCAGAATTTGTTTATGGTTGTCATTCATATTTGTGGTGGTAGATTTTCTATCTCAGGAAAAAGCCTTAACCATTGCAGCATAATTACTCAACAAAGGAAAGATCACATATAAGTTTGAACAATCAATTCGTTATAAATATTCAGAATTAGATTTCGTAACATTATACCAATGTATTTTTTAAAACAAGTCTTAAAGAGTAAATTGGCAGAAAAAACATAGTTGCTTTCATTTGAAGACTATTGATTTACCTTTTTCTTTAGAATGGATAACGAAAATCCAGATAAATAGTTTTCCAAAATAAGAAAAAAAGTTTTGTATTTTCAGTTGCTTCACATAAATCATCTACTTGGAACATTCATTCATTTACTTCTTTGAAAGGATTTTATGATGCTCTTCTTTCTTTTCTGTCAGTTAAAATGAAGCTTAATGGAAATGGATTTAAGTCGGACTGGTTGGAGTTGTAATAAATGATATAAGCTCAGTTATTGACATAGAGGAGTATGTGCAGTGATTATGATAGTGGTTTCAATTTGTTTGATCTCCATATAAAATGATTTAAACTTAAATCCTATATTGCCTTGACAAAAACATTTTTTTTCTGGGTTATTTTTAAAATGATGGAAGTGAGGGTATAAAACCAAGATTCTTTGTCTTTTAAACAAATGAGAAATCCTTCCATTAGCCGGGTAGCTACATTTAAATGGATACATTTATTTTTCTGTATGAAAAAAGAAAGTTTTTTTATATGATAAAAATGCATATGTTTCTTTTTCAATTTATGTTATGTTGGCATACCTCTGTGTGAAGGTGTTCATGTTAAATGTTTTATAAATTTCTTCCGTTCCCTATCATAGCTCGACTGTTATAGCATACCAACACCATTATTATCTAGCGATGAAGTACTGTTTATTATAAACATAGATAGACATTTATACTGCTTATAAATGATGTACATTTCAGTTTTTAAGATAAAGTGCTTGCATGATAAATTTAAATGAGATAAAAAAAACTACAAATCATCTTTATCATTATAACAATTGAACTAAAGAAAATAGGTAGTCATTTTTGTGTCAAGATAAAATAGTTTCCCTATTTCAAACTGTTTAAAACTGAAATGCTTTTAATTTTATGAAAGTATTGGTTGTGGATGTTGTACATTTTCAAAATAACATGAATCCATTCTTTGAACCTGTTACTTAAAATGCATAAAACAATGAAATTAACTAGTTCTATAGGAATTTGAGGCTTCTTTTTAATATTTTAATGCAGTACCCGAGAGCCCAACACCTTTGGGAACTTTTTTTATACAAGCTTACACTATTGTCTTTATTTTATTCATATTGAAATTGAAAAGAAATTTTGCATGTACTTGGTCATATATACATATATTTTGGTGATGTGGTATGTGATATACCGTTTATCATTATAGATTATTAAAAACATGGATTAAGGGCACATTGCACATGGAAATAAAATATTTACAGCTCATTAAGAATGATGAAGTTTATAATTATTGACAGTCAGATTATCTAGATTAATTCTTGAAGTGTATTGTAGAAAGTTTGACTTTTTAGGAGACCTGGTGTATTGGACTGTTGTGTGTCCTTGTTAATTGTCTGTCTGTCTCTTCTTTTACCATAAACTTTGATGTTATAATAACACAATCATTATCATTAAAACAAAAAAGAAACTATTCTATTAATTTCTGTGTTTATTTTGAAATGATAAACTTAATGGGCATTACGGAGATCCTTGTTGTGAAAATAGGTTTCCTGTCTAAATCATTTATCACACCAGTTCTTATTTCAAATGAAAAAGGCGATTGAGAATTTATATATACACTCGGGTCCCGTTATAACGCGGTTCTTGGGGTCCACAAAACGAAACCCCGTTATAAGCGGACCGGGTTATAGCGATAATTACCTCGAAAAAAATCGATGTCGGTTATTCACACCTATCGTGCTGTCCGACTCTAAGTGAATGGTATTGTTTGCATTGTAATATGATACAACGCATATTTGGCTACAACAGATACACTTAAATATGTATAAAATTAATACAAAAAAAGAAAAGAAAGAAAAACATTTTCGTGTTTTGATTATACTAAAATTGGCAGCCATTTCTGTTTAACCCGGAAGGAGAAAAAACGGTGTCTATATAAAAAATCGCGTTTCAATTTAAACTCAACGCTGTTAGTATAAAAATATTAAAAATATAAATCTGAAGTATTAACAACAATAAAATAATAAAAATAAGTTTGTGTTTACGATCCGATAAGATACCCGCGATATATTAATATCTGTCAACCGCTTCGTTGCTTGATCACGTGATCACTCGATAATAACAAAGTTTGCATATGGCTTCCGTGTTTGGCACGTGTCAACATTTATTGAAGCACTCGAGATTATTACAAACTGTTAATTGTCAATGCTGGCATGAATCAATCCCTTAAACTATCCTTTAAACCACCATGAGGTTAATGGTTAAAATAGTTTGTTATAATCAAGGCTAATTGGTGAGTAGAAGATGAGCGATTATCAAATCAAAACATTGAGACGATCTCAATGGTTGTCATTTGATCATTCGCGCAGATTTTCAAGTTTTATATCACGACTCTCCCCCCCCCCCCCCCCCCCCCCCAAGCAAAAAAACGCGTTATAACGGAATTCGCGTTATATCGGACCGCGTTATAACGGAACCGCAGTGTACATGTATATATATATAATTTTTATGAAAATGAAAATCAAACCAATGGTGGAGAAATAAATTTTAACAGTTGTACACGTGTAAATTAGTTGAAAGACCTCCGGTATATAATAATATATATGGGGTTTTTATTCACAGTATAATGAGGTTAACATTCAACAGGCTGTTGGAGTAGCATAGGCTTATCAGTTGAAAATGATAATGGAATAAATATGAATCGCAGTCATAAAGAGGAAGTAAATTCTGCATTAATTACCTTTTAAGGATATGTGTTCTTCTGACACCCGACATTGTTATTCCCCCTGTTTTCTTCTGACACCTGACATTGTTATTCCCCCTGTTTTTATAGTTGATGTTATTTCATTAGCTCTTAATTCTTTGATATGTTTCCATACATATATCATAATATCCATTATTAATTTTAAAATTTATCAGAGCATCTTGTACCTTTGACTTTCAACATTATTCTTTAATATGATGTGCTCAGTTGACTAGACAAATAAGGGAATGAAGAACAAATAGAGCAATTGTTATATCATTGTGGTATTTTAAAAGTGTTATGGTCTCATACAAATGTTCTTTGTGATCAAGGTGAACACACATTTATGAGATCATTTCACAGTAAACTTACTTATAGTTATCATTTAGCAATGAAAAATCATTGATGTTGCACAATATTCCCTTGGAAAATAATAATGTCCTAAATGTGATTGTGTATAGTTCCTAATTAAGTAACTTCATATCAGCCAGTTATTAGTCCAAGGATTGTCATACTGCACTGAAGTAATCATATTGGCCAAGTTCAGTTCATATAAGTTAAGTTATAGGAAATAAGCCTTAATTCTCGATGGTCAGGTGTGTATAATAACATGAATTAATAACACTAAAACATATTTTGCTATTTGAAATTTATCAATATTCTCAAGTGAAGCATTCTATACCATTTTCTTCATGAGAACATTTCACAGCAAACTTTCTTGTAGTTGTCATTTATTTAGCAGTCAAACATCATTGAACATATGTGCATGGTATTCACTTTAGAAAACTATATATAAAATCGTTCATCTGGAAATTGTGTTTATATCTACTACCAAGTTGCCATTTCAACAATATCAGAATGTTTAATTGAAGCACTGTGTTTGTTATTTACATGTGGTCATGGGGTAGCGTTGCATGCTGAAATAATTTACAAACAGGAATTCACTCTGAAACGATTCTTTTAATACATGCCATCATTCTATAATTACCTATCCGTAAAACATCGTTTTTATATCATCATTTTATGTCATACTTTAAATACATAATATCCTAATTATTCTAGTTTAACTTTAAAAAAATTGGATATATATTTATCAATAGTGGGTAAAGATTAAATGGAAGATGTGATAGCTTATTATAAACAAGCATCTTGACTCTGTAATGGATCATTACACAGATTTATCTTAATATCAATTATATTTCTTTCCAACCATTTTAAAGTGTTTATTGTACATATGTATGTAGCTTACAATATACGAATACTCTCGTTATCCGCATATAGCTTTGTAGAATGGTCTGTAGTGAATAAATGCAATTCAAAATAGATTAATGTTTAGAAAACAGAAACATAGACTTAATGAATGTTAAATAAAATTAAACATTTAAAAACTACTTTAATACTTTTATCAATTATTGAGTGAAGAAATGTTTCAGTATAATTTTTTTTAATAAGGTGGTTCTCTTCTGTGGAATGAAAGTTTGTGTGCTTGCTATATTTAATTCACTGTCACAAATGCGAGTATCAGTTATCCGTTATTTTGTTTATAAAGTCACATCAATTGGGCAGATTAACCTGATTTTAATGACAGAAATGCTTTGTTAAGGATATTTTACATTACATACAGCTGAGCTTATTTTGACCACTGAAAATTCTGATCAATACCGGTAATTAAATTTGACCAAATCAAGATATTTTGTAGGTAGTATGAAATGAATTTGTTTGTATCCCTTCACATAAACGTTTAATACTGCACTTTAGCTAATAACATCACTCTACTCTTTTATTGAACTATTTATGAATCTTGTTACAGTTGCATACCATTGTGACAAAGGAATTGATTATTCTAAATACAAAAAATATTTAAGTATAAAAAATTAAATTGTCTACTTAAAGAAAAAAAAAACAGTTCTAAATATAATCCAAGTGGTATTTAATAGAAGAAAACGAAATATTTACAAGGATCAGCTTTATTGATAGCAACCCCTACTTATTTATTATGTTATAAATATACTGTAGCTTGGCTCTGTGTTGCAGTCAGTTTCAAAACTTGGCAATCAAAACTGAATACAGTGATACATAGCCATATGATAGCTTATTCCCTGTCACACAAAGTTAATACACTGAGACCTAGGTGTTCTGGTTGTAATGATACATAGCCATATGATAGCTTATTCCCTATCACACAAAGTTAATACACTGAGACCTAGGTGTTCTGGTTGTAATGATCTTTGCCTATGACAGGGTGACCTTGTTGATGACTCTTGGAACATCAGTTCATTTATGTAGAGAGACAAACATCAAAAAATGTTTGTGTGTGTGTGTGTGTGTGTGTGTTCAATCTGTGTGCATGTCTTTAAATCTTTCGCCATTCATCTTGTCCAATGTGTTTGATGTTCCAATTTGAACTTAATATATTTTACTGATTTTATACGCCATCTATTTCAAACTGTTTTTTTTTTAAAAAGCTATGCAACTATGCACACAATTGGTATATAAGAATGTTAGTAATATTCCCAGACAGAAGGAAAGTGCAGGATTAATATATTCAATGCATTTCTACCTATTTATTTTGAATTATTGCTATCCCAACAAACTCTTCCCATAACAATACTATTAATATCCCTGTGGTTTTTGCAACATTTGACTGTAGTGATGCATGCTACATATTGCTGTTGTGTTGTAGACGACATAGCACTGTATCATAGTTTCAACTTGCTTGGCAATTTTCTATTTTAATCTTATTTGTAACTATACTTGTACAATAATTAAACACTAATACCTATGCTTTTGAAATTACTGTTTCATGTAATTCCCCCTAAAACCACAGTTTGTTTGTTTCTTCCAATGTTGTGTTGTTTTTTGTTTGGTATTTTAAAAAAAAAAATGTGTACAATATGTATATATTATTACAAAACCATACCCATGCTTGATCTACAATTTGAAATAGACAAAAATGTTATTTTTGTAAGTTAATTACACAGGTTGGGGATTTTGATTTTTTTTCTATAGTCACTTGCTCCAATACTCTGCCATTTCTATTTAGAAAACAACATATATTTATAAATGTGACAGTTTAAATTGTTAGCCACTTAAGTTGTTAACTGTACCGTACATTTGATAAAATAACCCACTGAAGCAGTTGATGTACAATTTGATAAAAGAGAAAGTGTTACCCTCTGGCCCATGGGGAATTTACATTAGTGCATGAGATAAAATAATAATAAACTTAAGTACAGTGAAACTGCAATAACTGGATTACTATTTACACATGATTTACAATATCTCCAGCAACAGCCACTTGAACATTTGAGCTCAGGTGATAACACCTTTAATTTACTTTTCATGCTAAATACAGTGTAATACTAGAGGACACCTTGACTATTTCCCCACATTTTTCCATTGTGTTTTTACTGGTCCTATTTACTCATCTCTGTCTTAGTATTACACTTTACTCTTTTAATTAGAGCAAGATTTCTCTTGATTGCATCTTTTGATCTGCATATATTTCAATTAAAAATAAGTTACAGTATTTGTCACAGTAAATAATGAAGACATTGTCCATGTTACATAGCTGTGACGTACGAACATGCTCTGTGGTCAGTTGCCTCAGCAGATGTTGATGATAAAACCATTTGAGTGCAATGAATTGTGGGACAGGCAGGGAATTCCATGCATTTATATTTGGGTAACAGATCTGAAGTGGGAGATGTTGGGTGCTGGGATAGACTGATCTTTAACGGACATCTCAAAACAGATGAAAACAAAGCATTTTTTTTTATATAAATGATATAGTCTACAGAACATAAATAAATAATTTAGGTTATTATTTTTAAAAAAAACAACAGTGGCAGCAGTTTTTGCCCAACAAACCTTTTATCAAATTAATTTTCTTAAAAGTTGTAATTTTCATGCAATGATTGAAAAACCTCTGAAACAACTGAAAACATCATGAAACTCGAGCATTTTTGATAGTTTGAGTCATTGCAGTTTCACTGTAGAAATGTTTTTCAAAATATTTTTAAGTCATCTGCATACCAAGTGATATTTAGTGTAGGATAAAATTTTGTGGAGAATCAACATGCTCCAGTTCCTTCCTGATTTGTATATGTGTATATAGTCATGAAGCCGGGTATCTTTGGTATTTGGCATGCAGGTTGATGTTAGTAGCGGGTGGTGGTGGTCCGCATCTTGTAGTGTTATAAAGAAATAATATAGTTTGCTGCACACCAGGCAATTACCCTTGTTTCTTATTTATGTTTTTTTCTAAAGTAAATGTCGTCGTTGAAATAGAAATGCAAACATTCTTGATAAAATAACACATGTTCATGAAGGATGTAATATGATCAGTGGGTCTAGATTACAGTCATCTGGAATTGCCTTTTTATCTTATTAAATGCATTTGGTATAGTTTTACATTAATTTCATAACTGATCAATCTACGTCTTGGAAACTATGTGGTTCATTCTGCAATATACTTTAACAGTTCACTGAACTGGTAGATGCTTTTCTTGTGGACATTGTTATGGTTAAATAGGATTTTACCTTTTACCTGAACAGACTGATTAAAAAGTTTGTTACTATTAACCAAAAGATCAATGGTATTATTTCTTATGTTCAAATCATTTTTACAAGGAAGCATATGGAAAAGTAGAGTTGACTAATCATCAGTTATTAATTTCAGACCATTAATATTAATGTTGGCATGCATTATCCAAATAAACTAAGCTGTCCATAATAAAAGACTACCGGTACATGTACATTTTTTTAGTAATTGAGTATTAGTAGATATGTTTAGCAGTCTGGTATAGCTATTGTTTGTGTACTTGATGCTGTTTTATTACAAAAAGCCTAGTGGGCATTTAGTTTTTAGTACAGACATACATAGATCAAAGTAATTGTTATTAAGTCAAGTGAAATTTGTCACATAGAAATCCCTTATATAGTCCGATTTGTATTGCTCCTATTGCAAATACTGCTATTTAGACTTGATGCTTTTCAGTTTTAGGTATATACTTTGAAAGTGTCAAATATGAAAACATGAATGTTATACTTCAAATGTAGCATTGTCTCCTGTGATGAGCAGTGGTTTTGTTTCCCATTTGAGGAGGGTTGGGGAGATGATAACAGGTCACATTATGTTTTTATGCTCCTTTTTATTGGGGAATCTGAAATAAGTTTGAACAGTGTATTGCTTTGTACATACATTAGTATGACTACATTTGACTCAATTTGTCTGTCAAATGGGAATTGAGACTAGGTGTATACAGCGTTCAGTACACAGCTACAGAGAGTAACATGTGAAACATAAAATAAAAATCATTTTTGATCACCTTTTTATTGTTGTAACTGGTAACAGCTTCCATTAAGTTTTTATACTCCCTTTTATTGGGGTAACTGATGTCAGGTCACATTAAGTTAGGTCACCTTAAGTTTTTATGCTCCTTTTTATTGGGGTAACTGATGTCAGGTCACCTTAAGTTTTTATGCTCCCTTTTATTGGGGTAACTGATGTCAGGTCACCTTAAGTTTTTATGCTCCCTTTTATTGGGGTAACTGATGTCAGGTCACTAAGTTTTTATGCTCCTTTTTATTGGGGTAACTGATGTCAGGTCACCTTAAGTTTTTATGCTCCCTTTTATTGGGGTAACTGATGTCAGGTCACTAAGTTTTTATGCTCCCTTTTATTGGGGTAACTGATGTCAGGTCACCTTAAGTTTTTATGCTCCCTTTTATTGGGGTAACTGATGTCAGGTCACTAAGTTTTTATGCTCCCTTTTATTGGGGTAACTGATGTCAGGTCACATTAAGTTTTTATGCTCCTTTTTATTGGGGTAACTGATGTCAGGTCACATTTAGTTTTTATGCTCCTTTTTATTGGGGTAACTGATAAAAGTTCACATTACGTTTTTATACCTATAAATTGTACAAATATATGACATGCCTTAGCTTTATCTTCATATTTCACACCCAATCTTGCATCTTTGTACTTTGTATATGTGTATTATTGTGACTCATTTCTAGTTAGTATGCTGATTTGAACATGTTCTAAAGCACTCCAGTGCATTTTAAGTTGTTTTAATGTATCTCAGTTTACTATATTTGGTTTACAAGTGATTGGTTGTAGCACATGTTTTCTTCTGAAACTATTTTAGCTTTGCATGAGCTTAATCCCTTATCCTCCAAATCCATATTTACATATTTTGTCTACCCGGTTTTCAACATTAATATTCATTTACATGGTTGCTTTATTGCACACACAGATACAGTCTTCTATTTTTGAGATGTTTTCCTGTCTGTTATTAATTATTCTTTAGGCAAGCAAATGTTTTGTCTTCCGTGTAACCACATTTACTACTTAATACCAGTGTATATTATTTGTTTTGTAATTGGGAAAGACCTGAACGCATGATTACCACAAATATACGGCACCATTTATGTGATACATCTCTTGTACCACCTTTGATAATATCTCATTTATTGAGAAAAAATTTATTTTTTTACATTTATGCAATTTTTATCTGCTTATTTAATTGCTGAGGAAGTTTTTTTTTTATATAATCTCTTCATTGACTCTACATATTAAGTTGTTTTTTTTTTCATGGCTACTACAGGCACAAAATACAATTTCTCACATTCTGTATTGACAAATTTAACAGCATTATTTATTTGATTATCATCATCTTTGTCGGTGTCACCTTCATCTTGCTAATGTTTTTTTTCCTCACTTTGTCAACATCATCATCATCATCATTCCTGTCAGTGTCAACTTCATCTTTCTGTCGCTTTTTCCTCACTTTGTCATCATCATCATCATGGTCTCTTGTCATGGTCACCTTCATCTTTCTGTCGTTTTTTCACAGCTTTTTCAACATCATCATATCTGTTAGTGTCACCTTCATCTTGCTGTTTTGTTATTATCATCTGTTGTCGGTCTTAACTTTGTCAACATCATCATCTCTGTTGATGTCATTTCTGAGATCTCAAGAAGGTAACTATCATGATCATAATTACAGCAGCTTTGTCGCCATGGTTATATAAAAAGCATTTATTATAAAGATGCTTTTTACCAAGGTTATGGCTGTAATAACTATACACAATTAAAAATAAAACAGTTTTATCACCAAGAAACTTGAGAATTACTATTAATATTTTTTTGTTATCCTGAACGTTCATAAACATTATCATTGATTCATGCATGTCATCAGTTAAATGCCATTTAAAACTTGTTACCATGAATACTGAAGAAAAGATACTCTTGGTCTTAAAAGTTTATTTGCTGATAATTGGTAATTAAGATGGTGGAAAATAAATAATAGATAAAAAAATAAGATTCTGACGCACTGCCTAGTACTTTTAGTACAGAAGTTTTCCATCTACGATATGATTAGTTTGTTTGTTTGAATATTTAGTGTCATTTTTATGCCATTGAGGGCTAACAGACGATATGAGATAATGAGAAAATAGGTGCAGCTGTCATTATTCGATAAACACTTTATTAATGAATTAACATTTCGTTATTGAATTATAAGTAATATGGAATGATGTTTCATTTAATAAATAAACAATGTGTTGATGGACATGTAACCATTATTGGAAGAATACCTTTAAAACCATTTCTATTGGAAGACTACCATTTATTAATAGGCTTCTTCATTATTTTTGAAACGTGAATTTTACCATTAAAAGAAATCTTATTACCTCTATAACATTAGTTTGATAAATAATTTGGTAATGGATCAATACATGTACATACAATCGTTATAATTGGAAGAAGATACTTTACCGAACATGAACAGTACAGATAAAAGAGATCTTGTAAAATTAGAAAATAAAACGATATTTGATGTATTTGACCTTGTTTACATTGTATGAAGTGTTGTGAGAACATATATACTGCGGACTATATATATTTACTAACCATTTCAATGATATGATATGTTTATTCAACCTTTACACATATATGACATTTGGTACATATTATGAGCAAAGAAAACAACTTATGCGGAAAACTGAAATAAATAAGCGAAAAAATAAAGAAGAATAAATATAAATATTTCAACTTGTCATGGTGTATCAATTATATACTGAAGTGAATGTAAGAGTAGACCATGTGCTGTAATTTACATTACATATAGTTTTACAAATACATGTGTATTAAAGTTGGTAGTTTGTTGCTTTGCTTATTAAAGCCAAGATAATTTTTGATATTTTTTTTTAACAAAAAGGATGTGTGCACAATTGAGTTTTTTTTAAAAGGTATTTCATATAAATCAAAAATATTTTTTTTTATTTTTAATAGAGATATTTTCCTAACTTTACACATCTTCCTTTTTATTATAATGTAAGAAAGACAAGATATTTAGCTCATAAAACTATCTGAAACAATATGGTAGAATCCAGATGATTTGTGTAGCCTATCTCTACCAGTATTATGATATGGTTTCTGTTTTTTTACATGAGAAGTTTCAGTTAAAACTGATTTTTTTGCTTATTGATATCATGTAAAGGGGAGAAATATTCAGCTAGGAATTTGCTCTTTATCATTTTGAGAAATAATCTATGACAAAAACAAATTGCAAAATAAAAGATTGAGTAGAAACGGGCAATGTTTTCATTAGATGAAATGAATAAAAGTTCAAACATTCCTGTATGCTTACCTTTACTGTACTATTTCTTGTATAACCTTTAATAGATAAATCACTTTTGTACGAAACATTGTATTAACCTGCTTGAAATGGATCTCCATGTGACCAAAGTAATTTTACATAATTTTCTTGCTACAAAAGCATTTTCGAAAATCTACAGTACTTAAAAAATAATATTTATATATAAAGTAGATATTGACTTAAAGTTGTTTGTAAGATCAGTGTAGATATTTTCTGTTTAGAGTCTATTTCACAAACATCATTATATTTTATGCATTTTTATTACTCAAAATTCATTTACAATGCTGTCTTAAAAATGTTGTTTTAATGCACATGGAGGTTCATCTTGTGTTTGATGAAACATTTATGTTTATGCCAACTTTCTTTATTTTCAGCCACCATTACCACAAGGAACCCCACCTAAAACTCACCATGGGGGCATGCCCCCACTCCCCTCTCACAGGGCCCCACAACCTCCCCCTCCCCCACCCCCTGATCAGTTTGGCTCTCAGCATCGTAGAGACCGTAGCAATGAGCCAGCAGTGAAGCGAGGCAGATATGACCTTCTTCAGCAACAGCAGCAGCAACAGTCAGGTAGCGGTAGTGCATTAGACTTTATAAAGCAAGAATACAGCAGTGGTGAAACTGAGGGTGTTGAGCAGGCTTTACTTCATGTCAAACAGGAGAGAGTCTGGCAGGGCAACTTCGGTGGTGAACAGTTCCCACCTGCCCAACCACCTGCAACACAGGTGCAGCAGCAATTTATTGGTCGAGGTCTTGTTATTGGTGGTCTACCTGCTCAGTTTCCAGGGCAACCACAACTCGGGCAGGGAATCCTTGGAGAGTATGGGAGTCAGCAGGCTGAGCAATTGTCTGCCATTGCTTATGGGGCCCAAACAGCATTTGTTGGTGGGTTCAATCCATCGGTTTTACCTGTTAAACAAGAAACACCATCTCCAGGTCAAGCATCTTGGAAACCACCGAATCAGAACAAATGGCAGGATCAAAATAGGGGTCAAGATCGGGGTTCTAATTCTGGACAAAACCAAGCGGGTGGATTTGAGTTTAATAGGGACCAGAATAGGTCTGATAACAGGAGTCAGCAAAATGGCAGGTCAAATCAGGGTTTTAATAGGGATAATTCAGAAGGTCAAAATAGAAACCAAGGTCTCAGACAAGATAATAGGCCCAACTCAGCTGGTGGGTTTGGGGGTCAGAGGGGTCAGCAAAATGCAACACCACCTCATTCCAGGGCAAATCAGTTTGGTTCTCAATCACAGCAAGGTAACTTTGGTAATAGAAATCAGAATTTTTCAGGTCAGAACAACCAGAATCAACAAAAATCAGATGGACCAAATAATAAGTTTAGCAATAGTAATGATCGATTTCAAGGAAATCAGAATCAGTTTAACTTTGGTCAAAACCAAGATCAGCAGAAGGTTGAATCTCAGGAAGAGAAAGACAATAAGGCAAAACGTGAAAGGCGTAGACCAAGTAAATGGGACACCCCAGATGAAAATAAGTCTGAAAGTGAAACTCAGCCTTCAGAGGCGGAAGTGCAAGATTTTGAAACTGCTCTGTCGAACTTGAGAACAAAAATTGCAAATCAAGAAGACTCCAATAGTACCAGTCAGTCACAAAATGATGAAAATAATCAAACTGATAAACCCAATAATCCACCAAGCAACCATAAAGAAAGTGGTGGTGGTAGTGGTAGTGGCAGTGGCAGTGCCAGCAGCGGTGGAGGTGGTGGAAACAATCAGAATTTTAATAATCAAGGTGGCCCGCCACCAATGCAGAAAATGGGAGGCCCTCCTCAGGGGGGTTCAAGCGGTCCTGGTGTTATGGGACATGGACCACGAGGAGACTTTGGCCCAAGAGGGCCCATGAATCCTAGGGGTCCTCCTGGTAAATTTAATGGACCTCCACCATTTGGTGGACCAGGAGGTCCCAGAGGTCCAAGGGGTCCTGGGATGGATGGACCACCATTTGGTGGAAGAGGTGGTCGAGGGGGGTTTGGTGAAAGAGGAGGTAGAGGTGGTCCACCAAGGGGCCCATTTGGTCCACGGGGTGACGGTGATGGGCCAAGGGGTCCAGGAGGCTGGAATCCACGACCAGGGGGTCCTCCTGGGGGTCCTCCAAGGGGGTTCAATCCAAGAATGGGGGGTCCAAGGGGATTTCCAGGACCACCGGGCAGGTTTAACAGACCACCTCCTATGGGTGGACAACGATGGCAGAGACCACCACATTAAAATAATCAGGAAGACAAAATCATGGCTAGTAAATCAATGGTGAGAAATGATAAGTAAAGCCTATGTATTGGCCTTTTTAAAATCTGGACGTTTAAAGATGTAAATGGTGTTGAAAAAAAACAACACAACATAAACATGATAGCCGTCATCAGATTTTTTATTTAACTAAGTACTTAAAAATGATTTGAAAATTGTCTCTTTTATAACCTTTAAAGTAGTTATATGTTGTGGTCATTTTATTTGTAATATAAAAACAATAGGTAGGAATTCTCAGTAAACAAACGGAAATTATCAACTTAGGGTTGATCTGATTTCTAAGTTCATTACTAACACGATTTTTACCTTAGAAGTACTAATTAATTTTACAATTTAAGTTCAGTTTTTCTAGACAGCTTGCACATTGTGTGATTTGTTTTGTTCTGATAGTGGAGTATATATTGATTTATATATACTTAAAGCAGAAAGCGTAATTTTGCTATTTAAATAATAACAGTATAATGGAACAAATGTGCTTTTAAATGTTACATTCTGCTTTCCATACTATATTGATAACTAGCTTGGTCTCTAAGTGGTGCCAGATTTATGTTACAGTTGTTGACATTAGACACCAAATTGATGGATTCTTTAAATCTGTTTTACATGAATAAAGAAATATTTTCTGTCATTCTAGTGTTTTTTGATAAAAGACAAGAATATGTAAAAACATCAATTTTATTCTTACAGTTTGTGTACTTTTTTTAATCTGCTATTTTGTAATATGAGATCCTCCGTAGGGGAGTGGTGAAAGACACATTTTGTGGTTCTACTCGGATGCATTCTGAGGTCAACTTTGACCAGTAAAACTGGATATACCATGTATAACCATGTCTTGTGTTGAAAATGGCTTTAAAAGCAAAGGTAAAACAATTTGTATTTAAGTTATTCATCTTTTCAAATCCCCATGGTCACAATTGTCATAACTTCTAATACTATTTTCATTTAAATAGCTGAAACTTAATGAAAGGTAAAAGAAATTTGAAGGAAAAATGACAGTATTGAAATTCACTATAAATGGGCTCTGTGCCTTAATAACTTTCAGTCTTGTTTATATTGTATGTACGGAGGTGTATTTAAATCGTGGTTTATAACTAAAACAGTGCATAATATTTATAATGTCTCCTTTATTGATGGTCTTCATTGTTTCCTATCTCTTTATATTCATTTTTAATTATATAAATATCAAACAATATAATTTGAAACCAGGATTTAAGTATTGGGTTAGAATTAGTAGCTTTGACACTGCTAATATAGGTTTAGGCTTGTAGTGGTCAATCATCCCAGCTGCAGTGGGTTTAAATATGTTTAGTCTAAATTTGTGTTGTATTCGACGTAACTGTCAAACGTGTCGTTATATGCAGAATATTTTAAGCTTTTAATGTTACTGGGGTGAATACATATAAATATTCTTTCATATTTATTTGTATAATTAACAAGCTTATTAAAGTCATTTGCACTATGAATGTAGTTTATTTATATATAGTTTGATATGTTTTGCATTATATTCATCAGAAGATGGCACACACTTGCATGCATAGTTTTAATGGAGAAGTGTGTTGAAAAAAGTTTCACTTATTTTTTCAGCTTTATTTCAGAATTCACATTCAACATCGTTATAAATATAGATGGGTATTAGAAATCGTATTGAAAACATACATTATTTTATTTTATCAACTTTCTTTTATTTCTTTTATTCACGTTTAGTTATAATATCTCCTGAGCTGGTATCATTTTAAGAATGATTTGACCATCATCATTAATTTCTTTAATTCATATTTCATATTTGAATCGTCTACATGTGCTTAGTACTGGTTCTACCAAGGAACGCATATAAATTGCATATAGGAAAGAGTTCAACAATCAATATAATATAAAGTTTAAAACATTATATATGGTGAGAGTTGATGCCAGCCATTTGAAAATATCCTCAGTGTTGGGATAATTAATTGTCTGAAAAGCTAGTTCCTTCACCTAATAGGTTCCATTTAGAATGGACAGAGGAGACAACCCCCACCCCCTACATTCCTATTTGTCACAACATCAGTATTTTTTTGCAACTAATAGTTGCCAAAAGGATTACCAGTTCTGGTTACTAAGAGCATATTTTATTGATGCATGGTTTCTTTAATAACATTCTAAACCCATCTTACATGTAGCCTTATTTTATTGGTTATATTTATTTTGTATCGTTGATCCATGATAACAGCAGTGGCTATGGAAATGGATTAAAATTTTATGTAGATAAAATTTGTTGGTAAATATTCTTAATTGGTAATACAAGTATTGATAGCTTATTTATTTGAAATTGTTCTCAGAAATGATTACAAACTCAAACAAATGAAGTTGATATTTATATTAAAGTTATTGATTGATAACAATTTAATACATGTGTTATTAATTGTACCATTTAACTAACCAGTAGGATTTTCTGCTTTTGTTTATAGTATAAACATTATATGCAGTTACTATCCTTTTGCAGAATTAACACCATTAATACACATTCGGATGTTTGTACTCTCTATGCCATGGTAGTTTTTTGCAGGATTGACACATTTTAATTGACAGTATGCCAAGTTAGCTTTTACAGGGTTAACACATTAAATTTTGTGTGACCTTTGTATATGCTATAAGCCAAGTAACTAACACTACAGAGTTAACTCAATATTATCACGTGACGTTTTGCCCAAAAGCGGTGATGGTGCATGGATAACTATCTTGTGCTGTTTGTTTCAGTGGTCAGTGTTGTGTAACTCGATACATTTTTTTACAGTTTTCCTGTTACAGGTTTTACTTTCCTTATTTTTTCTTCCCTGTACTTTCTTTTAGGTGTATATTTACACCTAACCGGTAAATTACACAAGTATGCTATATTCATCTAATGCTACTAAAATTTACAAAATCTGTGCACATTAAGTTAATACTTGATCTTTATTAATCTTAATATTAAATGTTTTTATTCTAATATCGAAGAATATTTTGTATTTCAGCCAGTTTTTTCAAAAAAAGTTTTTTTAAGAATTCGACTGTTTATCTTCCTTACAGGTAGATCTTTATTTTGATGTGGTTTTTTTTTCTCTCCATTTTGTCGACTTTTTCTCCTGTTTATATATAGTTATATAGTTTACATCACCTGCTTCAAAATGTAGCCTCCTTTACCATTAGCATTCATAGAATCCCGACTATTAAAGGCTTGAATAACTACCTTTTTATATTTAAAATAATAGAAAAATTGGGTTCTCCGGAAGTCCACCAGGTGCAGTTGTTAGGACTGGTTTCCGCGGCGTGTGATTACGTGTCGCATCCAATGGAATGACGTGTTTGTTTTATTTTAATTTCATAATATTATGTCATATTGTGTCATAACATCATGTATTAATCAGTTTGTACATCAATCTTCATGTAATTAGATAATGCTATTGTCGAATGTTTTATCATGTTAATGTTGCCATTCATAAATAAAGTCGTGATGTCCAGTAATATTCCTTTCTTAATTGATTTATACACCAGTAATTTTATACAGTGACCACAAAGGAGTTATATGGAGAAGGAAAAGCAACGGATTGAGGTGTTATGAACGCTCTCGTATTCACGCAAAATTTCGTTTTCAAATATTCCAACTTCCATTCTTCTCAGAAATACAAATCAAAACTATTTAATTCTTTGCACAATGTAATTCTCTGCAAAACCGAACTATATCCAGCAATTTGTATTTTACTTAAAACTGCAATATTTTAAATTCATCATTATGCATGTTTGAAAGGTTTACTCCTTACTGTACATTGTCAGTTGCATGTGAAATTTGAATAATTAATTTACCAAATCATTCTTGGCATGCTATTTTATCAACGTTTAGAAGATATATGCAAGTTTCTATCCAATATACGTCCTTTATAATATCTAATTTCATAGTAACTTGTTAGATCACTGGTTTATGCAAGTCTAGTTGCTTCTAGATCACTGTAAAAGGAAAAAAAAACTGGTGTTTTGCACACACAAAAAATTGTTTCCCTATAGGGCACAAGGCTCATGAAGAGCTTTTGTGAACGCACTGCGACTTGTCTGGCCTTCGTCATTAACTTAAATGATGTTGCGTAGTAGCCAAGTCAATTGAACTGGCAAAATCAAATTATGCTATCTTGAGAAACAGTCCCTTAAGCAAATAATAGCATAATTGGGCCTTGATAAAGATCTGACAAGCGTTAGGTGGGAGGGGGGAGGATAACAGCAAAACTGTTAACAGTGAATACAAAATGAAGGAAAACAGTAAACAATAAATAACTTGAAGATAACAGATAACAACAAACTTACGTTTCCAAAGTAGCTCAACATCACTTCTTTTTAAGAAATGCAGTAAACACTGTTTTCATTCAATGAGGCCCTCCCTGGAGGAGGAGTGTGTGTGTGTGGGGGGGGGGGGGGGGGTCCCTGTTCTCTGGATCACTTAAGTAATGCCTGTTGTTCCCCAGATCTCCAAAAGTATTTGTCAAAGTTCCACAAAAGTATTTTGTCCATGTTCCCCAGGTCTCTTAATGTATTTACATTGTTCCCTAGATCTCCGTTTTAAACATAGTTCCCTGAAAGTACCAAATAGTGTTTCTTTAAGTAAAACGTCTACTATAATCTTCTCTATTAGTAATTACACATCATCATAATAAGCAAACTCCATGTACAGTCTTTTTTTCTTTACTGTCTTTTTGAACTTCAAGAGAAAAGGTGTTTTTTAAGTTTACTTAAAAATGAGCTTGTAAACCCGGTGGCAGGGAGCATTTGTGGTTCAATCATGCTGGTTCAAGAACTTCAAGAATTTCTGGTTATACAAATGTGCGAGTTCGGATAAGATTCTTTGAAAAAATTGGGGGATACTATAGCTTCTACAAGAAAAAGGTTAACGGATGGACGATGGACAATTTACCAAGACATAAGACCTGCTGGCGTTTGGCAAGTAGAGCCAAAGAAGATAACGATGGAAGGACAGAAGAGACAAAAAATTGAACAGCTGAATGGTTAATTTACAAAAGGCAATAAATACACATAAATAATTATAAATACACAAATAATTGACTTTATTGTGTAAACACGATCTAATAAAAAAAATAAATGCCGGGTGGAATTGAACACCATTCCTTACGATCCGAAATCGACGATATTAACCACTGCACTATTCTGCCTTTACTCGTCAGTACTGTAAATATATCTTTGCTCGGAAATACCATCCAAAATTTATTTCAGGTACATACGGTTATGGGATGAAGTTGTGTAGAGTCCCAGACTAACACGTAAGAAACCTCCAAAGCTGTTTCAAGCAGTAAATAATAAGTAAATTATGATCAAGTATAAAAATTATACATAAAATCAGTGACTTAATTACAGAGACTGACAGGCTAATAGCAATATAATGTACATGTCACTTTTAGTATTTCTATAATAACTCTTCGAATCTTGGTCAGAATTTAACAATTTTAGTGCCAAAGTAAATTATTAATTATTTAATATTTTTCTTCTGAATTTCATTTATAACGGATTGAAATCGAAATGTGTTGAAACTTCACGGAAAAAAAAAAGATTTTTAAACAAAAATGGTAGTCTTGATTTAACAAATACCATGTACGTTTAAACAAAACAATACAAATAGAAATATTAGGTAGAAAGATGAAGTAGTAAGTTTTCCATCGTTGCGAACGTTTCATATTGATATTTATTGAAGTCGTTTTTCTTATTTTAAAAATGAGCTAAAAAGAGAAAACGATCACACAAAAAACTTTAAGCGTAAAATTCTTCATTTCTTTAAATTTAAAAAAGAAAAAAATAATCTCCCAAATCAAGTACTTTTTTTTTGATACCATAATCACAAAATTATGTTGTTTGATTCTGGAGGATGTGTGTTTCCATGGTTTAGAAAACGCCACGTGATCTAGTGGTAAAGAACCGAACCCGTGATCGGAGGGTCTTGCAGAGATGCCAACTCCTCCGATTTTGGCGGAGTGAATCCGATTTTTGTATGAAAAATCCGCTCTCCGATTTTCCATGAATTGTCTCCGATTTTTAAAATAAATGGTCCGGGATAAATTTCACGGGTAAAACAAAAAATCAGCACCGTTTACACTGACACCGGTTTTGATGTTCGGACATTTCCGTACGCGCTACGTCACCTCTAGAAGCGCTATTAATTAGGTTATCCGGAAAATACCCGAGTATTTACGAAAACAATATCGGATGATCCGGAAAGGCCGATCAACAACCTTCAAAATCCAATATGGCGGATGCAACACTACCATAGAAAAAAAAGTACGAACATAAACAAACATTTATTCAAAGTTACACCGATGCATATCCTTGCTTTTCGACATCGAGGATGGGGGTGCATTATTGCATTCTGCAAGGTCTGCAATGCAGAAATTATGTTATCTCACAGTGGGATGGGTGATTTGAAAAAAACATTGCTACAAAACAGCACATCACCCGCTCAACTGTCAGTCGTCGTCAAGGAAAATAGCGAAAATGGTTGCGACAACTCAACAAATGGATGAGCCGGTAATAAAATCCGAAAAAAGCTTAATTTGAATGTTCAATAAAGCCTCGCTTTTCATCAGTTTATCAGCTTTTTTAATTTATTCTATAAAACTCGATCACTCAATTCTCTTTTTTATCAGGTATTATGAAATATTTCTTAATGAATCAATACATGACTTTTTATCACTGAAAAGTGCTGAAATGCCATCTCAGAGCATCTACAACTTAAAAAATTTATGGGGGAGGACCCCCAGACCCCCCGCGAATCCATCGCTTTCGACAACACTCCTATTTTCAGTAATTAAGGGTTGGCATCTCTGGTCTTGGGTATTTCAATCTTTCGCCACGACTATGTGTGGTGTACTTGACAAGACACTTTTCCATATATGCTTAGTACTGGTTATACCCAGGAAGACTTCGAGCGTGATTTGTCTAAGTCGTAAGAACTTGTTTCAAAACCGAAGTAAAGTAATTAAGTTCTAACTAAACTAGAAAAAGACAAAATGTGCCACCTGAAATTTAGACAAATGCCTCCAGTTGCCTATCTCTGATAAAATTTATCAAATAAGGTACTTTTTTTCATTAAGGACAATATCCCTAGATCTTTAAAATTAGGCCTTTGATCCCTGGTTCTCTGAAAGTAATGGCCAATGTTCCCCAGATCTCTGAAAATAAATGGCCATGTTCTCTAGATCTTCAAAACCCCCGGGAGGGCCTCTTCAATATACATAATTATATTACATCCACTAGAATGGTGAAAATGTTACAGGTATTTTTGAGAAATCTTGACAGTTCTCCAACTTCTTGTTGTCACTGCCCTTAAAAAGTCTAAAGTTGTGGCTGCTGCTGCTGGCTGTCTGTATGACTGCTGAGGAAATGTCCTTCGTTTGACGAATCATATTCTGACACCTGGTCATCAGGTTTACTGTCTCGAACCAGCTGTTTTTTCCCTGGTACAATAGATCTGTTACCAACTGTAACAACGACATCCGGGGGGGGGGGGGGGTCTTTCTGGATGTTGTAGTTCATTCTGGATCATGTCGACTGAGCCAGTTGTTTTACTGGCAACTGTTCCGTCCGGGCCATTTGTTACTTTGGTAACTTCCAAAACCTCCTGAACATTTGACACACATTCTTTCAGGTAAGTGCCACTTTCTCCTGCGCTTCTGTAATAGTATGTTTTGGTACTTTCTGATGATTGAAGTGTACTGAATGCTGAATAAAGCAATCTGAGCTGAGATAAGAATGTGATGGAATTTTGCACCTGCCTACATGTATAGCAACTGCTTGTCAAGATAAACTAGTGGTTGCTTCAGACAGGAATAGAGTCTTGTATACTTGTGACCTGCAGCAAGACGGTGCTATTACTAGAGTGGTGATCAACGAGCCGACTCCATACCCACTAACTTGTAGAAAAGTTATGGCTCTTTCAGAAGTGGGAAGTTCTGTTTTTGTCTCGCATGATGGTAATCCTGGTGGGATAATTCAAGTTCGGTTGAACACCCACATGCCACAGTTTATTCTCACAAACGGGACACCTGAATGTATAGAGGTTGCTGGTGTTGCTGCCATTCATGAAGATGATGTGTATTTACTGATGCTGCAGGTCATACCGTTAAAAAGTACAATCGTGGAAAAGGTAGTGGACAAGAGGGCAATAACAGTGGACCATCGAAAACGGCTTCATTCAGTCAGGTTATGAGTCTTTGTACTGAGTACGGTTACATCTTTGTGTGTGATGCACAGTGTGGTTGCATCAAAACCACTACAACTGTGCCTGAACACCAAACTAGGGAGCAGTCAGATCTAATGCAGAAGATGACTTTTTGCGTATTTGAAGATTTTGAATATCATATAAACAGCTAATATTTGTGAAAATAACAGACAATTATCAATTAACAGTTAACAGTAAATACCATTTTCAAAATAACAGATAACAAAAAAATAAATTAAGCTGAAAACAGATAACACTGAATCAGTCAAAAACTGATAACCGTGAATACATTTTCCATAATAACAGAAAACAAGGAATAAATTTTGCCATTAACAGCTTAACAGAGAATACCCTTGCCTCCCCCTCTTTATGGGTTTGTCTTTGTTGTTTATTAGCAGTAGAGGTGTAACAATTAGCTATTAAAAACTACCGAACAAAAAAAGAACAGGTTTGTAAAAAAGCAAGACGAATTTTCTAATGTATACTTGCTAAACACGTGACCACTATGTTTGTTTCATCACTCTAGTAATTATGCAATATAATAAGTTATGTTGTTCTCTGTTAATAAAGATGCCTTTAAGTTGCATACGAGCATAGTTATTACATACACCTTATTAAATAATCATGGTGATTGCATAAGATACAGTTTAAAAAATATTGCATTACACGTCGCCTTTTATTTTCACAGGCAATATGTATCGTGATACGTATCGTTCTGAAAATGAAGTATCGCGATACGTATCACAGATGAAAAAAATGCCTTTTTTGTTTTTTACATTATAATTTTTTAATACACTGTGCAGACACTCGCATATTGAAGATCTGAGGTGTATCCGCTGTCCAAATTTTCGTTCAGGCCGGTAAAAAGTCTGGGGAACAGAAATCAGTCGCTAGGAGCTAGGTCGGGAGAATATGGTGGGCGAGGAGGCACAATATAATTTCCTGTCTTAAATAGTCATGAAAATGTTGTCTTTGTATGATGAGGCATTGTCATGTAGCAAGCATACATTGCGAAGACCTGTGGTAAGACGGCGTTCTTCAATGTTGGCACCCTCCGCTTGCAAAACTGCACATTGCAGATTTACCTCTAGGTACTGCAACTTGAACAGCAGGACATTGATTGTAAAGAGGTATACATGGTCTTTTCTGCTCGATGATTTATAGAATAGAGGGGCTTTTCTTCCTAGGTGAAATGACCGAGTGGTAAATAACGTAATAGAAGTACCGAGACAACATTCATCTTAACGCAAGAGGTGGAAAAATACTTGGAACAAATATAAGAAACGGCATTAACAATTTTCTTAATATTTCAACTCCACATCAGACTATAATGACGTAGATATGCTATTCGAGTTTTCGTCATGGGAGGTTTGCAGGGACGAGGAGAAACGCTTTTCAACAGAGAGAAATGACATTGTAGCAGGAATGACTTTTTAGCTAATTATAAAAATAGAGTTCTGCAATCTTTATATATTCGTTATTAACAATTATGCAATTTTTCCAGTATTCATACACTTTGATATATTTTGCTACCTTAAGGTTATTTATTACCTTAAATGCTATTTATAGATACTTCTATTTTTGTACTAGCATAAACTGTTCACTTGACATCTTGGACATTAACAGGTCAAATAAAGAAATTACTATAACCAATTAATTGTTGTTCTTATAACTTACAAATTTCAATTTCCCTTTTCTGTTTCGTTATCAATATGTTTATGGGTATAATATTATTAATTATTACTTATGAAAATGTGTTTCTTAAAAAAGTACAATATAGATGTCAAACAGCTACAGTGAATTAGTTGAACTATAAATTTCATGTTGCATGCTTTTTCTGTGATGCTTTGTTTTGGTTGGCAGCCGGAATAAATGTGTATTCTGCGCTTAGTTTCACAGACGCTAAAGGTAACTGTCACCGAGCTTAGTCTCTCTCTCTCTCTCTCTCTCTCTCTCTCTCTCTCTCTCTCTCTCTCTCTCTCATTTCAAAATAGTAGCAAAATATACTCATTGAAATATATTTCATTATTCCACTAAAAAGAAATAAATATTTCATATTCCACTCCTTTTCATTTGTTACTTTCTTTAATGTAAGGACGAAACTGGGGAAACAGTCAGAGACTGTTACAATATGCCGATTCCGTCATTTCATACGGCGCTATGGAAAAGGGGATGAAATCGCGGCAATTACCACTATTAAACCATAACAGACACCGTAGTTAAGCACGCCTGGTTTGAACAGATATCCATTGCTGGAATCGGCTATTGAAAACATAATTGGTTATGTAATAGAAAGAGATCGCCTTTATTCATGGCATTTATTTTATTTCCTTTTTTTCCTCTCTTGCACATCCTTGAGATTTAACCGACAACTGACAAACTGTCACAACGGGCCTGTTTCAGAAAGTATCCACTTAAGGCGTATCTACAGACAGCACGCTGGAAGTCGCACCAAGTATCTGTAATGATAGTGATAATGATAATAAGAAGAACAGAACACCTCCATCAAACAGTATAATGAGTTTATTGCTATCCTATTCAATGTATTACTGTCCAAATTTGTGTATATTATCCAGTATATTGAATGCATTTGTTATCCAATGTCACTGACAGTACGCCATACACTATCTAAATATTTGTAAAGTGTGTGCCTATATCATTCAGTATAATATTAAATATATCACGGCACAAGGATACATTACACCTATTGTATAACATCGCAACTATTTTACCATTACCGCCAATAGCGCATATTTAACGAATTACCATCCTGTGTGTACTGTGTAAGCTGTAATATTCTTATATCCGAACAGACGGACATACCTTAACATGTGTAAATATCATAAACCGATGTATTGATATTACGTACATGTGAAGACATGGGAAAATGGATACTTTGCTATAATATTTCGTGCACTTCTCATATTATGGTGGTTATTTGCCAGTCGATCTGTCTGCTGTATTTTGAACATTTTGATATCATTGTCATGTTTGGATTGTGAATTTAGAAAAAAAAAATGATGCTTGGAAATTGGGGTATGAATTCATGATTTCGGAAGTCTACTTTCACTTTGTCACCAGTGTACACACTGAGCAGAAAAAAAATCTCTTATATGACACATGACCCCTACTTTTCTCATCATATTTTGATAGTGCAGAGGTTGACAAACAGTAAAATGTAGGTTTCACTTCTTTCATTTGGGACCCTCTATGAATGACAAGCCTTCAAACTTTTATTATTTACTATAGAATAAAGAACAAAAATCAATGGTGGGGTTACATCACATGGTGGCTGTTTACCAGTCTGTCTGCTATATCGAGTCACGCTTGTGTTTTTGTATGTGTGTCTGTAAAGGCGTGTGTATATGCGTACATGGTAGTTGTTTGCCAGTCAGTCGAGACCTGCTGTACATTGTCACACTCGTGTTTCTGTATGTGTGTCTGTAAAGGCGTGTGTATATGCGTACATGGTAGTTGTTTGCCAGTCAGTCGAGACCTGCTGTATATTGTCACACTCGTGTTTCTGTATGTGTCTCTGTAAAGACGAGTGTAAATGCGTACGTGATGGTTGTTTGCCAGTCTGTCTGCTGTATATTGTCACACTCGTGTTTCTGTATGTGTCTCTGTAAAGGCGTGTGTATATGCGTACATGATGGTTGTTTGCCAGTCAGTTGAGACCTGCTATATATAGTCACACTTGTGTTTCTGTGTGTGTCTCTGTGAAGGCGAGTGTATATGCGTACGTGGTGGTTGTTTGCCATTCTGTCTGCTGTATATAGTCACGCTTGAATTTCTGTATGTGTCTTTGTAAAGACGCGTGTATATGCGTACGTGATGGTTATTTGCCAGTCTGTCTGCTGTATATAGTCACATTTGTGTTTCTGTATGTGTCTCTGTAAAGACGCGTACGTGATGGTTGTTTGCCAGTCTGTCTGCTGTATATAGTCACGCCTGTGTTTCTGTATGTGTCTCTGTAAAGGCATGTGTATATGCGTACGTGATGGTTGTTTGCCAGTCTGTCTGCTGTACATAGTGACGCTAATGTTTCTGTATGTGTGTCTGTAAAGGCATGTGTATATGCGTACATGGTGGTTGTTGCCAGTATGTCTGTTGTATAAAGTCACGCTTGTGTTTCTGTATATGTCTCTGTAACGCGTGTGTATATGCGTATATGGTGGTTGTTTGCCAGTATGTCTGCTGTATATAGTCACGCTTGTGTTTCTGTATATGTCTCTGTTACGCGTGTGTATATACGTACATGGTGGTTGTTTGCCAGTATGTCTGCTGTATATAATCACACTTGTGTTTCTGTATGTGTCTCCGCAAAGGCGTGTGTATATGCGTACGTGGTGGTTGTTTGACAGTCTGTCTGCTGTATGTAGTCACGCTTGTGTTTCTGTATATGTGTCTGTAACGCGTCTGTATATGCATATATGGTGGTTCTTTGCCAGTATGTCTGCTGTATATAATCACACTTGTTTCTGTATGTGTCTCCGCAAAGGCGTGTGTGTATGCGTACATGGTGGTTGTTTGCCAGTCAGTTGAGACCTGCTATATATAGTCACACTTGTGTTTCTGTGTGTGTCTCTGTGAAGGCGAGTGTATATGCGTACGTGGTGGTTGTTTGCCATTCTGTCTGCTGTATATAGTCACGCTTGTGTTTCTGTATGTGTCTCTGTAAAGGCATGTGTATATGGGTACGTGATGGTTGTTTGCCAGTCTGTCTGCTGTATATAGTCGCGCTTGTGTTTCTGTATGTGTCTCTGTAAAGGCGTGTGTATATACGTACATGGTTGTTGTTTGCCAGTCTGTCTGCTGTATATAGTCACGCTTGTGTTTCTGTATGTGTCTCTGTAAAGGCGAGTGTATATGCGTAGATGGTGGTTGTTTGCCAGTAAGTCGAGACCTGCTGTATATTGTCACACTAGTGTTTTTGTATGTGTCTCTGTAAAGACGTGTGTATGCGTACGTGGTGGTTGTTTGCCAGTCAATGGAGACCTGCTGTATATTGTCACACTTGTGTTTCTGTATGTGTCTCTGTAAATGCGAGTGTATATGTGTACATGTTGGTTGTTTGTCAGTCTGTCTGCTGTATATAGTCACACTTGTGTTTCTGTATGTGTCTCTGTAAAGGCGCGTGTATATGCGTACATGGTGGTTGTTTGCCAGTCAGTCGAGACCTGCTGTATATTGTCACACTTGTGTTTCTGTATGTGTGTCTGTAAAGGCGTGTGTATATGCGTACATGGTGGTTGTTTGCCAGTCTGTCTGCTGTATATAGTCACGCTTGTGTTTTTGTATGTGTGTCTGTAAAGGCGTGTGTATATGCGTGCATGGTGGTTGTTTGCCAGTCTGTCTGCTGTATAAAGTCACGCTTGTGTTTCTGTATGTGTGTCTGTAAAGGCTTGTGTATATGCGTTGATGGTGGTTGTTTGCCAGTCTGTCTGCTGTATATAGTCACGCTTGTATTTCTGTATGTGTGTCTGTAAAGACGTGTGTATATGCGTACATGGTGCTTGTTTGCCAGTCAGTCGAGACCTGCTGTATATTGTCACACTTGTGTTTCTGTATGTGTCTCTGTAAAGACGTGTGTATATGCGTACATGATGGTTGTTTGCCAGTCTGTCTGCTGTATATTGTCACGATTGTGTTTCTGTATGTTTCTCTGTAAAGACGAGTGTATATGCGTACATTGTGGTTGTTTGCCAGTCTGTCTGCTGTATATTGTCACGATTGTGTTTCTGTATGTGTCTCTGTAAAGACGTTTGTATATGCATACATGGTGGTTGTTTGTCAGTATGTCTGTTGTATATAGTCACGCTTGTGTTTCTGTATGTGTCTCTGTAAAGACGTGTGTATATGCGTACATGGTGGTTGTTTGCCAGTATGTCTGCTGTATATTGTCACGATTGTGTTTCTGTATGTGTCTCTGTAAAGGCATGTGTATATACGTACATGGTGGTTGTTTGCCAGTCAGTTGAGACCTGCTATATATTGTCACATTTGTGTTTCTGTATGTGTCTCTGTAAAGACGAGTGTATATGCGTACGTGGTGGTTGTTTGCCAGTATGTCTGCTGTATATTGTCACACTTGTGTTTCTGTATGTGTCTATGTAAAGACGTGTGTATATGCGTACATAGTTGTTGTTTGCCAGTCAGTCGAGACTTCCTGTTTATTGTCACACTTTTGTTTCTGTATGTGTCTCTGTAAAGGCGAGTGTATATGCGTCATGGTGGTTGTTTGCCAGTCTGTCTGCTGTATATTGTCACGATTGTGTTTCTGTATGTGTCTCTGTAAAGGCGAGTGTATATGCGTACATGATGGTTGTTTGCCAGTCTGTCGAGACCTGCTGTATATTGTCACACTAGTGTTTCTGTATGTGTTTCTGTAAAGGCGTGTGCATATGCGTACATGGTGGTTGTTTGCCAGTCAGTCGAGACTTGCTGTATATTGTCATACTTGTGTTTCTGTATGTGTCTCTGTAAAGACGAGTGTATATGCGTACGTGGTGGTTGTTTGCGAGTATGTCTGCTGTATATTGTCACACTTGTGTTTCTGTATGTGTCTCTGTAAAGGCGAGTGTATATGCGTACATGGTGGTTGTTTGCCAGTCCGTCTGCTGTATATTGTCACACTTGTGTTTCTGTATGTGTCTCTGCAAAGGCGTGTGTATATGCGTACATGGTGGTTGTTTGCCAGTCTGTCTGCAGTATATTGTCACACTTGTGTTTCTGTATGTGTCTCTGTAAAGGCGTGTGTATATGCGTACATGGTGGTTGTTTGCCAGTCCGTCTGCTGTATATTGTCATACTTGTGTTTCTGTATGTGTCTCTGTAAAGGCGAGTGTATATGCGTACAAGGTGGTTGTTTGCCAGTCAGTCGAGACCTGCTGTATATTGTCACACTTATGTTTAATTATGTGTCTCTGTAAAGGTCTGTGTATATGCGTATGTAGTGGTTGTTTGCCAGTCTGTCTGCTGTATATTGTCACACTCGTGTTTCTGTTTGTGTGTCTGTAAAGGCGTGTTTATATGCGTACATGGTGGTTGTTTGCCAGTCAGTCGAGACCTGCTGTATATTGTCACACTTATGTTTAATTATGTGTCTCTGTAAAGGTCTGTGTATATGCGTACGTAGTGGTTGTTTGCCAGTCTGTCTGCTGTATATTGTCACACTTGTGTTTCAGTTTGTGTGTCTGTAAAGGCGTGTTTATATGCGTACATGGTTGTTGTTTGCCAGTCTGTCTGCTGTATATTGTCATACTTGTGTTTATGTATGTGTCTCTGTAAAGGCGAGTGTATATGCGTACGTGGTGGTTGTTTGTCAGTCAGTCGAGACCTGCTGAATATTGTCACACTTATGTTTCTGTATGTGTCTCTGTAAAGGCGTGTGTATATGCGTACGTAGTGGTTGTTTGCAAGTCTGTCTGCTGTATATTGTCACACTCGTGTTTCTGTGTGTGTGTCTGTAAAGGCGTGTGTATATGCGTACATGGTGGTTGTTTGCCAGTCCGTCTGCTGTATATTGTCATACTTGTGTTTCTGTATGTGTCTCTGTAAAGGCGAGTGTATATGCGTACATGGTGGTTGTTTGCCAGTCAGTCGAGACCTGCTGTATATTGTCACACTTATGTTTCTGTATGTGTCTCTGTAAAGGTCTGTGTATATGCGTACGTAGTGGTTGTTTGCCAGTCTGTCTGCTGTATATAGTCACACTTGTGTTTCTGTATGTGTCTCTGTAAAGACGCGTGTATATGCGTACATGGTGGTTATTTGTCAGTCTGTCTGCTGTATATAGTCACACTCGTGTTTCTGTATGTGTCTCTGTAAAGGCGTGTGTAAATGCGTAGGTGGTGGTTGTTTGCCAGTCTGTCTGATTTATATTGTCACGCTTGTGTTTCTGTATGTGTCTCTGTAAAGGCGAGTGTATATGCATACATAGTGGTTGTTTGTCAGTCTGTCTGCTGTATATAGTCACACTCGTGTTTCTGTATGTGTCTCTGTAAAGGCGTGTGTAAATGCGTAGGAGGTGGTTGTTTGCCAGTCTGTCTGATTTATATTGTCACGCTTGTGTTTCTGTATGTGTCTCTGTAAAGGCGAGTGGATATGCATACATGGTGGTTGTTTGTCAGTCTGTCTGCTGTATATTATCACACTCGTGTTTCTGTATGTGTTCCTGTAAAGGCGTGTGTATATGCGTACATGGTGGTTGTTTGCCAGTCAGTAGTGACCTGCTGTATATTTTCACATTTGTGTTTCTGTATGTGTCTCTGTAAAGGTCTGTGTATATGCGTACGTAGTGGTTGTTTGCCAGTCTGTCTGCTGTACATAGTCACGCTTGTGTTTCTGTATGTGTCTCTGTAAAGGCGTGTGTATATGCGTACATGGTGGTTGTTTTCCAGTTTGTCTGCTGTATATAGTCACGCTTATGTTTCTGTATGTGTCTCTGTAAAGGTCTGTGTATATGCGTACATGGTGGTTGTTCGCCAGTCTGTCTGCTGTATATAGTCACGCTTGTGTTTCTGTGTGTGTCTCTGTAAAGGCGAGTGTATATGCGTACATGGTGGTTGTTTGCCAGTCAGTCGAGACCTGCTGTCTATAGTCACGATTGTGTTTCTGTATGTGTCTCTGTGAAGGCGTGTGTATATGCGTGCATGGTGGTTGTTTTCCAGTCAGTCTGCTGTATGTAATCACGCTTGTGTTTCTGTATATGTCTCTGTAAAGGTCTGTGTATATGCGTACGTAGTGGTTGTTTGCCAGTCTGTCTGCTGTACATAGTCACGCTTGTGTTTCTGTATGTGTCTCTGTAAAGGCGTGTGTATATGCGTACATGGTGGTTGTTTTCCAGTCTGTTTGCTGTATATAGTCACGCTTGTGTTTCTGTATGTGTGTCTGTAAAGGCGTGTGTATATGCGTACATGGTGGTTGTTTGCCAGTCTGTTTGCTGTATGTAGTCACGCTTGTGTTTCTGTATGTGTCTTTGTAAAGACGTGTGTATATGCGTACATGGTGGTTGTTTGCCAATCTGTCTGCTGTATATAATCTAGCTTGTGTTTCTGTATGTGTCTCTATAAAGGCATTTGTATATGTGTACATACGTGTACGGAAGTACAGAAGTTACTAACATACGGCAAACACGGAACGTTGAATCGGAAGTGATTTAACACTTGTAAAATATGTGAAGGGTGTAAGTCATGCGATCAATGGTAATATCATGGGAACCTCAATCAGGAGAATAGGAACACCGTACCGAATTATACGGGGCTGTCACAGTAGTAGTTTACATACCATAAACCTGGCCATTTGAGCCGCAAGTTCTGTCCGGTGTGTTATCACACCTGGCTGGTTCGCATTGATCTACTTTTGCCCCACCAGTTAAAGTGGCAGCGACGCGACACTCTCCCATATTTTCCACAGTAAGAGTGTTATCTCGACAGTGCTGTTCTTCGAAAAAACATTTGTTTTCTGAAAGGATACAAAGTTACTTTCTGTAACCACATGTATAACCATGCATAACCACGTAATGCGTGTTAAAAAACCCCAAAAGTATCAATCAATTAAGGTATCTCTCTCTCTTCAACTTTTAAAACTGGTAATATTAAACTAATATAACAGTTTTGTATGTATTTTGTTGGTTCGGGGTTTTGTAACTGTTGTTTTGTTGATCAGATAAGTTATAGTAACTATGCCAACAGGTCTTCTAACCGATTGTTAGATGATGTTGATCGTGCACGATACCTCTTCATTTTAATTTTGGGAATGCATTTTAAGACACTGCTATCTGAAACTTCACATTTACACCTGTGAATGTATAACCACGCGTAGATATTATTCTCCAAGTATAACTATCTAAAACTTCATATTTACACCTGTGAATGTATAACCACGCGTAGATATTATTCTCCAAGTATTACTATCTAAAACTTCATATTTACACCTGTGAATGTAAAACCACGCGTAGATATTATTCTCCAATTATTATTTTACGAAAATTCATATTTACACCTGTGAATGTATAACCACGCGTAGATATTAATCTCCAAGTATGACTATCTGAAACTTCATATTTACACCTGTGAATGTATAACCACGCGTAGATATTAATCTCCAAGTATGACTATCTGAAACTTCATATTTACACCTGTGAATGTATAACCACGTGTAGATATTAATCTCCAAGTATGACTATCTGAAACTTCATATTTACACTTGTGAATGTATAACCACGCGTAGATATTATTCTCCAAGTATGACTATTTGAAACTTCATATTTACACCTGTGAATGTTTAACCACGCGTAGATATTATTCTCCAAGTATTAATCTATGAAAATTCATTTTTTTAAGTCAGTTTTGCCGGTGTGGATAAAACTATTAACAATTCACATGGTAAATATAAGTAAACAATTCATATTTCGTAACTTGTGTCAAAGATAGCCAGTAACAGAAACGAAACTGACGGTCTGCATTCATACTTAACTATCATTGCCGGTGTAACATTAAATTTTGACCCCGTTGGAAAATGAACCCAAGGGACATTTTTCAATGATGAAAATTGACTCGGGTCACATTTCAACATTAAATTCTGATCAAAACAGTCGTCGAAAACTGATCAGTGTTAAATTTTGATCAGACATGGGTCCTTTTTTAACGGTTTGTTATATAAGAAAAACATCACATGACTTGTCGCATGTTGCAACTATTAAACATAAGCCATGGTAAGTTTTTCAATCGACATTAAATACACAACATTCGTCTATTATCCATTTATAAAACACAAAATGCCAGATACTGTTTTTATTTCAATTAATAAAATTTCCTTTTAAAAGGAACGACTTGCCTTTTTTTAGTAACTTATAATTATAAGTATTTTGTAGGTAACGATACTTTAATTGGTGTAAGAGCACTTCAGTTGTTGGAATGAGGCAACATGACGGTGGTGTGTGGGAAGGGTGTCCCTCTCCCGCTGGTAGCGGTAATACTACTCTACTTCCGCTATTGGGATACGGGGAACTGCTCCGAAACTTGAATGTTTGATATCTTTAACACTAACTGCTAAAATCTACTAATTTCTTTGAAAATATGGTTGTTACCAACGCCGATGATTTTTTTACTTTTATTAATTAAACACACACGCACGCACGCATGCACGCACACACTTATGTAAAAGCAAATCTCCAACGAGTATCAAACCCAGTACACCGCAGGTCAAGACGCAAAGGATCGAATCATGCATCCTAGTGAGGTTTACGGGGGATATGTTGAGTATTTACACCTCTTTTTTTTTTTTTTTTTTTTTTTTTTTACTTTAAAACGCTTTTATTAAGGAAACACACACACAGACACACAAGAAACTTAAGAATAAACATAAGATGTATTAAAAAGTGAATCTTAATCGAGTTTCACTCCCAGTACAACGAGCCAATACGTAGAAGAGAGTGTCCCCCACCAATCCTGCAAATTTGGGTAGGTGGTGTGTGTATGCCAGTGGTCTAGCTTGGTCAAAGTAAACCTGCAGGTCTAAAAATTTTGATGGAGGCTCTGAGGTACTCTGTTATATTTTTTTTAAATGTTAATGACCAATGGTGCATGACCAGGGACTTTGTGTGTATTTGTCTATGTAAAACAAATATCAATTACTTTTATTTTTCTTTGAAAAGTGCAGGCCTTGGTGTGCCATATACAGTGTTTTATGTATCTTGCAGCTACACCGTTAAGGATAAGCCCTACGATATTGCAGGAACAAAACAAATTGCAATTAATCAGATGTATCCTAATGTTTTCAATCTTCTCTGTGACGAAGAAGACTTACGAGGAAGGTAACTTGCGAACGTAAGACGCCGATGCCCGGGTAACAAAGAGAAAGAGGCAGAAAGAGAGAGAGAGAGAGAGAGAGAGAGAGAGAGAGAGAGAGAGAGAGAGAGAGAGAGAGAGAGAGATTCTTAACTTGTGAAACAACAACCACACTAATGAAAGGCAATTTCAACAAACACCATTCCGATACACGTGTTATCACCATGGAAACAATGTATCTATAGCATACCGGCCATATATATATATATCGTATACCAACATTTTCCGGTTATTATTCACACTTTTTATCCACGAGAACATTCAAATGTAAAATAGAAGTTTTCAATGTTGAATTGTGGTCCGGTCGATTATTCGGTCAGTTTCCAACTGTTGTTAATCAGATTTTAATGAGGGTCAGTTTTTAACGTGTGAGTGGGTCATTAAATAACGGTCGGGGTCAGTTTTCAATGTTAAAAATGGATCACTCATCCGCTGAAAAGTGATACATAGGGTTATTTTTCAACGGGGTTAAAATTTAATGTTACACCGGATGTCCCTTTAACGCACTGAACGCCTTTGTACTAGGTAATGGGGATAACAATTTTAGGAACATCTAGTGACACGTTTTACTGTCGAGCCTAGTCAAAATATGCTATTTTCAAGGTAAAACCAGTTGATGTAATTTGTATTTAATTATATATTTTTTTTTTATATTTTGTATAAATTCAAACTAAAAATTAAAATCTTAAACATTAACATACTGTATGTTTGTCCATCTGAGCCACAGATTGGATAGTAGCCATCATCCGAGGTACATCGCATGGTACACTTGTCGGTACTTGTCTGGGTGTTGGTGCTGGAACTACAGCGTCCTGCGCTGACGATGGTTACACTTCTATCGGAATCACGACACAGAGCAACGAGGAACTCGCATTTTGACGCTGAAAACACCAGCCGCATGTATCAGTTGTCTAGTCTAGTTGTTAACACGAATTATGATATATATTTAATTTAGCCCCGGGGTGATGTGGGGGAGGGGGCACTTGACCTGAAAATGGGTACATATGTGCCCTATAAACTTCAAAAATAGGCACAAACTCTGCATTACAGCCTAAAATTTGGTGGTCAAAACTCTACATTCAAATCAATGATAGGGGTAGAAACTCTACATTTAAAAGTTATATAGGGCCCAAAACTTTTAATATAATTTAAATAAAACTTTGTCTACACAATGGCATAAACTCTGTCTTAGCCTGGAGTTTCTGGGCAGGAGGGGATTAAACCCCTGATTGATAAAGGGGACACAAGTCTACATTATGCGCCCATTGCATGCTTAGTCTCAAGTATAATAACCAACAGTAAGGTTGGGAGCCGTGGTGTGCACACATAGTCTCAAGTATAATGCCAAACATATAGGTGGATAGTCGTGGTGTGCACGCATGGTCTCAAGTATAATGCCAAGCATATAGATGGATGACCGTGGTGTGCACACATAGTCTAAAGAATTATGCCAAACATATTGGTGGATGGCCGTGGTGTGCACGCATAGTCTCAAGTATAATGCCAAACATAAAGGTGGATGACCGTGGTGTGCACGCATAGTCTCAAGTATAATGCCAAACATATAGGTGGATGACCGTGGTGTGCACGCATAGTCTCAAGTATAATGCCAAACATATAGGTGGATGACCGTGGTGTGCAAGCATAGTCTCAAGTATAATGCCAAACATATAGGTGGATGACCGTGGTGTGCACGCATAGTCTCAAGTATAATGTCAAACATATAGGTGGATGACCGTGGTGTGCACGCATAGTCTCAAGTATAATGCCAAACATATAGGTGGATGACCGTGGTCTGCACGCATAGTCTCAAGTATAATGCCAAACATATAGGTGGATAGCCGTGGTGTGCACGCATAGTCTCAAGTATAATGCCAAACATATAGGTGAATAGACGTGGTGTGCACGCATAGTCTCCAGTATAATGCCAAACATATAGGTGGATAGCCGTGGTTTGCACGCATAGTCTCAAGTATAATGCCAAACATATAGGTGGATAGCTGAGGTCTGCACGCATGGTCTCAATAATAATGCCAAACATATAGGTGGATAGCCTAGGTGTGCACGCATAGTCTCAAGTATAATGCCAAACATATAGGTGGATAGCCGTGATGTGCACGCATAGTCTCAAGTATAATGTCCAACATGTAGGTGGATGACCGTGGTCTGCACGCATAGTCACAGGTTTAATGCAAAACATATAGGTGGATAGCCGTGGTGTGCACGCATAGTCTCAAGTATAATGCCAAACATACAGGTGGATGACCGTGTTCTGCACGCATAGTTTCAAGTATAATGCAAAACATATACTAGTAGGTGGATAGCAGTGGTGTGCCCGCATAGTCCCAAGATATAGGTTGTCAGTCGTGGTGTGCACGCATCGTCTTAAGTATAATACCCAACATGTAGGTGGATGACCGTGGTCTGCACGCATAGTCACAGGTTTAATGCAAAACATATAATTGGATAGCCGTGGTGTGCACGCATGGGATCAAGTATAATGCCAAACGTATAGGTGGATAGCCGTGGTGTGCACGCATAGTCTCAAGTATAATGTCAAACATATAGGTGGATGACCGTGGTATGCACGCATAGTCTCAAGTATATACCCAACATATAGGTGGATGGCCGTGGTGTGCACGCGTAGTCTCAAGTATAATGCTAAACATATAGGTGGGTAGCTGTGGTCTGCACGCATGGTCTCAAGAATAATGCCAAACATATAGGTGGATAGCCTAGGTGTGCACGCATAGTCTCAAGTATAATGCCAAACATATAGGTGGATAGCCGTGGTGTGCATGCATGGTCTCAAGTATAATGACAAACATTTAGGTGGATAGCCGTGGTCTGCACGCAAAGTTTCAAGAATAATGCCAAATATATAGGTGGATAGCCGTGGTGTGCACGCATAGTCTCAAGTATAATACCCAACATATAGGTGGATAGCCGCGGTCTGCACGCATAGTCTCAAGTATAATGCCCAACAACTAGGTCGATGGCCGTCGTGAGCACGCATAGTTTCAAGTATAATGCCCAGCAGACAGGTGGATAGCCGTGGTGTGCACGCATAGTCTCAATTTTAATTCCTAACAACTAGGTCGATGGTCGTCGTGAGCACGCATAGTTTCAAGTATAATGCACAACAGATAGGTGGTTAGCCGTGGTACGCACGCAACAGTTTCAAGTATAATACGCATAAGTTAGGTGGATGGCCGTGGTATGTACGCATAGTTTCAAGTATAATGCCTAACAGATAGATGGATAGCCTAGGTGTGCACGCATAGTCTCAAGTATAATGCCAAACATATAGGTGGATAGCCGTGATGTGCACGCATAGTCTCAAGTATAATGTCCAACATGTAGGTGGATGACCGTGGTCTGCACGCATAGTCACAGGTTTAATGCAAAACATATAGGTGGATAGCCATGGTGTGCACGCATGAGCTCAAGTATAATGCCAAACGTATAGGTGGATAGCCGTGGTGTGCACGCATAGTCTCAAGTATAATGCCAAACATACAGGTGGATGACCGTGTTCTGCACGCATAGTTTCAAGTATAATGCCAAACATATACTAGTAGGTGGATAGCCGTGGTGTGCCCGCATAGTCCCAAGATATAGGTTGACAGCCGTGGTGTGCACGCATAGTCTCAAGTATAATACCCAACATGTAGGTGGATGACCGTGGTCTGCATGCATAGTCACAGGTTAAATGCAAAACATGTAGTTGGATAGCCGTTGTGTGCACGCATGGGCTCAAGTATAATGCCAAACGTATAGGTGGATAGCCGTGGTGTGCACGCATAAGTCTCAAGTATAATATCAAACATATACGTGGATGGCCGTGGTGTGCACGCATAGTCTCAAGTATATACCCAACATATAGGTGGATGGCCGTGGTGTGCACGCATAGTCTCAAGTATAATGCCAAACATATAGGTGGGTAGCTGTGATCTGCACGCATGGTCTCAAGAATAATGCCAAACATATAGGTGGATAGCCTAGGTGTGCACGCATAGTCTCAAGTATAATGCCAAACATATAGGTGGATAGCCGTGGTGTGCATGCATGGTCTCAAGTATAATGACAAACATTTAGTTGGATAGCCGTGGTCTGCACGCAAAGTTTCAAGAATAATGCCAAATATATAGGTGGATAGCCGTGGTCTGCACGCAAAGTTTCAAGAATAATGCCAATTATATAGGTGGATAGCCGTGGTGTGCACGCATAGTCTCAAATATAATGCCAAACATATAGGTGGATGACCGTGGTCTGCACGCATAGTCTCAAGTATAATGCCAAACATATAGGTGGATAGCCGTGGTGTGCACGCATAATCTCAAGTATAATGCCAAACATATAGGTGGATAGCCGTGGTGTGCACGCATAGTCTCAAGTATAATGCCAAACATATAGGTGGATGACCGTGGTGTGCACACATAGTCTCAAGTACAATGCCAAACATATAGGTGGATAACCGTGGTGTGCACGCATGGTCTCAAGTATAATGCCAAACATATAGGTGGATGACCGTGGTGTGCACGCATAGTCTCAAGTATAATGCCAAACATATAGGTGGATGACCGTGGTGTGCACACATGGTCTCAAGTATAATGCCAAACATATAGGTGGATAGCCGTGGTGTGCACGCATGGTCTCAAGTATAATGACAAACATAAAGGTGGATAGCCGTGGTGTGCACGCATAGTCTCAAGTATAATGCCCAACAACTAGGTCGATGACCGTTGTGTGAACGCATTGTCTCAAGTATAATGTCCAACAGTAAGGTGGATAGTCGTGGTGTGCACGCATAGTCTTAATTTTAATTCCCAACAACTAGGTCGATGGTCGTCGTGAGCACGCATAGTTTCAAGTATAATGCCCAACAGATAGGTGGTTAGCCGTGGTACGCACGCAACAGTTTCAAGTATAATACGCATAAGTTAGGTGGATGGCCGTGGTATGTACGCATAGTTTCAAGTATAATGCCTAACAGATAGATGGATAGCCGTGGTGTGCACGCAACAGTTTCAAGTATAATACTCAAAAGTTATGTGAATGGCCGTGGTATATACGCAACAGATTCAAGTAAAATGATCAACAGTTAGGTGGATAGCCGTGGTGTGCACGCATAGTCTCAAGTTTGATGCTCAACAACTAGGTGGATAGCCTTGGTGTGTACGCAACAGTTTCAAGTACAATGGCCATTAGATAGGTGGAAAGCCGTGGTGTGTACGAAACAGTTTCAAGTATAATGGCCATTAGTTACGTGGATAGCCGTGGTGTGAACGCATAGTCTCAAGTGCAATGGCCATTTGATAGGTGAATAGCCATGGTGTGTACAAAACAATTTCAAGTATAATGGCCATTAGTTAGGTGGATAGCCGTGGTGTGAACGCATAGTCTCAAGTACAATGGCCATTAGATAGGTGAATAGCCGTGGTGTGTACGAAACAGTTTCAAGTATAATGGCCATTAGTTAGATAGATAGCCGTGGTGTGAACGCATAGTCTCAAGTACAATGGCCATTAGATAGGTGAATAGCCATGGTGTGTACGGAACAATTTCAAGTATAATGGCCATTAGTTAGGTGGATAGCCGTGGTGTGAACGCATAGTCTCAAGTACAATGGCCATTAGATAGGTGAATAGCCGTGGTGTGTACGAAACAGTTTCAAGTATAATGGCCATTAGTTAGGTCGATAGCCGTGGTGTGAACGCATAGTCTCAAGTACAATGGCCATTAGATAGGTGAATAGCCATGGTGTGTACGAAACAGTTTCAAGTATAATGGCCATTAGTTAGGTGGATAGCCGTGGTGTGAACGCATAGTCTCAAGTACAATGGCCATTAGATAGGTGAATAGCCGTGGTGTGTACGAAAGAGTTTCAAGTATAATGGCCATTAGTTAGGTGGATAGCCGTGGTGTAAACACATAGTCTCAAGTACAATGCCAAACATATAGGTAGTTGACCGTGGTGTGCATGCATAGTCTCAAGTATAATGCCAAACATATAGGTGGATAGCCGTGGTCTGCACGCATGGTCTCAAGTATAATGCCAAACATATAGGTGGTTGACCGTGGTGTGAACGCATAGTCTCAAGTACAATGGCCATTTGATAGGTGAATAGCCGTGGTGTTTACGAAACAGTTTCAAGTATAATGCCAAATAGTTAAGTGGAAAGCCGTTGTGTGCACGCATATTCCAAGTTCAATGTCCATTAGATAGGTTGAAAGCCGAGGTGTGCACGCATAGTCTCAAGCACAATGACCATTAGATAGGTGGATAGCCGTGGTGTGTACGAAACAGTCTCAAGTATAATGCCAAACAGTTAAGTGGAAATCCGTGGTGTGCACGCATATCCCAAGTTCAATGTCCATTAGATAGGTGAAAAGCCGAGGTGTGCACGCATAGTCTCAAGCACAATGGCCATTAGATAGGTGGATAGCCGTGGTGCGTACGAAACAGTTTCAAGTATAATGCCAAACAATAAGGTGGATAGCCTCGGTGTGCACGCATAGTCTCAAGTACAATGGCCATTAAATAGGAGGATAGCCGTGGTGTGCCCGCATTGTCTGAAGTATAATGTTCAATAGATAGGTGGATAGCCGTGGTGTGCACGCATTTTCTGGAGTATAATGATCAACAGTTATGTGGATAGCCGTGGTGTGTAAGTATAGTCTCAAGTACAATGACCATTAGATAGGTGGATAGCCGTGGTGTGTACGCATAGTCTCAAGTTTAATGCCCAACAACTAGGTGGATAGCCGTGGTATGCACGCATAGTTTCAAATGTAATAGCCAACAGTTAGGTGGATAGCCGTGGTGTACATGCATAGTCTCAAGTTTAATGCCCAACAACTAGGTGGATAGCCGTGGTATGCACGCATAGTTTCAAATATAATTGCCAACAGCAAGGTGGATAGCTGTGGTGTGTACGTAACAGTTTGAAGTATAAAACCCAACAGATTGGTGGATAGCCGTGGTGTGCACACAGAGTCTCAAGTATAATGCCTAACAGATAGATGGATAGCTGTGGTGTAAATGCGGTGGATGGCCATGGTGTGTACGCATAGTCAGGAGTATAATGCCCAACAGATAGGTGGATCACGTTGGTTTGTGCGCATAGTCACAAGTATAATGCCAAACAGATAGGTGGATAGCCGTGGTATGCACGCAGAGTCTGAAATATAATGGCCAACAGTTAGGTAGCTGTGGTGTTTACGTAGAGTCTCAAGTACAATAGCCATTAGATAGGTGAATAGCCGTGGTGTGTACGCAACAGTTTCAAGTATAAATCCCAACAGTAAGGTGGATAGACAGGTGTGCATGCATAGTCTCAAATATAATGCCAAAATGATAGGTGGATAGCAGTGGTTTGTACGCATTGTCTGGAGTATAATGCCAAAACAGATAGGTGGATCACGTTGGTTTGTGCGCATAGTCACAAGTATAATGCCCAACAACTAGGTGGATAGCCGTGGTGTGTTCGTATAGTCTCAAGTAAAATGGCCATTAGATAGGTGGATAGCCGTGGTGTGTACGCATAGTTTCAAATATAAAACCCAACAGTTAGGTGGAAAGTCGTGGTGTGCACGCTTAGTCTCAAGTACAATGGCCATTAGATAGGTGGACAGACGTTGTGCACACGCATAGTCTAAAGTATAATGCCAAACAGATAGGTGGATAGCCGTGGTGTGCACGCATAGTCTCAAGAACAATTGCCATAAGATAGGTGGATAGCCGTGGTTTGTACGCATAATCACAAGTATAATGACACACAGATAGGTGGATAGCCGTGGTAAACACGCATAGTCTCAAATTTCATGCCAAACAACTAGGTGGAAAGCCTTGGTGTGCACACATAGTCTCAAGTTTAATACCCAACAAGTAGTTGGGTATCCGTGGTATGTAAATATAAAGGCAAACAGATAGGTGGACAGCCGTGGTGTATACGCATAGCCTCAAGTATAATATCCAACAGATAGGTAGATGGCCGTGTTGTGCTCGCAACAGTTTCATGTATAATACCTAAAAAATTAGGTGGACGGCCGTGGTGTATACGCAACAGTTTCAAGTAATATACAACAGTCAGGTTTGAGAGCCGTGGTGTGCACGCAGTCTCAAGTTTAATGATCAACAGTTAGGTGGATAACCGTGGTGTGCACGCATAGTCTAAAGTATAATGATCAACAGTTAGGTGGACAGCTGTGGTATGTACGCATAGTCTCAAGTACAATGGCCATTAGATAGGTGGATATTCGTGGTGTGTACGCGTAGTCTCAAGTATAATGCTAAACAGATAGGTGGATAGCCGTGGTGTACACGCATAGTCTCAAGTACAATGGCCATTAGATAGATTGACAGCTGTGGTGTGCACGCATAGTCTCATGTAAAATGGTCAACAGTTAGGTGGACAGCTGTGATATGTACACATAGTCTTAAGTACAATGGCCATTAGACAGGTGGATATTCGTGGTGTGTACGCGTAGACTCAAGTATAATGCCAAACAGATAGGTGGATAGCCGTGGTGTACACGCATAGTCTCAAGTACAAAGGCCATTAGATACATGGATAGCCGTGGTATGCACGCATAGTTTCAAGTACAATGATGAACAGTTAAGGTTACTATCTTGGTGTGCAAGCATAGTCGCAAGTATAATGCCCAACAGATACGTGGATAGCCGTGGTGTGCACGCATTGTCTGAAGTTTAATGCCCAACAGAAACATGGAAAGTCATGGTGTGTACTCCTCAGTTTCAAGTATAATGCCCAACAGTTAGGTGGATAGCCGTCGTGTGTACGTATAGTCGCTAGTAAAATGCCAAACAGATAGGTGGATATCCTTGGTATGCACGCATTGTCTGAAGTATCATGCCCAACAGATAGTTGTATAGTCGTGGTGTGTACGCATATTTGCAAGTATAATGCCCGACAGATAGGTGGATAGCCGTGGTGTGCACGCAACAGTTTCAAGTATAATGCCCAACAGATAGGTGGATAGCTGTGGTGTACACGCAAAGTCTTAAGCCTAATGTCCAACAGATAGGTGGATATACGTGGTGTGAACGCCTAGTCTTAAATATAATGTCAAACAGATAGGTGGATGGCCGTGGTGTGCACGCGTAGTCTGAATTATAATGCCCAACAGATAGGTGGATAGCAGTGTTGTACACGCATAGTCTGACTTATAATGCTAAACAGATAGGTGGATAGCCGTGTTGGGCACGCATAGTCTTAAGTATAATGGCCAACAGATAGGTTTATAGCCGTGGTGTGTACGCCTAGTCGTAAGTATAATGTCCAACAGTTAGGTGAATATCCGTGGTGTGCACGCCTTGTCTTCAGTATAATGTACAAGCAGTAAGGTGGATTGCCGTGGTGTGCACGCATAGTCTCAAGTATAATGTCCAACAGATAGGTGGATGGCCGTGGTGTGCACGTATAGTCTTAAGTATAATGTCAAACAGATAGGTGGATAGCCGTGGTGTGCCGGCATAGTCTTAAGTATAATGTCTAACAGGTAGGTGGATAGCCGTGGTGTGCACGCATAGTCTTAAGTATAATGTCTAACAGGTAGTGGATAGCCGTGGTGTGCCGGCATAGTCTTAAGTATAATGACAAACAGATAGGTGGATGGCCGTGGTGTGCACGCATAGTCTTAAGTATAATGTCCAACAGGTAGGTGGATGGCCGTGGTGTGCACGCATAGTCTTAAGTATAATGTCCAACAGGTAGGTGGATAGCAGTGGTGTGCCGACATAGTCTTAAGAAAAATGTCAAACAGATAGGTGGATCGCATTGCACGCATAGTCTTAAGTATAATGTCCAACAGGTAGGTCTATGGCCGTTGTGTACACGCATAGTCTTAAGAATAATGTCCAACAGGCAGGTGGATGGCCGTTGTATGCATGCATATTCTTAAGTATAATGTCAAACAGATAGGTGGAAATCTGTGACGTGCACGCATAGTCTTAAGAATAATGTCCAACAGGTAGGTGGATGGCCGTTGTGTGCACCATAGTCTGAAGTATAATGTCAAACAGTGACGTGGATGGCCGTGGTGTGCACGCATAGTCTTAAGTATAATGTCTAACAGGTAGGTGGATGGCCGTTGTGTGCACGCATAGTCTTAAGTATAATGTCCAACAGGTAGGTGGATAGCCGTGATGTGCACGCATAGTATTAAATATAATGTCATACAGATAGGTGGATGGCCATGTGTGCATGCATAGTCTAAAGTATAATGTCAAACAGGTAGGTGGATAGACGTGGTGTCCACGCATAGTCTTAAGTATAATGTCAAACAGATAGGTGGATGGCCGTGGTGTGCACGCATAGTCTTAAAAAATGTCCAACAGAAAGGTGGATAGCCGTGGAGTGCACGAACAATCTTTAGTATAATGTCATACAGATAGGTGGATGGCCATGTGTGCACGCATAGTCTTAAGAATAATGTCCAACAGGTAGGTGGATGGCCGTTGTGTGCACCATAGTCTGAAGTATAATGTCAAACAGTTACGTGGATGGCCGTGGTGTGCACGCATAGTCTTAAGTATAATGTCTAACAGGTAGGTGGATGGCCGTTGTGTGCACGCATAGTCTTAAGTATAATGTCCAACAGGTAGGTGGATAGCCGTGATGTGCACGCATAGTATTAAATATAATGTCATACAGATAGGTGGATGGCCATGTGTGCATGCATAGTCTAAAGTATAATGTCAAACAGGTAGGTGGATAGCCGTGGTGTCCACGCATAGTCTTAAGTATAATGTCAAACAGATAGGTGGATGGCCGTGGTGTGCACGCATAGTCTTAAAAAATGTCCAACAGTTAGGTGGATAGCCGTGGCGTGCACGAACAATCTTTAGTATAATGTCAAATAAATAGGTGGATGGCCGTGGTGTGCAAGCAAAGTCTTAAGTATAATGTCAAACAGGTAGGTGGATGGCCCTGGTGTGCCGGCATAGTCTTAAGTATAATGTCCAACAGGTAGGTGGATGGCCGTTGTGTGCATGCAAAGTCTTAAGTATAATATCCAACAGTTAGATGGCCGTGGTGTGCACGCATAGTCTTAAGTATAATGTCCAACAGGTAGGTGGATAGCCGTGGTGTGCACGCATAGTCTTCAGTATAATGTCAAACAGGTAGGTGGATGGCCCTGGTGTGCACGCATAGTCTTAAGTATAATGTCCAACAGGTAACTGGATAGTCGTGGTGTGCACGCATAGTCTTAAGTATAATGTCAAACAGATAGGTGGATGGCCGTGGTGTGCACGCATAGTCTTAAGTATAATGTCAAACAGATACGTGGATGGCCGTGGTGTGCACGCATAGTCTTAAGTATAATGTCTAACAGGTAGGTGGATGGCCGTTGTGTGCACGCATAGTCTTAAGTATAATGTCAAACAGATAGGTGGATGGCCGTGGTGTGCACGCATAGTCTAAAGTATAATGTCAAACATGTAGGTAGATAGCCGTGTTGTGCACGCATAGTCTTAAGTATAATGTCAAACAGATAGGTGGATGGCCGTGGTGTACACGCATAGTCTAAGGTATAATGTCAAACAGATAGGTGGATGGCCTTGCACACATAGTCTTAAGTATAATGTCCAACAGGTAGGTGGATGGCCGTGGTGTGCACGCATTGTCTTAAGTATAATGTCCAACAGGTAGGTTGATGGCCGTGGTGTGCACGCATTTTCTTAAGTATAATGTCCAACAGGTAGGTGGATGGCCGTGGTATGCATGCATAGTCTTAAGTATAATGTCAAACAGATAGGTGTATAGCCGTGACGTGCACGCATAGTCTTAAGTATAATATCCAACAGGTATGTGGATGGCCGTTTTCTGCACGCATAGTCTCAAGTATAATGTCCAACAGTTAGTTGGATAGCCGTGGTGTGCATGCATAGTCTAAAGTATAATGTCAAACAGATATGTGGATGGCCGTGCTGTGCACGCATAGTTTTAAGTATAATGTCAAATAGATAGGTGGATGGCCGTGGTGTGCACGCATAGTCTTAAGTATAATGTCGAACAGGTAGGTGGATGGCCGTTGTGTGCACGCATAATCTTAAGTATAATGTCAAACAGATAAGTGGATGGCCGTGGTGTGCACGCCTTGTCTTCAGTATAATGTCAAACAGGTAGGTGGATGGCCGTGGTGTGCACTCATAGTCTTAAGTATAGTGTCCAACAGGTAGGTGGATAGCCGTGGTGTGCAAGCATAGTCTTAAGTATAACGTCAAACAGATAGGTGGATCGCCATGGTGTGCACGCTTAGTCTTAAGTATAATGTGCAACAGGTAGGTGGATGGCCGTGGTGTAAACGCATAGTCTTAAATATAATGTCCAACAGATAGGTGGATGGTCGTGGTGTACACGCAAAGTCTTAAATACAATGTCCAAAAGATAGGTGGATAGCCGTGGCGTGCATGAACAGTCTTAAGTATAATGTCAAATAGATAGGTGGATGGCCGTGGTGTGCACGCATAATCTTAAGTATAATGTCCAACAGGTAGGTGGATGGCCGTTGTGTGCACGCAAAGTCTTAAGTATAATGTCCAACAGTTAGGTGGATGGCCGTGGTGTGCACGCATAGTCTTCAATATAATGTCAAACAGGTAAGTGGATGGCCCTGGTGTGCACGCATACTCTTAAGTATAATGTCCAACAGGTAGGTGGATAGCCGTGGTGTGCACGCATAGTCTTAAGTATAATGTCAAACAGATAGTTGGATGGCCTTACACGCATAGTCTTAAGTTTAATGTCGAACAGGTAGGTCCATGGCTGTGGTGAACACGCATGGTATTAAGTATAATGTCCAACAGGTAAGTGGATATCCGTGGTATGCATGCATAGTCTTAAGTATAATGTCAAACAGATAGGTGGATAGCCGTGACGTGCACGCATAGTCTTAAGTATAATGTCCAACCGGTATGTGGATGGCCGTGTCAACGCTTAGTCTCAAGTATAATGTCCAACAGTTAGGTGGATAGCCGTGGTGTGCACGCATAGTCTTAAGTATAATGTCAAACAGATAGGTGGATAGCCGTGGTGTGCACGCAAAGTCTTAAGTGTAATGTCCACAAGGTAGGTGGATGGCGGTGGTGTGCACGCATTGTCTTAAGTTTAATGTCAAACAGATAGGTGGATGGCCGTGGTGTGCACGTATAGTCTTAAGTATAATGTAAAACAGATACGTGGATGGCCGTGGTGTGCACGCATAGTCTTAAGTATAATGTCAAACAGATAGGTGGATGGCCGTGGTGTGCACGTATAGTCTTAAGTATAATGTGAAACAGATAAGTGTATGGCGGTGGTGTGCACGCATAGTCTTAAGTATAATGTCAAAGAGATAGGTGGATGGCCGTGGTGTGCACGTATAGTCTTAAGTATAATGTCAAACAGATAGGTGGATGGCGGTGGTGTGCACGCATAATCTTAAGTTTAATGTCAAAAAGATAGGTGGATAGCCGTTGTGTGCACGCATAGTTTTAAGTATAATGTCAAACAGATAGGTGGATGGCGGTGGTGTGCACGCATAGTCTTAAGTATAATGTCAAACAGATAGGTGGATGGCGTTGGTGTGCATGCATAGTCTTAAGTATAATGTCTAACAGGAAGGTGGATATCCGTGGTGTGCACGCATAGTCTTAAGTATAATGTCAAACAGATAAGTGGATGGCCGTGGTGTGCACGCATAGTCTTAAGTATAATGTCAAACAGATAGGTGGATAGCCGTGGTGTGCACGCATAGTCTTAAATTTAATGTTAAACAGATAAGTGGATGGCCGTGGTGTGCACGCATAGTCTTAAGTATAATGTCCAACAGGTAGGTGAATGGCCGTGGTGTGCACGCATTGTCTTAAGTATAATGTCAAACAGGGAGGTTGATGGCCCTGGTGTGCACGCATTTTCTTAAGTATAATGTCCAACAGGTAGGTGGATGGCCGTGGTATGCATGCATAGTCTTAAGTATAATGTCAAACAGATAGGTGGATAGCCGTGACGTGCACGCGTAGTCTTAAGTATAATATCCAACAGGTATGTGGATGGCCGTTTTCTGCACGCATAGTCTCAAGTATAATGTCCAACAGTTAGTTGGATAGCCGTGGTGTGCATGCATAGTCTTAAGTATAATGTCAAACAGATAGGTGGATGGCCGTTCTGTGCACGCATAGTTTTAAGTATAATGTCAAATAGATAGGTGGATGGCCGTGGTGTGCACGCATAGTCTTAAGTATAATGTCGAACAGGTAGGTGGATGGCCGTTGTTTGCACGCATAATCTTAAGTATAATGTCAAACAGATAGGTGGATGGCCGTTGTGTGCACGCCTTGTCTTCAGTATAATGTCAAACAGGTAGGTGGATGGCCGTGGTGTGCACTCATAGTCTTAAGTATAGTGTCCAACAGGTAGGTGGATAGCCGTGGTGTGCAAGCATAGACTTAAGTATAATGTCAAACAGAGAGGTGGATCGCCATGGTGTGAACGCTTAGTCTTAAGTATAATGTGCAACAGGTAGGTGGATGGCCGTGGTGTAAACGCATAGTCTTAAATATAATGTCCAACAGATAGGTGGATGGCCGTGGTGTACACGCAAAGTCTTAAATACAATGTCCAAAAGATAGGTGGATAGCCGTGGCGTGCATGAAGAGTCTTAAGTATAATTTCAAATAGATAGGTGGATGGCCGTGGTGTGCACGCATAATCTTAAGTAAAATGTCCAACAGGTAGGTGGATGGCCGTTGTGTGCACGCAAAGTCTTAAGTATAATGTCCAACAGTTAGGTGGATGGCCGTGGTGTGCACGCATAGTCTTTAATATAATGTCAAACAGGTAAGTGGATGGCCCTGGTGTGCACGCATACTCTTAAGTATAATGTCCAACAGGTAGGTGGATAGCCGTGGTGTGCACGCATCGTCTTAAGTATAATGTCAAACAGATAGTTGGATGGCCTTACACGCATAGTCTTAAGTTTAATGTCGAACAGGTAGGTCCATGGCTGTGGTGAACACGCATAGTATTAAGTATAATGTCCAACAGGTAAGTGGATGTCCGTGGTATGCATGCATAGTCTTAAGTATAATGTCAAACAGATAGGTGGATAGCCGTGACGTGCACGCATAGTCTTAAGTATAATGTCCAACCGGTATGTGGATGGCCGTGTCAACGCTTAGTCTCAAGTATAATGTCCAACAGTTAGGTGGATAGCCGTGGTGTGCACGCATAGTCTTAAGTATAATGTCAAACAGATAGGTGGATAGCCGTGGTGTGCACGCAAAGTCTTAAGTGTAATGTCCACAAGGTAGGTGGATGGCGGTGGTGTGCACGCATTGTCTTAAGTATAATGTCAAACAGATAGGTGGATGGCCGTGGTGTGCACGTATAGTCTTAAGTATAATGTAAAACAGATACGTGGATGGCCGTGGTGTGCACGCATAGTCTTAAGTATAATGTCAAACAGATAGGTGGATGGCCGTGGTGTGCACATATAGTCTTAAATATAATGTGAAACAGATAAGTGTATGGCGGTGGTGTGCACGCATAGTCTTAAGTATAATGTCAAAGAGATAGGTGGATGGCCGTGGTGTGCACGTATAGTCTTAAGTATAATGTCAAACAGATAGGTGGATGGCGGTGGTGTGCACGCATAATCTTAAGTTTAACGTCAAAAAGATAGGTGGATAGCCGTTGTGTGCACGCATAGTTTTAAGTATAATGTCAAACAGATAGGTGGATGGCGGTGGTGTGCACGCATAGTCTTAAGTATAATGTCAAACAGATAGGTGGATGGCGTTGTTGTGCATGCATAGTCTTAAGTATAATGTCTAACAGGTAGGTGGATATCCGTGGTGTGCACGCATAGTCTTAAGTATAATGTCAAACAGATAAGTGGATGGCCGTGGTGTGCACGCATAGTCTTAAGTATAATGTCAAACAGATAGGTGGATAGCATCGGTGTGCACGCATAGTCTTAAGTTTAATGTTAAACAGATAAGTGGATGGCCGTGGTGTGCACGCATAGTCTTAAGTATAATGTCCAACAGGTAGGTGGATGGCCGTGGTGTGCACGCATAGTCTTATGTATAATGTCAAACAGATAAGTGGATGGCCGTGGTGTGCACGCATAGTCTTAAGTATAATGTCCAACAGGTAGGTGACCGGCCGTGGTGTGCACGTATAGTCTTTAGTATAATGGCAAACAGATAGGTGGATAGCCTTTGTGTGCACGCATAGTCTTAAGTATAATGTCCAACAGGTAGGTGGATGGCCGTGGTGTGCACGTATAGTATTAAGTATAATGTCAAACAGATAAGTGGATGGCTGTGGTGTACACGCATAGTCTTAAGTATAATGTCAAACAGATAAGTGGATGGCCGTGGTGAACACGCATAGTCTTAAGTATAATGTCAAACAGATAAGTGGATAACCGTGGTGTGCACGTATAGTCTTAAGTATAATGTCAAACAGATAAGTGGATAGCGGTGGTGTGCACGCATAGTCTTAAGTATAATGTCAAAGAGATAGGTGGATGGCCGTTGTGTGCACGCATAGTCTAAAGTATAATGTCAAACAGGTAGGTGGATAGCCGTGGTGTGCATGCATAGTCTTAAGTATAATGTCCAACAGGTAGGTGGATGGCCGTGGTGTGCACGCATAGTCTTAAGTATAATGTCCAACATGTAGGTGGATAGCCGTTGTGTGCACGCATAGTCTTAAATATAATGTCCAACAGGTAGGTCGATTGCCTTGGTGTGCACGAACAGTCTTAAATAAAATGTCCAACAGGCAGGTGGATAGCCGTGGTGTGCACGCATAGTCTTAAGTATAATGTCCAACAGGTAGGTGGATGGCCGTGGTGTACACGCATAGTCTTAAGTATAATGTCCAACAGATAGGTGGATAGCCGTGGTGTGCACGCATTGTCTAAAGTGTAATGTCAAACAGATAGGTGGATGGCCGTGGTGTGCACGCATAGTCTTAAGTATAATATCAAACAGATAGGTGGATGGCCGTGGTGTGCACGCATAGTCTTAAGTATAATGTCCAACAGGTAGGTGGATGGCCGTGGTGTACACGCATAGTCTTAATTATAATGTCAAACAGATAGGTGGGTAGCCGTGGTGTGCACGCATTGTCTAAAGTGTAATGTCAAACAGATACGTGGATGGCCGTTGTGTGCACGGATAGTCTTAAGTATAATGTGCTACAGATAGGTGGATGGCCGTTGTGTGCACGCATAGTATTAAGTATAATGTCCAACAGGTATGTAAATAGCCGTGGTATGCACGCATAGTCTTAAGTATAATGTCAAACAGATAGGTGGATATCCGTGATGTGTACGAATATTCTTAAGTATAATGGAAAACAGTTAGGTTTATAGCCGTGGTGTGCACGCCTATTCGTAAGTAAAATGGCCAACAGTTAGGTTTATAGTTGTGGTGTACACGCAAAGTCTTACGTATATTGACCAAGTGTTAGGTGGATAGCCTCGGTGTGCACGCATAGTCTTAAGTATAATGTCCAACAGATAGGTTTATAGCCGTGGTGTGCACGCCTAGTTTTAAGTATAATTGACCAACAGTTAGCTTTATAGCCGTGGTGTACACGCCTAATCTTACGTATAATGTCCAACAGTTAAGTTTATAGCCGTGGTGTGCACGCCTTGTCTTACGTTTAATGTCCAACAGTTAGCTTTATAGCCGTGGTGTACACGCCTAATCTTACGTATAATGTCCAACAGTTAGGTTTATAGCCGTGGTCTTACGTATAATGTCCAACAGTTAAGTTTATAGCCGTGGTGTGCACGCCTTGTCTTACGTTTAATGTCCAACAGTTAGGTTTATACCCGTGATGTACATGCTTAATCTTACTAATCTTACGTGAAATGGCCAACAGTTAGGTTTATAGCGTGGCGTGCACGCCTAGTCTTACGTATTATGGCCAACTGTTAGGTTTTTTGCCCGGGTGTGCACTCATAGTCTCAAGTATAATGCCCAAGAGTAAGGTGGACATCTTTTTATAGTACAATATCACTTCCGATTAATCTTTCGTTGTTCCCATAAAAGGTGGCTATCGTACGTCAAATACCGAACTATTTCGAACGTGCACGAATAAATGAATGGCGTCACTTTATCATTATTTAAGACTGTAGGTCATACGGCGACTACCACAGCAGATCCACACGCATGGACTATCGGGAGTGCGTGTGAATCTAACGTGACACCGGACACGATTAGGCCCGCTATCTTCTGATACCATTTTCCTGAGTTATGTGATAAAACAATCCCCTTACACTCGTTTTCATGTGTTCTTTGTTCTATCAAACTAATTGGCACAAATAATATAATGCTCGGCAGAGCCTCGTGTATAATAATAGTGGATCTTACATACGTGCTTATTTATTATTGAATTTATTGGCAAAAATAATATACTGTGTGAGGCTCTGCTCAACGAGTTTAATAAATTCAATAACAAATAAGCACGAATGTAAGATGCGTTTTCACTGAGCGATGAATCGGAAATGAAATTACACAAGGTTAATATATAAAATATGTCCTGGGTTTGTTACACTCCTGCAACGTAAATTGTGTGAGAATATATTTTACCAACTCGTTTGATAAATTCAATTATAAATTATAAATGTGATTTTCTCTTTGGGGAGGGTTATTGCTAATGTTGTTAAGACTTGTAGCCCAACCCATTTGCACTATATAAAAATATAATTGTATTGTTATTATTCATGTTATCGTATATAATAGATGCAATAAAATAATATAAAACATATGCAATCACCAGTTTTTTTCTCATATACATGTAACTCCTCTTTTTTTAACTTAAAAACTTAAAAATAGAAATCATTAAATACGCTACACAATATTGAATTTAGCCTTAAAATGAACTACATACATGTATCTTTAAAACAATAGTTCCAATTACATAAACAGAAGGATGTTGTTTTTTATGTATCAAGCCAGACAGTTTGCCCGCCAGTGCCTTGCGGAAGGCTGGTTGTTTTGAATGCGGATCTGAGGCATTACTCCGTCAATAAAACTAGTTGTTATATTTAATATGTAACATGCAGCAAACGGGGTATAAACCCATTAAACAAAAACAAAAGATAAACTTTTCTCACCATAAGTTACTCCGTCTGAGCCACACACGGGGGTCATACCAGTAGAATCACACAATTTGGCTTCCATGCATGGGTTAGCGTTTGTGAGGACAGGCTTCACGCTCTCCGGGCAAATTCCAATACTAGCAATAGCCAGTTTTTGGCCATTTGCTGCCATTTTACACTGGGCTTGCATGAAGTAGCACTTGTTGGCTGTTTAAATTGTAATGAGATGATAGCAGAATGCACGTGACATTATTTAGTCGTGTCAAAGTTTCTTCACGTATATGTCTAGTCACGAGTGTCATTGAAATTATAAAAGCCAACGTGATATATGTCCTTTATCACTGGTCATATTTTACACTATAAACCTAAATGCCCTCATATTCTGCTAACAACGTGCAATCGCATCATCATCAATTGCCGTACATACGCATGAACATCGAATATTGTACACACACATAACATCGAATGCCGTACACACGCATACACATCGAATAGTGTACACAAGCATAAACATCGAATGTTGTACACATGCATGATCATCAAATGTCGTACACACGCATAAATTTCGAATGTCGTGCACACGCAGAAAAATCGAATGTTGTACACGCCGTCGGATAAACATCAAATGTCGTACGCACGCATAAACATCGAATGTCGTATACACGTATCCACATCGAATGTCGCACACATGCATAATAGACATCGAATGCTGTACACACGCATAAACATCGAATGTCGCACACATGCATCAACATTGAATGCCGTACACACGCATAAACATTCGAATGTCGTACACACGCATACACATCGAATGTCGTACACACGCATCCACATCGAATGTCACACACATGCATAATAGACATCGAATGTTGTACGCACGCATAAACATCGAATGTCGCACACACGCATCAACATTGAATGCCGTACACACGCATAAACATTCGAATGTCGTACACACGCATGAACATCGTACACGCGCATTAACATCGAATGTCACACGCATAACCATCGAATGTCGTACACACGCATATCCATCGAATGTCGTACACACGAATACACATCGAATGTCATACACGTGCATCAACATCAATTGCCGTACACATGCATACACATCGAATGTCGTACACACGCATCCACATCGAATGTCACACACGTGCATAATAGACATCGAATGTTGTACGCACGCATAAACATCGAATGTCGCACACACGCATCAACATTGAATGCCGTACACACGCATAAACATTCGAATGTCGTACACACGCATGAACATAGTACACGCGCATTAACATCGAATGTCACACGCATAACCATCGAATGTCGTACACACGCATATCCATCGAATGTCGTACACACGCATACACATCGAATGTCATACACGTGCATCAACATCAATTGCCGTACGCATGCATAAACATCGAATGTCGTACACACGCATACACATCGAATATCATACACGTGCATCAACATCAATTGCCGTACACATGCATAAACATCGAATGTCGTACACACGCATACACATCGAATAGTGTACACAAACATAAACATCGAATGTTGTACACATGCATGCTCATCAAATGTCGTACACACGCATAAATTTCGAATGTCGTGCACACGCATAAACATCGAATGTCGTGCACGCCGTCGGATAAACATCTAATGTCGTACACACGCATAAACATCGAATGTCGTACACACGTATCCACATCGAATGTCTAACACATGCATAATATACATCGAATGCTGTACACACGCAGAAACATCGAATGCCATACACACGCATAAACATCGAATGTCGTACACACTCATACACATCGAATGTCGTACACACGCATCCACATCGAATGTCACACACGTGCATAATAGACATCGAATGTTGTACGCACGCATAAACATCGAATGTCGCACACACGCATCAACATCGAATGCCGTACACACGTATAAACATTCGTTTGTCGTACACACACATGAACATCGTACACGCGCATTAACATCGAATGTCACACGCATAACCATCGAATGTCGTACACACGCATAATCATCGAATGTCGTACACACGCATACACATCGAATGTCACACACGTGCATCAACATCAATTGCCGTACACATGCATAAACATCGAATGTCGTACACATGCATAACCATCGAATGTCGTACACACGCATAAACATCGACTATCGTACACGCCCATCAACATCAATTGCCGTACACACGCATTAACATCAAATGTCGTACACACGCATTAACATCGAATGTCGTACACACGCATTTACATCGAATGTCGTACACGTGCATTAACATCGAATGTCGTACACACGCATAAACATCAAATGTCGTACACGTGCATTAACATCGAATGTCGTACACACGTATAACCATCGAAAGTCGTACAGACGCATACACATCAAATGTCGTACACGTGCATCAACATCAAATGTCGTAAACGTGCATCAACATCGAATGTCGTACACAAGCATGAACATCGAATGTTGTACAAGTGCATAAACATCGAATGTCATACACAAGCATGCACATCAATTGACGTACACACGCATACACATCGGATATCGTACACACGCATAAACATCGAATGTCGTACATACACATGAACATCGAATGTCGTACACACGCATGAACATCGAATGTCGTTCACGCGCATAAACATCGAATGTCGTTCACACGCATCCACATCGAATGTCGTACACATGCATTAACACCGGATGTCGCACACACGCATAAATATCGAATGTCGTACACACGCATAAATATTGAATGTCGCACACACGCATAAACATCGAATGTCGCACACACGCACGCACTTCAACTGTCGTGCACATGCATAACTATCAAATATCGTACACGCGCTTAACCATCGAATGTCGTACACACGCAAAACCATCGAATGTCGTATACACGCATATTTATATTGAGCACACTTATATTAAATTCCAATAGTTTTTTTTAGACATGTTCTTTCTGAAATGCTTAATAAATAATAGTTAAACATATAAAAGGGACAACTTATTCTGCCAACATCAGAAAAATGCCACTTGTGTCCGTAATGGTAGTGGAGATAGGTGTGGTGTTTGGAGATAAGTGTGGTTTCATTCATTGATGCATAGCTAATTGTTTGAGCTTTAGGTTTGCTATAAAACTTTCAAGTTTAAATTGGGTCATAATGCTACCTAAAACAACGAGTAAGCCCACTTGTACCATTGAATCCCTTTAGTAAGTATTAAAACACGTGTGGAAATTCATTAAGTTACTGAGATATAAACATTGTCCAATCTTTCTAAGTCTAAAAATAGCCACAAATTCTGAAAAAAAATTAAAACAGTTAGAATCTCACTTATCCTATTGAGATGACAGTGAAGTATAATTCCATGTCGAAAACTTCTTCTTAACTAACTCACCATATGTGTTTTCGTCTGTACCGCAGACTGGGTCTTTTCCCGTGCCGTCACATGACGATGGGCAGTTGTTGTTGACAAGTGTAGCTTTAGATGGTGATGCGGTGGCGTCGGCTCCGCATTCCCCCTTGTGTTGGAGACCTACACCACCGTTCTTGCATGCTGTTACTTTCAGCTGACAAACATTTACTGCAATGGAAAAAAATGTATATATGTCTCCGCGTGGTCTGGTCAATACATGCATTAAAGCATGTGGATATTGTATAATACTTCATCCATTATTTATATATCTATAATGGAAAGATAACGGTCGGCTGACGCCCGTTGAAAATGTAAGCCAGTTGTAAAATCAGGAGACGATACGCTAGGTTTTTTTTCTTAATTTCCGATGGTTTTAAAGCAAATTGTGGTAAACTTCCAGTTTTGTTTAGAAACGTTCGAAGTTTAAGAATTCAAGAATAAACAATTTTCTGTCTTTAAATGGTTACTAATTTACAGAAAACTGACGAGAGCTTATTAAAAGCAGCCCATATTAATTACCACGTAAACTGTTTAACGTAGCCATAGTTGAGCAGGTCTTCCTTTTTCAATATCCATCCAACTGTTAATGTATTTACCCATGGCAGGTGTTGATACATGTGCATTGGTCAGCTGGGAGATGTAATTCGACAAGTGACAATCCTGGGGAGTCTGTGTACGAGCTTTGTACGAAAGCTTGTGTAATAAAGCTTTAAATTCAAAATTACTTTTGCTATTTTCGCGTGCCTATTTGATATTTTTATACAATAAAGTTATATCAACTGACCTGTTAAACATAAAATAAAGTATAATCAAATTAGTAACTAAAAAGCGTTCCCTTTAAGCGAAATAGTTCAGTCTAAACGCTTTGCTATTAAGTATGCAATACACTTGGTTCTGATGCCAATATTGCTTCTGACTACACTTTGGCATATAGTCGCACTTTCAGGACCCACACCACTATTATCTCCCATGAATACTCCGAAGAGACTTTCTTTTATTATCGTCTAATATTTGCTAACTGCTTTTTAATATTTTTTCGTGCAGAGGGAGTCATTGAACAACTTCGAGGTCTGGACTGCTCAGCGGACTCATTGTCTGGAGATGGGATTTGTATGCCTTTAATTCTGGACCATCATCCGAAACATTTCAGCACATTTTGTCTTTCATCAATGTGTAGATATTCAGAGACAGACTTTTTGTTGTAATGATGTAGATTACAATGTTCTTAGATAGTCATAAAATGTTCATAACCTTTGTACGTATAGTCCTGTCTTTGGTGGATTTCTAAAAACAAACGGCACGTAGAATTGAGCCTCTTTATTTCATTATTCGTCATTAAACTATTCAAAACGTCCAAGATAAACCCGATATTTTGATACAGGCACGGTCATTCTCATGTTCACCAAAAAACGGTGAGCTTTATATTTGGTGAGTGTTGCAGATGACAAATGAGACTTACCGGTGACGGAACCATAGTTACGGCTGCATGAGTATCCATTAAACAATACAAAACAGTTTAAATAACATTAAAAAATAAGTTTGTCATGAAAGTAAAAAAATAACTATGTGATACCTATCATGGTGTATGTTTACCGAAACCGGTCATTTACGAATATATAAGAGACCAGATGTGCTAAATCGTTTATGTTATTCCATGGGTCACGGTCAGGTAAATGAACGGTCCGAACATTAAAACAAACTTACGGTATGTAACTCCATCCGTGCCACAGACAGGCTCTTTCACGTCATCACACGTGATAGAGTCGCACCCCTGTCTACGTACACCACACAATACACCTGGAATAAAGAAGCCAGTCCTTTCAAAATTAAGACAAGAGAGAGAGAGAGAGAGACAGACAGACAGACAGACAGACAGACAGACAGACAGACAGACAGACAGACATTTAAATTAACATTAAATTTTGTTGATTTAGTCACTGAAACTAACAGTTACTAATTCACTAAGAAATCTCTATAATTTGTCAAAATCATAGATTTAAATCATAATTACGAAATAAGCAGCATATATAATTATCATGTATAGTAATAAGCAGTTCGTTAAATTTACCTGAGACGAGACATATTAAGATAAGACCCTTCATTGTGCTTCTTCTAATACAACGCCAGCAATGATCGCATCTGATTCTATAGACGATTTATATGACACTGTTTTAATTGCTCTACTATACTTCAAAGACCGGAAATCGTGACTTGGTGCTATCTCAAAATGTCAAATTTTCACTTGGTGTTGAACTTTTGGCACGAAAGTTATGATACAAACTGCAATGTTGACCCGGGACAGCAATGGTGGATCCTGAGAGTGTATGGATAGGGACTCTGACCCCACCTTGGAATCCTTTTATATTGCGGCTAATGCTGCTAAATGACATAATTTTCATTTCCTTTCTTGGCGCCCTTCCACATCAGACCCCTGACATTGGTTGACACTACATCGGTCCGTCCATCGCAAATACAAACTTTTGAAATGGTTCACATATTTGGTATAATTTACAATTATTGACAACCATTTCATTTTTTTTATCCTGAATGTATATAAAAAATACTTCTAAATAATTCATGATTTGGTCGGGTAGTAGATACATTTTAGTTTAGACGAGGGTCTTAAATGTCTTGAATGAATATCAATAAATGCATTTCTAAGATAAAACGGGGAAAGGTTATATAAGGTTTTATACATAATAACTGCTTTTTGAAACTTTGCCCTTTTCAGGTTAAGTAATCCAGTCCAATTCACCAAGCATTTCAACAGGTGACAAATGTTTTATCAAGGATAAGTCTTGTCCCTCTTTTTTGAAATCGAACAAGTTTAGTTTTTAGATATGAATTGCAATTTCCCCCTAGATAAGTGGTGGCGGTAATGGGCCCTCACAGACATTTATTCTAGTTAAGATATTTATCTCAACTAGAAACTTATCGTGATAGTTAACTAAATAACTAGATATTTTTTCGACCATATCGTTCAATTGTCTGGTGTTTTCGAACATGTCATTCAATTGTCTGGTGTTTTCGAACATGTCGCTCAGTTGTCTCGTGTTTTTGAACATGTGGTTCAGTTGTCTCGTATTTTCGAACATGTCGTTCAGTTGTCTGGTGTTTTCGGACGTTAACTAACATACTGATAAAAATGACCTTAGAAAGGAAAAAACGTGTAAATTCCAGAGAAGACATTTAAAGCCCTCCGGGTGAATAACTACTCACTTAAAACAGAATTTTGAGTCAACAGTAAATATACTTTATTAGCAAAACAAAAACCGAGTTTGATTCCGAAGCGTGCAAAGTCAAATTATGTTCTTCCAAAAGACTGATAATTTACCAACGTGTATACATATGGCGTGCCGTTTTACTATAAAACCTTAATAAGTGAAGTGGTATCACTTATTCGAATATGAATAATTTATATCACTTGTTCGAATAAGTGATAGCACCTATTCGAATACGTGATATCAATTAATCGAAATGAACAGGTGATATTAATTTTATTCGAATAGACGATATCACTTAATCGAATGGGTGATATCACTTATTCGAATTAGTCATATCTCTTATTACGGTTAAAGAGTAAAACGGCACCCCATATAAACAAGCTTTAGATATCTAATGCACGAATTGTGGTGGGGTCTAAAGGTCCGGGAACAACGGATCGTACGAAATTTTGGCGTGGTTTACGCATAAAATCTTGCAACACGCCTGGGATCTATTTCGAGTGGTCACAAGGGCAACGACACATTAGAGATGGTTTGGCGATTGGGACGCGACAGAAAAAAATATATGTCGTGGTTATGTCGTGGGTGTGCCGCAAGTCAGTCGTGCGACAGTCGTGGGACCATCGTGAGTTGTCGGGCATTGTCGGGGGTGGGGGCTGTTTTTCACGCATGACTGCCGCACAATAGTCGTGGGTCACTAGTGGGACGCCCGCGCGACCGTCTCCCGGCTATACGAGACCCAGTCTGTTGCCTGCCACGACAGACTTGCAATGTTGTGCGAGCCTCTTACGAAATATAATATTCGTGAGACAGTCTGGCAACTGTCTCAGGCGTAGGACAATTGTGCAACAGTTGTAAGATTGTTTGACTAAAAAAATTTCTTCTGGTACCCACGACAATATATTTATCGCACGACAGACTCTCGACAGTCACAAGACATAGATACCACAAGAAATCGTCGAACAAAAAATGTGCATGTCAAATTTTGCGCCACGACGGCAGATCGATGCCACAATGATCAAAATTGCACAGGACTGTCTTGCGACGACCCCCGATGATCCACGATTTGCCCAAATTTTCTATCGTGTCGTGGCACAATGCGTCGTGGGTTCATTGGCACCAAATCTTAAGAAACATTCTTCTCTGCACGTGAGTTCGAAGTGTCAATGCAAAGATAAGCAGCCGTTCCAACCGTCCAAATCCATATTGTTAGGATTCTTATTGACCTATTCGCCGACTACGAACAGAAAAATCAGCGAAGTGATATTGACGACAACAATAACAAATCGAATGCAACAATGATTTGAATTCCATATTCCCAGATAACATTTAATCCATTAAGATGTAATGCAGATAGGGTATTTTATTTATGTTCCTAATGGGCTATACAGTCTGAAATTGTGCCTTTAGGAGATGTAGAAAAAAAAATAATACCGGAAGGAATTGAACTAAACAAACAATTTTGATGGCACGGAATGGAGACATTAAATATTAATACAAGTATGTTTATGCCATATATCATTAACGTCAACCGGTAACTAAATGACGCTAATCAGGTTTTACTTATTATTCATACAGATGCTATTGTATAAAATCGTGTACACACAATACACGTTCACAGAGCGTTGAGCTAGCGAAATAGACAATCACTGCATTTTTTATTTTTGTTTTAAATAATAATCACTCTTTTATATTTAACGAATATATAGATACAGAGGTAAAAAGTGGAAAGGGTCTAAAAAACAAGCTTGATTATTATTAGGCCGATATATATAACAATGGGAAGTACGTATTGCCTGTGTTTTCTGTTAACGATTTATACTTGTTTCTTGGAGTGTTATACTGACGAACATGCACCTTATACACCAGACGACAATATAACCGTGCCTGTGGAAGTCTACAAAAACACAATTGAATATCAACTGCTAGAAATTGATACAAACTTGGTGCCGGTTCGAGACTTGGCAAACACTCTACAACTGACAGTCAATTTTGGAATATTATCGCTTACCAATTTTGACGAAATATCAGGCCAGATTGGTTTGGTTGCCGCCTTAAACATTTCTTGGCAAGCTTACAACTTACCAAAATGGAACATCTCATTAATGGGCGGGAAGAAATCAGTAACACTGCCGAGTTCAGCCGTCTGGAAGCCACAGTTAGTGTTGCTGAATCCTGCTGTCAACGTCGCAGATTTGACGAAATACTCGGAGAGGCTGCGTATTACCAGCACCGGTGCGGTAGAGTGGGATGTTATAACGATAATACAGGTACGGTTTACTACAGCTTCACGCCGGGGATATGTTTTGTTACGGTAATGGCGATACTACCATAATCAAAGCAAATAAACAATGGTCAAGTAGAAATGAAATAATGAAGTTTTTGTCAGATGTAGCCCGGACCATTATGTAAGCGTAGATCTACTGATGGAAAGGGATTTAGCAGAGGTTATTATTTTCAAACCGTTGTTTGTTGTATGGGTACACCAAAGTACATAAGACAGGATGATGTTTTATTTGTTTGAAATGATAAAAAGTAAAATATGGAAGGGTACCACCGCCATAACTCTTAGTCTGAAATTTGTCGTTTGTTCTTTGTGCAATGGGTGTAAATGTTTCTTTCTTCTTAGTTCTTTGTGGGAAATGAAACATTTCACCTTTGTCACTTTGCTGTTTGTCTATCCTACTATATCCTACCATTGTAAAAGTTACATACACGTAGCTGTCAAGGCTCAAATGAACCTTAGAGTAAGAAAATACCCCCCCCCCCCCCCCCCCCCCCCAAACCGGAACAATTTTTGATTCCTAGATCGTCTGTGAGTAGTATATGTTAAGGGAAAATAGGAGGTAAATCATGCCACATTTTTGGAGCAAAATGCCACATTTTGTGAGCAAACCGAATACGAAGAAAATCGATAATCGCCGAAGGCGAACGAACGCGTACGAAAACGGCCGAGAGAGTATCGGCTTTTACTTCGGTAGACAGATTCGAAGGTAAAAGAAGGAAATAGCTGTTAACTTTCTAAATATTTTCTAAACATGGCACAAAACGAACGAACGAGTGTACGAGCTCAGTTTCTGGTAAAATGCTAAAAATTTCAGAGAACGTTGAATTAGAGGATGACAAAACTGTGTAAATGATTTTAAAATGCTATTAAATAATTGCCTTAATTGAATGAAGCTTAATTACAGTTAAACTCTTTTAACGGCGTAACAATGATAAATAGATGAAGTTGGGAATATATGACGAAATTAACTTGAAGAGTAAACGTCGAAGTAAATTTTGTGGCTAAACTTATAGCCTACATAAATAATGGGTATACATATACCAATTTGTATATACTGAAAGTATTGTATAGATCAGTTTGCTTAAAGCAAACATGTGTATAAGACAACATATGGGGTATTTGATAAAGAAATATAAGCGCACTGATGATATTTCGACCTGTATGTTATAGGTAATCTGTCAACATTGAGGATTTAGTTTTAACTCCTCATTTAAATAAGTTAACTCTACACTTCTAATGCAAAGACTTTAGAAACAAGGAGCCAACAAAAAGTGGTTGAAGAGTTACAAAACATAACACATTATTTTAACCTTATTTGATAACATTAAATAGCGTTACTAAAGCGAAATGTATGAAACCTACAAAATAAAATGTGATGTGCACATTCTTTGCCCATATAAAACGTTTGCGGTAACTCGGAGTATACTAGTATGTAACACTCATGTCTTTCAAATTTAACTCTTATATGCCTCCTCAAACCTCATTGAGGATTTAGTTTTAACTCCTCATTTAAATGAGTTAACTCTACACTTCTAATACATAGACTTTAGAAACGAGGAGTCAACAAAAAGTGGTTGAAGATTTGCAAAACGTAACACATTATTTTAAACTTATTTGGTAACATTAAATAGCGTTACTAAAGGAGTTAAAAAAGGAGTTAAACTAAACCCTCGGTGAGGTTTGAGGAGGCACGCAAGAGTTAAATTTAAAAGACATGAGTGTTACATACTAGTATACTCCGAGTTACCACGAACTTTTAATATGGACATATAATGTGAACATCACATTTTATTTTGTTGGTTGCATACATTTCGCTTTAGTAACGCTATTAGAATTTGATGTATGTTTCGATATGTGTTTCGGCTGCAGTCATTCACAAATATCTTTTTATTCGAATGTTCAACCCCATTGTAATGAGTGTAAGGAATGTTTTTGGACATGGTACCAGACTAATTTGACTGTGCTGCCGCTGAACGTCATCATTGTAATAAATCATAACTTTCCATTATAACGTTCAGTGGCGCTGCAAAATTACAGACAGGTCCCCTGTAAACAACCCAAGAAGTTGCGAATGGAAATATTTGCTGTTAACAGTCATCAGAATTCGCGACTCTAAATACAGCCTTACTTAAGGACAGCTACCACCATTGAGAAGATCTCTCTGATTAGCTAAAAATGGTATAGGGATGCTCAGGGCATATATTTTCATAGTAAGCTATTTCTGGTTGGATGAAAATGTCAAACTGCCACATGATCACAATAAAATATAAGTTTATTATGTTTGTGTCAATAAAAGATTAAGTTATGTTTCTGTGACTGACGAAATTCTTTTTATTAAGGAAACTGTCTGGAAAGTAAAATTGGTGAATTTTTTTTTTTTTTCATGCTGAAAGTGGGGGTACCCAACTTCAGGGGGCTAAAAGTGGTACATTGATTCCATTTTTGGGACATTTTAATTTGAATCTAGGATAGTACTTTAATGATGAAGGACTTTTGGTGCACGGATGATTGAAATAGTGAAAAATAGGTCCAACGTTATAATGTAAGTCTATGGAAAACGCAATGGTGGTAGCCGACCACAAAAGGTAAGTGTGAGGTTTCTTTTAGGTCAGCCAACACCATTGCGTTTTCCATAGACATACATTATAACGTTTGACCTAATTTTCACTATTTCTTTCATTTGCGGACCAAAAAGTTTAGTTTTAACTTATTTATTTTACTTCGATTGTGAAACAAGTTATTACAACTTAAGCAAATCACGATCGAAGTATTCATGGTTCAAACCAGTCCTAAGCATATGCAGAAAGTGTCTTGCTCAAAGACACCACACATAGCCGTGGCGGAGGATAGAACCCTCGATTCTCTGATCATGAATTCGGTGCTCTACCACTAGACCACGTGCTCCACAAAAATGTCCTTCATCATAGTAAAGTACTATCCTAGACTCAAATCAAAATGTCTCCAAAATGGGGTCAAACGTATCAGTGGATACACCAACTTTCAGCATGAAAAAAGTAAATTTCACCAATTTTACTTTCCACAGTTTCCTTCATAAAATGAATTTTGTCAGTCACAGAAACATATTTTTTTTATTGACACAAACATAATAAACTTATATTTTATTGTGATCATGTTCCAGTCTGACAATTTCATCCAACCAAAATTAAGCTTACTCAAACATATATGCTCTGAACATCCCTATACTTTTTTCAGTCGATCAGAGAGATCCTCACAATTGTGGTAGCTGACCATATGTTCCATATGACTAACGATGAAAACAAAGCAAAACCGATTCTACTAGGGACCAGTCGTTATTCTTTCATATATGTCTAGCGGCATCTGTCGTCGTAATTGACAATGCCCACTGTGTATTTCGCATTGTTACATATTCCTAAGTGCATTGTACAACATGCTTACTGCATAGTTTAACGTTTGCAATTGGAATCCATTTGAAACATGTGATTATGCTGAACTCGTTATATTATGACAGGAAGTATGTAACTTTAACAATGATAGGATATAGTAGGATATACAAATAGCAAAGTTACAAAGGTGAAATGTTTCATTTTCCACAAAGAACTAAGAAGAAAGAAACATTTACACCCATTGCACAAAGAACAAACGACAAATTTCAGACTAAGAGTTATGGCGGTGATACCCTTCCATAGTAAAATACTATTCCATAGTTCAGTTTCTAAGATGACAGATATTTTTAATATATTTCAAAGAAAATTCAATATTCAACTAAAATGTTCTATTTCAAATACAGCTGAATAATCTCCAAGATTATCTAGAAAGGTATTCATATAAAAATCAGCACCTAAACTAACATAACTGTTCATCAGATACTACCCACACCGAAGCAGGTACAGGCGGATTACGGCTGTGGTTATGCATTTGGTAACGGCTGTTGTTACGGCTGTGGTTATGGCTGAGGTTACGGCTGTGATTACGGCTGTGGTTATGGCTGTGGTAACGGCTGTTGTTACGGCTGTGGTTACGGCTGTGGTAACGGCTGTTGTTACGGCTGTGGTTATGGCTGTGGTAACGGCTGTTGTTACGGCTGTGGTTACGGCTGTGGTAACGGCTGTTGTTACGGCTGTGGTTATGGCTGAGGTTACGGCTGTGATTACAGCTGTGGTAACGGCTATTTTTACGGCTGTGGTTACGGCTGTGGTAACGGCTGTTGTTACGACTGTGGTTACGGCTGTGGTTAAGGCTGTGATTACGGCTGTGATTACAGCTGTGGTAACGGCTATTGTTACGGCTGTGGTTACAGCTGTGGTTACACCTGTGGTTATGGCTGTGGTAACGGCTGTGGTTATGGCTGTGGTTACAACTGTGGTTACACCTGTGGTAACGGCTGTGGATATGGCTTTAGTTAAGTCTGTGGTTACAACTGTGGTAACGGCTGTGGTTATGGCTGTGGTTACGTCTGTGATTAAAACTGTGGTTACACCTGTGGTTACGGCTGTGGTTACAACTGTGGTTACACCTGTGGTTATGGCTGTGGTTACGGCTGTGGTTATGGCTTGAGTTAAGCCTGTGGTTACGTAACAACTGTGGTAACGGCTGTGGTCATGGCTGTGGTTACGTCTGTGGTTAAAACTGTGGTTACACCTGTGGTTACGGCTGTGGTTACAACTGTGGTTACACCTGTGGTTATGCCTGTGGTTATGGCTGTTGTTACGACTGTAGTTATGGCTTTAGTTAAGTCTGTGGTTACAACTGTGGTTATGGCTGTGGTTACGGCTGTGGTTACGGCTGTGGTTATGCCTGTGGTTATGGTCTAGTTATGGCTGTTGTTACGGCTGTGTTTATGTCTGTGGTTACGGCTGTGGTTACAACTGTGGTTACACCTGTGGTAACGGCTGTGGTTATGTCTGTGGTTACGGTTGTGGTTATGGCTGTGGTTACGGCTGTGTTTACAACTGTGGTTACACCTGTGGTAACGGCTGTGGTTATGTCTGTGGTTACGGCTGTGGTTAAGGCTGTGGTTACGGCTGTGGTTACAACTGTGGTTACACCTGTGGTAACGGCTGTGGTTACGTCTGTGGTTACGGCTGTGGTTACGACTGTGGTTACAACTGTGGTTACACCTGTGGTTACGGCTGGGGTTATGGCTGTTGTTACGGCTGTGGTTACAACTGTGGTTACACCTGTGGTTACGGCTGTGGTTATGTCTGTTGTTACGGCTGTGGGAATTGCTGTGGTTACGGCTGTGGTTACAACTGTGGTTACACCTGTGGTTACGGCTGTGGTTATGGCTTTGGTTCAGCCTGTGGTTACAACTGTGGTAACGGCTGTGGTTATGGCGGTGGTTACGGCTGTGGTTATGCCTGTGGTTACGGCTGTGGTTAAGCCTGTGGTTACAACTGGGGTAACGGCTGAGGTAATGGCTGTGGTTACGGTTGTTGTTATGACTGTAGTTATGCCTGTGGTTACAACTGTGGTAACGGTTGTGGTTGTGGCTGTGGTTACGGCTGTGGTTACGACTGTGGTTATGCCTGTGGTTATGGCTGTAGTTATGGCTGTTGTTACGGCTGTGGTTATGTCTGTGGTTATGGCTGTGGTTACGGCTGTAGTTATGCATGTGTTACGGTTGTGGTTACAGTTGTGGTTACGGCTGTGGTTACGGCTGTAGTTATGCATGTGTTATGCCTGTGGTTACAACTGTGGTAACGGCTGTGGTTATGTCTGTGGTTACGGCTGTGGTTACGACTGTGGTTATGCCTGTGGTTATGGATGTGGTTATGGCTGTTGTTACGGCTGTGGTTACAGTTGTGGTTACGGCTGTGGTTACGGCTGTGGTTTATACCGCAGCGGTGGTCTGGGGGTAGAGTGTCTGTCTTGTATATGGAAGGTCTTATCAACGACTTAAAATATGGTACTAAAAGTTTCTCGCGTGTGGTTACGGCTGTGGTTATGCTTGCGGCTATGGCTGTGGTTACAGCTGCAGTTATGGCTGCGGTTATGGCTGTGGTTATGGCTGTTGTTTTGCTTGCGGTTACGCCTGTGGTAACGGCTGTGGTCATGGCTGTGGTTTAGCTGCGGTTATGGCTGCAGTTATGGCTGTGGTTATGCCTGTGGTTATGGCTGTGGTTACGGCTGTGATTACAACTGTGATTACACCTGTGGTTACGGCTGTGATTATGGATTTAGTTAAGCCTGTGGTTACAACTGTGGTAACGGCTGTGGTTATGGCTGTGGTTACGGCAGTGGTTACGACTGTGGTTACGGCTGTGGTTATGCCTGTGGTTATGGCTGTAGTTATTGCTGTTGTTACGGCTGTGGTTATGGCTGTGGTTACAACTGTGGTTACGGCTGTAGTTATGGCTGTGGTTACGGCTGTAGTTACGACTGCGGTTACGGCTGTGGTTACGGCTGTGATTACGCCTGTGGTTATGGCTGTGGTTACGGCTGTGGTTACGGTTGTTGTTAAGGCTGTGGTTATGGCTGTGAACACACATGTGGTTACGGCTGTGGTAATGCCTGTGGTAACGGCTGTGATTACGGCTGTGGTTACCGTTGTAATTACGGCTGTGACTATGGCTGTGGTTACACCTGTGGTTACGCCTTTGGTTACGTCTGTGGTTACGCCTGTGGTTATGGCTGTGGTTACACATGTGGTTACGCCTTTGTTTACACCTGTGGTTATGCCTTTGGTTACGCCTGATGTTACGCCTGTGGTTACGGTTGTGGTTACGGCTGTGGTTACTGCTGTGGTTACAGCTGTAGTTATGAATGTGTTATGGCTGTGGTTACGGCTGTGGTTACGGCTTTGGTTACGCCTGTGATTATGACTGTGGTTAGGGCTGTGATTATGGCTGTGGTTAGGGCTGTGATTACGTCTGTGATAAAGGCTGTGGTTACGCCTGTGGTTACGCCTGTGGTTACGCCTGTGATTATGGCTGTGGTTAGGGCTGTGGATACGCCTGTGATTATGGCTGTGGTTACACCTGCCTGTGGTTACGCCTGGCATTATGGCTGTGGTTAGGGCTGTGATAACGGATGTGATAACGGCTGTGGTTATGCCTATGGTTACGCCTTTGGTTACGCTTGTAACTATGGCTGTGGTTACGACTGAGGTAACGACTGTGATAACGGCTGTGGTTACGCCTGCGGTTACGCCTTTGGTTCTGCCTGTGATTATGGCTGTGGTTACGCCTGAGGTTACGGCTGTGATAACGGCTGTGGTTACACCTTTGGTTACACCTGTGATTATGGCTGTGGTAACAGCTGTGATTACGTGTGTGATAACGGTTGTGGTTACGTCTGTGGTTACGTCTGTGGTTACGGCTGTGGTTACGGCTGTGATAACGGCTGTGGTTACGCCTATGATTACGTCTGTGATAAAGGCTGTGGTTACGCCTGTGATTACGTCTGTGATAAAGGCTGTGGTTACACTTGTGATTATGGCTGTGGTTACGCCTGTGATTTAGTCTGTGATAACGGCTGTGATTACGCCTGTGGGTACGGCTGTGGTTACGCCTGTGATTACGCCTGTGATAACGGCTGTGATTACGCCTGTGATTTCGTCTGTGATAAAGGTTGTGGTTACGCCTATGAGTACGTCTTTGATAACGGCTGTGGTTACGCCTGTGGGTACGGCTGTGGTTACGCCTATGATTACGGCTGTGATAACGGCTGTGATTACGCCTTTGGTTACACCTGTGATTATGGCTGTGATTACAGCTGTGATAACGCTTTGGTTACGCCTGTCGTTACGCCTTTGGTAACGCCTGAGATTATGGCTGTGGTTACGCCTGAGATGACGGCTGTGATACAAAACCAACGTTAAATAGCGTTACATGTTACTTGCATTTAAATCCATCGGTCTCGTGACGCTAAATCAAATATCAAAATATTATGAAAGTTCTGACATTGATACTGTATATTCTATTCCATTTGGCGACTGTTCATTTTATATTAAAAACGAAAGTGAGTATACCAGTTATCACACTACAACAACAACATCAGCATCTTCATCAGCAGTAACAGCAAAAACAGAAATAACAATAACATCATTTATATCAAACATGATGTTAAATGTTTTGTATTTCTCGTTAAAGGAAGCATCAATCTTACTTGCATTTTTTTATTTAATGATGCTAAACTACATTTATTCCAGGCTTCGTTTTCTGTTGATGTTGCCGAGTTTCCATTTGATACGCAAATCTGCACCCTTAAAATTGCTCCCTGGGGGTATGATTCCTCGGAAATCCGTATGATCGGTAGCGAAGTCCAAGGTCTGGAGACCATATCCAATACAGAAAACAGCCATTGGCAACATATACAAACTGACATCTTTGGTAACAACGGAAACAGAATTCCGTACCTCGAGGTGTCTCTGCACTACAAACGAAAGTACGAATATTTTCTCGTGAACGTTCTCCTAGCACCAATACTGTTGAGCATTATAAGCCCTTGCGTCTTTCTGTTACCAGCGTCGTCTGGCGAGCGGATGTCGTTCTCAATCACGTGCTTTCTTTCATTCAGCGTTTACCTGAACCTGATTAGCGACAACATGCCGAAGAGTTCTGTTCCCATTGCCCACCTTTCTTATTTCATGATGTACATGTTAATACACAGTGGAAGCGTCACAGTGTCCACCATTGTGACACTGCGGATCTATCACAAAGACAACATTCAACCCGTACCCCAATGGGTCCAGGTATTTGTGAAGATAGTCAGGTTCCGTTATTGTATCAAACTATGCAAGGAATCAACGAACGTCAAGCCTATTGAAATTGCGGAGGTGCGATATAGTATCCAGCTTGACGAAATGCACCTACAGTCATCCCCAGAAAGCAAACCACCAGGAAAATGTAAACTTGGTAGCACTGACGATTATAAAGTGACGTGGTTCCTCGTAGGAAAGACACTGGATCGCTTATTTTTTACGGCGTACCTTGGTTGGATGTTATTTACCATAATAACGTTCTTCGTGGCGGTTAATGTGTTATAGAAAAGTCCCGATATACTGCAGGTGTGTTCTAAAACAATTCAAAGTAGAGCTCACCAAACTGGGACAGTTAACTCAAAACTGAATGTTACCTCAAAACTGAATGTTAACCAAAACATGACTGTGAACTCAAAACCAAATGTTAACTGAAAACTAAGTAAGACTTTTTGGTGGAGTTAATATTCGATGAAGTTAATAGTTCCATCTTAAAAACTCATGGAGAATGACGACACCATAGGCTGGCTGCCGGCAATCAAATCAATAATAATTGTGAATAGGTAGCAATTTGACGAAAGTATCTCGTCGAACTCGCTGTTGACAAAGACAGTTTTGAAAATAAGAAAATAATATTTAAAACTGATAATTAAATTTGTTACACAATAAGCACGCTTGTTACACAGATACACGGAGGTTTCGCAGTTTTATACACGATTCAATTCAAGTGTCCCAATCGCAACTAAAAACCTGAATGTAATGTCATATAATGTTCTGTCAGGCTTCAGATCTGTTACAAAATGATCAACCGTCACCACGTTATTCGTGTCTGTAGATAACTTTTTGTTGTCACGTTCTGCCAGGCTGCAGATCTGTTACAAAATGATCCACCGTCACCACGTTATTCGTGTCTGTAGATAACTTTTTGTTGTCACGTTCTGCCAGGCTGCAGATCTGTTACAAAATGATCCACCGTCACCACGTTATTCGTGTCTGTAGATAACTTTTTGTTGTCACGTTCTGCCAGGCTGCAGATCTGTTACAAAATGATCCACCGTCACCACGTTATTCGTGTCTGTAGATAACTTTCCGTTGTCACGTTCTGCCAGGCTGCAGATCTGTTACAAAATGATCCACCGTCACCACGTTATTCGTGACTGTACATAACTTTTTGTTGTCACGTTCTGCCAGGCTGCAGATCTGTTACAAAATGATCCACCGTCACCACGTTATTCGTGTCTGTACATAACTTTTTGTTGTCACGTTCTGCCAGGCTGCAGATCTGTTACAAAATGATCAACGTCACCATGTTATTCGTGTCTGTAGATAACTTTCGTTGTCACGTTCTATCAGGCTGTAGATGAGTTACAAAATGATCCAACGTCACCGCGTTATTCGTTTCTGTAGATAATTTTTTGTTGTCACGTTCTGTCAGGCTGCAGATCTGTTACAAAATGATCCAACGTCACCGCGTTATTCGTGTCTGTAGATAACTTTACGTTGTCACGTTCTGCCAGGCTGAAGATTTGTTACAAAATGACCCATCATCACCACGTTATTTGTGTCTCTAGATAACTTTACGTTGTCACGTTCTGTCAGGCTGCAGATCTGTTACAAAATGATCCACCGTCACCACGTTATTTGTGTCTCTAGATAACTTTACGTTGTCACGTTCTGTCAGGCTGCAGATCTGTTACAAAATGATCCACCGTCACCGCGTTATTCGTGTCTGCAGATAACTTTCCGTTGTCACGTTCTGTCAGGCTGCAGATCTGTTACAAAATGATCCAACGTCACCGCGTTATTCGTGTCTGTAGATAATTTTCCGTTGTCACGTTCTGTCAGGCTGCAGATCTGTACAAAATGATCCACCGTCACCACATTATTCGTGTCTGTAGATAACTTTCCGTTGTCACGTTATGTCAGGCTGCACATCTGTTACAAAATGATCCAACGTCAACACGTTATTCGTGTCTGTAGATAATTTTCCGTTGTCACGTAATGTCAGGCTGCAGATTTGTTACAAAATGATCCAACGTTACCACATTATTTGTGTCTGTAGATTATATTCCGTTATCTAGTTATGCCAAGCTGAAGATCTGTTACAAAATGATCCAACGTCACCACGTTATTCGTGTCTGTAGATAATTTTCCGTTGTCACGTTCTGTCAAGCTGTTAATATGTTACAAAATGATCCACCGTCACCGCGTTATTCGTGTCTGTAGATAACTTTCCGTTGTCACGTTCTGTCAAGCTGCAGATCTGTTACAAAATGATCCACCGTTACACGTTATTCGTGTTTGTAGATAATTTTCCATTGTCACGTTCTGTCAGGCTGCAGGTCTGTTACAAATGATCCACCGTCACCACGTTATATGTGTTTGTAGATAACTTTACGTTGTCACGTTCTGCCAGGCTACAGATCTGTTACTAAATGATCCACCGTCACCGCGTTATTTGTGACTGTAGATAACTTTTCGTTGTCACGTTCTGTCAGGCTGCAGATCTGTTACAAAATGATCAACCGTCACCACGTTATTCGTGTCTGTAGATAACTTTCCGTTGTCACGTTCTGTCAGGCTGCGGATCTGTTACAAAATGATCCACCGTTACACGTTATTCGTGTATGTAGATAATTTTCCATTGTCACGTTCTGTGAGGCTGCAGATCTGTTATAAATGACCTATCATCAACACGTTATTTGTGGCTGTAGATAACTTTCCGTTGTCACGTTCTGTGAGGCTGCAGATCTGTTATAAATGACCCACCGTCACCACGTTATTTGTGTCTGTAGATAACTTTCCGTTGTCACGTTCTGTCAGGCTGCAGATCTGTTACAAAATGATCCAACGTCACCACGTTATATGTGTTTGTAGATAGCTTTCCGTTGTCACGTTCTGCCAGGCTGCTGATATATTACAGAATGACCCATCATCACCACGTTATTTGTGGCTGTAGATAACTTTTCGTTGCCACGTTCTGTCAGATTGCAGATCTGTTACAAAATGATCCACCGTCACCACGTTATTTGTGTCTGTAGATAACTTTCCGTTGTCACGTTCTGTCAGGCTACAGATCTGTTACAAAATGATCAACCGTCACCGCGTTATTTGTGACTGTAAATAACTTTCCGTTGTCACGTTCTGTCAGGCTGCATATCTGTTACTAATTGATCCACTGTTACACGTTATTTGTGTCTCTAGATAACTTTACGTTGTCACGTTCTGTCAGGCTGCAGATCTGTTACAAAATGATCCACCGTTACACGTTATTTGTGTCTGTAGATAACTTTACGTTGTCACGTTCTGTCAGGCTACAGACCTGTTACTAAATGATCCACCGTCACCACGTTATTTGTGACTGTTGATAACTTTCCGTTGTCACGTTCTGTCAGGCTGAAGATCTGTTACTAAATGATCCACCGTCACCGCGTTATTCGTGTCTGTAGATGACTTTCTGTGTTCACCTTATAATACTCAAGTAGACATCGTCGCGATATCACTGTTTTTTAATTGTTGAAAGCGACGCTAATCATCTTACAACCAGTATAACATTGCCCGTAGGACTCCACTATAACATTGCCCGTAGGACTCCACTATAACATTGCCCGTAGGACTCCACTGTAACATTGCCCGTAGGACTCCACTTTAACATTTTTGTCCGAAACACAGTAAAAAAAAGACAAAATCTCAGCATATGTTTGGGCTCAAATTTTTCATTGGTACAAGATCTGCAATTATTAAGAAAGGAAATCATACCTTGACCAGTTTATTTTAATTCAGTAGTTTTGTGATATATGTCAATTCCCAGAGTAATAATATGTCAACTGTTCGCCTACGATGCGGTTTGGACCAACAATTCTAAAATGACACAGAATACAATTGCCTAGAAATCGGGTGGTATCAGCATAAAATGTTCAGCGGTGATTTCTGAAATACTTACCATTAACACTTGGTAGGAAAAAAATAAATCACTGCCTGCAATACAAATCTCTGAAAAAAAAGAGAACCCAAGTGCAAGTTTAATTTCTACCTCCTTCTTCAGGGTGATACTATTGGTGTAAATCCTGAACTACAATAACAACAAAACAACAGATGAAAATACTTATCATCGTTTGATGTGAACCATTGCCGTTTGGGTCGTTAATAGCAATGGTTTTGTAATACACAAGACTGGCGCAACTTACAGCACATACCGGGTATAAAACATATACAAACAAAATTAACAATAATAAAATACAAAAGAAACACCAAACATTTTATGATGTTTTTTTCTTGTATTAATTTGAGTATGTATATATATATATATATTATTTATTAAAGTGACAGGTACAATACATTTTAAAATTACAACATTTGCAAAAGTGTTAGTACATACAAAGAAATACCCAGCCTGGTAAGGCTTATCAGTCACTATGTTATCAAAATTTCAATAACTTTAACACATAAATAATGATGAAAAATTTCATGGCATTGTTAACCATATAATATACAACAACAGCAAAATAAAATGAATAACAAAATTGATCAATCAATGCAATGAAAAAATAAAAAGTGTTTAGATTTGCCTCGTTTTTAGAGCACTTTTTATAAACTTTCCGATAGATATAATTGAGCTTTTATTTTGTAATAATTTACCAATTTTACTTATATAAGATTGATTTGTATCGCATAATTCAGCTATTTTTGCATTCAAATTTTCACGTAAATGGTCAAATTTAGAGCAACAAAATATCAAATGTATTTCATCTACGACAATATTTAAATTACACTGTTTACAGAATCTCTGGTCTCTAGGTAAACCAATATAACGACCTAACTCGATTGCAATGGGAAGGGTAGGTATAATAGGTAAACATTTAGTTGAAGATAACGGGTGTTGTAGATAATGAATGGTTAAGTGCTGTTTTTAACACCGCAATCTTTTCTTTTAAACCGTTAAATTTTTTTTTATACACCGAACATGTTAAAATCACATTAGCAATTTATTGTCAAAATCACTTTTTTTTACAATTACATTGTACTAAAGATTTAATCTACACGGTATCATAATGTGAATTCATGTAACGTATACATGTATATAACGGTAACTATCCATGATATGCATATATTCACTAGTATGTACAACCCATGACGAAAACCATGATGTGGAGAGAGCCGTTCTCTCTTGAGAGCTATTTCCACGACACAATTGTTCTCTAAGTTGTTTATCAATTTTGCTAAATATTCCGTTCACACGGCTACATATACAATCAATGATGTCTTAAGCAGCCAGTCAAAGAAATAAGCAAATGTGGCATTTTAAGACAGGTTGTTGCTTAATATGGGTTAATTTTCTATGAAATGATGGCAACGGAAAATAAAAAATGTGGCTGCTTAAGACAAGTTGCTGCTCAATAGATCTCGACTGTATTCATTTTGTTGTATGTAGAACGAACCCAGCTCTCCCGATTGGGTCTGTTCAACAGCAATTATAACGAGCACGCTGATTGGTCAGTCGCTTCAGGGAAAGTTTGAATGACTTCATAATTTAGTCAGCGTTCAATTGCTATGAATTGTGGGACAGGCATAGAATTCCTTGCTTTTTTCCATTGGCGGTTAATAGACCTAATTCGGGAGATATCAGGTTCTGGGATCGACTAATTCATTTTTGTGAGAAAGTGCTAACAGCATGCATTTCCTATGCTGGTACTTTATCAGTTCTTGGGTGCAATGTGCTAAATGCTGCTATGTGTATACTTAAACGTTTTTAACAATATCAATTTGAACATGTTGTAGTTTTGCTGTTGTAAATAAATACTTACCCGTAAAAACGAATCGTTGATTTAAAGATATGCCACTTCATTCTATTGTTCTTGAAGGTTTAATCAGTTAATTGGCGGAGAAATACAGACCGATTCTAATTAGGACCGCCCCATAGCTCCTTCGGTCAATGAGGATAAATCATTACCAAGTTACTTTTATGAATGAATGAATAAATGAATGAACAAAAGAACGGACGGACGGACGGACGGACGGACGGACGTACGTCTGGAGCAGCAGTTGTGGGTTGAGTTGCCAGTACAGAATGGACTTGTGTTTTTTTTGGTACTTGTGGGGTGAAATGTTCACCCCACAAGTGCGAATACCCGTGCAAATGGCATTGTGGGGTTAATTTAATTTTCTTCACATTTTTCTTTTACTTTTTTTTCACCTTTTTTCATTCTTTTTTAGTGTCATTAGGGTTGGATCTCAAGGTTTGTGATATTAGGGTTAGAAAGAAAATAGTTTTTGTTTTGTTTTCTGAAAAAAAAGATGTTTTATAACATATCAAAACCTCACCCCACAACTACACTTCCACAAGAACGGACGGACGGACGGACGGACGGACAGACGGACGGACGGACGGACGGACGAACGAGCGAGTGAGGAGCGAGCGAGTGAGTGAGTGAACAAAAAGTAGAGGAGAGGTTTACAAAATAAGCAGGTAATCAAGGGACATTCAACAAACAACAAATAATTTTATTCGGCATAACAGCACTTGCGTGTTTCAATAAATTCTGTCACTAATCACCTCCCGTAGAAACAATGTTACGTACGAACATAAAAAAGCCCGTGCACTTGTTTGGGGATGTTTATTCAATACACTTGAGAATTCTCAATTCAATCCGATTATAACTGACCAAGATATTCATTGTTGAATTATACACACTCATGAACAGTTGGCATAATGAAACCTAAAGGAAACTTAGAAATAAGGTCTTACATAAAGCCCGAGTTTCTTTGCAGTTATCGCCAAAAGAGATTTATTCTGAATTGTGCCTTATACTCGATGGTTCTACCGTAACATTAAGAACAGTGTTTCGTTCAGTAAAGAAATGTAAGGGGGTCAGCAGAAAATAACCGCCCAGGTAGACCTGTTGTCGCAGTAGCAAAGTAAAACATTGGTGCTGTTAGATCGTTGGTAGAAGATGGACAGTATACTGTTTCTCAGATAGTTTATAGCCTAGGCATTTCAGAAGGCACCGTACATCACATTCTGACTAACTGTTTGAAATTAAAGAAGATTTGTGCTAGATGGATCCCCAACTTGCTGACACCTGACCAAAAGGTCAAGCGTTTAGATTGTGCTAAAAAACTTTTAAAAAAATATAAAACAATTGTAATCCTATGAAAATTTTCTTACTTGAATTTATTATTTGAGTCCCAACGGCACATCAATAACAAACACTAACTTGATAAAAATCAGGCTAGACCGGTCATAGCAAAGACGACTAGTAGCGCCAAGAATGTTTTATATTCCATTTTCTTCAATTCTAGTGGTCCTGTTGTACAAATTCCTTGCAAAGAGGGTAGAACTATTACAGGCAAGTTTTACAAAGATAAAGTATTTAAATCTGTCAAAAAGTTTAATAAAAAAACCGCCTAAGTAAAGGTTTGGAAGGCATACAGCTTATTCAATGCTTCTGCCCACAAAAGTAAAAGTGTACAATCTTTATTAAAACAAGAAAATGTTATTCAGGTTGAACACTCCCCTTATTCCCATGACTTAAGCCCCTGTGACTTTTTTCCTATTTCCCATACTGAAAAAAAATGCTCGCAGGTAAACGCTGTGCTACTACATGTAGAAGAGCCCCTGGGTCTGCAATTTTTCAGTGCCTGAACAGTATACCGAGGGGAGACTACTTTGCGGCATTTAGGTCGTGGACAGCAAGACTGTGAAAATCTTACTTACGAAGACCAGTGACAGAATGTTTTGAGTGGTCTTCGTAATAACGATTATGCCTAAATGACTGTATGTGAAACATTTTGTCTAACAAGAAGTAAGCAATCCAATATTATATTTTTCTTCTTATTCAACTTGGTTGTTCTCCTACTTTTCTGTTTTTTATCTATTTCATATTTTTTTCTTTCTTTCTTCTGCGACATCTTCTTTTTCTTCTGCTATTTCTTCTTCTTCTTCTTCTTCTTCTTCTTCTTCTTCTTCTTCTTCTCGTATGTGGCAAGGACAAGACACGTCAAACTTCCATATGTCTCGCATGCACACATTTAAATTATCTGTACAAAACACGTCATTACACACAACACGTCCTTACGCAAAACACGTCTTAACACACAACACGTCCTTACACAAAACACGTCCTTACACAAACCACGTCTTTACACAAAACACGTCCTTACACAAACCGCATCCAAACACAAAACACATCCTTACACAAACCACGTCCTTTCACAAAACACGTCCTTACACAAGGCACGTCCTTACACAAACCACGTCCTTAAACAAAGCACGTCCTTACACAAAGCACGTCCTTACATAAAACACGTCCTTACAGAAACCACGTCTTAACACAAAACACCTCCTTACACAAAACACGTCCTAACACAAAGTACGTCCTTACACAAAGCACGTCTTTACAAAAACCACGTCCTTACACAAAGCACGTCCTTACATAAAACACGTCCTTACAGAAACCACGTCTTAACACAAAACACGTCCTTACACAAGGCACGTTCTTACAAAAAACACTTCCTTCCACAAAACACGTCCTTACACAAAGCAAGTCCTTACATACTTACACAAAGCACGTCCTTACACAAAGCATGTCCTTACAAATAGCACGTCCTTATAGTACAGACACCACGTCTTTATACAAAACACATTCTTACACAAAACACATCTATTAGGATGCAGGTGAGACACCAAGAAATAATATATGTAGATGTCACAGAAGTCCTCAATCGGTACTGTAGTGGGCGGGGAGAGGGGAGGGGGGGGGGGGGGGTATTTCGATGGATTGCTATAGGACTTACATAGGTGGGTTCAAAGGGGGAGGGGGGTCTTTTTTAATATTGTTTACGATTTCTATCCTGTTTCCAATAAATGCACACAATGGTCGCATCCACAAGTTCAAAACACGTAAAGATAAAAAAAAAAAGGATTTGTGACAGAGATTTAACAATTATGTTCAGAATATACGATCTTGAATGCTTTTGTTTTGTTAAGTTAAATAAGTTTAATTAATAAATAATCAAAATGTACCTTTTCAGTCTGGTCGAGTTATATATAAGTTAAGTTGAAATTTATTTTATTTAGACAAGTCACGCTCGAGATATTCCTGGGTAGAACCATACTAAGCTCATGCGTATTAAGTGTCTGGCTCAAGGACACCCCACATAGCCGTGGACACGAACCCGCGACTCGCTGATCCTGGCTTCGATACTCTGCTATACAAAATATTATAATGCTCGTGCTAAATATGAAAGTGGCCTTTGTCAAATTTACAAAACACTCACATAGGATGCATGAAGACCAGGGTTCAATCCTCAGTGACATTTTGTTTTGTAAAATCTATAATTTCTATGTAATTGAAGAGAACAAACAAATCCCTTGTCCTTTATCATACAATAAAAGTTGTATATGATAGCACTTGGCATAACTGTGTGTTGCAAAATTGACAAATTACTGATTTTTTTTTTGAAACTTTCCCTGTTATTTTGTTTTGAAAAAGAGGATGCAAATTATTTACATGTTTATCGGCTTGTGCACATTTATATCGCATCTGTATTGAGAATTTCACAGTTTTTAACAAAGCGCTACATGTATTCACGCGACAGTCAAATAACGTATTTAAAATTTATCTCATGCTCGTAACAGAATGTCCTCAGATGTATGTCGAATTGCACCATTTGACGTCTTTATTTCACTTGTACCGAGAGAGGATATCCCCGAACCCCCTACCATACCGCCCCATCTAAATCAATTTAGATTTAAAAAAATCGTAAGAAAATATCCTCAAATACACATCAAAATGCACCATTTGGCGTCTTTGGTTCAATGTTGTTGCGAATTCCGAGCTTCCTTCGCCAGCCTCAACAGTTACCGTGACACGTTCCAGACTAAGGGACTCCCTCATAGGCATCCAGCCTTATCATTGAAGCATTCCAGGCTAGGATAGTTGCAAAAATTGAGCGACCGGATGTATGCGCAGAATCTCACGACCTTGCTCGAGAGGAGCCCTGCAAAGTACAAATGACGGGAAGATGAAAATGAAGCAGATGGTATAAAAATTAAATAAAATATGTTTTTCCTATTGTTGTTATATACGTACAATTGGTATAAGTCAAATGAATGCTAATAACTAGAACACAAATGTGAATGTATAAAGCTGTCAAGGTTTGTTTTACAAGTGCGCAGCATCTTCCATACAGCTGTACATGTTTGTTTTGAAATACAAACAACTAAACAATCAACAATATAATTTACAAACTATAGCATAGTGATGTAATTTAAAAACCTGATGTCAAATAAAAAGTATTATATGACGAAATTTCTAATACAAATATATTGTATATATCTTTTTAATAACACTTGATCATTGAATGTGACTGCAGGTAAAAATATGGTTAACATGTAATCCGGATGGTAATGTATTGAACGTATATTTGTATAGGTTAGAATTCACTAACCTTTGACCTGGTGAAAAGACTATATGATGTTATCATTTAACCGAGTTATGACTGGCATATAATTTATTTGGCTGCGCAAATCTGCCTGATCGTGTCTGATAAGGCCACTATAAAGTGTATATGGCACGGAGCTGGTTAGGGCAGTGAGTTCATTTCTGTGTTCTTGGGCTTGGACACCTGAGTAAGGTTGTGGGTGCAATCGGAACATTGGTTGTGGGTGGAAACAACATTATCAATTGTTCCTTTGTATTGGGATTTCGGTGTTTAAGATAAATTGGACAAATGAATCTGAGTAGGACCCCCTCCTTCCGCAAGTAATTCATAAACAAGTCTACCATAATTTTCTGGACCGAGCGGGACATTAATCACCGACCTCAGCGGTGAGAGGTGCGTGATCTTGAGACGACACCTTACGCCACTCGGCCTCAGATAAGCCATCAACAAGGTACTATGTGTAGTAAATGAATGGCATTAATTGAATTGACTGTCGTAAAAATGGAATTTGACATATATCTTAGGCTTGTTGAACGTTAAGAGCATCAACGTTTCTGCAATATGAGCTGCCTTGAATGTATATAGCAAACTGGTAAGCTGTTGAGACACTGTAATGTTGCATTACCGTCAGCTATTGTTTTTTTTAATGAAACCGTTTCCCGGAAAGCATTTTATTAGTAAAGGAAACTGATTATCTGCCTTTTAGATATGGTTGGTGCTAACCTGTATCGAAGTAAATGACATCAAAAACATTTTGGCGCTTTTTGTTGGCTTGGCAGTCACTAAGCAACTTAATTTTATAATAACCTGAATAATTGATTTTTTGTAGTTTTTGCCAATTGCTACGGTGTCGCGCTGGAGGTCATCGCGGCAAATTGATTATTTTAAGTTGTTTCGTTGTTAATTGTTTCGGCTGGTTTTAACGTCAATTGTTTTATCAATTTGTTATCTGTAAATAAGAACACATCCGAAAAAGGAGTTTCGTGTTGGAATAGGAACATACTCTGTAATTTTCAATGAATTAGTCAATTTAATATTTAAACAGATTTTGTTTGTTTATCTGGGGATTTGAGCGAATGGTAATAACCACGACTTTTTAACAATAAAATATAATTAAAAAAAAAAAAAAATAATAAAATATTTGTATTGATATATGCTTTCTGTGTTAGTTTGTGTATGATGTGGGAACACCTGTTACAGAATCAACTTCTAGGACAGAAAGTAAATCACGAGAAGAGAACTATGCGAAGAAATAGAGTATTTATGAAATTACTTGATCAGGGTACATGCAATACACATGAGAGATTTAATCCACCCCCAACCCCGAGTTTCCATATTTGATTAAAATGCACTATTTTTTTAATAAAAAACATTTGTTTCCGTTCAAATATTTAGTTACATTCCCTCTGAACTGAAATCCTGGATCCGCCCCTGTGAATAAAGATAAAATTGAAATCAAAATGAAATCACGTGACTCATTTAATACATCATAAAATGTGTTGCACTTTAAGCGGGAAATCTATTTCAGTCTAACCTAGGCTAGTAGCCCAAGTTAGGAAATCTCTTTTTAATATATTATTTTGACATGTTTAAATAGAAATCCTTTTGGCAATATCCAGTTTGGCAGTGTTTAAAATACTGTTTCATTGGTTTGACTAAAAATGTTGAAAACTAACTACTATACAATGAAATACAGCACTACACAGCTAATAGTGTTTTTAATATGGTATAGTGGTATATATCTACCATGGGCTGGCTGTGGTATAGTGGTATATATCTACCATGGGCTGGCTGTGGAACAGTCTACCACAAGAAAATATTGAAGTAAAGCACCAAAGTCTATCAAACTACATTGCACACCATTGTATGGCTGAAAATGGACACAGCCTTTGTGCAAACTAGCCTGGTTCCAGCTATTTTGATTAGCTATTTTGACTAGTTACTTAAAGATTCCTAAATGAATATTAATGAAACCAGTCTGTCGAACGGACTCAGCTCTCCTGATTGGGTCCGTTAAATAACAATTTCGGGAAAACCACATTTGAGCACGTTGATTGGTCAGATGCTTCAGTTTAAATGACGAAACAGTTGAGTAAGCTGCCAACTGCTATGAATTGTAGGACAGGCATAGAATTCCCTGCTTTTTCATTGGGAGTTAATATGTTATTCTAAGTATATGCTTAAATATGTTGTTGAAACAGAAACCATATCAAAGGCTACGTTAAAAGTTGTCATCACGCAAAAAATATTTTGATGCAGCTATTAGCTGAGAACCCCTAGGAAATCGTAAAACAACATTGCTGGTTCCTTATAATCATGAGATGGGAGGAATAACAGATGCGGTTTAACCACAAGCACTCGCCGCAAACTATTCATTTTTTTTAATAATAATTTATATATAATTGCTCCTAAAGGCAGAGATTGGACACTCTATCAACAACTGCAAGTGATATCGTTGAATTAATAGGGCGAATTCACACTAGCATAAGACACATACTTATTCTACAAAATAGGAGTATCCTTGGTCCCCTCATCAGATGTATGCAGAATATTGATGTTAGATACGTTCAACTGGAATTGACGACTGCGACAGTTTATAGAAAACGCTGTGGCAACCCGTAGTATAACAAAACCAACAATTCTTACACCAAGGGTAATATCAATATTTGTTACACTAGGGGTTATAACCCTTAGGGTAACACTTTTTTAAACTAGAAATGTGTTTATCCCTGCTATGAAATGTGGACATTTAGTGGTACACATGTTCATCCGTCCGCACACACGAATTGGTAGTGGAATGTCTAGGGTTTAGGGTTATTTCTTTTCATCGGTTGAAAAAAGTAATGCTTCCAATATGCTTTCATATCGAATCTACACACAAACTTTTATCTAAATGATATCAAAATATGGCAAAAAGCTGGTGCACTTTTTGTGTAATACTGCATTTTATATCATGTCCATATATTATATATGTTATGAAATAAAGTAGTTAGAACACAATTACTACAGACGATTAAAATTCAAAATATACGACAATATGTTATCGTAAAGGTTATGTGGAGCATTTGGCGTCTCAGATATCAAAATGTCCTCCGCTCTCACTGACTAGTAATGCTATCGGAACCTCTTAGAAACAGGTTACGTGACGGACTTATGGAGGTAAGTAATAACGTAGTACACATACCCACAAAAAAAGTAGTTTTGAAACGCTCCTACGTCCATATGCTTATAATCTCTCTTGGTTTGACAATCAATAAACGCATTACAACCTCGTGAGTGATTTGTATTTCCGTGGGGAAAATAATGTATAATGTAATCTGCCCTTAAATTCGACTTAAGGGCGAATTACCCTATGTGATCCTCCCCCAAACTTCGGCTAATGGAATCTACTTGTGAAATGTGATTATTTGTTTTATATGTGGTCATCCCCCAAACCTCGGCTAATGGAATCTATTTGTGAAATGTGATTATTTGTTTTATATGTGATCACCCCCCAAACCTCGGCTAATGGAATATGTTTGTTAAATGTGATTATTTGTTTTATATGTGATCCTCCCCCAAACCCCGGCTTATGGAATCTGTATGTGAAATGTGATTATTTGTTTTATTTGTGATCATCCCCCAAACCCCGGCTTATGGAATCTGTATGTGAAATGTGATTATTTGTTTTATTTGTGATCATCCCCCAAACCCCGGCTAATGGAATCTATTTGTGAAATGTGATTATTTGTTTTATATGTGATCCTCCCCCAAACCCCGGCTTATGGAATCTATTTGTGAAATGTGATTATTTGTTTTAAATGTGATCACCCCCCAAACCTCGGCTTTTGGAATCTATTTGTGAAATGTTATTATTTGTTTGATATATGGTCCTCCCCCAAACATCGGCTAATGGAATCTGTTTGTGAAATGTTATTATTTGTTTTATATGTGATCCTCCCCCAAACCCCGGCTTATGGAATCTGTTTGTGAAATGTGATTATTTGTTTTATATGTGATCACCCCCCAAACCCCGGCTTATGGAATATGTTTGTGAAATGTTATTATTTGTTTTATATGTGGTCCTCCCTCAAACCTCGGCTAATGCAATGTATTTGTGAAATGTGATTAATATTTGTTTTATATGTGATCCTCCCCAAAACCTCGGCTAATGGAATCTGTTTGTGAAATGTGATTATTTGTTTTATATGTGATCCTCCCCAAAACCTCGGCTAATGGAATCTGTTTGTGAAATGTGATTATTTGTTTTATATAGATCTAGTATCATGTTCAAGGAAATATATAGGGTGTTTTTATATAATATTGTAACAGAATAAGATCCTGACCGTGCTGACAATATATCTAAATAAGACTCATTTGTGAACACTGCAACTGTACGTCTGTTTTTACCAGCAAACAATCGTTGTATTAAACGAACATGCCATTAATATATATTTATCTTTATATTTTGCCACACGCCTTCACAGGCATAATCGGACAGAAGACTATTTCTACATGGAACAACAATGATTATATACATACTCATCGTTGTTTACTATATATGAACTCACCTTAAGCCTGTACATAAATCCAAACATTGATTTGACATGATATCTGGCACTGGGTGGGGTAAACAAAAATATCTATTCAGTTATTATATCTGTATAGTTTGGTACTATGTGTAAGTAAAATAGTGTTTTAAATATAAAGATTATTTTTAACATAAATATAATCAGTCTTAACAAATTTAATTATATTTATCTGAGGATAGATAAAAGTATCCTTTAATGACCTTCCAAAATATCTACTGCCAAATTTCTGTCAACAAGAATTATTGGATCTCTGTTTTCAGACTAATGCAAAGCTTTCCCAAGGTATAAACACAATTTATGATGGTGAATATTGACTAAGAATGATTATATTAATGTTTTACCTTCAAATAATGCTGTATATTCTCAAATAGGAAATCATATTTGAATTTCTCTCCTCGAAAGTTGCCAGAGTGGGAAGATTTGAAAATATGTCCACCTCAATTCTGGCATCTTCATTTCTATCTTATTTCGAGTTTTAATATTAACTGGCATGATTTGCATAAGAACTATGACATTGTGACATCCTTTTCATGCTAACTTATGATATGGAAATTGTGTTTTTATTGTGTTAAATGAACTTTTCGTGTATCAAATCTGGCAACATGGCGGACATTTGCCAAATCAGCCAGATTCTGGAAACCTGTGTTTATGAAATGCACGCATTTCATTGGCTTAGAAGTGCCAGAAATCCAAGACTTTTTGCCTTTATAAACGCTTAGAAATTTTAGATTTCAGCTCACTTTATTTTCAGACATCAAGAAAAGCAGTTCCATAACTTCCGGTATTTCAACCTTCGAGTGAATAGAGTATATTATTCATTGACTGTATATCAGATAGTCTTGCCTTATTAGGCAACTAATCATATGAACTGTATAAATCAGCTATGCCATCCAATCTTGTTGTTTTCATATTTTACTCGCCATCTATCTAATAACACGACCTGAAGTGTTACAGTATGAATAAATAATATATACATGGTTCATACACACACACATATATAATAATAATTATATATATATCCCAACCTTCAGTACCCACCTCCATTTACACGGTAGCCTACACGCTCACCACCGACAGCACAAAAATACAATCTTCCCTCCAAATTCAAAGTTTCTAAGTTTCAAGTTATGAATGTCTCTTAATTTAAATTACTTCATGAAATCAAGAGGATGACATGTGTAACGTGATAAATGATTTTATACACACACTGAGACTGACGTGAGACGAACAAAGGTGACATTTCAGAGAATGCAATTTGTAAGGAAGTATGGCATTTATAATAAGACCTACAAAGGTGCACAATGGACACAAATAGAATATAGAAATTGCCATTTAAGTGAATGAAGTGTTTAATAACCAAGTTAAAAATGCAATAAAGCAATCTGAATTATGGCGGATAATACCCAGGGCGCAAGTTCCTGTGAGATTCTCATGATATAAAATTTTAATGTTGTACCGCTTCCTGTCGGTCTTTTCCGGTGAATTTTGCTTTCAAGTAATGTAAACATCGAATTTTTTCCCGAATTTAAAATAAAACATACTACATAACAATGGCTTCGGACGGTGAAGAAGTGAAAGTGTATATCTATGATCTTTCAAAAGGAATGGCAAGAGCTATGTCACAAGCGTTTCTAGGTAGGCTTACACGATGGAATATATCTGGATTATTAGTTTTCGCGACAATGAGTTGCATTTTATGCAGACGGAGAAGTGACTAATCGTGTTTTGTGATCTGTATTGATGTGTTAGAATTTGTCTAGTAATGTAAACTCGTCTTCTATATATAACCAGTGATTTAATTACATATGTCTGACTCTGATCTGATATTACAGTGCTTAAAAGTTCTTATAAAACCTACTTGGGAGTCTCCGAGTTTTAAAAACACTCAAATATGAGAAAGGGGGGGGGGGGGGGGGGGAAGATATGCCTTGTTTAAATTCTGAATATTTACTTGTCAAATTTTGTTGCTGCATATCATATTGACAGAAGTTTGAAATCCTGTTGAGACCCGGATTAGGCCAAATGAAATGAATTTTGTTTTCAAAATCCTCCATTTCATACATTTTCTGTCTGAAAAAATTGACAGTGTGTGTGGATCTTACAAATTACCAGCATTTTAGCCGTCAAACTGCCCTCTTATTTTAAAAAAAAAAATTGCACACATGTTCTGCTGTAAAAATGCAAATGTTGATAACTTGATAACATTTACATCAAGTAATTGGTAAAAAAGTGGGTGTAGAAATTTGATGCAACTGGCAGTTAATTGTGTAGTTATAGACTTTATTGTTGTTCCCACCAACTAAACCAGGATATGATGATCAAAGAAAATGATACCCTTAGATATCCTGATTTAGTTGGTGGGAACAACAATTCAGATTAATAAATTATGGTCACACTACAGTTACATGTTTCTAGGTATCTTGGACTGCACTTATTTATCACATTGAAGCACCGAATGGCATTAGTGTATATCAAGATAACCTCTTTGAATAAATTGTATAAAGAGAGCCCTTCATGGGCTAGAAGGTATCTTGAAATCTCTCTCACAACTGAGGTCATGGATTGAAATCTAGCTTGATCAAAAAGAGAATGACTGAAAGACTAAATGATCATAATTGTCTATGAAATGTTATTCACTGACTTAAGTTAGATGTTTGTCAGGGCTGGCGCAGGGCTTCGCCATTGGCGCCAATGGTGCAAAATAAATAAAAGTGGCGCGAAGAAATTCCATTCGGCGAAAGTCGTAAAACATTGACAATCTTCTCCTTAAATTTGCCATATATTTAAATTCCTTTAATATGCTTCAACAGCTAAAATATATTTGCCAATCAGTGTCACTGTCCTTTCTCCAGAATAACAAGGTAATTAACTAGTTAATTGGAACCCAGCTGTGTTTTCCCCTCAGGGCAGATCACACAACATAAACGAATCTCAGATCAGCAATATGTGCTAAATATATTAACAATTTTCCTTAACAGGTGCTTGGTCACATGACTTGCATTGGAAAACTCCAAAGAGTGCAAACAATGTTTAGCTTTATTTGTCATTATAACTGAGAAAAGTCCGTAACCAAATGTTTAAAAACAGACTAGCACTTTATGTGTATTACCAAGTTTATTTCCCACTTTACTATGTGTTTAAATCCTAAATGAACATGATTTCAATATGGTGTCTCCAGCGAGTGTTTCTGAAATTCGAGTGTTTCTGAAACTCAAGTGTTTCTGAAACTGGCATCTTTTCTGTGGGAAAAAGCACACACCTCAATACACACTTTCTATAGGGTATAAGTACTGCTTTATACATTTAGTAATTAAATTGTTTTTCATGAGTTAAAACATTGATTAATCTCCTGCAGACTTCTGATAAATGAACACAGAAGTGGGTGGGGTAATGTTAATACAATCACAGGCCCTATCTTACTATAGCTTTTGGCTAGCTATATTATAGTAAATAATCCACCATTTACTACATATCACTATCCCAAAGCTATAGTAAGATAGGGTCTGTGAGACTGTGACTACATTGGAACATATTAACTGGAATTTAGGTGTTTATCTGAAAATCAGATTTGTTATGCATGTCACGAGAAAACACATCTTTCCTGCTACAAGACCAGTGCACTTTTAGACATATGACAACAAGAGGTCCACTATGATAGCATATGTTATTGCTCTTCTAGTTCAATTTAGTGCAAAGATTGTTTTTGAAATATATAGCATATATGAAAAAAGACTACTCTACTCTTATACAAGCTTTATCTTCTGTAAGAATCAGATTTAATAAAATTCAAAGGGAAAGATGCATGAGTTCAATTGAAACAAGGATTATAATTCTGCCAATTTTTGCAGAAAAATATATGGCGCAAAGAAGTCTTGAGCCAGAGCCAGCCCTGTTTGTATCATTACCAGTAGACAGTTTTGAGACTTATGATTCATCCATTTTAGGTAAGCAGCTGGATGGAATATGGCACACGGGTATAGTGGTTTATGGTAAGGAATTTTACTATGGTGGAACAGGAGGGATTGAATGCTGTCCTCCGGTGAGTAATGACATGTCATTATAATATATATATATATTATGAAAATTTAATTATATCTTCAATTATTACATGCATGTCATATGGTATTTATTAATATATTGTAATTTCATAAAAAAAATACTTTTTACAAATTAAACAGAATTTGTTACAGAATCTGAAAATTGACAAAGTAAAAAACAGTAGCCTAAGGCTCCCATTTGCGATTAAAGACTCATGTCTTTAAAAATTCTATGGTTTGTTGTTTGAATATAAAGCTTCATTTTTATTCCATAAAGGGCTAACAGATGATCAGTTCACATATTAAACCAAATTTATTACGGTTCCTGGAATGTTACTATCACTCATGCACAATCTCCACAAGTAACTGATAACTTCCCTTCTTAAAATCAGCAGTATGAGACAAATGACAATGCGATGCAATGTCATATATCAGTCATCATGGAGACTGTGTCCGGATGAGGATTCAAACTCGCAGCCACTGTTTGATAGTCGGACACACTAATGACTCGACTAACCAGACTCGGCTGGTGAGTAAAGGCTAACAGTGTGTCCCAGTAACAATAAAATTTCAAATACAAGGAAGGAAAGCAGGGTCTTTTTACAGAAATTGGACAAGGTACATTTAGTCTATAAATGGGGATAAAATGCAATTTTCAAAGTTTGTGATAAAAAGCATAATTTTCAAACTTTATAGACATGGGTTATTCTTAAGGTTGATTTGAGGAAAAGGAAAAAGTAAATGGTTTTCCTGGGAGAAGACATTTCACAGAGAGTTTAATGATACTGGAAGTGGGCCATAAACAGACAAGTCTTACTGCAAAAGTTCTTATAGAAACTGAGATCATTGAAGATTTTTTCCTTTAACTTTCAGTGTGGTACAATACTAGGTCGGCCGGACCAAATGCACAGTCTCGGGAAAACACAAATTCCGTATGAAATGTTTGTGGACTATCTTGGGGAGCTGTCACAGTCAACATATGGGTAAGTCAGACAGTCAGATAGAAACAAAAAACAGGTAGATAAACAGACAAATAACTAGACATTTATATTATAGGGCAGAGGTATAGTAGGATCGCAATCCTGGCTGGTTCTACCTGCTACTGAGAAAACAGATTTTAGAACAATCCACAAAAGTGCAAAGTTTATTTTGTAATCAAGTTGACTTTACAGAGAGGCTTCTAACGTTTAAAGGAAAGTTACACTGTTTAGGTTCTATGATTATTCGCAACCATGTGCTCAACAGGTTTTCAGTCAAATTGTGATGGTGTCTACTTGAGACAGTATTCTAGAGCTTAAAAGACGTTTTCAAGTGGATATTTTTTACTTAAAATGACAGGTATTACCCAAACATCTTCAAAAGAACACTTGTGCTTGTGCTTCGATATTATGATTAGAAGGTACGCTCAACTGATAACTGTGCATGTTTCTGATTGTTGAAGGGTTCTCGCTACACATCACATTAGTTTTTCTTATCTCAGTTTGTCGGTTATCTCATGACAGCACTTGTGTTGTCATTCATTTTCAAATTTTTGGGGGGTGATTAACTTTTGTCCAGGTGTATTGATGGCTCCACCAATCATCAGCAATGAGTCATCCAGTGTTTACCCCACATGAAGTTAAAATCATCAATCATCTATTATAAGTCGGACAAACTTACAAAAATCACCAATATGAAGACTGGAGTTTGGGTAAATAGGTCCTTCTGCTTCGGCAGTTGCTTGTAGGGTGATGATGAAGAGACAACATGTAGCACACAAGACCAGTGTTAAAGGTCATGGTCACACTTACTGGTTAAAGGTCAGGAATAAGTAAATAAAAATCGTGTTCGCTTCATATCTTGTAAACCATTGGACAGATTTTGAAATAAAATGGCACATATTAATTCAGTAGTGTTGTCCTTCTTTTGTAAAAAACATATAGATGCTTATTTACATACTCATGTCAGCTTATTATTTATTTATAGCCCTAACAGCTATCACCTGCTAGAGCACAATTGTAATACGTTCAGTTCAGAGGTTGCACAGTTCCTCACGGGTAATGATATTCCGTCGAAAATAACCGGCCTTCCAGCAGAGGTTCTCAGCACGTAAGCCTTACTTAGATTTTTATGAGTGACATCTATAATAAACCTGTCATGAGTTAGAATCCCCACCCCACAACAGTCTCCGTGATGATAGATATACGACATTATGTCTCTTTATCATTGGTTCAAGAGGGAAAGTTATCAGTTACTTGTTGAGATGGGGTATGCTCGAATACTGGTTAACCTTTCAGGCTCCCAGGAAACAGTGTTTAGGTTAACTGATCATCTGTTAGCCCTCAATGGCATAAAAATGATGCTAAATATTCAATCAGTCAATCAATCAATAATAACCCTGGCATCCCACTGTTGATCATATGGTAATGTTTCTTCACACACATTCCAACTTCCACTCGGGGGAACTCTGGAAGACAAGTGGGTTAACTCTGTTTAAAATATTATTAAACTAATTACTCTATTTATACATGGATACATTTGGTTAAAGATTTATGGCAAGGTAGCTTCATGATTGATATCTTCTTTTGTGGTTATGAAATTTTCCACAATGTCTTCAGGTAACTCACTGAGGCAAATGAGATCAATTTTATTTGATTTAAGTTGAATAATTGTCTTTTTTTTTTATAAGTATTTGTTGTTGTTGTTTGTTTGTTTTTTGGGAGGGGGTGGGGAAGTAGCTATTTTTATGAATGATATCTCAATATTCATAAAAATGTGGTTAAATACTTTGACAAGTTAACTTTAATGACTTATATCTTATTAACTTTTTGTTACACATTAAACTGGTGAAAGCCATTTAAGAACACTTTATCTGCATATGCTTAGAAGTGTAAAGTTTCCTTGATGTATGACTGTCAGTTACTGAGACAGAAGCTTAGAAGTGTAAATTGTCCTTGATGTATGACTGGCAGTTACTGAGACAGAAGCTTAGAAGTGTAAAGTGTCCTTGATGTATGACTGGCAGTTACTGAGACAGAAGCTTAGAAGTGTAAAGTGTCCTTGATGTATGACTGGCAGTTACTGAGACAGAAGCTTAGAAGTGTAAAGTGTCCTTGATGTATGACTGGCAGTTACTGAGACAGAAGCTTAGAAGTGTAAAGTGTCCTTGATGTATGACTGGCAGTTACTGAGACAGAAGCTTAGAAGTATCAAGTGTCCTTGATGTATGACTGGCAGTTACTGAGTCAGAAGCTTAGAAGTGTAAAGTGTCCTTGATGTATGACTGGCAGTTACTGAGACAGAAGCTTAGAAGTGTCAAGTGTCCTTGATGTATGACTTGCAGTTACTGAGACAGAAGATTAGAAGTGTAAAGTGTCCTTGATGTATGACTGGCAGTTACTGAGACAGAAGCTTAGAAGTGTAAAGTGTCCTTGATGTATGACTGGCAGTTACTGAGACAGAAGCTTAGAAGTGTTAAGTTTCCTTGATGTACGACTGGCTGTTACTGAGACAGAAGCTTAGAAGTGTTAAGTTTCCTTGATGTACGACTGGCAGTTACTGAGACAGAAGCTTAGAAGTGTAAAGTTTCCTTGATGTATGACTGGCAGTTACTGAGACAGAAGCTTAGAAGTGTAAAGTGTCCTTGATGTATGACTGGCAGTTACTGAGACAGAAGCTTAGAAGTGTAAAGTTGCCTTGATGTATGACTGGCAGTTACTGAGACAGAAGCTTAGAAGTGTAAAGTGTCCTTGATGTATGACTGGCAGTTACTGAGACAGAAGCTTAGAAGTGTAAAGTGTCCTTGATGTATGACTGGCAGTTACTGAGACAGAAGCTTAGAAGTATCAAGTGTCCTTGATGTATGACTGGCAGTTACTGAGTCAGAAGCTTAGAAGTGTAAAGTGTCCTTGATGTATGACTGGCAGTTACTGAGACAGAAGCTTAGAAGTGTAAAGTGTCCTTAATGTATGACTGGCAGTTACTGAGACAGAAGCTTAGAAGTGTAAAGTGTCCTTGATGTATGACTGGCAGTTACTGAGACAGAAGCTTAGAAGTGTTAAGTTTCCTTGATGTACGACTGGCTGTTACTGAGACAGAAGCTTAGAAGTGTTAAGTTTCCTTGATGTACGACTGGCAGTTACTGAGACAGAAGCTTAGAAGTGTAAAGTTTCCTTGATGTATGACTGGCAGTTACTGAGACAGAAGCTTAGAAGTGTAAAGTGTCCTTGATGTATGACTGGCAGTTACTGAGACAGAAGCTTAGAAGTGTAAAGTTGCCTTGATGTAAGACTGGCAGTTACTGAGACAGAAGCTTAGAATTGTAAAGTTTCCTTGATGTATGACTGGCAGTTACTGAGACAGAAGCTTAGAAGTGTAAAGTTTCCTTGATGTATGACTGGCAGTTACTGAGACAGAAGCTTAGAAGTGTAAAGTTTCCTTGATGTAAGACATGCAGTTACTGAGACAGAAGCTTAGAAGTGTAAAGTGTTCTTGATGTATGACTGGCAGTTACTGAGACAGAAGCTTAGAAGTGTAAAGTGTCCTTGATGTATGACTGGCAGTTACTGAGACAGAAGCTTAGAAGTGTAAAGTGTCCTTGGTGTATGACTGGCAGTTACTGAGACAGAAGTTTAGAAGTGTAAAGTTTCCTTGATGTATGACTGGCAGTTACTGAGACAGAAGCTTAGAAGTGTAAAGTTTCCTTGATGTAAGACTGGCAGTTACTGAGACAGAAGATTCTTTTAAACTTTGAACCAAATTTTCAAAGTACATGTATAAAAAGGGGCCATAGTTCTGTCTAAAATTAAAAATGAGATATCTTCATTGTCCCCTTGATTTGCCTATATAGTTTTGTACACTCACTGTATGTTTCATTGATGTATGGGTAGTGGTTACTGAGCTACAAGCATGCCTCAAAACTGTAACCAAAATAGCTATGCAGAGGCTACAATATAATCACTTGGTGGATAAATGAAATTTAACACATGGTCTAAAAAAAAATATCAGTGAAATCTAGAAAAAATGTTTCTCATCTTCCATTTCTTAATAAGTATTACATTTCATTTTAACTGTCAAAAAAGAATAGTAATAAACAAGAGATTCAAAATATATAATCTTGAATAGCTCAGAAAGTTTTAATTCCACATGTATAAAAGTATCATACCACCTTGTTTAATTTACAGTCCCTTTGGTCAGATGATAAAGCCGTTTATAGATTCAATGTCAGTGCAACCAAGTGGAGGTCATGCACTCTTTCCACAAGCCCCATCTTCAGCTCCTCCCACCAGATATACACACACCCAAGCACCAGCATTAAAAACAGGGCAACCACCTTCTCAATCTGCTGGAGCAGCTAAATCAGGACAACCACTTTCTCAATCTTCTGGAGCAACTAAAGCTAATGACATCAAGCTGAAACCATTTGTATTCAACCAGGTAATGTATACTGAAACACTTTCTAAATATCGGAAACATTAATTTTATAGAAAAAAAAATGTTATTATTTTTTATTTAACTAAGCATCTCGAAAAAACATAATAATTTGTCATAATATCACTACTTGTATCAAAGTCATGTGACTATTATTATGTAAAAGTCAGGTGACTATTATTATGCTCGCCCAAAGGTTTAGGTTGGAATTTTATGAAATTTGCTAGGATGTATTATTACCAAGTGCAGATGCGCAAATTGTCTTTGTGTTCGGGTTCAATGATTTTCACGGAGTTATTGCCCTTTAATTCTGTCTGTGACAAAATTCTTGTCCATGCTATTTCTCTACAACCTTATATTGGAATTTTATGAAACTTGCTAGGATGCATCACTACCAAGTGAAGATGCGCATATTGTCTTTGTGTTCTGGTTCGATGATTTTTCATGGAGTTATGGCACTTTAATTGAGTCAGTGATCTTATTCTTGTCCGCACTTTTTCTCTACAACCTCAGGTTGGAATTTTATGAAACTTGCTAGGATGCATCATTACCAAGTGCAGATGCACATTTTGTCTTTGTGTTCCATTGTGTTCCAGTTCAATGTTTTTTCACAGAGTTATGGCCCTTTGATTCTGTCTGTGACCAAATTCTTGTCCATGTTATTTTTCTACAACCCAGTGTTGGAATTTTATGAAACTTGCTAGGATACATCACTACCAAGTGGAGATGCACATATTTCTTTGTGTTCCGGTTCGATGAGTTTTCATGGTCATTTAATTGAGTCTGTGACCAAATTTTTGTCAATGCTATTTCTCTACAACCTCAAGTTGGAATTTTATGAAACTTGCTGGAATGCATCATTACCAAGTGCAGATGCGTATATTGTCTTTGTGTTCGGTTTCAATGATTTTTCACAGAGTTATGACCCTTTGATTCTGTCTGTGACCAAATTCTTGTCTGCTCTATTTCTCTACAACCCCATGTTGGAATTTTATGAAACTTGCTAGGATGCATCATAATTACCTATTTCAAAGTATATTGTAAAATGTTTTGTATCACAAAATAAAAAATAATGTATCAAATTCTCTTTAGAACTCTCACAGTTACTTCCCCTGTTCAATATCATTACCATAATATTATGGTACAGAGTCAAACATTCACTTTGGGGAGCATCCATCGGTTCCACCGATATTTTCTCGTTATGTAAAAGTCAGACAACTATAATTATGTAAAAGTCATGTGATTATTATCATGTAAAAGTCAGGTGACTATTATTATGTTAAAGTCATGTGACTATTATTGTGTTAAAATCAGGTGACTATTGTAATGTGAAAGTCATGTGACTATTGTTATGTAAAAGTCAGGTGACTATTGTGATGTAAAAATAATGTGACTTTTATTATGTTAAAGTCAGGTGACTATTATTATGTAAAAGTCAGGTGACTTTTTATGTTAAAGTCAGGTGACAGGTGGCTCTTGTAATGTTAAAGTTGGGAGACTATTATTTTGTAAACATCATGTTACTATTATTATGTTAAAGTGATGTGACTGTTATTATGTTAAAATCAGGTGACTGTTGTAATGTAAAAGACATGTGACTATTATTATGTAAAAGTCATGTGATTATTATTATGTTAAAGTCAGGTGACTATAATTATGTAAAAGTCAGGTGATTATTATTATGTAAAATTCAGGTGATTATTATTATGTAAAAGACGGGTGGCTATTCTAATGTAAAAGTTAGGTGACTATTATTATGTAAAAGTCAGGTGACTCCTATTATGTTAAAGTCAGGTGACTATTGTAATGTTAAAGTCATGTAATTATTATTATGTAAAAGTCAGGTGACTATTGTAATGTAAAAGTCAGGTAACTATTATTATGTAAAAGTCGGTTGACTATTATTATGTAAAAGTCATGTAATTATTATCATGTCAAAGTAAGGTGACTATTATTATGTAAAAGTCAGGTGAAAGGTGACTATTGTCACGTAAAAGTTTGGTGATTAATATTATGTTAAAGTCAGGTGACAATTATTGTGTAAAAGTCAGCTGACTATTGTTATGTGACTATTATTATGTAAAAGTCGGGTGACTATGATTATGTTAAAGTCATGTGATTATTATTATGTTAAATTCAGGTGACTATGATTATGTTAAAGTCATGTGACTATTGTTATGTAAAAGTCAGGTGACTATTGTGATGTAAAAATCATGTGACTATTATTATGTGAAAGTCATGTGACTTATTATGTTAAAGTCAGGTGACAGATGACTATCGCTATGTAAAAGTTAGGTGACTATTATTATGTAAAAGTAATGTGACTATTATTATGTAAAAGTTGGTTGACTATTATAATGTAAAAGTCAAGTGACTATTATTATGTAAAAGTCAGGTGAAAGATGACTATTGTAATGTAAAGGTTGGGTGACTATTATTATGTTAAAGTCAGGTGACTATTATTATGTAAAGTCAGGTGACTATTGTTATGTGACTATTATTATGTTAAAATCAGGTGACTGTTGTAATGTAAAAGATATGTAACTATTAGTATGTAAAAGTCGGTTGACTATTATTATGTAAAAGTCAAGTGTATATTATTATGTAAAAGTCAGGTGAAAGGTGACTATTGTAATGTAAAGGTTGGGTGACTATTTTTATGTTAAAGTCATGTGACTGTTATTATGTAAAGTCAGGTGACTATTGTTATGTGACTATTATTAAGTTAAAGTCATGTGACTATTATTATGTTAAAATCAGGTGACTGTTGTAAAGTAAAAGATATGTGACTATTATTATGTAAAAGTCATGTGACTATTATTATGTTAAAGTCTGGTGACTATTGTTATTTAAAAGTCAGGTGACTATTATTATGCAACAGTCCAGTGACTATTATTATGTAAAAGATGGGTGACTATTGTAATGTAAAAGATGGGTGACTATTATTATGTAAAAGTCTTGTGACTTTTATTGTGTAAAGACGGGTGACTATTGAAATGTTAAAGTCAGGTGACTATTATTATGTAAAAGTCGGGTGACTATTATTATGTAAGAGTCAGGTGACTATTATTATGTAAAAGATGGGTGACTATTGTAATGTAAAAGATGGGTGACTATTATTATGTAAAGTCATGTGACTTTTATTGTGTAAAGACGGGTGACTATTGAAATGTTAAAGTCAGGTGAATATTATTATGTAAAAGTTGGGTGAATAATATTATGTAAAAATCAAGTGACTATTATTATGTAAAAGTCAGGCGACTGTTATAATGTTAAAGTTATGTGACTTTTATTATGTAAAAGACAGGTGACTATTGAAATGTTAAAGTCAGGTGACTATTATTATGTTAAAGTCAGGTGACTATTTGTATGTTAAAGTCAGGTGACTATTTTTATGTAAAAGTCAAGTGACTATTATTATGTAAAAGTTGGGTGACTATTATAATGTAAAAGTCGGGTGACATATTATGTTAAAGTCAATTGACTGTTATTATATTAAAGTCAGGCGACTATTGTTATTTAGAAGTCGGTGACTATTATTATGTAAAAGTCAGGTGACTATTTTTATGTAAAAGTTGGGTGACTATTTTTAAGTAAAAGTCAGTGACTATTGTTATTTAAAAGTCAGTGACTATTGTTATTTACAAGTCAGTGACTATTGTTATTTAAAAGTCAGTGACTACTGTAATGCGTAATGAGCATAGTTTATGTGAACCTGTGCATTTTCTAAAAAATGAATGTGGCATAGATGTTCAATAAATAAAAAACATTTCTTTGATATTTGTTGTACATTTTGTGTGAATGGGTTTCAAGCTCAAGCTTATAATATAGTCATACTTTTATTGGTATATATATTTTGGATCACAATTCAGTTTTCTTAAAATGATCTCTCAATGATTTATGAGCATGAAAATTAGTTAAATGTTGAAAAATATATTGCAGGATATACCTGACCAGATCTACTGGACAAAATCAGAGTTGAATGTGCCATCAGGCGATCTAAAGATTTTGAAAGAGGTGTATGAATTTTTATCATTGAATGACTGTACATGGTCGCTAGGCAGAGATCATATGACATTAATCCACAGACTGGCTCTAGACTGTGATCTAGGTTGTGAGATCAGTGCTCTACAATTGTTATCTAGACTGGTTACTAAGGAAGACATTGTTCAAATGCTGCTACATGATCCAAACTCCACATTGCAACATGTGCTGGAACATTATGAAAATTTTAAAGAAAATGTGAAGGAAAATGTTATTAAAATGGTAAGTAAAGGGACTTCTACTGCTTTAAATATTTTTTTCATCTTTTTAGTGCGTGTTGATTGAATGAAATACAGTAATTTTGAAATATACAGTAATACTTTACCTGTTTTTGGAAGTGAAGTTAAATCCTTAATGTCTCCAGCACAGCTGTTTCAGTTTGAGGCACATCTGACTGCCAGTCAAGGCTGGCTGACCATCAGTTCTGTTCTACAGCAATGTTTCTCCCATTTTCAAATGAGTGGGGAAGTAGTGAATTGCAGAGATAAATTGTGTCTTGTACTGGTTAATCACCTAGAGGATCCCAAGAATGATGATAAGGTATACACTTCCAACCTTTAAGTAACTGAAATATTACTGAACAAAGGTGAAGAAAAGAAAAAGAATAACTAGTGCTTCCAAGTTGACAGAGATTAAGTTAATGGAGACCTGATGTTTCATTTAAGTTATGATGTTGAGGTTATATAGCCCTACCTTTATTACAGCAGAATTTCCCCATGATGTTTGTACTCATGTCCACAATTTTGTGTTCAGTCCTATATTGTAACTACTTCAAATTTGGAACTTCTAGACTGCTATTCTCCTTCATGAACTTGGACAGTAATGTTTTCTAGTTACATGTATCGGTTATCAAGATGCCTACCGTACATCAACTGTCATTATTTTTACTTGTTGCTTCATCTTAAATAAAAAACTGATTGTGTATTCAGAACAATTAACAAGACTGTACTTAAAAAAGAAAGAAAACAAAGACATATGGTTGATTTTGGAATATTTAGGCAATTTTGAAATCCTGTAAATCAAATACAAAATAGATGGGCTGGATTGAACTTACTCAAAAGTACAAAAGTAATTTTTCTTTACTTTAACATAGGTAAATTGTATTCCCATACATAAAATGCAGACTTTTTACACATATAAAGCCAAGCTCATGTGGTTTGATCCAATATAAGCATGGTTCTTCACAGGAAAGAATGCAAGCGCTGGGGTAAGAGCATGTAAACACCTTCAACACATTTTCAAGCGCTGTGTAAGGCACTCATTGAAATATATTTCATCAGTAATACTTGTAGTAATCAGTTAAAGTCATTATATTTAGTATGTTTCATTTTAGGCATTAAAATGAGAAGATAAAAAGATGAAAAATAATGATTTAGAGGAAAGTAAGCTTTTGCAAAATTTTGTTAAAAGAATTCAAGCACTAGGGCAATACCATTTCTGAAAGTCAAGCCCCTGTGCTTAAATGGCCTGTGAAGAAGCCTGAAAAGTCGCATTTACTTAAGGAAATCATACAAAATCTGACACTTTTCAGAGAATAATTCCACAATTGAAAAAGTTGGATTATGAATTGTGGTCTTTTGTGCATGGAATATGTCAATTGAAATAAGGAGATTTGAACCATGGTGCAACAACTACTGACAACCTATACTAATCTCACTTGAAGTCTTCCTGGGTTGAACCTCTACTAAACTTATGTGGATAGAAAGTCTTGTCCAAGGGTACCACATTCCAGGGGATCAAACCAACAATCTTACAGGCCTTATTCAATTGCTCTATCACCAGGACACATGCTGCACAATTACAAATGAAAGTGGTGAAACAAATATTCCCCCCATAAAACACATGGTTATATATCATAGATTCAATCATGCATAAAGTTGAAATGTATGAGTTTTTAAGTTGATGGTTGACATACATGCTTGGTTACATGGTTCATTCAGTGGCAAGTATTTATTTCACCATGCTACTACTAGAAACTTATCCGAGGCAAGTTTTATGGATATTGATTAAAATAACTCTAAATTTCATTTTTCCATCTTTAGATGACAAATTGCTGTAGTACTCCAGTTGGGTGTCAGTTACTGCTGCATGACAACAACAGGAAGTCCACCGGTTGTGCGTGTGTGTCCGCCTTGCTGGGAGAGTGTTCACAAATTACCAAGTCTGCTGCTGCTCTCGCTTATAACCTGTCATTAGGAAAGGTACATTAACATATTAATTAACATTGAATCTTTACAATTACAAAATAAATGACAAAGTTTACACAGTGTCACTTACGTTTGCGTTCAATTGAAGAAGCCCTGGTCCTAAATTCATCAATAATTTGAGGCTAAGACTCAAAGTCTTACATTTTGTAAAACCCTGTAAAATTACAAGAATGGGTGAAAACTGTGGCCCTGTAACATTTTTTATTAAATGATCATTAAAATTGCTTGTTTCTAGTAATAAATATAGTAATTTGCTTGTTTAATAAGGACCGCGGCATGGTCTATTGTTAGAGTGTCCGCCTCACATGCGGAAGGTTGTGGGTTCAATCCGCAGCCGGGTCATACCAAAGACTTTAAAAATGGTACTAGAAGCCTCCTCGCTTGACGCTCACCTTTTAGAGGAGAGTTCTAGGTCTGGTCGGCCCGGTGTCAGTATAATGTGACCAGGTGGGGTATCATACCATGTGTCTGCGGTATGATAATCCAATGTGACAGCGCTTAGAATACTGTCTCAAGTAAACACTGTCACATTGTTGAAAGCGAAGCTAAACACCATACGACAACAATTGTTTAATTAATGTTATTTGAATCTTAAATTTTGACAATTTGAGCCTGAATCTTAATCTCAGACTCAAAATACTGATGAATTTAGGTCAGATCCATTTGGATCCTCTATAAGTTGCAAACTGCTTCTTATAAATGGCTCAATTCCAGGATGGACCTGTACGTAAAAGTGAAAGATGAGCAAAATCAGAAAATGGCAAGAAAACTGTGTAGTAAAGTTTGAGGGCAAGTAAGATGATTTAATTTAATGGAACACATGTTTAATATGAAACCATCTTTATTTCTAATTTTAGCATGATTTAACACTACTAAGATTTTTGATAATTTTCCACTGTGAGATTTATGATAAATATAAATTATTGGTCTTCTGTTGTAGATACCCGATGAGACGGAACTGGAACTAGGCAGTGCTGTGTTAACTTGTTTGGAGAAAGACTTGGACGAGTCATCTGGTCTGTTTTACAACTTGTTTGTTGTGCCCCCCAGCAAACACTAAGGGGGTGCATATAATGTTAACCCACTGTCTGTCAGTGTGTTATTTCATACATCCACGGTTTCTGTTTAATAATTTTTATATAAGATGATTTGATGAAATTTTGTGTATAGGTTACCAACAGAACAGGGAATCTAAAGATATCAAGTGCAACGTCAGTATAGAAAGCTGAATAAAGAAAAATGTTTTGTGTCCAGGAGCTTAACTGTACTTGTAACTCAAGTTATCAGGCATTTTGATGAAATATTGTTATTATGTAAAGGTTCCATAACAGGAAAAGGAAGCTTGGGATTGGTTTTCAGCATTGTCGAATACCCACGCGTATTCATTCCGATACTCTCCATTTATCACCCGTGGGATATTACACTAGCTTTACATTATTTCTACCAAACCACGATGCAACCGTATGATTGGTTCCTTCGCAATTTCATGAAGGTAACGTTATCCAATAGCAATGCTAGTTTCATGGAAATGCCGTTTTGATAAGACATTGTTAACGTTAGCTGTATTCTGTTCTGTTCTCTTCAAGTAAAAATGACGCAGAACTAGCGTAATTTCCCATGGGTGATGAATGGAGAGTATCGGAATTGACACCCCTGGGTATCCGACAAAGGGTTTTCAGGTAAATAGGGTCAAAGTCACTGTTAAGAAAAGTAGAAAAATGACATTCAAAACCCCAGATTTTTTTGTTCCATTTAGGTACATACATCATTTATAATACTTCTTACCAGCTGTGGGCATGTCCTTGTATTGACTACGTTAAAACATGTTGATAGGTTAGTTTTACTGTAATGATTTATTGATTTATATTAATTTATATTAGCTCAGATGCAGTGATAAATGCTGTTTCCTGGGTAGAACTGAGGGCTGTTAATGATAAGTCGCCGTGTTTAAGCCTGGGATTGAACCTTTGGCCTCAACATAAGTGGAGTGTCCCCACCCCTCCCCAAAAAAATTCTTTTGGTGTTATTTTGAAAATATAAACATTTATTTCACAAGCTTCTACAAATGATTTTTTAGCTTTACTGGCCAAAGGCCAGCAGGGCTTGTGTCATGGTAAATTGTCCGTCTTCCATTGTCTGACGTCCGTTGTCCATATGTTAACCTTTTACTTGTAGACACGATAGCACCTTCATTTTTTTATTACACCGGAAATGCCTCAGCCACAGTGCTTATAAGCACATTTTAAGCGAAATTTTAAAAAAACATTTTCTCTGAAAGTTCAAGGCCTAGACTGGAGACATTGCATGGGAGTCCTGTAAAATATTTGTTGAAGTCTTGTCCCTGGGGTCAAATTTGGGGCAACCACAGAGGTTACTGTTTTACATAGAGTTATATAGGGAAAATGTTGTAGACGTGATAGTACCTTCATTTTTCATTGAATCTTAACCAAACTTGCACAGCAGTTATATTACCACAAGATCTCAAACAAATTTTTGAACCAGCATCTTTTGACCACAAATGCCACTGCAACAGGGCTTATAAGCACATTTTAAGCGCAATTTAAAAAAAACATTTTCTCTGAAAGTTTAAGGCCTAGATTTAGATACTAGTAATTTACATGTAGCATTGAATGGGGGTCTCCTAAAAGATTGGTTGAAGTCTCCACAGGGTTCACTGTTTTACATAGAGTTATATATGGAAAATGTTCTAGATAGTACCTTCATTTTTTATTGAATCTTAACCAAACTTGCACAGCAGTTATATGACCACAAGATCTCAAATGAGTTCTTGAACCAGCATCTTTCGACCACAAATGCGCCACAGGGCTTGTAAACACATTTTAAGCAAAATTTTAAAAAATATTTTCTCTGAAAGTTCAATGCCTAGACCGTAGATATTTTACATGTAGCATTGCATGGGAGTCCTGTAAAATATTTGTTAAAGTCGTGTCCCTGGGGTCAAATTTGGGGCTGCCACAGGGGTCACTGTTTTATATAGAGTTATATAAGGAAAAAGTTGTAGACACGATGGCACCTTCATTTTTCATTGAATCTTAACCAAACTTGCACAGCAGTTATATAACCACAACATCTCAAATGAGTTCTTGAACCAGTGTCATTCAACTACAAATGCCCCTGCCACAGGGCTTATAGGCTTATAAGCACATTTTAAAAGAAATTTTAAAAAACATTTTCTCTGAAAGGCCTAGACCTTAGATATTTTACATGTAGCATTGCATGGAGGTCCTGTAAAGCATCTGTTGCTAGAACAGCATTCAGGTTCTCTTGGGCCTCTTGTTTTTAAATTATAATCTGTCAGCTCCACATGTAGATTTCTAAATCTGTTAGGTTTACTTTGAATTTAAATAATATTTTTAGATAATATTTTAAACCAAATTTTTTGAGTACAGATAAATGATTTAATATTGATGTCACTAACACTTTTCAATTTTATCTGGATGCTGTGTTAGGAAATAGCAGTATAATTTGAACTTTATTTTAATTTCCATTGTATAATATCATAAACAATAAGTTTAAACTTATTTATTTTACTTCAATTGTGAAACAAGTTCTTACAACTTAGACAAATCACGCTCGAAGTCTTCCTGGTTAGAACCAATACCGAGCATATGCAGAAAAGTGTCTTGCTCAAGGACACCACACAAAGCCGTGGCGGAGGATCGAACCCACGACCCTCCGATCATGGGTTCGCTGCTCTACCACTTGAACACACACTCCACACGCTTAACAATAGTTGCTACCAATGATTGTTCATCTAGTATATAGTCAATATATTATACTTTCAGTATACCACTTGCTTCAAGCTGCGCTGTGCTTTATAAAGAATAACACAGAGGTGAGATTTTCTCTCATTTATGGTTTAAATCCAAAATCTCTGGTTTGACATAATCTTGTTATTTTAAGGCCTAATTGATTGTTAACTTACAGGCTGCAAACATTTTCATGAATAAGATTGTAAATTTCTATAACTTAAAATTCATTCTCTTCATTATAACTATAATTATGTTACCAGCATTAAAACAACTGCACCATTTAAAGAATGAGGATGTGGCATCTTACCCCTGATATGGTTTCAACTCAGTAACTGTAGTTTTTCTCTAAAGTATTCTTATGAAATTTTATGTATAGATTTCTTAACAGAAAAAAGGAAGCTAAGTCTTGGTTTTGAGGTAAATAAGGTCATGGTCAAGTTCACTCTCGTTAAAAATAGAAAAATCGTTTTCACTCAATAACTTTAGTTCCCTATAAGAGATATTGATAAAAAGTTTTTTGACTAGAAAGAGGAAGTTTCACATTTACAGTTAATCAACACATTTATAATGCTTCTGGCTTGTTACATGTGTGTATCAACTGCTTTGCATTCCTTGTTAATAAATAATAAAATGCAACGGACTCAAAAACTGACTTCACTTTTTTAAATTTCTTAGCACAAAGCAGGGGCATTTGTCTCCAACAGAAATAATTCTAGTTTTTGAAAAGGTCATAATTTATTATTATTTGAGGCATGTCTTAGTAATACTTATATTGCTGGTTGTCATGATCACATAATCATAATGTCACAGCTAGATAAATGTATAAAGGATGGTGTTGCACATCTACGGCCATTGGTAGGCAAGCACCTTGTTCCCATGTATTATATTTCCTCTATTATTTACTTCCAGGTGAAGGGTCTAGCGAGAGTCCTTGGAATTGACTTTGACAAACTTAAGGCCAAGTCCGGCAGAGTGGAAGTCTTGTGTGGAAATGTGAACAAGTTGCTTTGATGTTAATGTTATATTAGTATCTGTATCTTCATAAAAGGGAATATATCAGGATTTTTCAAAACTTTAGAATTGACTTAAAACATTTTTTCCCAGTATATCATGCCTATATATACTATTTACCCTTTATTGCCAAAAGGATACCTATGTAAACATATCGAAATAATATATTGAAAAGAGTTTCCCATACTGGGGCTACATGCCTAAAATAAATTTCCCTCTTAAAATTGCAACATATTTTGTGATGTATTAAATGAGTCACACAATCAAATTTTGATTTCAAATTGAACCATTATACACGTTTTTTTACATTTCATCTTAAAAACAGTCTGATTGATGATGGGAAGAATGTCAAGCAGCATTTAACTGCTGTTTATTTATAGAATGGGGATTTCGTTTCAAGTTGACCACACCAGTTTAAATATCAATTCTTGTCTCATTATGTTAGATTTGACCTACCAAATCATTCAGATTTGATTTACAGGTATTACAGATAATGAGATGCTTTTTATCCATTTTTATGATTTTATTTTATTATTTGACATTTGGTGATTTTTTTCTGATGTATACTTCCTTTAAATGGTTGCTTCCATTTTGCATATATCATGTTTAGTTATTTACTAAAGTTTCTACCAGTGTTTTGTTAGGGATACTGGTTAATAAGATCGTTCACACATGAGCAACAAATGAAGAAAAATTATTGTTTACTAAGCATATGCAGATAAAGTGTCTTGCCAAAGGACACAATACATGGGATGATAGCCTTGGTGGTGGAATTGTACCCATACTTCTCCAGTCCTGGATCTGATGCTGTACCATTATAAAAAGCTGTTGACCATTTTAACATCTTTTTAAACATATTGGTGTAAAAGAACAAAAACTTCTAAAATAATTTTTGGAAGGAAGCCAAAACTATCAGACATGTATGTTGTGCAAATAAGTGGCAACTTTCTACACAATATTTAAACAACAATGAGGTTTTATCGAATTGGTTACAGTTTAATAAGAGTGGAAACATATGCAATTACATTCATACCTAGATAATATGCTGTTTTTCCTATAGATTCGTACCCTAAAGGGGCACAATTTGTAAATGCACGTTGTATACCACATATTTCTACAACCAGATTTCATATTTAACAATAAAAATCTAAGTGTTATGAACATAAAGATTAACAAACAGATTTGTGATCCAACAAAATATTACATTTCGTAAGCAGTTTTGATCAACGAAATCCTGTTACAGCTTTCTCATTGATTCATCCCCTCTGATAGCTTTCTCATTGATCCATCCCCTTATCCCCTCTGATAGCTTTCTCATTGATCCATCCCCTTATCCCCTCTGATAGTCAGTACTAGTCTGTTCAGTAAAGGTATAGGTATTCTATTATGTATTAGATGGTATTTTTTGGATGACAAACTGCTTTAACAAGTTTTCTAAGTATTCACTATAAAGAAATAAATTGTTTTAATTGTTGAAATATTATGAAAACAAATGTACAATTTGACATTATTCCATGGTATATGATTAACAATAGTCTAAATACTTGTACAATATCTGGACACTACCCGGCGAGCATGGAATCAACAAGATTTATCAGAGGGTTAATCGATGAGAATAATACATTAAACACTTTTTTATTGTCAAATTGATGTTTTATTAGAACTTCGTGACTAACTTTTTTCTACTAATATTCTTATTAATTCAAGTATAGCTATGTTATTTTTTTCTTAAAAGACTTGTTTTCCAGATATATTAATTAAGTCATAAATGTACATCATTATTTACGTTGAAAAGTCATGTACATCATTATTTACGTTGAAATGTCACGTATATCATTAATTAAGTTGAAATGACATGTACATCATTATTTAAGTTGAAATGTCACGTACATCTTTAATTAAGTTGAAATGACATGTACATCATTAATTAAGTTGAAATGTCACGTACATCATTAATTAAGTTGAAATGACACGTACATCATTAATTAAGTTGAAATGTCACGTACATCATTAATTAAGTTGAATTGTCATGTACATCGCTAATAAAGTTGAAATGACATGTACATCACTAATTAAGTTGAAACATCATGTACATCACTAATAAAGTTGAAATGACATGTACATCACTAATTAAGTTGGAATGTCATGTACATCATTATTTAAGTTGAAATGTCATGTACATCATTTATTAATTAAGTTGACATGCCATGTACATCATTTATTAAGTTGAAATATTGATTGAGAGTTTTTTGGCATTTTTTAATTAATTAATTATATACATGAAATAAAGTACATGTGAATAGATTGTTTTGTAATAAATTTGATTTAAAATCACTAATCTTTTAAGTTTGTCTGTGATATTGCTTTTTATATTGTTTATATACATTAATTTAATTCTTTGTGTTTTGTCATGTATTTTTGGTTGGCAGTTTAGTGTGACTTTTTTATGTCAACAAAGAATTAAACTAGTATAGGACAGAAACACATATTTCTAGAAATTAAGTATTCTAATGAAATTTGGTATTCTACAAACATACTGTATATATATAGTTTAGAACTTAATGAAATGAAATTAAATAAAATATTTCATTATATCCAAATACAGTCTACATCATTTTGTAAGCGATTTAAATGATAAATTAAATTTGTTGTCAAAATTTTTAACAAATGTTAAAAAAATGCATTTGTCCAGAACTTTTTTTTATTTGACATAAAGAAAATCATCTTTACTCTACTTGTGTAAATTTATTTTGATGAAGTTGCCCCTGTATATATGGACTATTCATTTTTGTATTTATAATAAAAACAAAAACAACTATGTACAAAATATAAAGAAATGTTTTCTATTGAAACCATTGCCTCTGCTCTGTGACTATATGCTATTCCATTAGTTAATATTTTTAACAACAATATTCCCTGCTTTTAGCTCAACTGAGCAAAGTTCAAAGTGAGCTATTCTCATCACCTGTTGTCCGTCGTCTGTTGTCCATCATCCGTCGTCCTTCCGTTAACTTATTTGTTGTATGCACTGCAGCACCCATATTTTCCATTGGATCTTCACTAAACTTGTTTAGTAGTTAAACAACCAAAATATATCGGACAAAGTCTTGAACTGGCCAAATCAGATTATTAATGTCAGAGTTATGGCCTTTGAAACATAAAAAATGCACTATGTGCACTCTAGCACCCACATTTTTCATTTGATCCTCCTCAAATGTGCACCGTAGTTGTTTAACCATTATATCTTGGAGAAGTTTACCAACTGCATAAACTAACTGCAATTACTAACTGCATAAACTAACTGCAATTACTAACTGCATAAACTAACTGCATAAACTAACTGCAATTACTAACTGCAATTACTAACTGCAATTACTAACTTCATAAACTAACTACAATTACCAACTTCATAAACTAACTACAATTACCAACTTCATAAACTAACTGCAATTACCAACTGCATAAACTAACTGCAATTACCAACTGCATAAACTAACTGCAATTACCAACTGCAGTAACCAACTTCATAAACTAACTACAATTACCAACTGCATAAACTAACTACAATTACTAACTTCATAAATTAACTGCAATTACTAACTGCATAAACTAACTGCAATTACCAACTGCATAAACTAACTGCAATTACCAACTGCAGTAACCAACTTCATAAACTAACTACAATTACCAACTGCATAAACTAACTACAATTACTAACTGCATAAATTAACTGCAATTACTAACTGCATAAACTAACTGCAATTACTAAATGTATAAACTAACTGCAATTACCAACTGCATAAACTTACTGCAATTACCAACTGCATACACTAACTGCAATTACCAACTGCATACACTAACTGCAATTACTAACTGCATAAACTAACTCTAATTACTAACTGCAATAACTAACTGCAAAAATTAACTGCAATTACCAACTGCATAAACTTACTGCAATTACCAACTGCATACACTAACTGCAATTACTAACTGCATAAACTAACTCTAATTACTAACTGCAATAACTTACTGCATAAACTAACTGCAGTTACTAACTGTATAAACTATTTGCAATTACTAACTGCATAAACTAACTCAAATTACTAACTGCATAAACTAACTTCGTAAACTTACTGCAATTACTAACTGCATAAACTAACTGCAATTACTAACTGCATAAACTAACTGCAATTACTAACTGCATAAACTAACTACAATTACCAACTGCATAAACTAACTGCAATTACCAACTGCATAAACTAACTGCAATTACTAACTGCATAAACTAACTCTAATTACTAACTGCAATAACTAACTGCATAAACTAACTGTATAAACTATTTGCAATTACTAACTGCATAAACTAACTCAAATTACTAACTGCATAAACTAACTGCATAAACTAACTTCATAAACTAACTGCAATTACTAACTGCATAAACTAACTGCAATTACTAACTGCATAAACTAACTGCAATTACTAACTGCATAAACTAACTACAATTACCAACTGCATAAACTAACTGCAATTACCAACTGCATAAACTAACTGCAACTACCAACTGCAGTAACCAACTTCATAAACTAACTACAATTACCAACTGCATAAATTAACTGCAATTACTAACTGCATAAACTAACTGCAATTACCAACTGCATAAATTAACTGCAATTACTAACTGCATAAACTAACTGCAATTACCAACTGCATAGACTAACTACAATTACCAACTGCATAAATTAACTGCAATTACTAACTGCATAAACTAACTGCAATTACTAACTGCATAAACTAACTACAATTACCAACTGCATAAACTAACTGCAATTACCAACTGCATAAACTAACTGCAACTACCAACTGCAGTAACCAACTTCATAAACTAACTACAATTACCAACTGCATAAATTAACTGCAATTACTAACTGCATAAATTAACTGCAATTACTAACTGCATACACTAACTGCAATTACTAACTGCATAAACTCACTCTAATTACTAACTGCAATTATTAACTGCAAAAATTAACTGCAATTACCAACTGCATAAACTTACTGCAATTACCAACTGCATACACTAACTGCAATTACTAACTGCATAAATTAACTCTAATTACTAACTGCAATAACTAACTGCATAAACTAACTGCAGTTACTAACTGTATAAACTATTTGCAATTACTAACTACATAAACTAACTCAAATTACTAACTGCATAAACTAACTTCATAAACTAACTGCAATTACTAACTGCATAAACTAACTGCAATTACTAACTGCATAAATTAACTGCAATTACCAACTGCATAAACTAACTGCAATTACCAACTGCATAAACTAACTGCAATTACTAACTGCATAAATTAACTGCAATTACTAACTGCATAAACTAACTGCAATTACCAACTGCATAAATTAACTGCAATTACCAACTGCATAAACTAACTGCAATTACCAACTGCATAAACTAACTGCAATTACTAACTGCATAAATTAACTGCAATTACTAACTGCATAAACTAACTGCAATTACTAACTGCATAAACTAACTGCAATTACTAACTGCATAAACTAACTGCAATTACTAACTGCATAAATTAACTGCAATTACTAACTGCATAAACTAACTGCAATTACTAACTGCATAAATTAACTGCAATTACTAACTGCATAAACTAACTGCAATTACTAACTGCATAAATTAACTGCAATTACTAACTGCATAAATTAACTGCAATTATTAACTGCATAAACTAACTGCAATTACTAACTGCATAAACTAACTACAATTACCAACTGCATAAACTAACTGCAATTACCAACTGCATAAACTAACTGCAACTACCAACTGCAGTAACCAACTTCATAAACTAACTACAATTACCAACTGCATAAATTAACTGCAATTACTAACTGCATAAACTAACTGCAATTACCAACTGCATAAATTAACTGCAATTACTAACTGCATAAACTAACTGCAATTACTAACTGCAATAACTGACTGCATAAACTAACTGCAATAACTAACTGCATAACACATACAAGGGTTATCGGACAAATACTAATCAGAGCATCGGGTAGTGTTTTCAGGGATAACCTGTTAACAGACGACTAGTTTTATCCCTCAATGTACTATCCGTTTGTTTGAACACAAATCAATGTGGCCATACTGTAAATGCGTCCTTAGATGCCTGTTTTGGGATATCCTTAGGCTCTGGAAAAGCACTGATCCGTGTGCACGTGCTTCAAAACGGCTTCCTTTTTATGCACGTTTTAATATGTGGATTCAATCATAAGTCAGAGGGAGCAAGACCAGGGCTGGAGGGTAGATGTGGTATAGTCTGAATATGGTTCTGTGTCTGATTATCTTATACGACTTGCGTGCAGGCACGTTATCTTGGAGCAATTTAAACTCCCTGGGCTGGGCGTACCGCACTGTTGAATAGTGCTGTAAAACAACAGAAAGTACATGGTGAAGGTAATATATTCTCGTAGCACTAGTGCAATCTGGTACTGGCACACAAGTCATTATTTATTCCTAATAAAAAATATAGCTTATATAATCTTGTTTCCCTGTCAGAAGCCACAGATTTGTGCCCGTCCCTTAGGCAAGCGCACCACTCTTCTGATAGTTGGATACAACAGAGCCTTGTCTGTACATTGTATATACAGTACACTCTTTGTTCATCCATAATATTGAATCTGTAACAATACAGTACCTAACACTGTACAGTACTTACTCGTAACTATTCAATACCTAACACTTTACACTACTGACCTGTAACTATACAGTACCCAACACTGTACAGTACTCATAACTATACACTACCTTAAACTACTACAGTACTAACTCGTTACTATACACTTACTAACACTGTACAGTACCAACCCGTAACTACACACTACCAAACACTGTACAATACCAACCCGTAACTATACACCACCTAATACTGTACAGTACCAACCCCTAACTATACAATACGGAACACTTTACAGTTCCAACCCGTAACTAAACACCACCGAACACTTTACAGTACCAACCTGTAATTATACAATACTGAGCACTTAACAGTACTAAACTGTAACTATACAATACCGAATACTTTTCAGTACTAACCTGTAACTATACAATACCGAACACTTTACAGTACTTACCTGTAACTTTACAATACCGATCACTACACAGTACTTACCTGTAGCTATACAATGCTGAACACTTTACAGTACTAACCTGTAACTATACACTACCGAACACAGTACAGTACTAATCCGTAACTATACAATACTGAACACTTTACAGTACAACCTGTTACTATACACTACCGAACACAGTACAGTGCTAATCCGTAACTAAACAATACCGAACACTTTACAGTATTAACCTGCAACTATACACTACCTACACAGTACAGTACTAATCCGTAACTATACAATACCGAACACTTAACAGTACTAACTTGTTACTATACAATATCGAACACTTCACAGTACTAACCTGTAACTATACAATACCGACGACTTTTCAGTACTAACCAGTAACTATACACTACCGAACACAGTACAGTACTAATCTGTAACTATACAATACCCAACTTTACAGTACTAACCTGTAACTGTACACTTCGAACACACTACAGTACTAATCTGTAACCATACAACACCCAACACTCTACAGAATTAACTTGTAACTATAAAATACCGAACATAGTACAGTATAAACTCGGAACTATACAATTTCGAACACAATACAGTACTAATCTGTAATTATACATTATCCAACATTTATCAGTACTAACCTGAAACTATACACTACCGAACACAGTACAGTACTAACCTGTAACTATACAATACTGAACACTTTACAGTACTAACCTGTAACTATACACTACTGAACACAGTACAGTATTAACTTGTAGCTATACACTACCGAACACAGTACAGTACTAATCTTAAATTATACTTTACCCAACACTTTATAGTACTAACCTGTAACTATACAATACCGAACAAAGTACAGTAATAATCCGTAACTATACACTACCGAACACTTTACAGTACTTACATGTAACTATACACTACCGAACACAGTACAGTACTAACCCATAACTATACAATACAGTACTAATCTGTAATTATACATTATCCAACATTTATCAGTACTAACCTGAAACTATACACTACTGAACACAGTACAGTACTAACCTGTAACTACACAATACTGAACACTTTACAGTACTAACCTGTAACTATACACTACTGAACACAGTACAGTATTAACTTGTAACTATACACTACCGAACACAGTACAGTACTAATCTTTAATTATACTTTACCCAACACTTTATAGTACTAACCTGTAACTATACAATACCGAACAAAATACAGTACTAATCCGTAACTATACACTACCGAACACTTTACAGTACTAACATGTAACTATACACTACCGAACACAGTACAGTACTAACCCGTAACTATACAATACCCAACACTATACAGTACGTACCTGTAACTATACACTAGCGAACACAGTACAGTACTAACCTGTAACTATACAATAGCGAACACTCTACAGTACTAATCTGTAACTATACAATACTGATCACTGAACAGTACTACCCTGTAACTATACAATACCGACCACTGTACAGTACTAACCTGTAACTATACACTACCGAACACAGTACAGTACATATCCGTAACTATACAATACCCAACACTTTTCAGTATTAACCTGTAACTTTACACTACCGAACACAATACAGTACTTATCCATAACTATACAATCCCTAACAGTGTACAGTACTAACCTGTAACTATACACTACCGAACACAGTACAGTATTAATCCGTATCTATACAATACCAAACACTTTACAGTACTAACCTGTAAATATACAATTCAAAACACTTTACAGTACTAACCCGTAACTAAACAATACCGAACACTTCACACTTTACAATACAAAACACTTTACAGTACTAACCTGTAACTATACAATACCGAACACTTCACACTATACAATGCCGAACACTTTACAGTACTAACCTGTAACTATACAATACCGAACACTTCACACTATACAATACCGAACACTTTACAGTACTAACCTGTAACTATACGCTACCGAACACAGTACAGTACTTATCCGTAACTATACAATACCCAGCACTTTTCAGTACTACATGTAACCTACCGAACACTTTACAGTATTAACCTGTAACTATACACTACCGAACACAATACAGTTCTTATCCGTAACTATACAATCCCTAACAGTGTACAGTACTAACCTGTAACTATACACTACCTAACACAGTACAGTATTAATCCGTAACTATATAATACCGAACACTTTACAGTACTAACCTGTAAATATATAATACAAAACACTTTACAGTACTAACATGTAAACTATACAATACCGAACACTTCACACTATACAATATTGAACACTTTACAGTACTAACCTGTAACTATACAGTACCAAACACTTCACACTATACAATACCGAACACCTTACAGTACTAACCTGTAACTATACATGCCGAACACTTCACACTATACAATACCGAACACATTACAGTACTAACCTGTAACTATACATGCCGAACACTTCACACTATACAATACCGAACACCTTACAGTACTAACCTGTAACTATACATGCCGAACACTTCACACTATACAATACCGAACCCCTTACAGTACTAACCTGTAACTATACATGCCGAACACTTCACACTATACAATACCGAACACTTTACAGTACTAACCTGTAACTATACAGTACCCAACACTGTTCAGTACTACATATTACCTGTAACTATACACTACTGAACACAGTACAGTACTTATCCGTAACTATACAGTACGTAACACGTATCTCAGTAATATCTTCATATTTGGAAAATCCCTGTCGTCTTCGGACAAATCTTGGTAGATATTTCGTAGGGATTTTTTAATGGGAAATGTATTTCTGTCTATGTATAAGAGTTTTCTGAATGTTCCATTATAATACTTGATAAAAACACCACTGCACATTTTGTAGCCGTCTTACACTGACTTTTTCTCTTGCAACTGAAACCTAGGATGTTGCATGCATTCTATGCTTATTAGTTTCAAAAGCAACAAATATATAAATCATGTTGCCTAAAAAGATCTATGGTACCGTAACGATTTTGAAAGCACTATTAATTATTTTATATATATATGTTGATATTCCATTGAAATTAAGTCATGTGAATCGGTAGTACATTATATTATTTTATAGTGTTTATAGATAAAGGTAAGGGTGAACTTTGGAATTGACGGCGCCATTATCATTTCCCACAGCGTGCGTAACTGCTAGTACGTGACTATGGGTAATCTCCAACATTTCAGGCAATAGTACATTTGTATAATATACCATATCATCCGCTTGATACTGAAAAATAGATAAGTTCTCTATGTTTTAGTAACTGCTATTTTTCGTAATAATTCATGTTTTGATGACAAGAAACAACTTTTTTTTAATATCGTGTTTCCACTAATTCTATCTTATGATACAGTGCTTAGCTACACATTTGAAGAGAAAAATAGAGATAAATGCTGAATTATGGTAAAAAATTCGTTACGAACGCATAAGTTTTACATGTTAATTTTAAATAAGAACAATGCCTATTTGTTTGATACATGAATAACAATGACAACGATCATCTGGAGATATAGGGGATAGAAAAAACATGTCCCTATAATCAACAATGAATCAATAATGTTTGCATACGTCAATGCTTATTTAAGATATATGTTATAATACTACACTATGCAATTCTTGGAAGGTGTATCGAGGGATGGCCACCCCGACCCTCATACACATATTACGCGGTGAATTTTAACGGCCAGTTTTAAAATTGAAAAAAAAAAGAGATCTCTTACAACTTCCATAAACCTGTAAGTGAATACATTGTTCTCCCTACTCAATGGGGGATGGGGTACTCGAAATTCGGGATGGACACCATATTCCAATACCGATACAATGAATAATGTATCCTTATAAAATATACAGAAAAGAAAAAATAAATCCCGTTCATCATTGAAGCCATGCGTAATAAATGCTTGTTTATGGAGAGATGCGGATGTCCTAACCGGCATATTGCACTACCATGCCAGACCTTGTTTATGGGGAGATGCGGATGTCCTAACCGACATATTGCACTACCATGCGAGACCTTGTTTATGGGGAGATGCGGATGTCCTAACCGACATATTGCACTACCATGCCAGACCTTGTTTATGGAGAGATGCGGATGTCCTAACCGACATATTGCACTACCATGCCAGACCTTGTTTATGGGGAGATGCGGATGTCCTAACCGACATATTGCACTACCATGCCAGACCTTGTTTATGGGGAGATGCGGATGTCCTAACCGACATATTGCACTACCATGCCAGACCTTGTTTATGGGGAGATGCGGATGTCCTAACCGACATATTGCACTACCATGCGTGACCTTGTTTATGGGGAGATGCGGATGTCCTAACCGACATATTGCACTACCATGCCAGACCTTGTTTATTTGTTTATGGGGAGATGCGGATGTCCTAACCGACATATTGCACTACCATGCCAGACCTTGTTTATGGAGAGATGCAGATGTCCTAACCGACATATTGCACTACCATGCGAGACCATGTTTATGGAGAGATGTCCTAACCGACATATTGCATTACCATGCGAGACCTTGTGGATCCTACTGTTCTATTATGGGGATATACGGACTAAGTAATATTGCATTATTTCTCCAAGACATCATATACTTATTGCTGGGAATGATTCCCTATTTGATAATGTATTAATTTGTCTATTTGTCGCTGGGAACACTGTTTCTCGTGTAAAGATATGGAGCGACAGTAATACTATTGTCTATGGAGCGACAGTAATACTATTGTCTGACAAGACATCCGAGTTAGGTAACAATGTAAAATCATATATTTGTTGTGATTCAGTATCTTTGATCTTATCAATCAGTACATAATACAACACATCATACAGTAACAGAATAACGGTGTTTCATGTAATATTAGTAACGCTATAATACATGAGTGCTATACCACTTTGCATAAAATAATAATTATAGTTATTTCTATACAATATTTGATGAAATCATTTTATATTTATCACGCACCCAAACACATTCATGTAACTCGCACTAGCACGCACATTCTAACATGACACTCTCTTATCCCACCAGCGTTTCCAGAGGAAGAAAAAAATCTGCAATAAAACATTAAAAAGTAAAGTGTTTTTTGTTAGTTTGTAGGTGCATTGTTTTTCCATGATGAGTGTTGGTGATTTCTGTAGTAATTTTCGTTTATTATTTTTATTTGCTATTAATTTTGGTTTTATTAGAGATACTACATTTTAGTTTCAGACATGTCCCCATTTTAAATTGTGTGGTACTAATTTGACATTGGTGAATGATATTTGCTATTTCAAATCGTTTTTCTAGGTAATTTCTGAAGTGCCCAAGGCTCGCACTAGTCTTCCTGCATTTACAAACAAATATGTAAGATTTTGCATGTAATATTATGAAACCATTAGCTTTAAAGGATGGAATTACGAAACAATATTCGAAACAAACTGTTCTGAAATCTATAAGCATATCTGTATGCTGTTCATTTAAGAATGACTTTACAACCCAAAAGTTTTGACTGACCATACAGTCGTAAAACCAGTGATTGATAGTTTCGATGTGTATATTACAGAAATCATTACACATTACTAATTTAGGAGTTTATTTGTCTGAACTATTTCTTACAAAACATGCAACTATTTCCTCAAACTGAACTTGAAAACCAGCAAGTGTGTTGTTAACGGATTCTTTTAATTTTAATTGCCATTGTTAAGAAATACTTGATATTAGAGAGTAATATTTAAGATAATCCTGCTTCGGTAATTCGTACAAATACACCATGTCCTCATATGAATAATATTGTTTTGTTTTCTAATCAACAATATGTTCCATGTTTTTTTATGCCTTTATTAAACAATGTGCCAAAAGAACCAGTTTCATCAGCGATTCTTACATCTGAGTTACTCCAGATTACTTCCTTACTTATAGTTTTGTTTCTCTTTATATCTAACTGTTTTATTTTGATAAAATACACAAGAACATATGCTAAACAAGTTGTTTCTTTAAACTATTTTAAAATATCTGCTTTACGAAAGTTACTTTCAAATATGAGAGTTGTTCCGTATTAATTAATATATTGTTGTAAAATTGTTTTAGTTTAGAGTAAAAATAGTATTATTATACAACTCGATTTAAGTGACAACATCATTTTTTTGAAAATCAATCATTTTCAAATCGCGATTTTCGTAGTCTTTTATAAGCGTACATCGCTTTGGTTTTTAATAATTAAAACATATCTTTATTTCAATCGTTTATGTCATTATTGGGATTTGATAAAACTGAAAGTGGACAAAAAAGTGTCGGTAATGCAAAACATTTTACAACAGTCACATTTCCAATTAGAGCATTTTTTTTTGCGTTGTCATTGTTTTAGACAATGTCAATTCCTCTATTGTTTTGGTTGTAAATTTAGATTAAAGCTATCTGTTTTGCATCTATGAAACAATATTCCGAGTGCCTTGCCTTTTCAGAATTCAACTGATTTTTTTTGTATTAGATATTTTGTATTTGTATGTTTAAGTGGACCCAATCATAATACACTGCATTTATTTGCACTTATTTTTCGTCCAGAGGTGTAACTTAAATTATCTAAACTATCTATTAATGTTTCAAAATACATTCTTGATCCGTACGCAAGAAACGTTGCATCATCTGCGAACAGGTAGTTTCACTTTATACCGTTAAAAGTTATGCCTTTCACAGTTTTATTGTCATGTACGGTAAATGGTAGTGTTATGAATAAAAAATGAATTAATACGGTAATAATGGGCATCCCTGACGAACACCTCTTTGTATAAAAAATGGAATAATAGAAATACATTATTAGTTACGCAACTATTTGCTACATTATAAAATACTGATGTAATAAAAATTAATTCCATTAGAAAACAGTTAACATGTCTTAGATTAAGTTCCAATGATTTGGAAATTTAGTTAATATATATAGAGAAAATACATGATAATAAAGAGTAAGATTACGATACGTATAGGGAAATAGAATAAACTATTGTGTGTATGTGTTTACATGATAATAAAGAGTAAGATTACGATACGTATAGGGAAATAGAATAAACTATTGTGTGTATGTGTTTACATGATAATAAAGAGTAAGATTACGATACGTATAGGGAAATAGAATAAACTATCGTGTGTAGGGAAACTGACTAAACTATTGTATGTATGTATACATGCTAATAAAGAGTAATATTATTATACGTATAGAGAAACTGACTAAACTACTGTGTGTGTATATACATGATAATTAAGAGTAAGATTTTGATACGTATAAGGAAACTGACTAAACTATTGTGTGTGTGTATGCAAAATAATAAAGAGTAAGATTACGATACGTATAGTGAAACTGACTAAACTATTGTGTGTGTGTATATACATGATAATAAAGAGTAAGATTACGATACGTATAGGGAAAGTGACTAAACTATTGTATGTGTGTATATACATGATAATAAAGTGTAAGATTACGATACGTATTGGGAAAGTGACTAAACTATCGTGTGTGTGTGTTTCCATGATAATTAAGAGTAAGATTACGACACGTATAAGGAAATAGAATAAACTATCGTGTGTATGTGTTTCCATGATAATAAAGAGTAAGATTACGATACGTATTGGGAAACTGACTAAACTATTGTGTCTGTATATGCAAAATAATAAAGAGTAAGATTACGATACGTATAGTGAAACTGACTGAACTATTGTGTGTGTGTATATACATGAGAATAAAAAGTAAGATTTCGATACGTATAGGGAAACTGACTAAACTTTTGTGTCTGTATATGCGTGATAATAAAGTGTAAGATTACAATACGTATAGGGAAACTGACTAAACTATTGTCTGTGTATAAACATGATAAAAAAGAGTAAGATTACGATACGTATAGGGAAACTGACTAAACTATTGTGTGTGTATATACATGAGAATAAAGAGTTAGATTACGATACGTATAGGGAAACTGATTAAACTATTGTGTCTGTATATGCGTGATAATAAAGAGTAAGATTACGATATGTATAGGGAAACTGACTAAACTATTGTGTGTGTGTGTGTGTGTGTGTGTGTGTGTGTGTGTGTGTGTGTGTGTGTGTATGTGTGTGTGTGCATGATGATAAAGAGTAAGATTACGATACGTATAGGGAAACTGACTAAACTATTGTGTGTGTGTGTGCATGATGATAACGTGTAACATTACGATACGTATAGGGAAACTGACTAAACTATTGTTTGTGTATACATGATAATAAAGAGTAAGATTACGATACGTATAGGGAAACTGACTAAACTATTGTGTTTGTATATACATGATAATAAAGAGTAAGATTACGATACGTATAAGGAAACAGACTAAACTACTGTGTGTGTATATACATGATAATAAAGAGTAAGATTACGATACGTATAAGGAAACAGACTAAACTATTGTGTGTGTGTATACATGTTTAATAAAGAGTAAGATTAAGATACGTATAGGGAAACTGACTAAGCTATTGTGTGTGTATATACATGTACAATAAAGATATTACTTGTGTGATTACGTGTCTTTGTTTTATATTTTTTTATGGAAACCTGGTCTTGTCACTTTCACTGCCAAACGGCGTGCTAATGTCTAATCCTAGAAAGGACGCAAGAAAATGTTGAAATTGAGTCGACTCCTGTTCACGCGTATCAAGTATATCCTCCAATAAGTACTTTTGACATTTTGTTCATACAATCAGTGATATTATATACTTTTTCTAGTATGATTATAAAATTATATGTAATGGTTAGTGTTCATTTTGAAAAATATTAAGAATTTATTAATTAATTTTTGAATTTTTACCAAATGAACGCTAACTAACTTTGTGTTACATGTTAACGTCATTTGACTGACATTTAGACGTCATTTGACTGACTCCGGATGGAGCTACGATGAAAGCTGATATGACTGACGTTTTAAAGTTGCTGTTTTCTTGCTGTCTTATACACTTAGAACTGTTTAGAAACAAATTAGAAAGAAACAAATATGTTACATGTCAACTACGTTATCACTGTCTTGTACATTTAGAAGTGAAACTGTCAAGGAACAATAAGAAAGAAACGAATATGCCACATGCCAACTACGTTATCACTGTCTTATACACTTAGAGGTGAAACTTTCAAGGAACAAATTAGAAAGAAACAAATATGCCACATGTCAACTACGTTGCCACTGTCTTATACACTAAGAGATGAAATTGTCTAGAAACAAATTAGAAAGAAACAACTATGCCACATGCCAACTACGTTATCACTGTCTTATACACTTAGAGTTGAAACAGTCTAGAAACAAATTAGAAAGAAACGAATATGCCACATGCCAACTACGTTATCACTGTCTTATACACTTAGAAGTGAAACTGCCAAGGAACAAATTAGAAAGAAACAAATATGCCACATGTCAACTATGTTATTACTGTCGTGTACACTTAGAGGTGAAACTGTCATGGAACAAATTAGAAAGAAACAACTATGCCACATGTCAACTACGTTATTACTGTCTTGTACACATAGAGATGAAACTGTCATGGAACAAATTAGAAAGAAACAACTATGCTATATGTCAACTACGTAATCACTGTCTTATACACTTAGAGGTGAAACTGTCTAGAAACAAATTAGAAAGAAACAACTATGCCACATGTCAACTACGTTATTACTGTCTTGTACACTTAGAGGTGAAACTGTCATGGAACAAATTAGAAAGAAACAACTATGCCATATGTCAACTACGTTATCACTGTCTTATACATTTAGAGGTGAAACTGTCTAGGAACAAATTAGAAAGAAACAACTATGCCACATGTCAACTACGTTATCACTGTCTTATACACTTAGAGGTGAAACTGTCTAGAAACAAATTAGAAAGAAACAACTATGCCATATGCCAACTACGTTATCACTGTCTTATACACTTAGAGGTGAAACTGTCTAGAAACAAATTAGAAAGAAACGAATATGCCATATGCCAACTACGTTATCACTGTCTTATACACTTAGAGGTGAAACCGTCTAGAAACAAATAAGAAAGAAACAACTATGCCATATGACAACTACGTTATTACTGTCTTATACACTTAGAGATGAAACTGCCAAGGAACAAATTAGAAAGAAACAACTATGCCATATGCCAACTACGTTATCACTGTCTTATACACTTAGAGATGAAACTGCCAAGGAACAAATAAGAAAGAAACAACTATGCCATATGCCAACTACGTTATCACTGTCTTATACCCTTAGAGGTGAAACTGTCAAGGAACAAATTAGAAAGAAACAACTATGCCATATGCCAACTACGTTATTACTGTCTTATACATTTAGAGGTGAAACTGTCAAGGAACAAATTAGAAAGAAACAAATATGTTACATGTCAACTATGTTATTACTGTCTTGTACACTTAGAGGTGAAACTGTCATGGAACAAATTAGAAAAAAAAACAACTATGCCATATGTCAACTACGTTATCACTGTCTTATACACTTAGAGTTGAAACAGTCTAAAAACAAATTAGAAAGAAACAACTATGCCATATGCCAAATACGTTATCACTATCTTATACACTTAGAGGTGAAACTGTCAAGGAACAAATTAGAAAGAAACAAATATGCCACATGTCAACTATGTTATTACTGTCGTGTACACTTAGAGGTGAAACTGTCATGGAACAAATTAGAAAAAAAAAAACTATGCCATATGTCAACTACGTTATCACTGTCTTATACACTTAGAGTTGAAACAGTCTAAAAACAAATTAGAAAGAAACAACTATGCCATATGCCAAATACGTTATCACTGTCTTATACACATAGAGGTAAACTGTCTAGAAACAAATTAGAAAGAAACGAATATGCCACATGCCAACTACACTATCACTGTCTTATACACTTAGAGTTGAAACAGTCTAGAAACAAATTAGAAAGAAACGAATATGCCACATGCCAACTACGTTATCACTGTCTTATACACTTAGAAGTGAAACTGCCAAGGAACAAATTAGAAAGAAACAAATATGCCACATGTCAACTATGTTATTACTGTCGTGTACACTTAGAGGTGAAACTGTCATGGAACAAATTAGAAAAAAAACGACTATGCCATATGTCAACTACGTTATCACTGTCTTATACACTTAGAGTTGAAACAGTCTAGAAACAAATTAGAAAGAAACAACTATGCCTTATGCCAACTACGTTATCACTGTCTTATACACTTAGAGGTAAACTGTCTAGAAACAAATTAGAAAGAAACGAATATGCCACATGCCAACTACGTTATCACTGTCTTATACACTTAGAGGTGAAACTGCAAAGGAACAAATTAGAAAGAAACAAATATGCCACATGTCAACTACGTTATTACTGTCTTGTACACTTAGAGGTGAAACTGTCATGGAACAAATTAGAAAGAAACAACTATGCCACATGTCAACTACGTTATTACTGTCTTGTACACTTAAAGTTGAAACTGTCTAGAAACAAATTAGAAAGAAACGAATATGCCACATGCCAACTACGTTATCACTGTCTTATACACTTAGAGGTGAAACTGCCAAGGAACAAATTAGAAAGAAACAAATATGCCACATGTCAACTACGTTATTACTGTCTTGTACACTTAGAGGTGAAACTGTCATGAAACAAATTAGAAAGAAACAACTATGCCACATGTCAACTACGTTATTACTGTCTTATACACTTAGAGGTGAAACTGTCAAGGAACAAATTAGAAAGAAACAACTATGCCACATGTCAACTACGTTTATACTGTCTTATACACTTAGAGGTGAAACTGTCATGGAACAAATTAGAAAGAAACAACTATGCCACATGTCAGCTACGTTATCACTGTCTTATACATTTAGAGGTGAAACTGTCTAAGAACAAATTAGAAAGAAACAACTATGCCACATGTCATCTACGTTATTACTGTCTTGTACACATAGAGGTGAAACTGTCATGGAACAAATTAGAAAGAAACAACTATGCTATATGTCAACTACGTTATCACTGTCTTATACACTTAGAGGTGAAACTGTCTAGAAACAAATTAGAAAGAAACAACTATGTCACATGTCAACTACGTTTATACTGTCTTATACACTTAGAGGTGAAACTGTCATGGAACAAATTAGAAAGAAATAACTATGCCACATGTCAGCTACGTTATCACTGTCTTATACACTTAGAGGTGAAACTGTCTAAGAACAAATTAGAAAGAAACAACTATGCCACATGTCAACTACGTTATTACTGTCTTGTACACATAGAGGTGAAACTGTCATGGAACAAATTAGAAAGAAACAACTATGCTATATGTCAACTACGTTATCACTGTCTTATACACTTAGAGGTGAAACTGTCTAGAAACAAATTAGAAAGAAACAACTATGCCACATGTCAACTACGTTTATACTGTCTTATACACTTAGAGGTGAAACTGTCATGGAACAAATTAGAAAGAAACAACTATGCCACATGTCAACTACGTTATCACTGTCTTATAAATTTAGAGGTGAAATTGTCATGGAACAAATTAGAAAGAAACAACTATGCCACATGTCAACTACGTTATCACTGTCTTATACACTTAGAGGTGAAACTATCTAGAAACAAATTAGAAAGAAACAACTATGCCATATGCCAACTACGTTATCACTGTTTTATACACTTAGAGGTGAAACTGTCTAGAAACAAATTAGAAAGAAACGAATATGCCATATGCCAACTACGTTATCACTGTCTTATACACTTAGAGGTGAAACTGTCAAGGAACAAATTAGAAAGATCCAACTATGCCATATGCCAACTACGTTATCACTGTCTTATACACTTAGAGGTGAAACTGTCAAGGAACAAATTAGAAAGAAACAACTATGCAATATTCCAACTACGTTATCACTGTCTTATACACTTAGAGATGAAAATGCCAAGGAACAAATTAGAAAGAAACAACTATGCCATATGCCAACTACGTTATCACTGTCTTATGCACTTAGAGATGAAACTGCCAAGTAACAAATTAGAAAGAAACAACTATGCCATATGCCAACTACGTTATCACTGTCTTATACACTTAGAGGTGAAACTGCCAAGGAACAAATAAGAAAGAAACAACTATGCCATATGCCAACTACGTTATCACTGTCTTATACACTTAGAGGTGAAACTGTCAAGGAACAAATTAGAAAGAAACAACTATGCCATATGCCAACTACGTTATCACTGTCTTATACACTTAGAGGTGAAACCGTCTAGAAACAAATAAGAAAGAAACGAATATGCCATATGTCAACTACGTTATCACTGTCTTATACACTTAGAGGTGAAACTGCCAGGGAACAAATTAGAAAGAAATAACTATGCCATATGACAACTACGTTATTACTGTCTTATACACTTAGAGATGAAACTGCCATGGAACAAACTAGAAAGAAACAACTATGCCATATGCCAACTACGTTATCACTGTCTTATACACTTAGAGATGAAACTGCCAAGGAACAAATAAGAAAGAAACGACTATGCCATATGCCAACTACGTTATCACTGTCTTATACACTTAGAGGTGAAACTGTCAAGGAACAAATTAGAAAGAAACAACTATGCCATATGCCAACTACGTTATTACTGTCTTATACATTTAGAGGTGAAACTGTCAAGGAACAAATTAGAAAGAAACAAATATGTTACATGTCAACTACGTTATCACTGTCTTATACACTTAGAGGTGAAACTGTCAAGGAACAAATTAGAAAGAACCAACTATGCCATATTCCAACTACGTTATCACTGTCTTATACACTTAGAGGTGAAACTGTCTAGAAACAAATTAGAAAGAAACGAATATGCCATATGCCAACTACGTTATCACTGTCTTATACACTTAAAGTGAAACTGTCAAGGAACAAATTAGAAAGATCCAACTATGCCATTTGCCAACTACGTTATCACTGTCTTATACACTTAGAGGTGAAACTGTCAAGGAACAAATTAGAAAGAAACAACTATGCCATATTCCAACTACGTTATCACTGTCTTATACACTTAGAGATGAAAATGCCAAGGAACAAATTAGAAAGAAACAACTATGCCATATGCCAACTACGTTATCACTGTCTTATGCACTTAGAGATGAAACTGCCAAGTAACAAATTAGAAAGAAACAACTATGCCATATGCCAACTACGTTATCACTGTCTTATACACTTAGAGGTGAAACTGCCAAGGAACAAATTAGAAAGAAACAACTATGCCATATGCCAACTACGTTATCACTGTCTTATACACTTAGAGGTGAAACCGTCTAGAAACAAATTAGAAAGAAACAACTATGCCATATGCCAACTACGTTATCACTGTCTTATACACTTAGAGGTGAAACCGTCTAGAAACAAATAAGAAAGAAACGAATATGCCATATGTCAACTACGTTATCACTGTCTTATACACTTAGAGGTGAAACTGCCAGGGAACAAATTAGAAAGAAATAACTATGCCTTATGACAACTACGTTATTACTGTCTTATACACTTAGAGATGAAACTGCCATGGAACAAATTAGAAAGAAACAACTATGCCATATGCCAACTACGTTATCACTGTCTTATACACTTAGAGATGAAACTGCCAAGGAACAAATAAGAAAGAAACAACTATGCCATATGCCAACTACGTTATCACTGTCTTATACACTTAGAGGTGAAACTGTCAAGGAACAAATTAGAAAGAAACAACTATGCCATATGCCAACTACGTTATTACTGTCTTATACATTTAGAGGTGAAACTGTCAAGGAACAAATTAGAAAGAAACAAATATGTTACATGTCAACTACGTTATCACTGTCTTATACACTTAGAGGTGAAACTGTCAAGGAACAAATTAGAAAGAACCAACTATGCCATATTCCAACTACGTTATCACTGTCTTATACACTTAGAGGTGAAACTGCCAAGGAACAAATTAGAAAGAAACAACTATGCCATATGCCAACTACGTTATCACTGTCTTATACACTTAGAGGTGAAACTGCCAAGGAACAAATTAGAAAGAAACAACTATGCCACATGCCAACTACGTTATCACTGTCTTATACATTTAGAGGAGGTGAAACTGTCAAGGAACATATTAGAAAGAAACAAATATGTTACATGTCAACTACGTTATCACTGTCTTATACACTTAGAGGTGAAACTGCCAAGGAACAAATTAGAAAGAAACGACTATGTCATATGCCAACTACGTTATCAATGTCTTGTACACTTAGAGGTGAAACTGCCAAGGAACAAATTAGAAAGAAACAACTATGCCATATGCCAACTACGTTATCACTGTCTTATACATTTAGAGGTGAAACTGCCAAGGAACAAATTAGAAAGAAACAACTATGCCATATGCCAACTACGTTATCACTGTCTTATACATTTAGAGGTGAAACTGTCAAGGAACAAATTAGAAAGAAACAAATATGTTACATGTCAACTACGTTATTACTGTCTTGTACACTTAGAGGTGAAACTGTCAACAAATTAGAAAGAAACAACTATGTCACAGTTGTAAAAGTAGCCATAGAAGATGCATTTAATTTTGTGTGCTCGTGTTATAATGATATTATAACTGTAATATATATATGTGTGTGTGTGTTGCATGTAATTCCATAGTATATAAGTCATGGTTGACACCAAATTTATTAGTTTGGCCACGGTCTTGATATTGTATCTATGGTTTGCATTGTAGCTAGGCTCACTCGTCGTAGTCTGGTCTAATGTTATATATATATATATATATAACGTTAAAATTGTCAATGGTAAAACAGCAAACGTTCCCTATAATTCGTCACTAGACTTAACTTCCTGGCGTCTTCTAGCCTCACAGTGTTTCAATTGCATGTATTAGCATGTAGGTTTCTCGATAAATATTCTCTATATTGTAACGGAATAATAAGATCCTGAACAAGCTAATAATCTATCTAAATAAGACTTACTACTTGTGGGCACTGCCACCTTACGTCTGTTTTTACCAGTAAACAATCATTGTATTAACGAGCATACCATTAATAAGACTATTTCTACATAACCATCAAAGAACTCACTTTATACCTGTAGACTTAAATATCAACATTAATCCAAATATTGATATGACACGAAATCTAGCCGCACTAGGTTGGGTACACAAAAATACGTATTCAGTAATTATTATATCTGTATAGTTTGATACTATGTGTAAGTTAAATAGTGCTTTAAATATAAAGAATATTTTTTACATAAGTATCATCAGTCTAAACATGTTTAATTATATTTATCTAAGGAGAGATGATAGTATCCTTGAATGACCTTCCAAAATATGTATTGCCAGATTTTTGCTGTCAACAAGATTCATTGAATCTCTGTTTTGAGACTAATGCAAGCTTTCCCAATGTATAAACACAATGAATTTATTGTGTTAAATGAACTTTTCGTACATCAAATCTAGCAACATGGTGGAAATTTGCCAGATCAGCTAGATTCTAGAAACCTGTGGGAATTTTATTGGCTTAGAAGTGCCAGAATCCAGACGTTTTGTCTATATAAATGCTTAGAAACTTTTGATTTCAGCTCACTCTAGTTCCAGACATTAGAAAATAAGTTCCATCACCTCTGGTATTTTAAACCTTCGTATCTATAAGGTACATGTATATATTATTCATTAAATGTATATCAAATAGTCTTGCCTTATCAGGTAACTATCTATATAAACTGTATAGATCAGCTATGCCATTCAATCATATTGTTTTCATATTTTGCTTGCAATCTATTTAATAACACGACCTGGAGTGTTACAATACATATATATTTATCACATAGGTGAAATGTATTCGTACCAACAATATCACCAATGTCGCGTAAATTAAAGTACCACATAAAATATTTTTTATGTTATTTCTTCTCTCCACAAAGAATGGCGTCTTGTTACAATAGCCACACTGGTCTCCATTATGACTACTATTTATTATACATGTACCACATATATAGGATATATTTTATTTAGCAACACCACGTACCACGGACGTATCATGTGATCACATAGAACTCATTTTATTACCACTCAGATTACGTCATGACTCGCTAAAACATATCCTATAGTAATAGTAGAATCACATGTACGGACGAATTTCAAATACCACTAATGTTGCAAAGGATATCCCTTCAAATACCACTAATGTTGCAAAGGATATCCCCTCAAATACCACTAATGTTGCAAAGGATATCCCCTCAAATACCACTAATGTTGCAAAGGATATCCCCTCAAATACCACTAATGTTGCAAAGGATATCCCCTCAAATACCACTAATGTTGCAAAGGATATCCCCTCAAATACCACTAATGTTGCAAAGGATATCCCTTCAAATACCACTAATGTTGCAAAGGATATCCCCTCAAATACCACTAATGTTGCAAAGGATATCCCCTCAAATACCACTAATGTTGCAAAGGATATCCCCTCAACAACTGATACACTCCAAACTTCTACAATTTATACACATCATGCTCTGACTAAAATGAACATAAATATATAATATCACTTCAGCATTCAAGTGAAAACAATTCAGCTTTTCAGAGAATTTGTCTCAAACAAATAAACTATTCACAGTATCTCGCCTTTTGATTTACATTGCTATCTCTCTGAGCTGCCTGACTTCAAATGACGACAGCTTACATCTGACCACTACACACTCACTATACATGTCTAATGACAGCTTACATCTGACCACAACACACTCACTATACATGTCTAATGACAGCTTACATCTGACCACTACACACTCACTATACATGTCTAATGACGACAGATTACATCTGACCACTACACACTCACTATACATGTCTAATGACAGCTTACATCTGACCACTACACACTCACTATACATGTCTACTGACGACAGCTTACATCTGACCACTACACACTCACTATACATGTCTAATGACGACAGCTTACATCTGACCACAACACACTCACTATACATGTCTTATGACGACAGCTCACACCTGACCACTACACACTCACTATACATGTCTAATGACAGCTTACATCTGACCACTACACACTCACTATACATGTCTAATGACAGCTTACATCTGACCACTACACACTCACTATACATGTCTAATGACGACAGCTCACACCTGACCACTACACACTCACTATACATGTCTAATGACAGCTCACACCTGACCACTACACACTCACTATACATGTCTAATGACAGCTTACATCTGACCACTACACACTCACTATACATGTCTAATGACGACAGCTTACATCTGACCACTACACACTCACTATACATGTCTAATGACGACAGCTTACATCTGACCACTACACACTCACTATACATGTCTAATGACGACAGCTTACATCTGACCACAACACACTCACTATACATGTCTAATGACGACAGCTCACACCTGACCACTACACACTCACTATACATGTCTAATGACAGCTCACACCTGACCACTACACACTCACTATACATGTCTAATGACGACAGCTTACATCTGACCACTACACACTCACTATACATGTCTAATGACGACAGCTTACATCTGACCATTACACACTCACTATACATGTCTAATGACGACAGCTTACATCTGACCACAACACACTCACTATACATGTCTAATGACGACAGCTTACATCTGACCACTACACACTCACTATACATGTCTAATGACGACAGCTTACATCTGACCACTACACACTCACTATACATGTCTAATGACGACAGCTTACATCTGACCACTACACACTCACTATACATGTCTAATGACGACAGCTTACATCTGACCACAACACACTCACTATACATGTCTAATGACGACGGCTTACATCTGACCACTACACACTCACTTTACATGTCTAATGACGACGGCTTACATCTGACCACTACACACTCACTATACATGTCTAATGACGACAGCTTACATCTGACCACAACACACTCACTATACATGTCTTATGATGACAGCTTACATCTGACCATTACACACTCACTTTAAATGTATAATTTGGAATGTGTATTATTCACTATACATGTCTTATTTGGAATGTGTATTAATCACTATACACGTCTTATTTGGAATTTGTATTATATTCACTATACATGTCTAATTTGGAATGTGTATTATATTCACTATACATGTCTAATTTGGAATGTGTATTATTTTCAATAAACATGTCTAATTTTGAATGTGTATTATTCACTATACATGTCTTATTTGAAATGTGTATTAATCACTATACATGTCTTATTTAAAATGTGTATTAATCACTATACATGTCTTATTTGAAATGTGTATTATTCACTATACATGTCTTATTTGAAATTTGTATTATTTTCACTAAACATGTCTAATTTTGAATGTGTATTATTCACTATACATGTCTTATTTGAAATGTGTATTAATCACTATACATGTCTTATTTGAAATGTGTATTAATCACTATACATATCTTATTTGAAATGTGTATTATTCACTATACATGTCTTATTTGAAATGTGTATTAATCACTATACATGTCTTATTTGAAATGTGTATTATAATCACTAAACATGTCTAATTTGGAATGTGTATTATATTCACTATACATGTCTTATTTGAAATGTGTATTAATCACTATACATGTCCTATTTGGAATGTGTATTATAATCACTCAACATGTCTAATTTGGAATGTGTATTATATTCACTATACATGTCTTATTTGAAATGTGTATTAATCACTATACATGTTTAATTTGGAATGTGTATAATATTCACTATACATATCTAATTTGGAATTTGTATTATTCCCTATACATGTCTAATTTGGAATGTGTATTATTTCACGGCATAAAAAACCTTCATTTTGTTTCAGTCTGTTCGAACTATACTGATATTATTGTAACGTGCACCGAGCGGATTGTGCACACTAATGTATATATGATATATAAAAAAAATTCCTTGGGCTACTTGCCGTTTGATTTAAGATAAATGGTGAAATAATTTTTCTCAAACTTAATGATTGGATGACAAATGATTGAATAAAAGATTCGTGTTTAAAAAGAATAATCACGTACAATTAACTTCTACATAAAAAAAAAACAAATTATAAATGTTTCGAACTAACGTTTCAAACTAACGTTTCGCACAACACTAAACACTATGCCCAGAACTGTGTTTTAAATAAAACTAGTTCTGCAGCACTCCAAACAAATGCCCAGGACTCTGTCTTAAATAAATAAAACTTGTCCGGCAGCACTCCAAACTCGAAACTCCGAGCTGCACCAAAGTATCAGACTTACGTCTCAAACACTTGCTCATGACTCTGTTTAAACTAAATAAAACTAGTCCTGCAGCACACCAGACTCGAAACTCCAAGCTGCACCAAAGTATCAGACTTACGTCTCAAACACTTGCTCATGACTCTGTTTTAAATAAATAAAACTAGTCCTGCAGCAATGTTCCAAACCTGTCCCAAACACCTGTCTGAGGCAAACAATGGCACCCAACAGACTACGACCCGGAGCACTGTTCACAAGTTTCAGAGGGTTTTGCAACTCTGAGTTCAAAACTGCACTTCTGAGAATCCCTCGTTCACTTGTGGCACTCGGTCCAAAGTCCCAATCTGTATTACCAAATAATAATAAATAAATTAATTAATTAATTAATTAATTAATTATGCAGTGTCTTCTTGCAGTGCTTCTCCGTCGAGTTGTAATCAGACTGACCCAGAATATTGGCGGTCGGCTGCTTATATAGCATAAGTCACATGGCCTAGTCACATGAATTCAATCGGGCATTCTTAGTGTTGTTCGACCACGTAATGATGCGACTATGCGATTTCATTGCATTAGCATCCTTAATCAAATTCAATGAGCGTCTGCCTGGCAATTTATTAACTACGTTTTCTGTACGTTTATTTATGTAACTTAATAAACAATAAGGAATACTTAGACTAATCATATATAAAAGGTAAATATAAAGTTATCAACCAGCAGAAAAGTATAACGGTGTAACAAAATACACCGATGTTATGAATTTCTATATGTACAAGGCGTTTTTCGTCACATTATCACTAAATGGTGACGATAAAATACACAGAAAGACTTTAAAAACGCAACACTCACAAAATAGCAATAAAACATTGAGTTTCTCATCATCTATTTTATTGAAATTTATTTTATTGCATAATGTAACATCGTTCTACCTTTTCTGGAAAGTTTCATCAAAATATTTTGCGATTATCACTTTTTTTATTGATTTGAAACATGCAACCCCCATTACCTAAATTCACAAAAAAAACCGACACACTTTTATTGTCTGTATAAATTCGTTTAGTTCATTGGTTTGTATTTTGATATTTAGATTTCTGTTTTATGGTATTTTCTTTCATTTTCGCAATAAAATTATTGAAATCAGCGTTCAAATACTCCTAAAGTGCTTGTTCAAAAGTGGAACAACATACCACAAGCCGGATTTCAAATAATGAGAAGTGTCTGTCGCACGTGCTTCCACGCATAAAGAGGCTATACAAGATACTGATTTTGTGAATTTAGGGAACGGGGGATGTATGTTTCAAATTAATAAAAGAAGTGATTATCGTAATAGATTTTAGTGAAACTTTCACGGAAAGGTAGAAGATGTTATATTATCAACTATAATATATTTTTAAAACATCGATAAAGAACTCAATGTGTTATGGCTGTTTATCTGAACGCAACGTTCCTAAAGTATTTGGGTGTAGTATGAAACAGGTAGCGAATTGCTAATGATAGATTACATGTATTTTCCGGGAATGGCCTCTGGGTGAAAATGACTGATCAGGAAAATCACAGAACGGCATGAAAATGTACTTTATATTGATTTTTAACAAAGTCTGGTGAATGATGGTGAATGATTTATTACAAATCCAGACTGTCTAGAATAAAACAGCATGTTTGCTTTGAAATATGTTTTCAGACGATTGTTTACAATACATGTCTTTCAAATATTGGGGAAATAATTGGCAGTGTTGAGATAGGTCTGTACTTTTTTCTTCATATTTTGGACCCTTTTTGTTTATAGCTACCACTTTGGCTCTTTGGAATAAATAAGGTATTACAATGTAGTAGTAAACTTGTATTGGCTTGTTTTGTAAGAATAAGGACTATAACAGAAGCGGATGGTATTAAGACTCGAACAATTGTGCAATCGGAACCAGCTGCTTTCGTGTTATGTAAAGACTTAGTCGTTGTTCAACAAATGAGACGGGAACCAATATAATAATGTTTGTTTGTGTTTGATTCTTAAAGTCCGATAATTCATGTAATCTGTTCCGAATTTCCTTAGGATTTCTTTTATTTGAAATACTTGTTAAAGATAATATTCATTTACAGTTTGTCTCCATAATTAAAAGTTTGAAGTATTGTTCTATTTTTGTAAAAACGTTTCTTTTATTATAGAATAATTCATGAAAAGTATGTAATGCATATTCTGGATTGTTAAATACATTTAAAACTGACCAAGGTTGCTCTTACAAATCAGTAATAAATTTGGTTTCATCAGAGTGTTTCATAGATCTGCATGTTATAGTTTTATGAACTGGACCTTATTATATATTTTTCTTGTGAGGCATACAGGATAATGGTCACTGACTGAGTAACAAAGAACGCTTATTTCAGTAATAGTTTTAGGTTTGATAGTGAAAACATGACCAATTAAAGTTGATGACGAATAAGTTATCCCTATATATTCAGATATAACCTGTATGAAGTCAACCTACTCCATCATGCTTAGCCACAACCGTTTAGTGCTATCTGACTTCAATAACTCAAAATGAAAATCGCCAAGAACTAACGTTTCATTGTCTTCAGCAAGTGACCTTTCTTTGGCAATATTGCAATTAACACACCTTCTAGCTAACGAAGATGGCGGTTTATAAACAAATCAATAAAAAAAAAAGGTTTTTAGAATTAGATGATTGAAATTGACTCAATATTAAAAGCAACGTTCTGAAAATCCAATCTTTGAACACATGGTAAATCATTTTGAGTATCACTAACCAAACTACCGCCATTCGAGAGTCTATCATTACGAAACAAATTGAAATTATCTATCTGAAGTTCATTATCCGAAAATGAATCATTCAAAACAGATTTACATGGTCATATGTCTGGATGCTGTTGCGATATCAGAACTTGGATTTCATGAAGTTTTTGATACAGATATTATATGTTGAAATGCATAATTCGTATTACTTTTTTTTGTAAACCATGGTTCTAGGATTGGATTTCCATTACAAATTCTAAAACCGTTTATATCATCAATTTCATCAATAGTATTATCTGCAGTAATATTAGAAGCATTAATGGATTGTAAATTGATAATTAGATTGGTTGAACTACAAGCAGAGTATGAAACAATTTACACAAATACACCAATCAAGACAGAGGGCTTTCATGGTATAAACACGAACAGTTAGAAATAACAGTTTAACACTTATCAACATACGTACGTTAATATTATCATGACAAAGTCATTCAGAACAAATGTTACATTTCTCTATAGAGATTGAATCGCATTTTCTTCTCCGATAATCAAACGCCTAGAAGTTGCCGTTGAAAGTTTTGATTTTACACGTGCTTTCTCAGTTTCAGCTTTCACTTCCCTTTCTTTCTCGTTTGTGACATTTTGATGTGATGCGATATTTTCACTATTAGCATTTTAAAGCATTGTTAACGTCGTAGCATTTCCATTTTTCAAGGATTTAATTTGAGCTGGTGTTTATCTTAATGAGTGCTGCAAATAAAAATTCTCTTTCTCTTGCTCTTCTAATTGATTTGATATATCGTCTGTCTTATTCTTGTTCTGCAGAATTGTTCAAAATATTTTGAGACAGATTTTGAACGTTTTCTTCTTCACTTTTCTGCACACTAACATGTTCCAGATACGTATCCCTGTTACTATCAGTATATAGTATTCTGTTCGTTAGCACAAAGCCGAGTTCTAGATTCATTTGTTTTTCCAAATTGCTTTACGAGGGCGATATCATCGTCAAACAAGTGTTAAATATTGACATTGGAAGTAATGCTACTAGAAATATTACCACATACTTCTGCTTGTATTGAAGGTTCTATTTGTCTTGCAAACAACCCAGTATATGGTGCCAAGACATAATCTATTAGTTAACTCTACTGGGGACATTTAACACATGGTCATTATCTGTCCCGATGTTGGTGCTCTTCCTTGCTGACTGTTTTTCACCAAATTAGTACCCAGATGAACTTGTGTATTGTCGGATCGAGATTTACGTAGACTGTTAACCATTTGAATAAGATAGAAAATTTGACTGCGACGGTCTCCTTTACTATACATATATATCGTTTATTTGTCACAAAGGATTTATTATTTTGACAGGTTAGGCCGTCTACAAGTTTGTAGAACTCTTTATTGTGCCAGTTCCAACAGCCATTCCCTTGTATAGATAACATTTTATAAAAATACAATCACAAGGTAATCACAACTTTTTCTGCTGTACTTTATCAATTTTGGCATTGAACTCATAACTACCTTGTAAAATGTTATTTGATTCAGCGTTCTAAACTTCAGATATAATCGTAATAATGATCGTATTTTTTGTTGAACATTCGACAGTAAAAATATTTCTCTTTAACTCATCTTGACTTAACCGGTCGGGATCTATATCCTATTAAATCGTACTTGTCAGGTAGAACACAAGGTGTTTATATTAACAATACTATGTCCGACTTTGAAAATATTGTATGTGAAGTTCCTCAAGGAAGTATTTTGGGGCTATTATTGTTTTTATGCTATGTAAATGATATGAGTATAAGTATAAGTCAAAAATGTAAAATCATTCTCTATGCCAATGATAGTGCTATTCTTTTCTCACATAAAGATCCTGATGTTATTAGTGAAGTTTTAGGCAATGAACTAGAAAATTGTAATAAATGGTTAATAGACAACAAACTGTCATTGCATCTGGGAAAGACAGAATGTATATTATTTGGCTCAAAACGCAGGCTTGCTAAAGTGAAACAATTTTCAGTGCTTAGTAATGGTCACACCATACAAGCACAAACATCAGTCAAATATCTCGGTGCAATGTTAGATAATGATTTGTCTGCTACATCCATTGTGAACAATATTGTTAAAAAAGTTAATTCTAGAATAACATTTTTGTATAGACACAAACACTACTTAAATTTATCCCTTAGAAAGACTCTTTGTAATTCTTTGATACAGTGTCATTTTGATTATGCATGTTCTTCATGGTATAGTAGTCTTACAAAAACGTTAAAGAAAAAGCTACAAGTTGCTCAAAATAAAATGATTAGATTTATTCTCAGCTATGATAGTAGAGCTACTTTGTCTGCGTCAAAATTTAAAGATCTTGGAATACTTGACATTGAAAATAGAAATAGACAATTAAGATTGAATCAAGTTCATAAGATTTTTAACAATTCTTGTCCATCTTATCTTCAAGAAAATTTTACAACGGTGTCTAATTCACACCATCATACAACTAGAGGAATTACTTTTAATTTTATTGTGCCATGTGTTAATATTTTTACAACATCAACTTTCTTTTATAATGGCATTTTGGATTGGAATCAATTACCCCATACTATTAAGGAAATAAGAAAAAAGCATAAATTTAAAAAAGAAGTGAAGTATTATTTATTCGTGCAAATGGAAAATGTAGAGAAATGTGAATTCACTTTTTATTAAATTATTTATTTTTATTTTTTTTTTTAAATCTTTTTATTGTTATTAATGTGGATTTATAGCTGCGATACATATTTTAAATATATTTGATGAATAACAAAGAATAATTTCATAAGTTATGTAATAAATGCCAATATATTTATCCATGACATTATTTTTAAAAAGGACCCCATTAGAAATAAGTTGTAAAACTTTATGGGTTATCCTGTGAAATATATATGTTCTCAAAATTATTATTGTGTAACAAGATAAAATATTAATCTGTGATATCTGATATATATTATATTAGATAATCAACTAGTTTAATATATTATTTAAAATACATGTTATTGATTCTGTATTATTGTATGTTAATGTGTTTGATATATCTTTGTTTTTATGACATATTTATCATCACAAATAAATAAATAAATAAATAAATAAATAAATAAATAAATAAATAAATAAATAAATAAATAAATAAATAAATAAATAAATAAATATATAAATAAATATAGCAGTCCGAGTAGTACATGTGTACATACAACACTTTCTTAATTGATTCATGGTTACACATGTTTTATTAGAGCTGGAACTTTGTTAATTACATTAATATCAGAAAAATATCTACCATTTGCAAACATTTCTTAGAGCACATGAGTGGTACGTTTTCCCAAAAGGCAAAGTTAAACATAGTGGGTAGAGTAATGACGTAAATGTAGCGGGTGGAGTAATGCCGTAAACACAGTGGGTGGAGTAATGCCGTAAATATTTCATTTAAAGTTATTATAAATATTGAATTTTTATAACCCTCCCATAACAATGTTACACTTTCAATTTCGACCGCCCCGAAAAGTGTGACTCGTTGTTTTCGTCGCAGGGGATAGTGCAAGCTCTCCATAGAGAGTCCGCCATAGTTTCTGTAAAGGAAATGAATCATGTTTTATAGATAAATGCATTAAAGTAGCCGTGGTGAGTTATAGACGGCATTGTCTCTTTGTCATTCGTCCCTCATCGCCGGTTCAAGTTGAAAAGTTATCCGTTACTTGCGGAGATGGGTGTGCTCGCGTACTGTTATCCTTCTAGAATCCTAGAAAGAGTGGTTAGGTTACATGATCGTCTGCTAGCATTCGACAGATGGCATTAAAATGACGCTCTATATCATAACAAAATAAAACATTTAGTGTGCTACATGTAACAATACCATAACTGTCGTGCATTGCATTATTCACGTAAAACATGCATTGTCTTAATTCTAGAACACTTTATATCTCAGTTGAATTGATACTTGAACCATAGAATCTCATGTCTCCATATTGGTTAATATTCATAAAGGACGATATACACAAATAAAGAGCATTGCTATTGATCATCTCGGATCGCTTTAACTCGCTGATTGGGCTTGCGTTGGCTTTTACAATACACGGTTTGCAAAAAATCAATGGTCTGATTTCAACCACAGCTTCCGTGGATGCGAATATTGGTAAATAGAAAGGATATGTACCATGTCACAGAAGGTAGCGGAATACAGGCAGACAAAACGATCGATTGCTACCAAAACTTGTTTATTTTGAGTAACTGTGTAGTTTAGTGAGGGTAAATTAAGGCAATAGACAGAATAATCCCATTTATATTATTATCATACGGATCATTGATCAGGCAGAAGTGAATCTTGCTGGACTAAACGCTGTATCTCTCTTTCTCTCTCTGCGCAGCAAATTGGAAATTTCGAATAATAATGTATCGTGGTTGAGACGGCATTAAAACATAATGCTCACTGAGTGTAAGAGAAAGCGGTGCTAATCACCGACATAGAGTGAATGACAATTACCAAGTAATTGTTGTAGTTTGTGATCTGTGCCAAAAGTGTATGGAGTTTACCATATAAAGTTTAATTCAGTTATGGCAAATATAAACATGAGTGGTTCCGGTGCGAGGCTTCCGAATGGAGCGAGAACAGACGAGAATAGTGTGGACCCTTATGATGAAACAATTATACACAAGGTATGGTCTCCCTGTTTTTGTTAACTCTCTGACTTGCACGTTATTTAAAAAAACAGTATTGATGATATCACAATGAAAGGCCAATACGATGTTTTATTAGATACGGACAACTTAGGTCTGATTCCGCTGATTTAACAGCGAATTTCCAAATCTGGTTATCACATTTAGGCCACTTTGTGTTTATAACCAATATACTCAATATGTAGATATTGAATTATTACTTCCAGTATTCACTAGTCACTGTGATAACTTGCACTTCAGAAAAGATTTAATCCAGTCAAATGTGTGCACCTTAGTTATAAAGATGTGATTCATGCATGCAGATGGGCCTTATTCGTTGTCGTTCTTCTTTAGACTTTCCGTCTTCCAAGACAGCAGTAAGCTCAATAATTGATTACAGACGAATCTTATTTGCTGGAATGCTTCCATATGTAGGAATTTGTCCATCAATTTTAATTATTCATGTTGGAACAAACGAGTTTGTGTTAGCCAACTGTTGATACGTGAAATGGGCGTCCATAGGTACCGAATGATGCTGTTTGCCATTTTGAGAAACGCAATTCAAATTATACATGACATCCAGTTTTGTTTGCGGATAATCTGAGAATGAAATTGAGTAGAATAAACTTCCACTAAAACCATCAACATTCCCTTAGAACAAACATCTTTCCATTAGAACCATCATCCTTCCACTTAAACCATCGTCCTTCCACTAACACCTTAGCCTTCCACTAAAACCATCAACCTTCCCTAAGAACAAACATATTTCCATTAGAACCATCATTCTTCCTCTTAAACCATCATCATTCCACTAAAACCATCAACCTTCCCTTAGAACAAACATATTTCCATTAGAACCATCATCCTTCCACTAAAACCAACAACCTTCCCTTAGAACAAACATCTTTCCATTAGAACTATCATCCTTCCACTTAAACCATCAGCCATCAACTAAAACCTCAGCCTTCCACTAGAACCATCATCATTCCACTAAAACCATCATCCTTCCACTAGAACCATCATCTTTCCATTAGAACCATCAGCCTTCCACTTAAACCATCATCCTTCCACTAGAACCATCATCATTCCACTAGAACAATCAGCCTTCCACTAAAACCATCATCCTTCTACTAGAACCATAATCCTTCCATTAGAACCATCAACCTTCCCTTAGAACAAACATCTTTCCGTTAGAACCATCATCCTTCCACTTAAACCATCTGCCTTCCACTAAAACCATCAGCCTTCCACTAGAACCATCATCATTCCACTAAAACCTCAACCTTCAACTAACACCATCATCCTTCCACTAGAACCATCATCCTTCCACTAAAACCATCATCATTACACTAGAACCATCAGCCTTCCACAAGAACTATCATCCTTCCACTAAAACCTCTGCCTTCCATTAAAACCATCATCCTTCCACTAGAACCATCATCCTTCATCTATAACCATCATCCTTCCACTAGAACCATCATCCTTCATCTAGAACCATCATCCTTCCACTAAAACTTCTGCCTTCCACTAGAACCATCGTCCTTCATCTAGAACCATCATCCTTCCACTAGAACCACCATCCTTCATCTAGAACCAATAGCCTTCCACTAGAACCATCATCCTTCCAGAAGCAACTGACACACCTTATTTCATACAATATCTATAGTTGAAGTTGCTGAATGATAAGGTCAACATGTATTAGATTTAGTTTGAGTTCAATAGTTGATAACTAAACATTAATTGTGGAACCCTAAAGATATATGTTACAAGTATGCACAACCAATGGCCCTGATGTCAGACTGGGTTGGGTGGAGCACATGATCCAGTGGTAGAGCATCGGACCGAGAAACTGATGGTCGTAGTTTCGGCACCTAACATTCCCATTTGTAGTGTCAGACACTTTATTCAAATATGTTTAGTATTGGCTACTCAGGAAGACTTTAACTTTGGGGTTGGTTTATCCATAAAGTGTCTAAAGTTGTACGAATTTGTTTCACAATCCATGTAAAATGAATTGGTTTAACCTGATTTTCTCATCCTTTAAACGCCTTACAGATATTTGATTCACAGATAAAATTGGTCAGATATAATTTTGGTTCTTCAATATTATCTATGTTCTGATCACCAGTGTCAGCAACTTTGTCATCGTTATATTGCATCCCCTGTATGACCTATATATCTATAAAGGGACAAGAGGTTGACTAAGATTCATGAACATGCATGATGTGTTTCGTTATACATATATATACATATAGAGATTCGTTTTATACTAAGGTTCTGAAATCTTTAAAGGTACCACTTTTTCAGACATCACACGAAATTTCGCATTTCCTTCAATATATATACAACTACGAACAATCTTTCTACACAGTAATTATTTGTATTGATAGTATATTTTTATTTCTATTTTGCTTACGCGTACAAACGCTTTCGGGAACACGTGTTCGTCCATCTTTGATTTATTTATTATGGCTACAACTGTCTTTACCCTTGGTGACATTATTATTGTAATCGTTTTGGGAAGCGAGGTGTTTAATGTATGCACTGTACTGGTTCCGACAAATACACCGGTCCAATCTTGAGTTGGATGCGCTCCTACATTGCTTGCTTCTCCGTTGGATTCCTATTTAGAAGTTAGCCTGTTACATGTACATATCAACTAGATACTCAGTCACGTTTATTGACCATAGATCTATATACTGTGCCACCTATATATGTTGTGACCGTGTCATAACTTGTTCCTCAGATGTGACGTCCATATAAACCCGCATGTTGTATGTTATTTCCATTTTCTGAAAACAAATACAGCACCCATCTTGTCCACGTGACACCCTTAAAAGAATGAAATATAAAATAGTTTTTTTTCTTTACTAGAATTGGCTTTTGTATCAGGTGTATCGATCGTCAAGGTGACTCACGCCGTGAACGTTAAGTCCACGTGGGGTAAATGAAGATTTCTAGTAAATTTGAAAAAACTCTGTATCATATAGAAAGTGATTAGCGCCAGTTCTATGTCGAATCTCGGAATTAAGAGAAATCAGTCATAATTACAATTTAGACATAAATAAGACTTTCAGATTGCACTAACTGGCTAACTTGTTTATAAATATTCTGTTCTTAACAAAAGCAAATTGAGTTCATATTTCAAAAATTTAATTTCTCAATCAACATGTTGGAATGTGTACTTTGACAGCGTAATCTTATCCTTAATTAACATACATACTTTCTAGTTATAATTCACCATTGAATGTTTGATCTTGAGATTAAGTAATTCCATGTTATTGAGGAAAAGTATAAGATGGTTTCATTTTTTAAACTCACAAGACATCAGATCAAAAATGTGTTTGCAAATAAGAAATAAAAATAATTAATGTCACCACACCTGTGGCAAAGTGAATTCATGCTAGAGATAGAAGTTATTACAAGAAAGGCTGCACTCTTTGTGTTACCATAGCTGCATCACTGAAGGGCTGCACTCTTTGTGTTACCACAGCTGCATCACTGAAAGGCTGCACTCTTTGTGTTACCACAGCTGCATCACTGAAAGGCTGCACTCTTTGTGTTACCACAGCTTCATCACTGAAAGGGTGCACTCTTTGTGTTACCACAGCTTCATCACTGAAAGGCTGCACTCTTTGTGTTACCACAGCTGCATCACTGAAAGGCCGCACTCTTTGTGTTACCACAGCTGCATCACTGAAAGGCTGCACTTTTTGTGTTACCATAGCTGCATCACTGAAAGGCTGCACTCTTTGTGTTACCACAGCTGCATCACTGAAAGGCCGCACTCTTTGTGTTACCATAGCTGCATCACTGAAAGGCTGCACTCTTTGTGTTACCACAGCTGCATCACTGAAAGGCTGCACTCTTTGTATTACCATAGCTGCATCACTGAAAGGATAAATGAACTTCATAGAAGAAAAACAATGTTTGTACTATTAAATATAGTCTCATCCCTGTTAACATCTAACATCTTCAACCATACCGTTATCTTAACTTCCTTGTAACGTCGTCTAAAATTATTTATTACCAAATTCCTAATTGCCAAGGACTTTTCAATACTGGAACGAACTACCAATGGTCGTAAAGAGTTGTCCCTGTAAAGAGTTGTCGTCCCTGTCTTGGCATCCTACCATTTATCATAATATAAATGCAAATGTTTTTAACTTCTATTTTTACATCAAATTATTGATTCCGACGTGCGCCTCCTAAATGAGGCTGGAGGTATCCATCGAATACATATACGGATTGTTTACATATTGTTCTGCAATATAAGTCACGTTTGGTTAGCAATATCATCAGTTGATTGATTGATTGATTGATTGATTGATTGATTGATTGATTGATTGATTGATTGATTGATTGATTGATTGATTGATTGATTGATTGATTGATTGATTGATTGATTGATTGATTCATTGAACATTTAACGTCATTTTCACACTAGCAAACAAACACTGTTTCCTAGGATTCTGGAAGCGTTACTTGTACTTGAGCACACCCATCTCCGCAAGTAACTGATAACTTTCCCACTTGAATTATTGGAGAGAGACGAATTATGAGGTGACACAATGTCATATATCAATCATCACGTAGACAATCCGGGCGGGGATTATAACTCACGACCCCTTGATTGATAGTCAGGCGCGCTAATGACGGAGATTTTCATCAGCATGAAGAACTGTTTTCGTATTGTCCTTGAAAAAACAAAGTTTTGTGATTTGAACGTAATGTTGTTCGAATTTGCAAGCAAAATTTCCATACATGCTACAATACTAAACAGGAAAACCATTTTAACTTTGTGGTGAATCTTATGGGATTTGCATTACCAGACAAACAATATGAGCTTATGGTCGAAAAGTGTCGAATTATCTAACAACACACGCTTTGTTTGTTAAACATATTATTCCAAAAACATCTCTTGCTACAAGTCATAATATCATATCAATTTTGAATGAAAGCTTTATTGCTCGGGGAGTTACCGAAACCATCGGAAAGTAGCATGGATAATACAAATATATGCCGGGCAAAGCTGTTATTGGGAGAACTCGATTGATGGATCGAGACAATATGTCTATTGTTGTAAACGATTCACTCAGCAAGTAAAGCAGCAGACGGGCGTGGGTTCGATACCCATGTGAGCCACACACTCAAATGTCGAAGACAAAACAACCCGGCATGGTTACCGCTAGAATATCCAGTGTTGGCATCTACCACTAGCTGATACTGATCAGTGTTATATTAACGCCAGCTATGAATCATTTGTTTAAACCTACCAAAATACCATGTTTTTATTAAACAGGTCCTCGTAAATTATCTATTTTTCATGCATGTTAAAGAAATGTAAAAAAATGCAATGTCTTTCTTTTTTAAATGACCGACTTCGTCTCTTTCATGCCACACGTCATCTTCATCCTTTAAGTGCTAAAACCTTGTTACAAAAGAGTAATGATATCTCAGACGATGAAAATATTTGTTATATTCAACATGTCAACTTACATTTAGGACACTAAACGTTTTGATAAACAATAAACCTTATTAAGTTTTAGTATTTACCTCACAGTGGAGCCCCTCAGCATCGGAAGAGTATATTCAAATAATGTATCCTATTTCATTTTTTTCTTGCTTCATATATGAATATGTTGTAAATAATTTGTTATTAAGAAGGGTCTATTCTAATGTTGGATAACTTGTGGACCAACCCTTTTGCTACTACATGTATACAAAAAGCAATAACATATGTTAAAAGTATATATTCACTGCAGAAACTGTTAATAGCTGTCATCAAACCAGGGCTTCCGCTGGAGATTACTAAATTGTCAGAACTGGATAGCTGAGAGTTAAAAAACAACGACCTGCAATACTATACGAGTAGCGTAGGTACGTGTATGCTTAACAACGACCTACAATATTATATGAGTAGTGTAGGTCCTTGTATGCTTAACAACGACTTACAATATTATACGAGAAGTGTAGGTCCGTGTATACTTAACAAAGACCTACAATATCAAACGAGTAGTACAGATCCGTGTATGCTAAACAACAAACCTACAACACCATACGAGAAGTATAGGTCCGTACATACTTAACAACGACCTACAGCCTTATACGAGAAGTGTAGGTTCGTGCATACTTAACAACGACCTACATCACTATACGAGTAGTGTTGGTCCGTCATACTTAACAACGGCATACAATACTATACGAGTAGTGCAGGTCCGTACATGCTTAACAACGACCTACAATACTATACGGGTAGTGTAGGTCCGTACATAATTAACAACGACCAACACTACTATACGCGTAGTATAGGTCCGTGCATACTTAACAACGACCTACAACACTATACGACTAATATAGGTCCGTGCATACTTAACAACGACCTACAGCACTTTACGAGTAGTATAGACCCATGTATACTTAACAACGACTTACAACACTATACGAAAAGTATAGGCTCATGCATACTTATCAACGACCTACAGTACTATACGAGTAGTATAGGCCTAAGCATACTTAACAACGACTTACAACACTATACGAGTAGTATAGGCCCATGCATAATTATAAACGACTTACAGCACTATACGAGTAGTATAGGCCCATGCATACTTAACAACGACTTACAACACTATACGAGTAGTATAGGCCCATGCATACTTATCAACGACCTACAACACTATACGACTAATATAGGTCCGTGCATACTTAACAACGACCTACAGCACTTTACGAGTACTATAGGTCCGTGCATACTTAACAACGACCTACAGCACTTTACAAGTAGTATAGACCCATGTATACTTATCAACGACCTACAGTACTATACGAGTAGTATAGGCCCAAGCATACTTAACAACGACTTACAACACTATACGAATAGTATAGGCTCATGCATACTTAATAACGACCTACAGTATTATACGAGTAGTAAAGGCCTAAGCATACTTAACAACGACTTACAACACTATACGAGTAGTATAGGCCCATGCATAATTATAAACGACTTACAGCACTATACGAGTAGTATAAGCCCATGCATACTTAGCAACGACTTACAACACTATACGAATAGTATAGGCCCATGCATACTTAACAACGACTTACAGCATTATACGAGTAGTTTAGGCCCATGCATACTTAACAACGACTTACAACACTATACGAGCAGTATATGCCCATGTATACTTAGCAACGACTTACAACACTATACGAACAGTATAGGCCCATGCATACTTATAAACGACTTACAACACTATACGAGCAGTATAGGCTCATGCATACTTATTAACGACTTACAACACTTTACGAGTAGTATAGGCCCATGCATACTAATCAACGACTTACAACACTATACGAACAGTATAGGCCCATGCATACTTAACAACGACTTACAACACTATACGAGCAGTATAGGCCCATGCATACTTAACAACGACTTACAACACTATACGAGCAGTTTAGGCTCATGCATACTTATTAACGACTTACAACACTATACGAGTAGTATAGGCCCATACATACTTATAAACGACTTACAACAATATACGAGCAGTAAAGGCCCATGCATACTTAACAACGACTTACAACACTATACGAGCAGTTTAGGCTCATGCATACTTATTAACGACTTACATCCCTATACGAGTAATATAGGCCCATGCATACTTATCAACGACCTTCAGCACTATACGAGTAGTATAGGCCTATACATACTTATCAACAACCTTCAGCACTATACGTGTAGTATAGGCCCATGTATACTTATCAACGACTTACAATGCTATACGAGTAGTACAGATTTACAAAGTAATGGACAAGAAAATGTAATTAACATCGGCCAGTTTGTCTGTGTGTGACAGCCTCCTCATAAGATTGACCGATTTAGCTCCTAGTATACAACTGAAAAAAGACCCCAACATAATACACTGTTATTATTATCTATCATGCCCCAGACACATCGTATGATGCCCCATCCAGTCATATTATACTGACATCTGGCCGACCTAGTACCAATTTTCAAATTCCTTCTAATCATATCGCCCATTCAGTGGTGTCACAAACAGAATACACTTAGAAACTTGTGTCAGTGCTTTAGGGAATGAGAGGGGTTGATATGCCAGTACCACCACGAACAGTCTCAATACAACAGAGTCTGCTATTGTCTTTCCTTGGTCCAATGTGTTCTGTACTTCCAGTGGATGCTTTGTAATATATCACTGGCTTAAACGATGCACTGTCTGTCTAGTAGTTCTAGAGCGAATACACGTTTGAATGGCAGCCTCGGAAATAAAAGCGACGATGTAAATACTTTTAACCCTATGAAACTGCGGTTAAACACAACCAATATAATTTTATATTGCTGGTTTACGGAAATGGTAATAAATTGTGTCATGTAATGTGTTATTGAATTCATACACAGTTGTTTCTTACTTTAATGTCGCCGCTATTGGCAGCGTCAGCGATTCCCCAGGTATTGATTTCTGGAAGTGCTTTCAAATCAAGCTATTCTAACTGAGACAGTCAACTAATCAAACATAACTAGTTTACATTCACATATTCACTCTTGTCGTTCTGATTATGACAGTTTGACCATTTTTTGCCATTATATTTATACTGTTTATCCAGCACTCCGTAATCAAGCTGACGGTTACACTCGGTCAATGCGCTATCATTATTAGAAATAAGATTAATAAACATGTAACAGAAGCTAACGGTTGCCAGTGAATGTGTTTTTTTCACGTATAATGTATACAGTGTCCATATTTCCTGGTAATGCAAAAATCAGTAGTTTACCTATTTCTCATGAATGCAACTCGGTGCTGATACCGCTGTCACCGGGGCTCGGTGATTTTTATCACTAGTTGTCAGAAATCGTCTCGCTCGTCTGTTTATAACACATATAATATTATAATCAATTTTCAATGGTAATCAAAAGAGTTAGCTTATGAAGAACTTTGTCTTTCATCAGATGTGTCACCAGTTTCAAATATCGACAGTACATACGGCCACGTGGAATGTAATGTTTCGATTTGGGTAAGGCTTAACGATAGCACATTTTATATTACATTTTTACCTCTGTGAGCCCGTGTGGTTCCGGTTAAGAACAGGATCACTGTCAATCTCTGTAGAGGGGTAGCAATCCTCAAAATGGGTGTCATGTTCATTTTATCATTTTTTATCATGGTAATTATTGTGGTAACATTACCAACCCATGTGTGGTTCTGAGGAGTCATATGATAGATGGCAAGAATAGGATCACAGTATCTCATGCATGTCGAAGGAAGCAACAATTTGGGTAATACGATAGAACTTGCTGAAACTCCGCAGTTCTGCAGGTATCAGGGTTCTATGTTCATTCTGCATATACATTTATAGATGTATCGTTTTAACTGTAAGTTAATTTGTTGTTTTTGTACATGTAGAGTGAACCTTGAATCTTCCTTCTTGTTGGCATCGAATAACCTATAATGTGTTGGTACGCCGTAAAACCCCATTCATTCATTCGTTCATTCATTCATTCATTCATTCATTCATTAATTCATTCATTCATTCATTCATTTATTATTTTACCTCTTTGTCGTATTCGTATGTGGATTTGATCTTCTTTCACAGATATATTACACAAAACGTCCATAATACAACATTATATACATATATGGTTTCGATTACTGAAGGAGTCGACATATGTTTTACGCGACTACGTAGTGGCAAGCTCCGACGGCGCACTTCTTGGCAATATCATGACAAATGTTTACACTATAAGGAGATATTCAGAAGTTTTCACTATATCTCACATATTGCTCACCTTGTATAATCAACATTAGCAAACAGTGTAGAACGTGTGTAAAACAAAGAAGATGAAGAAAATTCAAATGTCATTTCCAGCTTAAGCCGATCTTCATGCTATAGGCAGATTCCTGCTTATGTGGGCGTGGTCAAGTTTTTTGGTCTTAACCACCGCGAACTGATCATATGCACATGGGACTTCATTTCGTAGTCGACAACTTTATTTCTTAATTCATTTGCTAAAGCACATACTTAACTCATCATTTTAACACACAAACTTAACTCATCAGTTTAACAAACACAAACTTAACTTATCAGTTTAACACACAAACTTAACTCATCAGTTTAACAAACACAAACTTAACTCATCATTTCAACACACAAACTGAACTCATCAGTTTAATAAACATAAACTTAACTCATCATTCCAACATATAAACTTAACTCATCAGTTTAACAAACACAAACTTAACTCATCATTTCAACACACATACTTACCTCATCATTTCAACACACATACTTAACTCATCATTTCAACACACATACTTATCTCATCATTTTAACAAACACATACTTAACTCATCATTTTAACAAACATATTCTTAACTCATCATTTTAACACACATACTTAACTCATCATTTTAACAAACACATACTTATCTCATCATTTTAACAAACACATACTTAACTCATCATTTTAACAAACACATACTTAACTCATCATTTTAACAAACACATACTTAACTCATCATTTTAACAAACACAGACTTATCTCATCATTTTAACAAACACATACTTAACACATCATTTTAACAAATACATACTTAACTCATCATTTTAACAAACACATACTTATCTAATCATTTTAACAAATACATACTTAACTCATCATTTTAACAAACACATACTTAACTCGTCATTTTAACAAACCCGATTTATCAGATTTCTAGGTTAAATGATTTTTGTTTTGTCTGCAAGATTCAAAAATACTTCGGAAACATTATTTGCGTATAGTTATATTTTGATCAAATCATTAGAAAATGATTCTCATTTTCAAACAACTTCTATATTACAATGGACACACACTTTTAAATTACGGTCTATATTATGGAATCTACCTTCTTCTATAGTTAATCTGCGTACAAAGCATATTAAATGTGTTAATGCTTTTCTATGGGCTATATATATTAAGCTATTTATAAATATTTAAACATTTTATAACGTTCAAATTTAGGTGGTTCGTCTACTTGTGAATACATAGTTGTAAATTCTCTGTCGACAAAACGACAAGCTACCTTATTTGCCATATTCGGCATCATTAGATGTTGTTTGTGTCTAGTGCTGGTTAACCGTCTAGATGTTTCTTGTGTCTAGTGCTGGTTAACCTTCTAGATGTTTATCGTGTCTAGTGCTTGTTTACCTTCTAGATATTTCTTGTGTCTGGTGCTGGTTAACCTTCTAGATGTTTCTTGTGTCTAGTGCTGGTTAACCTTCTAGATGTGTCTTGTGTCTAGTGCTGGTTAACCTTCTAGATGTTTCTTGTGTCTAGTGTTTGTTAACCTTCTAGATGTTTCTTGTGTCTGGTGCTGGTTAACTGTCTAGATGTTTCTTGTGTCTAGTGCTGGTTAACCTTCTAGCTGTTTCTTGTGTCTAATGCTGGTAAACCTTCTAGATATTTCTTGTGTCTAGTGCTTGTTTACTTTCTAGATGTTTCTTGTGTCTGGTGCTAGTTAACCTTCTAGATGTTTCTTGTGTCTAGTGCTAGTTAACCTTCTAGATGTGTCTTGTGTCTAGTGCTGGTTAACCTTCTAGATGTTTCTTGTGTCTAGTGCTAGTTAACCTTCTAGATGTGTCTTGTGTCTAGTGCTAGTTAACCTTCTAGATGTGTCTTGTGTCTAGTGCTGGTTAACCTTCTAGATGTTTCTTGTGTCTAGTGCTAGTTAACCTTCTAGATGTGTCTTGTGTCTAGTGCTGGTTAACCTTCTAGATGTTTCTTGTGTCTAGTGCTGGTTAACCTTCTAGATGTTTTTTTGTGTCTAGTGCTGGTTAACTGTCTAGATGTTTCTTGTGTCTAGTGCTGGTATACCTTTTCTAGCGGATCCAAGGAACGGTGATTTGGTGCTCTGACTGGAATACTGTGGACACACCCCAAAACAAACACACACACAAAGTATAAAAGGTGTTTAAGGAAGTTTATCAACATTATACATATGTGTCCCTTTAACCTAACTGTCTCTCTCTCTCTCTCTCTCTCTCTCTCTCTCTCTCTCTCTCTCTCTCTCTCTCTCTCTCTCTCTCTCTCTCTCTCTCTCTCTCTCTCTCTCTCTATATATATATATATATATAAATATATATATATATATATACATATCAACCAGCTTTCACAGTCTGATGCGTTTTTCTCTTAAACTAAAACACTTTGACGTTTTGCATTTTACCGTTTGATCAATATATATTTAAACAAACTTACGCACTACACATTTTCTCCTGTTTTATATCACAATTTCACAGACAGAAGATCTTTATAAATAACATTTGGATTTGCTATAATAGAAATAATCTTGATTTTAGCTCTAAAGAGATTTGAATTTCCCTCTTTATTTATTTAGCAATTATAATTGGTAAGTTTACAGTTTGTCAGCAGTTTTGGGCCAACAAAACAAGGTTTCCAGTTTTAATTTTGAAAGAGAAATCAGCAAGCTAGTTTAACATGATTGATTTTGCTTAAGGAAGGATGGTACGGCCACCAAATAGCCATCTGGGTGGTCAAATGTGGGATCAACTCGAATGTTTACGCTAAACAAATTGAACTAAAATAATCTTAGTCAATGCAGATATTATGACTATCACACGAATACATCATTAATCAATTTGCATAAAAATATATACACAGAATATCACATTCGTAAATAAACTAGCCGCGGTGCGGTGCGGTGCGGTGCGGTGTGGTGCGACTAAAAACTCGCAATCGATTCACCGCAGCGTAGTCTTGTGGTAGAGCGTCCGCCTTACATGCGGAAAGTCGTGGGTTCGATTCCCGGTCGGGTCATGCCACATGAAAAATGATACTAGAAGCTTCCTCGTTTTGCGCTCAGCATTTAGAGGATAGTTCTAGGTCTTTTCAGCCCGGAATCAGTAAAATATGATTGGTTGGGGTACCATACCATGAATCTGCGGCATGATACTCCATTATGGCAGCGCTTAGAATACTCTCTTAAGTAGACACCGTCGCGATATAACTGGAAAAAAGTTGAAAGCGATGTTACACAACATATAATAACATCTCATTCGATTTGTTTGTTGGACTTTGTTTTGGTATGAAACCTTCATTGACGCATGTTTGTTGTTTAAACTAACCATACGGAACCCGAACCGATTTGGATATACACTTATTGCAAGAGAACAATAATAAATAAGCTGTGTACAGCGCACGAGGGGTGTTCGAAATGTATTGCGTATTTATAAGTCGCGCAAAATTCGTGAAATTTTGCATCCATATTTTTACGAATGGATACCTGTATTTAATACCTACACAATGGTTTATACATGTAACTACTGAAAAACGGGATTCCACAGTTATAGTCATTTCAGTGCAGGCAGTCGTTGTAAAAATCGTTTGCAAACGAGAAGCAAATGAGGAAAATCGGCCTTATGTAATAGTTCGTTCTAAACTCGTTTGTTTTTTAAAAAGTATTTTTAATAAAATCACACGGGTTTATAGGTGGACGAAAGTGTCTTATCGGACAGTTCGTTATTGTAAAATGAAGTTTGATTCTAGTGTAGAGTCTGTTAAAAATGCAGCAAAATCTGGTCGGCTAAAATTAGAGAAATTGTTCGAAATGATGCGCGATATAATGTGCGTGATATCTCATCGCATTCACTGCAGGCGTATGTTTCACTACCTAAGAACAATCATGGAAGCTAGGAAAATGTCTGCAAGGTGGATATCCCACGTGTTGACTGATGACCAAAATAAGGCACGTGCTGAAACTGTCAAAAAATTGCTTTAACTGTTCCCTGAAAATAACAAAAATGGCAATTTGCAAATTTTATCACCAGTAGGTACACTGTTTCGAACCAGTGCGAAAGATTGGGAACAAATTATGGGCCACTTGTAATGGCAGAAAACCAGTTATTGCCAAACAGACGTTGAGTGTAAAGAAGATTCTTTATGCATTTTTTTCTCTGTAGAAAGTTTATCAAAACAAGTACCGGTAAACAAAGGTAAACCTGTGGCTGGAAATGTACTATTTTGATGTGGTGCTAAAAACGCCGCCCAGTCACTGAATCTAAATATGTTCTCTTCTTGCATGACAATGTCCCAGCGCACACCTCTGTCCTTGTAACGAATGTATTGTCTGAGAAAGTTACAGTGCTACCACAGCTGCCTTACTCCCCAGACCTTACCGCATGTGACTTATTTCTCTTTCCCAAATTGAAAAATATATGGGTCACGGCAGACTCTTGGTTCGGCCGTAAACCTTCGTTGCCTACCGTGACGCTTTCCGGACATGGATCCAAATGCTACACTTATGTATTTCTAACAGTGGAGAGTACTTTGAGGGTATGTAATGAAGACACAATCGGTTAATTTAGTTATTAACGGTAAGAGGCCAAATACATAATACATTTCGAACACCATCGTATATATGTTTTACGATTTGCAACCATAACACGATAAGATCGTTTTTATAAACGTCCACACTGCCCTGTGAATCACGTACAATTCAAAACGTGTACCATACGTAATAGCGAATTAAAACGTACATGCAAAGAGATCAGGGCTTTCCATTTGAAATGTTACATATTTACTTAATGCATGTATAATCCAATGAGAGCAAAGTACTTCCACACTCTTATTTCCATTACATTGTGAGTATAGGAACACTGTCGCGCATGCGCTTATCCGATTAGAGCATAACATGATATTTCTTCTAAAATAAGGTTTCAGTCGCTGGATTTGCATTCTCCTTTTAGTTTTCTTATTTTGAAAGATGCCCAAGCATAAACATAAAACTACATTAATTATAACCTAGCTATGCTATACCCGATCTTAAAGTATGACAGTTCTTTATTTTGTTGTGCAATATACGATCTATGTTTTGTTGTGATGGTGATGCCGGAAGCGTATATCGTTACAACTTACATATTCAAATAGTTTGCATATTCTGACGCCTTCCCGCAGACAGACGACCTTCACAGTATATATGTTCAGAGACATGCGCACACCAAAGCACGACTGCATTTTATGTTTTGCCAGCATTTTCAGAACTAACTGATAAATTTTTTTTACTATGTCTGGAAATTAAGCATGCAATTTTATGTGCGCCATGTGCATGCATGAAGGACAGATCATTGCGCCAATCTTGTTTTCTCATTTTATAGAAAATTTAGAATGTCTTTTGCGAAACAATATCGACTAAAGTTTAGTCTGGTGGCGGGCCTACTTTTTACTGCTCTGAGTCCGTCCAGTTTTATGGTATTTGATATTAAACTGAGATTAATTAAGTTTCCAGACTGGGTCTTGACCTTGACTTTCCAATGTGGTGACCGCACATTTCTTCTTTACGTATGTATTGTAATTATTATGACCAGTCTAGTACACATAATGATAAGGCTTGTGCTGTTGTTTAGAACATGTTCTCATATTGGAATATTACGTCTCCTGTTGTTCATGGATACTGGTCTATATCTATATACCAATGCACGGTGACGTCACCAGAAAAGAACTGTATGATAATGTCAACCGTACGTAAAAATATTATTTTTTATAGACTTTGAAGACATTGTTGTTGTTTTCAATGAACATATGTCCATTTCTGTTGAAAATGACAATAAAACATTAAAATCTGACTGGAACTATATATCGTTCTACCTACCAAAATATAAAATATTTAGTCGGTGCACAGCAACCAAACATTTGTTTTAAGGATGACATAAGCTATTCTATTTGAATGCAGCCATACAAACGTTTATTCAACGGTAACAAGAGTTTCGAGAAACTGTTACGAGTGAAATTATGTGTGAATTTGTAAAATTTCTATTGGGTTACCCCTCTATTTAACGTGTGGTTATCCCATACTCTACGCAGTATATGACGCCGTCACCATCCAAAATGGAACGGTAGGCCATTCATAGAACTTTAAGTCAACCTCGGTTATAGCTCCATTACTAACAAAGATATTTAATAGTAGTTTAGACACCAATACATTTCCTAAATTATTTAAACGATCAAAAATTGTCCCAATTCACAAAAAGGGACCGAAAAATCAAATTATAGGCCTATAACAATTCTTCCGATTATATCATTAATTGTAGGACGTCACGTTAGTATGCATCTTAGAAAATACATAGAAGAAAATAAACTGTTCTATTTTTGTCAATCTGGTTTTAGAGCACACCATTCTTGTCAAAAGTCTCTCACAAAAATATTGGATGACAGCCACAGATAAAATGAAATTGTTTGAACATTATATCTTGATTTGTCCAAGGCTTTCGACTTAGTTGACCATGACGTACTTGTTCAAAAATTGAAAATGTACAAGTTTAGCAGAAATACGATAAAATGGTTTCCCTCATATTTAGAAAAATAGAACTCATTATACTCAAGTTTCTGGTATAACTTCAGAGTTCCGCAAAGTAAAAGTTGGTGTACCTCAGGGTTACGTCATAGGCCCCATTTTATTTTTAATATTCATCAATGATTTGCCATTATCTGTGCAAAATACTGTCTTTGATATGTTTGCAGACGATATTACCCTCTCAGTTTCAAATAATTCTCTTCAAAGTGTTGTTAAATGCTTAACAGCGGATCTCAATAATGTTGATGCATGGTGTGTAGCTAATCGCATGTATATCAATGCAGCGAAATCTAAAGTAATGTATATTTTTTCCAAAAGTAAAGTTAACCGCATATGTAATGACTCTCACATAACTCATTACAAAGATGAAGCCATGATATAAGTATACATGAAAAATTACTTATGCTTGATAATACGCTGTCTTGGCATACTCAAGTCGACAATGTTATAAAATTGTAGTTCATTACTTTATCTTCTATCTCGCATCAAAGTATTTCTTTCTGTACTAATGCGTAAGTTGTTTATTAATGCTTACATTTTAACACATTTAGATAACTGTTGTATAATTTGGGGAAATTGTAATGTTTCACTCGTAGATCAAATTGTTAGGTTTCAAAAAAGAGAGCTGCTAGACTGATTCTCGATAAAAATTACGATACTCCTTCTACTGAATTATTCACAGAGCTTAAACGGATGACGTTTTCCTGAAAGAGTTAAATTTAAAAAAAGCAGTACTTATATATAAATCATTTAATGACCAGGCTCCTGCATATCTCAAAGATTTATTTTCTCTAACAGCTAATGTTCATACACGCACACTACGGTCATCCTCTAATATACAGTTGTATTCTCCTAAGCCTGATTCTGAAATGTTTCGAAATTCATTTGCTTATTCAGGCTCTACTTTGTTGAACTCTATTCCGTCTTATATAAAAAATGCAAATTTTATTAATCACTTCAAAGCTTTATATCTACGATGGAGTAAAAATTCTTAGCAATTTTAATAAATCGAGTAGCTCTCTTCAAAATTGACACACACACACACACACACACACACACACACACACACACACACACACACACACACAAATATATCTATATATTTACTTGTTTACTTGTTTATTTGTTAAATTTATGTTGTACTTTGTAAATATGTTGAGGGCCTCATGAGAGATTGAATTTATTCAAATGAGTTCTCTCGTTAATAAACGTCTTTGTTATTATCATTCGTTTTAGTGACATGTACATGGTATTTTACGTCGTATAAACTGCACAAGTTAATTCCCCTGTCATTGATTTGCATTCATTTATAAAATGAAACGAAGAAAATTTACATTCAGTCAGCATGCAGTGTTAAATGTTATGGTCTTGGGCATTCAGTCAACATGCACTGTAAAATGTTACGGCCTGTGGCATTCAGTCAGCATGCAGTGTTAAATGTTACGGCCTATGACATTCAGTCAGCATGCAGTGTTAAATGTTACGGCCTGTGGCATTCAGTCAGCATGCAGTGTTAATTGTTACGGCATGTGTAATTCATTCAGCATGCAGTGTTAAATGTTACGGCATGTGGCATTCAGTAAGCATGCAGTGTTAATTGTTACGGCATGTGGCATTCAGTCAGCATGCAGTGCTAAATGTTACGGCATGTGGCATTCAGTCAGCACGCAGTGTTACGGCCTATGACATTCTGTCAGCATGCATTGGTAAATGTTACAGTATGTGACATTCATTCAGCATGCAGTGTTAAATGTTACGGACTGTGATATTCAGTCAGCATGCAGTGGTAATTGTTACGGCCTGTGACATTCAGTCAGCATGCAGTGTTAAATGTTACGGCCTGTGACATTCAGTCAGCATGCATTGTTAAATGTCAAGGCATGTGGCATTCAGTCAGCACGCAGTGTTACGGCCTGTGACGCATTGGTATATAAAATGTCAAATTGTCAACTATCATATACGACTTTTCTCTATTATACACGAATTGTCTCAAATATACGTCTCGTCATCTATTATATACGATTTGTCAAATATATTATACAACTTGTCTCTTTCATATACGACTTGTCTCATATATACGTTTCGTCATCTATCATATACAACTTGTCTCATATATACGTTTCGTCATCTATTATATACGACATGTCGAATATATTATACAACTTGTCTCTCTCATATACGACTTGTCTCTATTATATACGAATATATTATACAACTCGTCTCTCTCATATACGACTTTTCTCTATTATATACGATTTCTCGAATATATTATACAACTTGTCTCTATCATATACGACTTGTCTTTATTATATACGACTTGTTGAATATATTACACAACTTGTCTCTATCATATACGACTTATCTATGTTATATACGACTTGTCGAATATAGTATACAACTTGTCTCTATTATATTTGACTTGTCTCTATTAAATACAACTTGTCTCTATTATATATAACTCGTCTCTATTATATACGACTTGTCTCTTATATTACTTGTTTTATCAATGTATATTAATATATAATTTTCTTTCTCCCATCTCCTATATGAAAACAAATAATACACGCCACCAATTAGTACATATGTGAAACACATTCCGCTGTTTGCAAGAAAGCTGTGTCCATGGTAACTATAACAAACGTTTTTGAATGGCGTCTCAATAATCATGAAAACTGTATAAGACCCAGCCATTCGAGTTTTTAAAAAAAAACTTTACATTACTTATATATAAGGGACGAGTATTGCATTATTGTCTGTAACCGTCTTGGACTTAACAAAACACAAATTATGATAAGCAGACAAAGACGTCACACAGTTACAGACTGTTACACCACGTGACCTTTTAATGATTATATTTATTTGTTCTGAGATTGTTGATAAATCATTTTGCCACTGTTTCTAGAGGCTATATTAAGAAATATATATTGCTATCTGATGTTTTATTATTCGTACACATACTCTTCCATAGTTTTAAAGTATTTGAAACAATATTCGGTTGACCTGGTGCAAACTCTTGTAGTAAACACAGAATAAATGAAAATTTACCTTTTACGAATGAATTGCATAATTAATTATGTTGAACATTCGTGAGATATAAACTGACCTGAAACACGAGCAAAGTTAGCCAAGCCCAAACTGGTCCATTGCTACAGAAGAAACGGGAACCAGATTTATCATAACCAATCGTAATATTTCAGTCACACAGGTTTTATCTATGATGTACGATCAGGGTCAAAAGCACCGGTACCGGTGCACCGCTATTATATCGTTGCACCAATATATTTGTTTTTATGGTGCATCGATAACATATACCGCTAAAATATATTGGTTCACCGTTAAAAGTGGCGGACCACCGTTATAATATTTTTTTTTTTTTTTTTTTTTGAATGGGGTTTAACGCCATTTTCAACACATTTCAGGTTATATATGGCATATCCAGTTTTACTGGTGGAGGAAGACCTCAGACTGAGTCAGACTGAGTAGAACCACCGTCCTTCCGCAAGTAACTGGAAACTTTCTCACATAAAGTTTTTGGAGCGAGCGGGACTCGAACCTACAACCATAGCGGTGAGAGGTAAATGATCTTGAGACGGCGCCTTAGACCACTCGGCCACGGAGAACCCTTTCCGTTATAATATATCGATGTACCGTTATATACAGGTGCACCGCTATATTTTATCGGTCCACCGGTATTTCATTGCGGTGCACCGTTAAATAAAATATATCGGTCCACCGCTATCGTCAGACCGCTGTACTAGGATCTTTAACATTAGCCAATCAAAATCCTTGTTCCAAAATCATTACAGAGATCGGTGGAGGCTAACAACAATCAATACACAGTTCACGGGTATTCGTTCGTTGCTCATGAACGACAGGATTATATAGGTTCACTGAATGAATTACCAAATGAGCGACACTATTATACATGTTCAATGAAGGAGTTACGAAATTAACTACAAGATTATATAGGTTCAATGAAGGAGACACGTAATGAACGACACGATTATATAGGTTCACTGAAGGAGTCACGTAATGAACGACAAAATTATATAGGTTCACTGTAGGAGTCACGTAATGAACGACAAGATTGTATAGGTTCACTGTAGAAGTCACGTAATGAACGACACGATTATATAGGTTCAATGAAGGAGTCACGTAATGAATGACAAGATTTTATAGGTTCAATGAAGGAGTCACGTAATGAACGACAACATTGTATAGGTTCACTGAAAAAGTCACGTAATGAACGACACGATTATATAGGTTCAATGACGGAGTTACGTAATGAATGACACGATTATATAGGTTCACTGAAGGAGTCACGTAATGAACGACACGATTATATAGGTTCATTGGAGGAGTCACGTAATGAACGACACGATTATATAGGTGCAATGAAGGAGTCACGTAATGAACGACACGATTATATAGGTTCAATGAAGGAGTCACGTAATGAACGACAAGATTATATAGGTTCAATGAAGGAGTCACGTAATGAACGACACGATTATATAGGTTCAATGAAGGAGTCACGTAATGAACGACAAGATTATATAGGTTCAATAAAGGAGTCACGTAATGAACGGCAAGATTATTTTGGTTCAATGAAGGAATCACGTAATGAACGACAAGACTATATAAGTTCAATGAAGGATTCACGTAATAAACTACAAGATTATATAGGTTTAATGAAGGAGTCATGTAATGAACAACAAGATTATATACGTTCAATGAAGGAATTACGAAATGAACGACAAGATTTGTATGGCTTCGTTATATTTCTTTTCGTATACTTACGAAAATCATATTGTGTATTTAATTTTTGACAACATACCTTCCATTTCCATTGAATATGCCATGGCATGCCAGCATTCCTAATTTTAATTGTTTTAAATATGATATCCATATATTCAATATCTCTAATATATATTCTGCATGCTACGAAATCTTCCACTTTTTTTTACAATTTTTGATTTCCCGCCACCAACCACATACTACCTCCTGTATGTATATAATTTTAACCAATTGTTCATACAGAACATGGTATTGAGGGTCATACACAAATATATAATATATGGACTAAGCCGTCTAAGCAGTCGGTCCATATATATCATTTCAGGTCTGCCTGCCTAGTTCTGACCCTCAACACCTTGTTCTATATGTAAAATATTCTCTTACGTCTCAAAGTCCACACGTGTTTGGTGTAACATGATATAACAATGCCCGTGTTATTAAGGTAGTTTAAACAGCGTCTCTGCTTCCTGATAACTTTCTGTGTTTTTGTCCGCCCCCAGCAAGTCAATAATTGCAGTTGCGAAACGAGATGACGTTACATCGATTTTCTCTATATTCAGGAGAGAAGCAAAATAACTATTATTGATGGGGACCGGAAATTAATTCACTTTGTTGTACGGAGGGTAACTTTGCCTAATGTCTGATATCATTTAAGAGTAATTTAGGAATGCATTTTCAATACCTTTCTCCATGCTACACAGCGCTTTGACTTAGATATTGTCTCCGGTGTTTGGTTTATATTACGTCAGATATTGTTTACGGTGTTTGAGTTTATATTACGTCGGATATTGTCTCCGGTGTTTGGTTTATATTACGTCAGATACTGTTTACGGTGTTTGGTTTATATTACGTCAGATATTGTTAACGGTGTTTGATTTATGTTACGTCAGATATTTTCTCCGGTTTATATTACGTCAGATATTGTCTACGGTGTTTGGTTTATATTACGTCAGATATTGTCTACGGTGTTTGGTTTATATTACGTCAGCTTTTGTTTCTGGTAATTGGTTTATATATCGTAGAATGCCCTTAAATCGAGACAAACCTTGGTTCGAGGCCATTTTTATTTTCTCGCTATTCTCAAGAGATTTCACAGTGCACGCGCCATAATTACGTCATGGTTTACTACAAAGTTACTCAACCATGCAAACCTGTCAAATTGTTTTAAATATATTCTAAGGAGGTAAGTTATCAAAATGTTTATGGATGGTTGAAAATTTACCTTAAAACACTATTCCAAAATTTTGGTGATTAAAACCCCTCATTTTTGTACCCAAAATTAAAAATTTAAAATTTGAAATGTCTTCGTCTGCTTTTGTCGCCATTTTATCATTATTTTACTTTTTTTTTATTATTTTTAAAGTCTACTCGCAGACAGGCAGAAGCAAGTATTCACGTTCTAAATTGGATATTCTGGATAATTGGGAACTCGTGTAAACATTTAGGCCCCATGTATTCGCAGCACTTTTGTATTTAGGTTAAAAAAAGATGAAATATTTGTATGTCCTCTATTTAGCAAAACGGAAAACACATAAGACTAAAACCCCTACCTGCTATGTGTTTAAAAAGACTTCATTGCTTTGAAATGTTGTTTTTAATCGATAAAATTAAAAAAGAAATCATAATTAATAGTATTGAATGTGTCCGACTTTTTAAGTCACGTGATTAAAGTGGCCGTCTGCTCTGACGTCATATTCGTGATTTGAGGTTGTGTGTTTAGACTGCTATATTTATTTACATGACTGTTTTTTTACAGATTTTACATGGTCTCTTTAGTGAATATTATCAATTGGAACATTTTTTTAGAGGGAGGTGGAATTATTCAAACAAGTAAGTAGACATTTTCTTGTGAAATAACTCATTTATTGTTTTGATTTTTTACGTTAGCATATCGAACCATGGTACTGCGAGGATACGTAGTTACCAACGATAGTGTTGACAAAATTATCACCTATTTGATGCACATATGTGTTTGTTGTTGTAAAGCTATAATGTGTCGGTTGTATTATTTACACTTTCTCGTTCCACGATATGTAATAGAAGAAAGGCCCGTAAACTAGGTTAAATCTCTCTCTAGCGCGGTTTTGTAGTGGCGTACCAAAACGGCGATCCCTGGTTTCACTTCCGCTGTATAGATATCTCCAACCGGTGATCCCTGGTTTCACTTCCGCTGTATGGATATCTCCAACCGGTGATCCCTGGTTTCACTTCCGCTGTATGGATATCTCCAACCGGTGATCCCTGGTTTCACTTCCGCTGTATGGATATCTCCAACCGGTGATCCCTGGTTTCACTTCCGCTGTATGGATATCTCCATCCGGTGATTCCTCATCCTTAGATATTTTGCATAAATGCCACACCACATCATTACAAATGTAATCAAAACACTGCAGTGCGTATGGGGGCGGAGCATATAAAATATAAAATGTTGCTATTGTTTTAGACAAACAGGTCAGTTTGCATACGTTGAAGTAGAATAATCCAGATTAACTTTGATTCTTATACAGCGTGCAAAATCTACATGTTCTATGCTTAACGTTGACCCTTTCCTCGAATAAGTCAGAGATTGTAACTGAATGGTTTGCCTTTGTATTTTCTGCTATAGTAGGAATATCAACTGTTAAATTTGGGAAATGTCAAACTTCAAGATATTAGTTCAACTCAATGATATGAGATTTGTATTTTCAACTCAACTCGTGATATTTTCAGAAATGACAAGCTTTCTATCATATATAAAATATAAAAGTGCTCTGAATCTAGCACGATGAATTCCACTTTACGCATATTCATTTACTATTTTCTTTATTGATTTCTCTAGCACAACAGTGAAACAATTCGTTTAAAAGACAAAAAGTAGAAATGTGTATGTCGACATTAATAATTTATTCTTACATTTATATTTTTGGGAGCCTATATCACCCCATAAACGGAACTGCACTAGCCAATATGTTATGGCGCCGATTTTTAGACACATCAGGATGTTTGCGTATTTTTGCTACGTAAACACAAATACTTTAACTCTTATATGTTTAAATGGAAATTATCTACCGTTCCAATAATTGGAAATATATGAAGTATTTACTAAATAACAAAAAACAAAACAAACAAAAACACAGACATTATTCATAACTCGATCAATCTCGAATTCTTTTTAGGAATACAAGTCTATTTTTAAACATATTGGAGAAACCGCAAGTCACGTGATCAACATTAGCTTATCTCTATTTTTAGAAACGAGTATTGATTGTTTACTGGCATAAGTAAGGAACTATATAAGTATAGTTCCTTGGCATAAGGGACAGATCTAGAAAAGTTTCGTTCCCGTATTCAATGAAATATGGTAAATATATTTACGACTAATAGTTAAAAACGCAGCAGTCTGTCTTGAATTGCTGTCCAAGATGGCGTCCTGAAAAATCTTTTGGTCACGTGACCATAGTTCAGCGCATCTGTATTCATGCGCTTTAATTCTTGTGTGCTGATTAATAGCACTGAATATAAAGTTTGAATTTATACGATACATAATTGTTTATATGTATAAATCGTCGCTGTCTTTTGTAATATTAATGTTTTTGTTGAAATACGGAATCTACTGTTTATAGTGAGTTTGAACGCTTATCAGGGGGTGGAACTATTTGAATGGTGGTTGTCAGGTTTGCATTAACACGATACACGGTTGTAGATTTGAGATATTGAAAAATAATCATGTTAGCTCTGATAAGCGGTTGCTAAAGCACCGCCCCCGAAAACGGTTATTTCATGTCAGATAGTAAACTAGCTATATTTGCTATAAATATATTTGTCGACTATAGCAATTAGATGACAGGCATGAAAGTAACTGAAATATGTGAACATGACATAAACATGCTTATTGTAATTTAGATAAATAAATGATAATTAGATGTACAATATAAGCGCACCTAGGTCAATACTGTCGTTAGAAATTGAAAAAGTTTTAATTAGAAAGGGTGTAAAACACCATTACAATTTAAACTTGATCCCTGAGCATAATCATCTTCAAAACTTATTAGTATTGTTTGTGGGTTGTTTTTTTTGTGTGTTATTCTCACTTTCGTGTATTGTGGCAAAATGACCAAGGACAGACGACTCACCATGGGCAAAGTCAAGTCAAGTCAAGTAGGGGGCCTAAATAGTATTTTAAGTTGACAACAAATAACATAAGCTGAAGATGAGCTGTTTGAACCAATATGAACTATACACACTCGTTATTGATAACAGTTTTCTATGGAGGCCCTTGATGGATTTCTTACTTCAACACTTCTGACTTCTGACTTCCTTACTTCTAAATTTATACTTCCTAACTTCTAACTTCCAACTTCCAACTTCCAACTTCATTACTTCTAACTTCATTACTTCTAACTTCAAACATCATTACTTCTAACTTCATCAATTCTAACTTCCAACTTTCTAACTAATATCTATAGATACAAGAAATCAACTTTACTTGTTGAATATTCATGAGATAAAAACATACATGTAACTAACAAAGTTAACTTGGAGCCCTTCGTGGTTACCTTACTTGCACGTGCACGATTACGTTAATATCTATTTTAAATAAATAATATCCATTCCTTAGATGGTTCTTTCTTCGTCTATAGCAGTATTTTTTGTTCAATCTTAACTACTCTTTATTGGTTTTCTTTTGCTCAAAGGGTTGTTGATTGTGTCTCTGCAGCTACAAGGGTTGTTGAATGTGTCTCTACAGCTACAAGGGTTGTTGATTGTGTCTCTGCAGCTACAAGGGTTGTTGATTGTGTCTCTGCAACTACAAGGATTGTTGAATGTGTCTCTGCATCTACAAGGGTTGTTGAATGAAGAACTGAGCTACAAGGGTTGTTGAATGTGTCTCTGCAGCTACAAGGGTTGTTGATTGTGTCTCTGCAGCTACACGGGTTGTTGATTGTGTCTCTGCAGCTACAAGGGTTGTTGAATGAAGCACTGAGCTACAAGGGTTGTTGAATGTGTCTCTGCAGCTACAAGGGTTGTTTAATGTGTCTCTGCATCTACAATGGTTGTTGAATGTGACTCTACAGCTACAAGGGTTGTTGAATGAGTTTCTGCAGCTACAAGGGTTGTTGAATATGTCTGCAGCTACAAGGGTTGTTGAATGTGTCTCGGCAGCTACAAGGGTTGTTAATGTATCTCTGCAGCTACAAGGATTGTCAGCAACAAGGGTTGTTGAATTTATTTCTGCAGCTACAAGGGTTGTTGAATGTGTCTCTGCAGCTACAAGGGTTGTTAAATGTATCTTTGCAGCTACAAGGGTTGTTGAATGTGACTCTGGAGCTACAAGGGTTGTTTAATGTGTCTCTACAGCTACAAGGATTGTTGAATGTGTCTCCACAGCTACAAGAGTTGTTCAATGTGTTTTTGCAGCTACAAGGGTTGTTCAATGTGTCTCTGCAGCTACAAGGGTTGTTCATGTGTCTCTGCAGCTACACGGGTTGTTAATTGTGTCTCTGCAGCTACAATGGTTGTTGATTGTGTCTCTGCAACTACAAGGGTTGTTGATTGTGTCTCTGCAGCTACAAGGGTTGTTGAATAAAGCATTGAGCTACAAGGGTTGTTGAATGTGTCTCTACAGCTACAAGGGTTGTTTAATGTGTCTCTGCATCTACAATGGTTGTTGAATGTGTCTCTACAGCTACAAAGGTTGTTGAATGAGTTTCTGCAGCTACAAGGGTTGTTGAATATGTCTGCAGCTACAAGGGTTGTTAATGTATCTCTGCAGCTACAAGGGTTGTCAGCAACAAAGGTTGTTGAATTTGTCTCTGCAGCTACAAGGGTTGTTGAATGTGTCTCTGCAGCTACAAGGGCTGTTTAATGTGTCTCTGCAGCTACACGAGTTGTTGAATGTATCTCTGCAGTTACAAGGGTTGTTGAATGTGTCTCTGCAGCTACAAGGGTAGTGATCAAACTTATATAGCATCATCGGGTTTTAAAGTGTGTTTTTCAGATGCAAGGCTTAATTGTCTTTCCATTAGCATGGTTGTTTCTTTTCAACACAAAGGACTGTTTCAATAGCTGCAAAAAGTAATTATGCTTTTTTGGCTGAAATTTATTATGGGTATTTTCTCAACAGCACAATGCGTTGGTTGCCTTACCTCACTTGCAATAGTTGCCGATTAGTTTCTATACATGTAGCTGTAAGGGTTTTTAAATGTTTCCCTTATATTTGTTGTCGATAGCTGTGTTGTCTGTTTACCAGATGAAGGGGATATGAAGTGTTTTCTGCTCGTAAAGTTAGCGAGATAACTCACGTTGCTACGATAGCTATGGGTTCATTTAAGCAGTAAGTTTCATCAAATATTCAACCACCCGTTTAGGTATGTCTGTGTCTAACGAATTGGATGCCAAAATATATAAATAAGTTAGCACATGAAAGCTCAAAATAATCAGTTTTAATATAAGTTTTTGTATTGCTTGTATTTTCTAATATGTACTCGCCGTTATATTCAGCTCGATCTGTTGCAAAACATTTAAGTTTCCTGATAGCTTGAAGAAGTACATTGATTTTTCCCAGTTTAATTTTAATGTTTTCCTCCACAAATAAAACTGGAGTCCATATATAAAATAGCATTTGTTGAAAATAATCTATGTCTAACCTAGGACTAATATAGATATCCAAGCCCTTGATTTAACCCAGCGTTTCATTGTTTACCATAAATACATAATTCTTAATTTATCTCCTCCTTCTCCTCCATATTATGTTTCTGAATAAATAGTCTCCATTTCTAAACACCATAATTTTTGTCTTTAGATTAAATTCCGTACCCGTTCTATTACAAAAAGCTGTAGTTATATTAATCTGTGACTGTAAATGTCGGACAGTGGCAGTGCAGTTGGCAATGTCATCAGCATATCAGACGGTATATTTAACCTTTTCAAATGAATAACATGTGTACCGGATTGTTTCAATTCATCTACTAATTCATTTATAAAAAAAACGGTTGAATAAAATGGTACTTAATGTACAGCATTGCCTGCAGCCAACATTACAATTAAAAAAACTGTGAAAAATTGTTATTGCCATATCTGACACATGATGGACGCTTAGCATACATTTTAAGAAGGATGGGTTGGAGTTATAATAAATAATTGTGCATGATTAATTGTATCGATCGCTTTGGTAAAATCAACAAATAAGCAATAAAATATTCCACCTTTACTTAGACATTTCTGTGCCATCGCTTGTAATGTAAATAAATTATCAATTGTTGAGAATCTTTTTCTAAACGCATACTACGCTTGGTAATTCAGTATTATTATTTTCTTCCCACTCGGTAAATCCATTAAGCATCATTCCTGTAAAAGTTTGATGTAAGGTGTCTATTAGTGAGATACCAGGGAAATTGTTTGGATCATTTCCCCCCGCTTATGAACCGGACAAAGAATACTTCCCCATAGTTATGGAAATTCCGTGTCTAATACCATGTTATAAAGGGGAAGCAATTCACCTGAGATCTGAATCTGAATCTGGATAAGTACGTTGTAGAGCCTCTCGGCATATGCACAACGGAAAGAAGTTCTGAGAAAAACTGATAAGTCCCAATGAAAGACGGCTGATTTAAAGCCGTTAATTGTATTCGCGCACACAGTTGGTTCCATCTATAATAAGTTTTGGAAAGTAAGACTTCTGGAATGAGATGCTTTTGTACTGCACTAATTGTAAGCATTTGCTGTTATTTAATGAATGTTTTTCTATAATATTGTCTGATTTGCAGTCTATGAATTTCCTGGCTTTAATTTGACGTTTGCCGTGGATAGGGGTTAAATAGTCAAGATATTGCATAGCTGGCACCAGCTTCTCGACCACCTTATAGAAAAAGGACAACCTCTGTGCTTTCCTTCGGTCTTGGAGGGGTGGTAATTATAAGTGGTTCATCAAACGTGTGACGCTACCTGGGTCCCGTGACTTGTAGTCTCCTGTGATGAGGTGGACGGCTTGGCGCTATACTTTCTCTAGTGTAAAAATGTCCTTTTGTTACTTTAAACATTTTTTATTGCTTTTTTATATACATGTAGTAGCAAAAGGGTTTGGCCACAAATTATTCAACATTAAAATCGGCCCTTCCCAACAACAAATTATTTACAAAAACAATCACGATGACAATAAAACATTTTCATATATGAAGCAAGAAGAAAAAATGAAATAGGATACATTGTTTTAATATATGCTTCCGGTGCTGACCTTAAATGAGGGGCTCCATTGTGAGGTAAATACTAAAATTAATAAGATCTATTCTTTATCAAAACGTTTAGTGTGTTTAATATAAGTTTGGACATTGTTGTTAAAAACAGCAATATTTTCATCGTCTGAAATATCGTCTCTCCCGTATAACAGGGTTTTAACACTTAAAGGATGAAGGTGACGTGTAGCATGAAAGAGACGAAGTCGATCGTTTGAAAAACGAAGGACATTGCATGAAATAGTGTTCGGCATCCTCTTTTTCATGCCCACATTTTTCACAAGTTGAATATAATTTTAATTTGTTGACAAATAAATCATAATTAAGATTACTGCAACCATTTCTTAAACGTGCATGAAAACTAGACAATTTACGAGGACCTGTTAAATAAAAACATGGTATTTTGGTTTGTTTCAACAAATGATGGTAGAGTTTTAGAATTGCGTAAGTGTTCCGGAAGATTATTCCAAGAAGAAATACATGATGGAATAAAAGAATTTCTAAATAATTGAGTTTTTGTATTTAATAAATAATAATTACTATTATTCTTAGATTAAATGGTGTAGTTATTCCTACAGTTTCAGGAAAAATATTGTTTAAATATTCTGGAGTTAACCCTTTTTTTACTTTACATGCAACAATTAATTTTTGGTATAATCTTCTATCTTCTAAAGAAAGCCAACCTAGTTCTTTGTATAAGTTACGAAGAGAAGTAGACCGAGTTAAACCGGATACAATACGAGCCGCTTCGTGTTGAATTTTTTCAAGATTTTCTTTTTCATATTGGGTACATCCACCCCACACTACAGATCCATATTCTAGAAAAGGTTGAAGAAATGACATATAAATTTGATTTAAAGCTGTTCTGTTAACTGTAAACTTGATTTTTCTGACCATACTTAAAATCTTTGATGCAGAATGTAAAATATTTTGTATATGTTCATGCCATTTCCCATCGTTACTTAATGTGAGTCCTAAATGTTTATGATGATCTACAAACTTGACACTGGTATTATTAAAAGTCAAAGAAGGATACATGCTATTTTTTCTTAGAGTAAATAAAATTGCTTCTGTTTTGTTTGAGTTAAAATTAACCAACCATTGTTTTGACCAAACTGAAATCATACTTAGATCGTGGTTTAAAATGCCTTCAATATCTGTTATATTAGATGCCGTGAATGCAAGAGATGTATCATCGGCAAATATTCTAGTAATACTTAATAAATGTCCTTTTGTTGGTAAGGACACCAAACGATGGAACAGTATTCTAGGCTTGATCTGATTAGTGACAGGTATGCCATTTTCCTGCAAGATGGTGGACAGTGTTTCAGGTTCCTTGTAAGGAAACCTATGGTCGAATTCGTTTTTGTTTTTTTAGATATTTGTGATGCGGGCGCTGCACTTAAGGTCTTCAGATATTGTTACTCCAAGATAGGGGTTTTCTGGTACTTGTTGTAGTATGGTTTTGTCAAGTTCATAGAAATGTGACGATTTGATGTTCATGCTCATCAAGTAGCATTTTTTGCATTAAAACGCTTATCCCAGGTATCGGCCCATGTCTCTAGTTGCTGTAAGTAGTGTTGGAAGGTGGTGTGGTCTTCTTGGCTTTTGATGACTCGGTAGAGTAGGCAATCGTCGGCAAAAGACGAACTGATTGCTGGACTGCGTCTGGGAGGTCATTAATATGGCATAAGAACAGTTAGGGTCCCAATACTGTGCCCTGGGGGTACTCCTGAGTCCACGGATACTGCTTCTGATGTTTCATCATCGGCCACAACCTGCATTGTTCTATAAGTAAGGAAGTCTGTCAGCCAGGCATTGAAGTTTCCATCTACTCTAAATAGTTCCATTTTGTGAAGTAGCCTTCTGTGGGGGACTATGTCAAAAGTCAAGGATGATCATGTCGATCTGTGCATTTTTGTCCAAGTTTCGCAGAAGGTCGCGGACTGTTGTCAATGGTTGTGTTTCACAAGAGAAGCCTGATCTAAAGCCATGATTTAATGTTGTAAATCTTTTTCTATTTTCAAGATAATCGATAATATGTTTGCAGATTATGTGTTTTAGTAGTTTACATGATACACATGTCAGGGAAACAGGACTAATTTTCAGGGAGATGAACTTCGCCTTTCTTTTATATTGGTGCCACATTTGCGTTGAGCCAGTCGGATGGGAGTTTACCTGTGTTTTGTCCTTGTTTCCATTCAGTAGGCTTCCAAGCTTCTTTAATGGGGCCACACATACGCTGTCTTGCCGCCGAGCCTTTACATACCTCCAAAAAGGCTTTGTGTTTTGCTCATCGAGTCCCTTCTGAATGTTGTTGTTGATGTTGTTTATTTCTGCTTTCTTGATTGCAGCCTTGCACTGTCTTTGGAATATCTTGAATGCATCCACTGGTTGGACTGTTTGGCGTGTTTGTACAGTCTTGATTTCCATCTCACCATCCTTTTCAGGCCTCTGTTGAACCAGTGTACTGATTTACTTTTATTGCTGGTTTTTGTAGGGATGTTCTGCATCATAGATTGGTTGACTTCTGATTTCTGATCGATGAGGTATTACTAATTCTGTTAGCCATGTTGGTGATAGAATTAGACAGTAGATTCATATCAGCGAAGATGTCATCCCAATTAGCCTTCGAGAATGTGAAGAAAGTTCTGGGCTTCTGGGATGATATTGATGTCTGTGACAACCATGGCGTGGTCGCTGATACCTTTCACAGATGTTGAGGTCTTGACAAGCGAGGGATTGTTGGTGAATACCAAATCTAACATGTTGGAATCTCTCGTTGGTTAGTTGTGGACTTGAATAAGCCCATGTTCTATAGAACAGTCTATCAGAGCTGGCTGTGTCTCTCTGTCTGCAGCACCCTTCTTTACTGACATATTTCAGATATCGGTAAGGGTGCATTTTACCATCATTTTATTGGAGAATGCATAACAAAAGATAATGTAAATTAATTATATTTCATTTTTTAAGTTTGACATTGTTTGGCCACGGCTCAATATGTCGGGCTACCATCAACTACAAATGGGCAGTCCTTAAAATAACAAATATATACAATCCCCTTCAAGGGCAAAAACAACAAATATATACAATCCCCTTCAAGGGCAAATAGTTCATATCAATTACACTCCCCTTCGTGGATCAAATATTAATGGAAACACAAATTAAATCTATTTTAAATCACTTAATATTTCGCTGACCGCCAAATGGACTCGACAAGTAGTTAGTTACTACTGACAATCCTGCAAAACGAGTTTATCTCCAAATAATCAGCAAGATAGTTTATGTATAGCTCGATTGATATCATTACAAATGTCCTCAAGTTTATGTGTGGCTCGATTGATATCATAACAAATGTCCTCAAGTTTATGTGTGGCTCGATTGATATCATTACAAATGTCCTCAAGTTTATGTGTGGCTCGGTTGATGTCAGTACAAATGTCCCCAAGTTTATGTGTGGCTCGGTTAATATCATTACGAATCTCCTCAAGTTTACATGTGGCTCGGTTGATGTCATTACGATTGTCCTCAAGTTTACGTGTGGCTCAGTTGATGTCATTACGAATGTCCTCAAGTTTACGTGTGACTCGGTTAATATCATTACGAATGTCCTCAAGTTTACGTATAGCTCGGTTGATATCATTACGAATGTCCTCAAGTTAACGTATAGCTCAGTTGATATCATTACGAATGTCCTCAAGTTTACGTTTAGCTATGTTAATATCATTACGAAAGTCCTCAGTTAATATCATTACGAATGTCCTCAATTTTACGTATAGCTCGGTTTGTTCTCAAGTTTATGTATATATTGGTTGATATCATTACGGATGTCCTCAAGTTGATGTATATCTCGGTAAATATTATTGCGAATGTCCTCAAGTTTATGTATAGCTCGGTTGATATCATTACGAATGTCCTCACGTTTACGTATAACTCGGTTATTAGAATTGCGAATGTCCTCAAGTTGATATATAGCTTGGTTTGTTCTCAATTTATGTATAGCTTGGTTGATATAATTACGAATGTCCTCAAATTTACGTATAGTTCCGTTGATATCGTTACGAATGTCTACAAGTTTACGTATAGCTCCGTTGATATCATTACAAATGTCCTCAAGTTTATGTATAGCTCCGTTAATATCATTACGAATGTCCTCAAGTTTTGTATAGCTCGGTTGATATCATTACGAATGTCCTCAAGGTTACGTATAGCTCGGTTAATATCATTACGAATGTCCTCAAGTTTATATAAAGCTCGATTAATATCATTACGAATGTCCCCAAGTTTACGTTTAGCTCGGTTGAAATAATTACGAATGTCCTCAAGTTTATGTATAACTCGGTTAATATCATTGCGAATGTCCTTAAGTTTATGTATAGCTCGGTTAATATCATTGCGAATATTTTCAAGTTTATGTATAGCTTGGTTAATATCATTACGAATGTCCTCAAGTTTATGTATAGCTCGGTTAATATCATTACGAATGTCCTCAAGTTTATGTATAGTTCGGTTAATATCATTACGATTATCCTCAAGTTAACGTATAGCTCAAGTTTACGTATAGCTTGGTTGATATCATCACGAATGTCCTCAAGTTTACGTATAGCTCAGTTGATATCATTACGAATCTCCTCAAGAATAACTAGTATTATAGATACTACAGCAGAACTTATATCATTTGAAATCTCTTCTTTTTTGTTTTCTTTCTATCTAAAGCGCAAATATTTTCATTAATTTCGTTATCATTATCAACTACGTCGTTAGTTTGGTCGGATTAAGATGAAAGTTTACAAATAAGAAGAAAGTGGTGGAACTTGTAACGAACTCAAAATGTGTTATATGTGGGAAAATATTACTAGAAACATTTAAACTTAAATCACCATTTGTTACTGATGTGAAGTTTAAATCGTTGTCGCTAAACAAGCTGCCATTAAAAATGAATAACATACATTTTGCATAATTCTTTTTATATATCTTGCCAAGGGTTTGAAAAAACAACTGAACTAAGGATGCATTGAATGGGTCACATTGTGACCAGTTATTATTATGCAATATATGTAAAGCACATATGTGTCAAAAAACATGGTTATCATTATGCATTATTAGAACGACACACATGTGCCATAAATGTTTTATACATTACATCTTCAGAATCAAGGCACACATGTGCCATAATATCAATAACATATATTGCAAATATTCAAATAATACTGAAAAAAGAAAAGAAATGTGAAGGGTTCGATAGAATACGCCACTCCAACATATATGTTAAATATCTAAACGGAATGATGGACCATATACCTGATCTGTGTGGGGCAGGGGTGGTGGGGGTAACAAATAACTACGTGTGTTCCGAGAGTGTCTTGAGTAATAACTGAGACAAATTATCTCCACTGACCAGGTAACTGACCAATCAGCGACGAGCTAACCCGTTATGCTTCCAGCAGAGCTAATTGCGTATGTGAGAAAAGGCTAGCGATAAGACCTGTGCGGTCCGAGAGTGTCTAGATTAGTAACTAAGATAAAGGATCTCCACTGGTCCGGTAACTGACCAAACATTGATGAGCTAAACGGTGATGCTTCCAACAGAGCTTGTGTATGTGCGGTGAGGCTTGCGATAAAAACTTATTATACAATACACGCTGCCCTTAGCTCGAGTTATAAAACGCGCTATGATTTTCAAACGACAAAATACCCTCTTCATTGAAAGGGGAGAATCTACGTCATACGCACCTGCTAAATACAACTTCTGAAACGTTGTTTCAAAAGTTGGTCCAGTGATTTTTCGTTTTAATTGTGGGACATGTGCAGATTCTATAGTTTCTATCGACCTTCTTGGTATTAGAGGAAATTATTTCGCCGATATATATATATATCTATCTATCAGTGTGACCTATGAAATTTCAGATTACATCAAAACAGTTGATCTTCATTTTAAATGTAAACGTTACCGGAAATTTTTGTTGTCATCTGGAATATATAGGTGGCACTGATCTTTATATCAATGAAATAGGTTCGTAATACCTATACCTATAAAATTCACTTATGAATGTAGCACAGTGATGTCTGTACACAGTATGCAAGCTTTTATTATACTCAGTTTGCTGCAACAAATCACAGTCTATAAAATTATGATTTTTTTTTATTTAGCTCAAATCAAATTATATAAGATTTTTTTTAAGTGCAAGAATCTTACTGTCGTGACAAATGTGTAGTGGGACGGACGAAGATCATACCTAGCTTGAGATACGCTCTTTGAAAATTCATCTGAGACATAAATATATGATCTAAATGTTTATTTTTCATCTGCTTCTGCATTAATTCCATCATCATCGTTACGGTTTTCTATACGATTCACTTGTGATCCGCTTCGGTATCGTTCATGAAATGTTCTCTTTTTCATTCAACATCCTTTAAGCTCGACCACAATCTCCGTTATGTTTGATATACGACATTGCGTCTCATTATCATTCGTCTCTCACCGCTTATTCAAGTGGTAAAGTTATCAGTTACTTGCGGAGATAGGGTGTGCTCGAGTACTGGTTAACCTTCCAGGATCCCAGGAAACATTGGAAAGGTTAACTGATCGTCTCTTAGCCTTCGATGGCATAAAAATACGCTGAATATTCAATCAGTCAATCAACATTCTTTTAGCACTTTGTTTCTGTCTTTATAAAACGTGAACTTTAATATCTCCGCTCGTTCTTTATCTTTACCAGACAAGCGATTTTTATGCTTTGTCCATCCATAGGTCGTTTCTTATATATACACGCAGTCTCTTCAGTTTCTTACCATGATGATGTTAAATACTAAAATACCTAAAACAAATATCAAAATAATAACCAATCTGCCTTGTTCAACGCTGGTTGTGAAGACAGTTAGATGTAAAGTAACTACACAACATGTATCAAGTTTTGTGAGATAGTTTGAATTTTAAATTGCTGCTTCGCGTTTACTGAATAAACAAAACGTGTTGTCTGTTGATCTCCTACAGTGAAATTGCGTGTCTGGTTTAGACGAACTGAAACCCCAGGGGTACGACAATGAGACAACAGCATGTTGTGCTCAGAGTTTGTTTTATCTTTTTATACTTGTCTGCAGTACGAACGAATGTTTATCGTTGTTGGTGTTTCTGGTCGTTTTCTGATACAAAATAAGTTGAAAAGGACATACGTATAGTTTAAATTGTACACAAACGCTTTAATGAAACACACACGCACGCACGCACGTACGCACGCACACATGCATAACATTATTTGAAATGTTAAGATAGTGAGTTTCATAAGGAGTTTTAAGGAGTTTTAGTTCGAGTTTCAAGTATTTGAGACCGAAGTTTAAGAGTTTAAGTCCGAGTTTTCAGGAGGATGATTCCAAGTTTTTAGGAGTTTAAGTACAAGATTTAGGAGTTCGCGACCGAGTGTTTGAGTATGAGTTTTGAGGGGTTTGACTCCGATTTTAAAGGAGTTTTATTTCGAGTTTTAAGGAGTTCAAATTCGAGTTTTGAGGAGTTTGAATCCGAGTTTTGAGGAGTTTGAATCCGAGTTTTAAGGAGTTTGAATCCAAGTTTTAAGGAGTTTACGTCTGAGCTTTGAGGAGTTTGAATCCGAGTTTCAAGAAGTTTAAGTCCGATATTTAAAAGGTTTGCGTTCGAGTTTAAAGGAATTTAAGTCCGAGTTTAAAGGAGTTTAATTTCGAGTTTTGAGGAGTTTGAATCCAATTTTCAAGAAGTTTAAGTCCGATATTTAAAAGGTTTGCGTTCGAGTTTAAAGGAATTTAAGTCCGAGTTTAAAGGAGTTTAATTTCGAGTTTTGAGGAGTTTGAATCGGATTTTCAAGAAGTTTAAGATTTAGAGAGTTTGATTCCGTATTTTAGAGAGTTAACGTTTAAATGAGGTTGAGTCCGAGTTTTGAACAGTTTGATTCGAGTTTTGAGGAGTTTTAGTCAAAGTTTGGGGGAGTTTAAAGTAGGAATATTTAGGAGCTTTAGTCAGCGCTTTGACGAGCTTGGTCAGAGTTTTGATGAGTTTTAGTCAGTTTTTTAGAAGTTTTGGTCAGAGTTTGGAAGAGTTTTAGTCAGAGTTTTGAGGGGTTTTGGTCAGATTTTGAGTAGTTTTAGTCAGATTTTTTAGGAGTTTTGGTCAGAGCTTTGAGGAGTTTTAGTCAGATTTTGGAGGAGTTTTAGTCAGAGTTTTGAGGAGTTTATGTCAGAGTTTTGAGGGGTTTGGGTCAGATTTTGAGGAGTTTTAGTCAGAGTTTAGAGGGGTTTTGGTCAGATTTTGAGGAGTTTAAGTCAGATTTTTTGGAGTTTTGGTCAGATTTTGGTGGAGTTGAAGTCAGAGGTTTGAGGCGTTTTGGTCAGATTTTGAGGAGTTTTAGTTAAAGTTTAGAGGAGTTTTGGTCAGAGCTTTGAGGAGTTTTAGTCAGATTTTGGAGGAGTTTTAGTCAGAGTTTTGAGGAGTTTATGTCAGAGTTTTGAGGGGTTTGGGTCAGATTTTGAGGAGTTTTAGTCAGAGTTTAGAGGGGTTTGGGTCAGATTTTGAGGAGTTTTAGTCAGATTTTTTAGGAGTTTTAGTAAGATTTTGGTGGAGTTGAGGTCAGAGTTTTGAGGGGTTTTGGTCAGATTTTTGAGGAGTTTTAGTAAGAGTTTTGAGGGGTTTTGGTCAGATTTTGAGGAGATTTAGTCAGAATTTTTAGGAGTTTTGGTCAGAGCTTTGAGGAGTTTTAGTCAGATTTTGAAGGAGCTATAGTCAGAGTTTTGAGGAGTTTTAGTCAGAGTTTTGAGGAGTTTAAGTCAGGTTTTCAGGCGTTTTAGTCAGAGTTTTGAAGTGTTTAAGTCAGAGTTTTGAGGAGTTTTGGTCAGATTTTGATGAATTTTAGTCAGATTTTGAGGAGTTATGGTCAGATTTTGAGGAGTTATAGTCAGATTTTTTATGAGTTTTAGTCAGAATTTTGATAAGTTTTAGTAAAAGTTTTGAGGGGTTTTGGTCAGATTTTAAGGAGTTTTAGTCAGATTTTTTAGAAGTTTTGGTTAGAGTTTTGAGGAGTTTTAGTCAGATTTTTTATGAGTTAAAGTCAGAGTTTTGATAAGTTTAAGTCAAAGTTTTGAGGGGTTTTAGTAGGTTTTTGAGGAGTTTTAGTCAGATTTTTTAGGAGTTTTGGTCATAGTTTTAGTCAGATTTTTGAGGAGTTGTAGTCAAAGTTTTGAGGAGTTTTGCTCAGAGTTTGAGGAGTTTTAGTCAGAGTTTAGAGGAGTTTTAGTCAGATTTTGGGGAGTTTTAGTCAGAGTTTGGAAGAATTTTAGTCAGAATTTTGAGGTGTTTTATTCAGACTTTGGAGGAGTTTTAGTCAGAGTTTTGAGGAAAGGAGTTTTAGTCAGAGTTTTGAGGTGTTTTGGTCAGAGTTTTGAGGAGCTTCGGTCAGATTTAAATGAAATTTAGTCAGAGTTTTGGAGTTTGGAAGAATTTTCATCAGAATTTTGAGGAGTTTTGGTCAGAGTTTTGAGGAGTTTTAGTCAGAGTTTGGAGACGTTTCAATCAGAGTTTTGTGGAGTTTTAGTAAGAGTTTTAATGGAGTTGTACTCAGAATTTTAAAGAGTTTGAGTCAGATTTCTCTCTCAGCACATTCTTTTATTTAGAGTTGGATTGACATTTAATATATTAGATAGAAAAGCAGACTCCTGCAGGACCACTGAAGCAATACTTATTGATCTGACGACTTCGTTTGTCATGACAATTAATTTCATATGAATTTCCCCCACGATAGTTACGCCACAAGTGTCACTGTGAGATGAGAGGAATTTAGTGGAGTGTAATCTGGATTGCTTGCTATTTATATTTCATATAGTATGTCTCCATATTACATTTATCAAAATGAACTATAGCTGTGCCGTGTGAACATCAAAGACACTCCCAAGCACCTTAAAACAATGATTGTTTAGGGATACAGGCTGATTTTCCACCGAACAATAATTGTGATAAATCTGTATCTATGATTTTTGATGATGTAACTATGAAATTGAATACCCCTATAGATAGTTCGGCCTCAGTTTCACTAAACATCTCAACTTGAGATTTTCCTCAACTTAAAATTTTTAATTGCTTCATTTACATTTATTATTTTATATGATATCAATGGGTAAAGATGTGTTCAAATAATCATTTTAGAATAATTGAATTTTTTTAGTTGATGAAAATCTCAGTTTGAGATGTTCAGTGAACATGGGGCCAAATTTGTATCTTTTCCATATTTGGAAGATATAATATCTCTATAATGAATGATTGACAGGCGTGATATTTTGCAAACTTGTGGTCATCTGTGACAAAAATTGATTATACTTAATTTAGTTTTATCTGCACGATAAGAGAAGAAAATGTCAATTTGAAACGTATTCACCCGTGTTTACAAAATAACGTAACGTCACTGGTTTTATCTAGAAAATGTTTAATAGTATCTTTAATATAAAGTGTTTTTTTTCTCTAGTTATTCCAGAGAAACAAATATAAATTTTGCGATGTGTTCATAAGTGTAGATATTGATTGGGTGTTTGAACACGGGTAAATCGATCCAACATTGATGCCATCAGAAAAGTGTAACAACGAAAGCATGATTTATGTGCACAGTTCATTATCAACTGGCCGATTCTTTATAAAGAACGTGTAGCTACAATACCAACATTTAATACTGATAACAGACATAGAAGACTACTTACATTATGGAACACAATGCTAGATATTTTATATGTGAATATCTGTCGCCGCATCATGTGCGTCCTGCAATAATAAATAGTTGCACTACAGATCTTACTTTCCAATCTTCATTGCTGTCCTCATTTTCCAGGTACAGTTGTTGTTGTCTTCATTTTTAATTTTTTTTATTGTCTTCCAATATGCATTATGTCTTTTCTTTCCGACATGCATTATTTCTTCCTAATCTAACATGCATTATGTTTTCTTTTCCTTCATTATGTTAGGTTTTCTTGTCTTCATTATTGCTTTTTTTCCAATTTTCATTATTGCTATTTTCCCAGTCTCCATTATTGCTTTTTTCCTATTTTCCATCGTTGTCCTATTTTTCCAGTTTCCATTGTTGTCATATTTTCCTATCTCCATTGTTTCCTGTTTTCCAGTCACCATTGTTGTCCTTTTTTTCCAGTCTCCATTGTTTCCTTTTTTCAAATCTCCATTGTTGTCCTTCTTTTCTGTCTCCATTGTTGTCCTGTTTTTTCTAGTCTCAATTGTTGTCCTATTTTTCCTGTCTCCATTATTTCCTTTTTTCTATTCTCCATTGTTGTCTATTTTTCCAGTCTCTATTGTTTCCTTTTTTCCAGTCTTCATCGTTGACATATTTTTCCAATCTAAATTGTTGTCCTTTTTTCCAGTCTCCATTGTTGTCCTATTTTTCCAATGTCTATCGTTATCTTATTTTTCCAGTCTCCATTGTTGTGCTATTTTCACAGTCTCCATTGCTGTCCTATTTTCGCAGTTCCCATCGTTGTCCTATTTTCCAGTCTTCATTGTTGTCCTATTTTTCCAGTCTATTTTTGCAGTCTCAATCGTTGTCCAATTTTTCCTATCTCCATCGTTGTCCTATTCTTGCAGTCTCAAATGTTGTCCTATTTTTTAATCTATTTTCCCGTCTCCATTGTTGTTCTATTTTTCCAGTCTCTAATGGTGTCCTATTTTTTCAGTCCCGATTGTTATCCTGTTTTTCCAGTCTCCATTGTTGTCCTATTTTTCCAGTCTCCATCCTTGTCCATTTTTTTCCAGTCTCCATCGTTGTCCTATTTTTCTAGTATCCACTGTTGTTCTTTATTTTTAGTCTCCACTGTTGTCCTATTTTTCTAGTCTCCATTGTTGTCCTATTTTGTTGTGCCTCCACATTTGTTCTATTTTTCCAGTCTCCATTGCTGTCCTATTTTTGCAAGTCTCCATTGTTGTCTTAATTTTCCATTCTCGAGTGTTGTCCTATTTTTTCAGTTGCCATCGCTGTCCTATTTTTTCAGTCTTCATTGTTGTCCTGTCATTCCAGTTTCCGTTGTTTTTCCATTGTTGTCCTATTTTCCCAGTTTCTATCGTTGTCCTATTATTTTTCCATTTCCATCGTTGTCCTATTTTTTTCAATCTCCATTGTTGTCGTATTTTTCCAGTCTCCATTGTTGTCCTTTTTTCCAGTCTCAGTTGTCCTATTTTTCCAGTCTCCGTTGATGTCCTATTTTTTCAGTCTCCATTATTGTCCTATTTTTCCGGTATCCATTGTTGTCCTATTTTTCCTGTCTTCATTGTTGTCTTATTTTTCCCAGTCTCTGTTTTTGTCCTATTTTGTCCAGTCTCCATTGTTTTCGTCTACTGTTCTTGTTGCTTGCTAAATATCAAATCTTAGTTAAGCCCATCTGACTTTTAAGTATCCGTTTTCTTGGCACCGCCGTGAAACACGCCAACTTTTGTTAACAAAGAACGCACTCGTGCTCTTGATGTGCCATCTGGTATTGAAGACAAGTATCAAATTGCGTCAATTACTGATACTAAAGTTTGGATCTCCCTTTGAACACAGCGTTATTGTGCATTATGTTGTCGTTTATAAAGCTATTACAGATATTGATGTCTTCAAAAGTTTGCAAGCTAATCAAGTTATTGTAAAAGCGGGCAAATAGACCAGTCAAGTATTCAAACAGAACTGGTTTATATTTATGGTTTTATTGTAAATTTTATTTATCTGTGCCACTTTCTATTTCAGTTAGAATCAATAGATACTTAAATATTTCTAAGTTTATATTCATAATCGATGAAACAATATTATAAATAATGTTTTCTCTTCTAGTTGAGAGTTCCGATATATTTATGGTGACTGATTTCTGTCGTGTCGTGGTTGCGTTTTGGTGTGAATATGTCGTGTTGACCGCCGTTATTTTTCGTGCTTTCGTGTCTGCCCGACAGCGACACGGAAACTTATAGGTCGAGTGTTTCGTGTTTTTCAGTAAAGTAAACATACCGAAACATGACAAATACCTTCATATGGTGACTGATTTCTACGATTTGTTAGCAGAGAGAGAAACGCAAAAGTACAAAAACTCGACAAATTGTTTTCAGTGTAATGGTCCATCAATAAACACAGAAACTTTTTTAAAATACAAACTATGAAATATCAACATAATTGAAATATATACAAACATTACAACACATAGTCAAATTTAATTCAGCGTATTTCCGTGTCGAAGAGGCAAAGACCCGACAATACGACAACACGACAGTACGCCAAATAAAGGGTGCCAACACGACATGTTTATACCCACCAACAGGTCAGCTCGGCAAAGAAATCAGTCGTGTTGGTATCCTCTAAATGTAAATTATTCGTGTAGAATGTGTCATGTCGAGTTGTCGAGTTTTCGTGTTTTCCACCGCCAACACGACATGGCAGAAATAAGCCACCATGCATATTGGTTCATTTGTCAACTACGTTTAGTCATGAAGTCTTTGTCAGACACTACACACAAATAAAAGTAGATGATTTTCAGGTGTGGTGAATTTTTAACAAGACGATCGAAGCGATGTGTGGAGGAGGATTTACAAGTTATAAAAATATAGCAGATCGTCTGTTAGCCCTCGATGGCATAAAATGACGTTAAATATTCAAATCAACAAATAAAGCAGCTAAATAATAGTAATACTTGATCGAACGATATTGCTTCATGTCTGCTAGTCGGAATAAACTTGAAAAATACATGATAACGAGTCTTATCTCGACACGTTATACCAAATCAATAATCGCAGCATTCGAGTGATGATTTTTTTTTGTCCGTGTCACGTGTTTGTATTGTCCGTGTCACGTGTTTGTATATAAGCTGACAACAGTCATTTTTTATCAGGACCTAAATTCATCAATATTATGAGTCTGAGATTTAGACTCGAACTCAAAATGTCAAATATTTAAGATTCAAATAACATTTATGAAACAAGCAAATCATTATCTTTATATGCAGAATCAGTCAGCTTTAATAATTATTCAACAGAAAATGTTACAGGATCACCTTTCTTACCAATAATTGTATGTTTACAGGGTTTTACAAAAATGTAAGATTTGAGTCTGAATCCGATTCTCAAACTCAAATTATTGATGAATTGGTCCTGGTCTAACGTGCTGCCTCACTTCTCGACGTTGAAGTGTTGGGTACGAGTACTGCTCGGTTTAAAATAGTTTTATGTCCGAAAGTTAAATAGTTACTGGCAGAAGGAGAGTTCTACTCGATACATCTTCTTCCACAAATAAAACTGGACATGCCATATATAACCTGGCATGTGTTCGAAATGGCGTTAAACCCCCCATTTAAACAACAAACACACAATCACACGCACAAACACATGCACGCACACACAACCATTTTTATCACGCCCCAATAATGATCAAATGATTTTATGTCTTTTTGCGTTCACTTAATATATATATAGATAAGAAATCAGACTATTTCTTCACAACTTGTATCTAAATAAATTCAACAAAAAGAGCACGAGTTCCGCTTGTTTATATTACTTTACGTTCCCTGTGTGAATCTTGTAGCCGTGTCTCGGAATTATTGTTTTCTAATTCACTCACAGAGATGCATTATTTACTTTGTATAATGCGTTCCTCGCCAAGACACTGCCACAATATATTTAGAGCAGAGACCTAAAGCACGATGCAATCTTCTTAAAATTCTGCAAAAGCAGCGTTATTTTTTGTTGCAATTTGGAAGCATAGTGTGGCATTGTCCTCGAATGTGGTTCCTTGCTCGTGTCTGATTTTTTTTTATCTTTTGAACGTGTTCTGGGTTTCTTCAGTGTCTGTTTGCATGGTTTGAATCAGTTCTGTGTGAAGTGTGCTTAGAGTTTCGGAGCTGCATATATCTAGCCCATAGGTTCAATACTCATGCCTGTCATATCAACAATCATGTCATCTCCTGGTAGAAACTGATTTGAACTTATACATCTGTTGATTGTGAAGTCAGCATACGGCTTCCTCATTTCCCACTTAATTATTTTAAGACTATGCTACATCTAACGATAAATGACACTATTTCCATTGGTCGATAGCGGTCACGTGTACTCGTGGGCATTCACCATCCTCCATCTCGCTCTGTCTTGTGCTCCCCGCTTTGTATAAAACATCGACAATAGTAACTATAAACATGTCAAAACTGACCACATCAATCTTTTATCCTCTCCGAAGAAAGAGCAAAATTATGCTTCCAAAAGGATAAGAATATAACTGTATACGTGCGTCCGTTGGAATCATTGTCCGGAATATAACTCCAAAATTCAACGTATCTTGGAATATTGATAGAGGGCAATGTATGAGCACGTACAGTAACAGGGTCATCACTTAATCTTGACTACTGACAGACTTATCTCCCATTTATACCCTATTTTATATTTTATTTTTGCTTTTCCGGAGAATATCGTCAACACCTTGGAAGGGAGTGCAAAGCGATTTGGGACATGGAAAGAGAACAATGTGTGAATGTACAGGGAGAACAATTCGTTACTCTATCTTGAACAATGGCATAATGACCTTCCCCATGTTCACACTATTTCCGGTTACATTCATCTTGGCTGTTCTCAGAACTATATTCCCTTTACAAACACAGCATAGCTATTTATCAATCAAACATGTCTTGTGTAGCATCTGTCGGTCCGATTCGCTAGATATTCTCTATCAAAAGAGAGGGAACTTAACATTCGGTTAAGTTGTATACTTAGCTACAATTCAAGGTTATGTTATATCGGAAGTTTAGCTGTGTGCTCCTATTAAAACTAAATGAACAGTTATCAGATATAACAGTCTGACGACCGGAAAGACAGACAGACGGAGTGGTAGACGAAGGAAATGAAAATAATTTATCATCAAGTCATACTTGAAATGATTTCCGTGATTAGTGAAGACATTCTGTGGTACTATTTCGTCTGATGCTGTCAGAATGTGCCTTAATAAGTTTAAACAAATACAAGCAATACAAAGTGTCTCTACAACATTTAGACTATGCTTTGTTGTGATGTCTTCCAAATTCTACGCTTCATGTTATGCCTTTATGTTGGTACAATGCGAATAATTAAGTGTTTTTGATATTTGCTTTGTTTATAAGTAGTGTAGCAGTGTTTCAATATGTCAACCCGTGCTATGTGAACCATTGAGAGCTTGTCTGTGTTTTTGGCCGTTGCGCGTCTTTGCGTGACTTTTGAGAAAAATATTTGTAAATGTAACAAAAAGTACTATTAGCATAAACTGTTTTATCGGTTGCAAATAAATTATGTTGTCGTCGACAAATTATTAACTTTCACGTTAGATGTTTTATTGGCGAAGGAAGACCTCCAAATGAATCTGAATAGAATCATCGTCCTTTCGGTTTAGTATTCGCCTTTCGAAGCTCCGTAGAATAAATGTCTATAAATAGTAACAACTTTCAAAAACCGAAGGACGTCCTAAAATAGTTCCATAGTTAACCGCCGATTATTCTAATTAAATTTGGAGATATAAACCAGTTAGCCTAAAGCTATTTTCTTTACTTTCTAATTTTGTTATTGTATATTTGATTCATTACTTATTCATTTCGTATTCATATATTTAATAAGTCGAGAGTCGCCCAGGCGAACCGGGTTCGAATCCTACGGGCGGTAAATACCTTTTTCCACTAGCAATATTATTTTTTTCTTACAAAACTCATGAACGACTATACTATAAAAATAGATTCTAAACAAGACAAAACAAAAAGGAATTGCCCATATATATGCAATTGTATCTTTGCATATATCTAGCAATCGTCCTTTGTTATTTTTGATAATATGTTCATAATTCAACAACGCGATTAAACTTTTTTTAAAAATATATACAAATAGAATTATATTGACAATGAGCTAACACTATGCTGAGTGTCAAAACTTTCTTTGAAATATATAATTCACTTATTTATTCAACTTTGTATAACGGTTGAACTTTTTCGTTTTCATTGATAATCCTTGAGATTGAACTTTCTTTGAAGCACAGATTTCAATTCTTTTTTTAAAAATATATACAATGTACATGTAGATTATCTTGGATATTGACATTATTTGAAATACATTATTGGGCATTTTTCACTTGTGTACAGTAAATAAATATGAACGTTGGGCTTTAATATATAATTCAACTTTGAGAATGAACTTTTTTTATATATACATTTAGGTCATCTTGGAGAATGAACTGTCTTTGAAATACATAATATAACTTGGAGATGGACATTTTAAGTAGTTAATTGAACTTGATGATTGATTTCATCATATAATTCATTTTAAAAACAAACAGTTGTGTAAACTTGGATATTGATTGCCATATGTATATATGAAGATCATCTGAGAGAAGTTTTTTTTAATTAGAATATTTTCTTTTTGGAGATTGAACTTAGTTTTAAACACATATATCATCTTGGGGACTGCACTATGAATTATTAATTTACAGTAAAACAATTTCTAAACAAATAAAATAAAACAGTATCCTTTCTTATGTATTTTGTTGTATCCTGTTAAAACGTTATAATGAAGTTATGTCGACTTTAATTTTTTTTGCAATACAACCATATCGCGATCCAGTATAATGAAACTTAAAACCAAAATTTAAAACCTTCTGATAGTATTTTTGCATCACTTTGATTAGTGTATAATTTCAAATGTGATTTTAAAACATCAAATCTAATTGACATTTTGCCGAGCGCCATAACTTGAAAGCTGTTTTGTCTATACCGAACCTGATCACCCGAGGATCTTGTGAATCCTTGCCCAGTGACACACCTGACCGATCTTTCAAAATGGCAAGTCCTGGAAGAGCGGTCATCATTAGAGTTGAAACAACTGTGTTTAAAGTTACAAACATATCTAAAACATTGCCTAAAATTGAAATTAAAATTCGTTGTCCCCATATTATAATACTGCCTGATTAGTCATAAATACTGCCTGATTAGTCATAAGCCATATCAAGTACCCAAAATTCATAATCAATTTCTTCCCATGAAAAAGACGTTTTGACAGGCAATCTGTGCCGAAATTACTGGTCACAATGTTTCCACCCCAAACCTAAATGTCTTTTAAACCTGGTCCTCGTGACATTCATGCCTTGTGTTCTTTCCGGGTTGGCAGACAAGCAAGGCACCAGTACCAAGCCTCGGTTTTCAGCAAAAAGAGTTAACGTATTGACCTGATATAATCGTATAATAATGTTTGTTTGTATGCCTGCTTAGACTGGAAACAAAGGTCGACATGAAATAGGACAAGAGTTTTCAAAATTATTCAGAAACAAATTATCAGTGTTGTGTCGGCGCCATTCCCCTGACTCCTTTCAGCCGCCACGAATGATGATGAGGGACGTATCGAGGGCAATGTCTCTGGTGAAGGGCTATCTATTTTTAGAATGGTGATTTCGATCTTGTCACATTTTGGTGGATTTGATTTACGAAACCATTTGGATTTTATTAATTAATGAGGTGATTTTCATTCATTTTAATAAATATTTTATTTTTTTAAGACATTTAAAGCGTTTTTTCCCCCTGATATACACTCTTTAAGTTCATATCGAAAGGCTAAACACAGACTGCCAAGAAAGTATAAAAAATATATTCTATTTATAAAACATAGTTCCATTCATATATGACATTGTTAAGTCTGATTATCTTCAAATATACATTTGAAAATTGTTTGTGAGAATTACACGCAAACGCCTAAACCCACGAGAGTTTATGCCAGTATTTAGTGTTCTTTGCCGTGTTCAGGAAAATCTTGTATAAAAGACACAATATTTTGTTTTTGAAAATATTTTTGTTGCTAACAAATGGAACTTTCAGCTTTTTTACCTTCGCAAGTACCATTGTCCATAAAATGCCAATGCCAGAAGTAGTTTAAGTGGTGTTTGAATATTCTGATGAATTCTATGATTATTGAGCATTGATTCTGTTTAATATACAAAGTATTGCTATAGTCTTTGGCACTATGTTTTCATCTTTAAGTACATAGTTTGACAAATATAAAATTAATGTTCTTCTAACCGATTTACTATATTTTCATGTTTGTGTTGATATTGAATATTATTTTCATGTTTGTGTTGATATTGATCATTTATTTCATGTTTGTGTTGATAATGATCAATTTTTTCATGTTTGTGTTGATAGTGATCATTATTATCATGTTGGTGTTGATATTGATCATTATTTCATGTTTGTGGTGATATTGATCATTATCTTCATACTTGTGTTGATATTGATCATTATTTTCATGTTTGTGTTGATATTGATCATTATTTTCATACTTGTGTTGGTATTGATCATTTATTTTATGTTTGTGTTGATATTGATCATTATTTTCGTGTTTGTGTTGATATTGATCATTATTTTCATGTTTGTGTTGATATTGATCATTATTTTCGTGTTTGTGTTGATATTGATCATTATTTTCATGTTTGTGTTAATATTGATCATTATTTTCATTTTTTGTGTTGATATTGATCATTATTTCATGTTTGTGTTGATATTGATCATTATCTTCATACTTGTGTTGATATTGATCATTATTTTCATGTTTGTGTTGATATTGATCATTATTTTCATACTTGTGTTATTGTTGATCATTTATTTCATGTTTGTGTTAATATTGATAATTATTTTCATGTTTGTGTTGATATTGATCATTATTTTCATGTTTGTGTTGATATTGATTGTTGATATGGATCTTATTTTCATGTTTGTGTTGATATTGATCATTATTTTTATGTTTGTGTTGATATTGATCATTATTTTCATGTTTGTATTGATATTGATCATTATTTTCATACTTGTGTTGATACTGATCAATTTTTTCATGTTTGTGTTGATATTGATAATTATTTTCATACTTGTCTTGATATTGATCATTATTTCATGTTTGTGGTTATATTGATCATTATTTCATGTTTGTGGTGATATTGATAATTTATTTCATGTTTTTGTTGATATTGATCATTATCTTCATACTTGTGTTGATATTGATCATTATTTTCATGTTTGTGTTAATATTGATAATTATTTTCATACTTGTGTTGATATTGATCATTATTTTCATTTTTGTGTTGATATTGATCATTATTTCATGTTTGTGTTGATATTGATCATTATCTTCATACTTGTGTTGATATTGATCATTATTTTCATGTTTGTGTTGATTTGATCATTATTTTCATACTTGTGTTGTTATTGATCATTTTTTTCATGTTTGTGTTAATATTGATCATTATTTTCATGTTTGTGTTGATATTGATCATTATTTTCATGTTTGTGTTGATATTGATTGTTGATATTGATCTTATTTTCATGTTTGTGTTGATATTGATCATTATTTTCATGTTTGTATTGATAGTGATCATTATTTTCATACTGGTGGAAAATACTGTCGTGTGTTTGTCAAAATAATGTTTTTAAACTCGCTGCAATCGCCTTTATTTAATCAGACCCTTTGTATAAGCATGTATTGTCTCGACTACATCCGTAAACGTTATGAAGTTTCCGGATGTCATCAATTAAAAATGCAGTTTAAAGATAAGTTTATAAACATAAGTATACCTTCGCCTATCTAGCGCTGTAGTTTCGAATGGTCGCACAGGCGATCAGGGTTCGACTCCCGTGATATGTTATTTAACTTTTTGTTTTGTATATTTCAAATCCACACTATTTTTTCACTGAAGTATTCCATAAACGGTTTCTGCTTTAAAAAAGTAAGTAACAACAAAATAAAAGGTTGCTCTAGCAACCATTCTTTGTTACCTTTAATATGTTATGTTATAAACGAAGCCTAATAACGAATAGTGACGTAAATGGTCGACGATGTATGCTTGCGATTATGGAAGGGCAACCAGGTCAAAATTCTATTCCGCTTGATATTTATTCTGTTGTTGTTAAATACAACTGCCTTTCTGTCTTTTTGTTAATCAAACCATACAATGCTGTAAGACCTGTGTTTTATTTAGTAATTTTAATTCCGCCATTACTGTGTTCGTTTTACTCGATAAAACAGTTGCGAAGTGCTTACTGTTACATGGTAATATGCGGTTTCTGTTTGCCATTTCACTTTCCGCATAACGCTTAACCGTATTCCGACAAACGTTATCCGACTGCGAAACTACAAGTACCTGTTCCTCCAAGTTTTGCTAGCTCTGCCTTTTAACGGTGTCGCGTTAAAAATTTCATTGGGAAAGCCTAAATGCAATCCGTGATCGGGCCTAAGGCCGCAATACCCGAAAAGAACCAAGCTACGTCATTGATTTTTGCCGTTTTTATCCAGGCACTTACATCCATTTTCGAAGCATTTGATTTACTAAAATTATTGTTAGAGGGAAGTTGGGGAAAACTTTAATTTCAAGGGATCTACAACTTCAAAATGTGCTAATCGACCTTCCTACAATTCCGTACCGTCCAAGAAGCATACGATGCACTGAGAGAATTTAAAGTCAAAACAACAACATTTTCAATGTTCAAAGCCACAAAAAACCTTGGTTCAAATGGTAGAAATTTGTTTATTTTTTCTGTCTATATATTTCTCCTAAAGTTAGTAGACCCTAGCCTGTGAGCACTGATACCCTTTTTTATGGTTCTTGTACATGTCATATGTGCGATTGAAAATTTCTTACCATGCATGTATAACAACAATAAACATATAAATATAGATCTCTATATATATACTTGATGGAATTGTGTTAATTCTCCTTATTATGAGGATATATTTTTATTATGTATGTCTACCCCTCGTGAATATAGGGCCTATATTTATTTAAAAATGGCTTGTAAAAAGTCGTTCAGTCAGACCTCCACGTTGGTACTCGTTGGAAACCATCGTAACACTATATAACTTGGGCTGACATGACGGAATGCAAAGTTTTCTGAAATAGATTGATTGATTGAATATTTAGCGTCATTTTTATGCAATCGATGGCTTACAGACGATCAATTAACCTAACCACTATTTCTATATTAGGTGAGGTCCAATGGCTGATTGAATCAGTCAGTTGAGGTCCAATAGGGATTGTACCAGTAAATGGATCTCACAATGCAGAAAGTACTGTATCTTTCTATATCAGTTGAGAACCAATGGCGGAGTAGACCAGTTAATGGATCTCACAATGCAGAACGTACTGTATCTTCCTATATCAGGTGAGGTCCAATGGCGGATTGCACCATTAAATGGATCTCACAATGCAAAACGTACTGTATCTTCCTATATCAGATGGGGTCCAATGGTGGATTGCACCAGTAAATGAATCTCACAATCCGGACGTTCTGTATATTTCTATATCAGGTGTAGTCCAATGGCGGATTGCACCAGTAAATTGATCTCACAATGCAGAAAGTACTGCATATTTCTATATCAGGTTAGGTCCAATAGCGGACTGCACCAGTAAATAATCTAACAATGCAGAAAATACTTTTTATTTCAATATCAGGTGAGGTCCAATGGCGGATTGCAGCAGTAAATGGATTTTACAGTGCAGAAAGTACTGCCCAATGGCGGATTGCACCAGTAAATGGATCTCACAATGCAGAAAGTACTGTATATTTCTATATCAGGTGAGGTCCAATGGTGGATTGCACCAGTTAATGAATCTCACAATCCGGACGTTCTGTATATTTCTATATCAGGTGTAGTCCAATGGCGGATTGCACCAGTAAATGGATCTCACAATGCAGAAAGTACTGCATATTTCTATATCAGGTGAGGTCCAATAGCGGACTGCACCAGTAAATAATCTAACAATGCAGAAAATACTGTTTATTTCAATATCAGGTGAGGTCCAATGGCGGATTGCAGCAGTAAATGGATTTTACAGTGCAGAAAGTACTGCCCAATGGCGGATTGTACCAGTAAATGGATCTCACAATGCAGAAAGTACTGTATATTTCTATATCAGGTGAGGTCCAATGGCGAATTGCACCAGTTAATGGGTCTCACAATGCAGAAAGTACTGCATTTTTCTATATCAGGTGGGGTCCAATGGTGGCTTGCACCAGTAGATGAATCTCACAATGCAGAAAGAACTGTATATTTCTATATCAGATGAGGTCCAATGGCTGATTGCACCAGTAAATGGATCTTCCAATGCAGAAAATACTGTATATTTCTATATCAGGTGAGGTCCAATTGCAGATTGCACCAGTAAATTGATCTCTAAAGCAGGTAATACTATATCTTTATAATGCTGATGTACGCTGGCTGATGTTTACTTTCTGCAGTGTTAGATCAATTTACTGGTGCAATCCGCCATTGGACCCACCTGATTTAGAAAAAAAAATACAGTACTATCTGTATTGTTAGATCCATTTTCTGGTGCAATAGATATATATATCAATGGTATTAAATATACGTTAAAACGCACCAGAGCCATTATACATACAAAACAAATCACGCGAGGGGGCATTCCCCTGGACCCCATTAGTGTTGGCATGCACATAATTTTTTTTGGCTAGCTACGTCCCTGAATTGGTGATACGTCGTCTTTTCGAGACCTATTTCTTAAACAAAAAAAATATTGTATTAACACAAATAAAAGCATTCCATGCGCTTTATTATTCATCCGTAAAACACAATTGTTTAAGTTGTGTGGAAAAAAGTACCGTCACACCGTTTACAAACAGAGCTAGCTTTTTAGTTTCACAATCGAATTGGCAACTAGCAACAAGCGTAACACGGATTGCAGTAAACGGAATGCAATGTAGATCTACCAGATTGCGAGTGTCGTATAGTAAAGTCAACACGGCAAATTAAAAGAAATGATTGTCTAAAAAGACAACAATCAGGAAAACATATTTAAAGTTCTACAATTAAAAAGACAGTCACGAAAATAATATCAGTATCAATCGCTTGAAAGTAATAACATTTGAGATTAAGATATGCACAATAGCAGAATCATGGTCAGGGAACTCTGTCACAACGTAGAGTGATTCGCGTCGACAGATTGTCACAGATTCACGTCGACAGTATTATTGTTTTGTAAATTTTGTCACAGTTGCTAGTCGATAGCGGGGACATAATCGCTGATATGTTTATATAATCAAACATATGAAGTATATATTTGACATTATGGGGAATGTAGTGTTTTATAATTTAAATACGATCAAATTGAACATCTGATTATGAATATTTCTTCAAGTTTAATTTTTTTAAAATGTCACAGGTTTGTGACGACAGGGTAACGGAGGCGTGTCGATCCTTATTTTAATGTCACGGATTCAGTGTCGATAGTTTTAACATTGTAGAATAGTGCAACCCTACGCCATTACTGCCATTTACACTTCGAGTCTCGTACAGAGGCTATCCGGCATATTGTTTTAGAGCATTGTCGTTATGTTACAGATTATGTCTGTGAAAGTTAGAACCGACACACAGAAACAAAACAATACCTAGGTACTTACAACCCAATAGCAATAGTCATGTTTCGTGAGACTTGTGCTGGTAGTCTAAAACTCTACATGTAACGAATCATTTTAGGGAAAAAATGTCACTTTTTATACGTATTTCCGTATTAACGTTTTGAGTAATGTATTTATCGAGCTCATCGATTGAGTCATGTCTTGTCCTCAATTAACTGCCAAAGTTTGAGACTCGGATTAAAATCTTCCGTTATTCTCCATTATTCGTTTTCTTTTATCTAACAAAAAATAAATTTAATTAAGATTTGAACTTGTAACTTTTTCAAACTTTTCTGGATTAATAAAACACAACACATATGGTAACGTTAGATTTATTTTTTTATGAAATAATAAAACAAAATGTACACAAAAACTATCATGATCTGCAAGGGAAAACATGAAAGACAAATTAGGGTAACGTGAAAACCCGCAAGTATACTTGGGATTCTGGAGATGTGCTTATTTACACATGTCAATATATCGTACATTTGACCCACACTCACAAAAAAATAAATCTTGTGTTTATGTGTTTTTATACGTTTCCACGTAACTTCTGACTGGTTTAGTTGATCTTTTTCTCGTTCCGGGAACGATGTCACCGGCAGAGGAAAGAAGTTAACATCTACTGACAGTCATGACATTTAATGTAAAATGAAATGTTTTATTTTCGAAAATCTGAGCTGTTTTATTGGTGGCTGAGAAAGGACATCTAATCAATGATAGGCCTTCATCCAGATCACAATACAGCGAGGAATCTTAGACAAAAGATATGTCCATTCCTGCCAATAGTGTCGACTAGAATATGTAACCCTGTAGAGAAGAATCCGTTACATTTCAATCAACATCGACACAAACCTGTGACACGTAGAGCTTTTTTCAAACGGAATTACTCACATGGTATTATTAAAAAGTCAATTAGTTATAACTCTTTTTTTAAACAAAAATACTTAAACAACAGTTATAAATGATGTTTTGCACTGATTAATGTTTTTATTGACAATTTCATCTCTACTTTCGTTTTACATACATATTTAGCGAGGATTTATTAATTCTTGCGTTTAAAACATTTACTAATTCACACATGATTGTTTGGAACATTGAAAATACTAATTAATATCAGTTGAAACTCAATCTTGTAAAAAGTTTAAAACTTTTAGCTGTATCCAGTAAATAATTGACTTCATATATCAAAGTATGCCGTGTTTTCCCGCATCAGATCGACGTGAATCTGTGACAAACTGTCGACGCGAATCACTCTACGTTGTGACAGAGTTCCCTGACCGTGGAATAGAATTTTGACCTGGTTGCCCTTCCATATGCGATAGACGTAGATATTTTACGCTAATTCTCGGTAAGTGGAGAAGCTAAATTACTGATTTATTCTCGTGTAAGAAGGATATCAGCTGTTATAAATCCATGGAAGGCCATGAGAATTCACGAAAATGTTTTTCATTCATAAACAAGTTGTGTGTTTCTCTATGAAATATATGTTCCGCCGATACAGATTATGCCGCTTAAATGTAAACTGTTTCTAATGTAAAGTATATTTCCAATGTTAAAGCACTAGAGTTTCTTTTTAAAATTAAAAGAAATATACATGTAGTCAGTTCATGTTTATTTAGTAAAACGTAAACAAACTCAACAACTTGTTAACTGTCAAAACAATGCATATGTTAATATAATGATATGTGATTCACAAGCGTGTGATACTGATTTGATTACTTTGTCCAGCTACTTGGTCGTAGCTAGGTGGCGGCCTGCACGCCTCGTCATATGAAGGAAGTTTAAAACAGCTTTCTGGCGTCACTGAAATGAGATGCAGGTTCGGCGATACCTGTCGTGAACTGTCGCTGGCGTCCCATCCTTTTATTGATACAAGATACAGGAAAAGTACAAACAATACACTTATCCCTATAAAAATTGCCCAAATCAGAGTAGAATCTTCACCATTCGATCCAGTAATCGTTAAATCCGATGACGTCGTCATGCTTGATTGTTCTGTTATTCTGGTTGACATTTCCAATACTGCTGGATTAGATATCATGCTATCATGACACGCGCATGCCGATCTGCGTGTTTCTTCATCTAAAAGACACCGTGCGCCATGGGGACAGTCGTCCGCTGTTTTACAGGCAGTGTCGGTTGATGTTTCGCAGAGTTTACCGGTGTGGCAGACATCACATTGACAGGAAGCTGACGGTTGGTGACCCAGAATTTTATGACTAATGCATGTGCCGCCATTTTGACATCGCATATAAACACATGCTTCTTCGGTCGCCTGAACTGTAAAGAGAAAAGTTTTGAATATAATTTGTCGGGCCCGATAAGCTCAGTCGGTTACGCGTCTGACTATCAATCCAGGGGCCGTGAGTTCGAATCCCCGTCCGGCAAAAGTCTCCGTGATAATTGATATATGACATTGTGTCTCAATATCATTCGTCTCTCACCGCTGATTAAAGTGGGAAAGTTGTAAGTTACTTGCGGAGATGGGGTGTGCTCGAGTACTGGTCAGCCTTTCAGGATCCCAGGAAACAATGGTTAGGTTAACTGATTGTCTGTTAACCCTCGATGGCATAAAAATACTAAATATTTAATCAATCAATCTGAATATAATTTAGAAGATTAATGAGGTGAAAGTATCGGGGTAAAATGTTTGACTTCTGTGATTCTTTGACTACTTTGACTACTAGAATAAAAAACAACCAAAAACAACGAGCACAACAACATTTTTTTTGCGATCAATTTCGACTTAGAAAATAATATATATATATGGTTTTTAACTGAATTAATTATTTTCATTTTGACTTGCCAACATTCTTAAGTTTGTCTCTTGATACGATCAATACACGCTGAATCTGGCGCAACGTTGACACATATTAACTCAACATTACCATGACTGTTACAAAACATCAAAATTCTATTTATACAGACAAAATTAAAACACCGAGATTTCGGTACATACTTGACTCAAAACAGGATGTGTGACCAAAGAGTCAAGTTATTCAAGCTTTTACGTTTTTGAAAGGTTATCATATGTCATCTTCGAAGGAAGATAAAAAGTGCATGGATTTTTGTCATATTGGTGTACCCCATTTATTGCATATTTGAATATAAAAATAGTTATTTTACATTTATTTTAATTTACAAAATTACATTCTACTATCACTAGTACTATCACCGGTAGGTTAAATGTTAACAATGGAATACCACAGCGTGGTCTAGTTGTCGAGCGTCCGCCGCCTCGCATGCGGAAGGTCGTGGGTTTGATCCCCAACCGAGTCACACAAAATACTATAAAATGGTAATATAAGCTTCCCCGCTTGATGCTCAGCATTTAGAGGAAAGTTCTAGGTCTGGTCTGCCTGGTGTCAGTATAATGTGACTTGGTGGGGTATCATACTATTTGTCTGCGGCATGATACTCCGGTGTGAAAGCGCTCAGAATACTGTCTCAAGTAAACACCGCCGTGATATGACTGAACAATTGTTGAAAGTGACAACAACAACAACAACAACAACAACAACAACAACAACAACAACAACAACAACAACAACAACAACAACAACAACAACAACAACAACAACAACAACAACAACAACAACAACAACAACAACAACAACATCAACAACAACAACAACAACAACAACAACAACAACAACAACAACAACAACAACAACAACAACAACAACAACAACTACTACTACTACTACTACTACTACTACTACTACTACTACTACTACTACTACTACAACAACAACAACAACAACAACAATGGAAATGGTTTATTATCTTGCGAGCCGTAACATGGGTTACGTGCGCACTAGGCGACACATGTCGTGCATTGAAATAAATACATATGGACTTTCCCTTTCAAATGGCCTTGATAATGCTTGTACATAAATACGTACCCAAAGAAGCAACGTTGCGATATTGACGATATTTCTTTAATAAAGAAAAAAAACTACTTGATTATGAATGACAAACATTTTCGTGAATTATCATGGCCTTCGATGCATTTATAACATCCGACACAATATTCGCCCTGAAAACAAAATGTCCCGGGTTCAAACAGCCGGGCCTGATTAGCTCAGTCGGCAACAGTCTCCGTGATGATTGATATACATGTACAACATTATGTCTCATTATCATTCGTCAATCGCTTCTGATTTAAATGGGAAATATATCGGTTACTTGCGGAGATGGGGTGTGCTCGAGTACTGGTTAACCTTTCTGGATCCTAGGAAACAGTGGTTAAGTTCATGAATCGTCTGTTAGCCCACGGTAGCATAAAAATGACGCTAAATATTCAATCAATAATCAATCAATCAATATATTATGAAAAAATAGTTATTGCACCTAAAGCTACTCCCTATTATTCTTGGTAAGAAAATGATGCCAAAAGTATCCAAAACATATTTTGTCAAACAAAGAACAGAAATGTGCCTTTCTTTTAACATATAAAATTTGCACACATGAAAATCTGAAACATTCTGAGCTAACATATTTAACTATTTGGTAAAGTTGAATGTAGTTGGTTTTATTAAATAATGTTTGATACAATAGTTAATGGGAGCACGGAAAGTAGCTCAGCCAAGAAAATGGCAATATCCTATGTATACAGTTTGTTGATGGGCAGAATGGAAAATACTAATTACACCCTCACACCAAATGAGCAAATGCACTCCATGACTCAACACGATGTGTACATGTAATGCCGTTATTGGTGTTCACACGCTGTGTACATGTAATGCAATTATCGGTGTTAACACGCTGTGTACATGTAACCATTATTGGTGTTAACACGCTGTGTACATGTAATGCCATTATTGGTGTTAACACACTGTGTACATGTAATGCCATTATTGGTGTTAACACACTGTGTACATGTAATGCCATTATTGGTGTTAACACGCTGTGTACATGTAATGCCATTATTGGTGTTAACACGTTGTGTACATGTAGCCATTATTGGTGTTAACACGCTGTGTACATGTAATGCCATTATTGGTGTTAACACGCTGTGTACATGTAGCCATTATTGGTGTTAACACGCTGTGTACATGTAATACCATTATTTGAGTTAACACGCTGTGTACATGTAGCCATTAGTGGTGTTAACACGCTGTGTACATGTAATGCCATTATTAGTGTTAACACGCTGTGTACAGTTATGCCATTAGTGGTGTTAACACGCTGTGTACATGTAGCCATTATTGGTGTTAACACGCTGTGTACATGTATTGCCATTATTGTTGTTAACACGCTGTGTACATGTAGCCATTATTGGTGTTAACACGCTGTGTACATGTAATGTCATAATTGGTGTTAACACATTGTGTAAATGTAATGCCATTATTGGTGTTAACACGCTGTGTACATGTAGCCATTATTGGTGTTAACACGCTGTGTACATGTAATGTCATTATTGGTGTTAACACACTGTGTACATGTAATGCCATTATGGTGTTAACACGCATTGTACATGTAGCCATTATTGGTGTTAACACGCTGTGTACATGTAATGTCATTATTGGTGTTAACACACCGTGTACATGTAATGCCATTATTGGTGTTAACACGCTGTGTACATGTAGCCATTATTGGTGTTAACACGCTGTGTACATGTAATGCCATTATTGGTGTTAACACGCTGTGTACATGTAATGTCATTATTGCTGTTAACACGCTGTGTACATGTAGCCATTATTGGTGTTAACACGCTGTGTACATGTAATGCCATTATTGGTGTTAACACGCTGTGTACATGTAGCCATTATTGGTGTTAAAACGCTGTGTACATGTAATGCCATTATTGGTGTTAACACGCTGTGTACATGTAGCCATTATTGGTGTTAACACGCTGTCTATATGTAGCCATTATTGGTGTTAACACGCTGTGTACATGTAATGCCATTATTGGTGTTAACACGCTGTGTACATGTAATGCCATTATTGGTGTTAACACGCTGTGTACATGTAATGCCATTATTGATGTTAACACGCTGTGTACATGTAGCCATTATTGGTGTTAACACGCTGTGTACATGTAATGCCATTATTGGTGTTAACACGCTGTGTACATGTAGCCATTATTGGTGTTAACACGCTGTGTACATGTAATGCCATTATTGGTGTTAACACGCTGTGTACATGTAGCCATTATTGGTGTTAACACGCTGTGTATATGTAGCCATTATTGGTGTTAACACGCTGTGTACATGTAATGCCATTATTGGTGTTAACACGCTGTGTACATGTAGCCATTATTGGTGTTAACACGCTGTGTACATGTAATGCCATTATTGGTGTTAACACGCTGTGTTCATGTAATGCCATTATTGGTGTTAACACGCTGTGTACATGTAATGTCATTATTGGTGTTAACACGCTGTGTACATGTAATGCAATTATTGGTGTTAACACGCTGTGTACATGTAACCATTATTGGTGTTAACACGCTGTGTACATGTAGCCATTAATGGTGTTAACACGCTGTGTATATGTAGCCATAATTGGTGTTAACACGCTGTGTACATGTAATGCCATTATTGGTGTTAAGACACTGTGTATATGTAGCCATTATTGGTGTTAACACGCTGTATACATGCAATGCCATTATTGGTGTTAACACGCTGTGTACATGTAGCCATTATTGGTGTTAACACGCTGTGTACATGTAGCCATTATTTTTGTTAACACACTGTGTACATGTAATGCCATTATTGGTGTTAACACGCTGTGTACATGTAGCTATTATTGGTGTTAACACGCTGTGCACATGTAGCCATTATTGGTGTTAACACGTTGTGTACATTTAATGTTATTATTGGTGTTTACACGCTATGTACATGTAGCCATTATTGGTGTTAACACACTGTGTACATGTTATGCCATTATTGGTGTTAACACACTGTGTACATGTAATGCCATTATTGGTGTTAACACACTGTGTACATGTAGCCATTATTGATGTTAACACGCTGTGTACATGTAATGCCATTATTGGTGTTAACACACTGTGTACATGTAATGCCAGTATTGGTGTTAACACGCTGTGTACATGTAGCCATTATTGGTGTTAACACGCTGTGTACATGTAATGCCATTATTGATGTTAACACGCTGTGTACATGTAATGCCATTATTGGTGTTAACACGCTGTGTACATGTAATGCTATTATTGGTGTTAACACGCTGTGTACATGTAGCCATTATTGGTGTTAACACGCTGTGTACATGTAATGCCATTATTGGTGTTAACACGCTGTAAACATGTAATGCCATTATTGGTGTTTACACGCTGTGTACATGTAGCCATTATTGGTGTTAACACGCTGTGTACATGTAATGTCATTATTGGTGTTTACACGCTATGTACATGTAGCCATTATTGGTGTTAACACACTGTGTACATGTAATGCCATTATTGGTGTTAACACATTGTGTACATGTAGCCATTATTGTATTAACACGCTTTGTACATGTAATGCCATTATTGGTGTTAACACACTGTGTACATGTAATGCCATTATTGGTGTTAACACGCTGTGTACATGTAGCCATTATTGGTGTTAACACGCTGTGTACATGTAATGCCATTATTGGTGTTAACACGCTGTGTACATGTTGCCATTATTGGTGTTAACACGTTGTGTACATGTAGCCATTATTGGTGTTAACACACTGTGTACATGTAATACCATTATTGGTGTTAACACGCTGTGTACATGTAGCCATTATTGGTGTTAACACATTGTGTACATGTAATGCCATTATTGGTGTTAACACGCTGTGTACATGTAGCCATTATTGGTGTTAACACGCTGTGTACATGTAATGCCATTATTGGTGTTAACACACTGTGTACATGTAGCCATTATTGGTGTTAACACGCTGTGTACATGTAATGCCATTATTGGTGTTAACACGCTGTGTACATGTAATGCCATCATTGGTGTTAACTCGCTGTGTACATGTAGCCATTATTGGTGTTAACACACTGTGTACATGTAATGCCATTATTGGTGTTAACACGCTGTGTACATGTAGTCATTATTGGTGTTAACGCGCTGTGTACATGTAATGGTGTTAACAATTTCCAACTTACGGTGTCTGATTGGTTTAAATTTTCATGTTTTATTAATAGAAAATTATTTTACCTGTTTCAATTACAGATACGCAAATAATTATAAAAAATCCAAACAAAAGTTCCATTTAATTTCTTTTTCGTTTTGGTATTCAATTTATTAAATTCACAATAACTAAACGTCTATATATCGATATAAATTCCAACCTTTGAATAATTTCATTCTCAAATGATTTCACCGGAAGTTGAAAATAATTTATACACACAAAAAAACCCATCGTACATCTGTTCGGAAATTTATTATTAATATATGTACACATGATACACAAGGCAAATCTTCCCTGACCTAATTTGAAATACATTGTCTAATTTTATTCACATTCAAGTCGTTTAAAGTACTGAAATTGTTGACAAAAAGGAAATTGTAATACTATCTCGTGTGTCGAAATAACTAATTTACATCAATGCAGATGTAGAAGCCTTTGAAGGGGGTATATCTAATGCCTGACCTGTAATGATATTGAAGATTACAAAGTTGAGACGTATTGCATTAATATTAATATAAAAAAACGTTGAGAATAAATGTGTTAAACTAGAGATTTGCAGAAAAAACAAACACGTAACTAACTAAAGGTATAGTGTTTTGATTACGATTAACTAATTATATGTATTTCATTATTAATAATCAATGAAATTATAGATGTTGGTCAAACAGCAATGAGTATTTTTTTCCGAGGGTTAAGGGTATTATAAAGATACTTTTCACATATGGTTATTTCTGAAAAGGATATACCAACAAGATGTAAATATGAAATTAAGGTTCCTATTATGAATACAGATCTTCAATGTGTACGTGTACGTGTGCGCGTACGAGTACGTGTATGAGGATAAGAACGTGGTTAACGTGTATGTGTTCATGTATTTGTACGTGTACGTGTACGTGTATGTGTACGTGTAAAGGAACGTGTATGTGTATTTGTATCATATGTATGTTTCGTGTATGTGAATGCGTATATATACATGTATGTGTCTGTGTATAATTATGTACGTTTATTTGTACGTGTATGTGCGCCCGGCAACAGTCTCCGTGATGATTGATATACGACATTGTGTCTCATTATCATTCGTCTCTCACCACTGATTCAAGTGGGAAAGTTATCAGTTACTTGCGGAGACGGGGTGTGCTCGAGTACTGGTTAATCCCAGGAAACAGTGGTTAGGTTAACTGATCGTCTGTTAGCCCTCGATGGCATAAGAATGACGCTAAATATTCAATCAATCATTGTACGTGTATGTGTACGTGTATGTGTATATGAATATGTTCGTGTATGGCAGTGTATGGCTGTGTATGTGTACGTGTACATTTATGTGTATGTTCACGTATATATGTATGTTTTCATCTATGTGTATGTGTACGTGTATGTGTATGACTATGTATATGTACGTGTACATGTGCATGTACATGTATTTGTATTTGTATTTGTATTTGTATTTGTATTTGTACTTGTATTTGTATTTGTATTTGTACGTGTACGTGTTTATGTATTTTTACGTGTACATTTACATGTACGTGTACGTGTACGTGTACGTGTATTTGTATGTTTATATGTATGTTTATATGTACATGTACGTGTACGTGTATATGTATTTGTACGTGTACGTATATTTGTATGTTTATATGAATGTGTATATGTACGTGTACGCGTACGTGTTCATGTATTTGTACGTGTACGTGTATTTGTATGTTTGTATGTATGTGTATATATACATGTACGTGTATGTGTATATGTACGTCTATTTGTATGTTTATATGTATGTGTATATGTACGTGTACGTGTTTATGTATTTATACGTGTACGTGTATTTGTATGTTTATATGTATGTGTATATGTACATATACGCATACGTATATATGTACGTGTACGTGTATTTGTATGTTTATATGTATGTGTATATGTACGTGTACGTATACGTGTATATGTATTTGTACGTGTTCGTGTACGTGTATTTGTATGTGTATTTGTATGTTTATATGTATGTGTATATATACGTGTAGTTGTACGTGTATATGCATTTGTACGTATGGGTGTACGTGTATTTTTATGTTTATATGTATGTGTATATGTACGTGTACGTGTATATGTATTTGTTCGTGTACGTGTACGTGTATTTGTATGTTTATATGCATGTGTATATGTACATGTACGTGTACGTGTACGTGTATATGTATTTTACGTGAACGTGTACCTGTATTTGTATGTTTATATATATATGTGTATATTTACGTGTACGTGTATGTGTTTTTGTACGTGTACGTGTATTTGTATGTTTATATGTATGTGTATATGTACGTGTACGTATACGTGTATATGTATTTGTACGTGTTCGTGTACGTGTATTTGTATGTGTATTTGTATGTTTATATGTATGTGTATATATACGTGTAGTTGTACGTGTATATGCATTTGTACGTATGGGTGTACGTGTATTTTTATGTTTATATGTATGTGTATATGTACGTGTACGTGTATATGTATTTGTTCGTGTACGTGTACGTGTATTTGTATGTTTATATGCATGTGTATATGTACATGTACGTGTACGTGTACGTGTATATGTATTTTACGTGAACGTGTACCTGTATTTGTATGTTTATATATATATGTGTATATTTACGTGTACGTGTATGTGTTTTTGTACGTGTACGTGTATTTGTATGTTTATATGTATGTGTATATGTACATGTACGTGTAAGTGTACGTGTATATGTATATGTATCTGTACGTGTACGTGTACGTGAACGTGTATTTGTATGTTTATATGTATGTGTATATGTACGTGTATGTGTATATGTATTTGTACGTGTACGTGTTTGTGTATTTGTATGTTTATATGTAAGTGTATATGTACGTGTATGTGTATATGTATTTGTACGTGTACGTGTTCGTGTATTTGTATGTTTATATGTAAGTGTATATGTACATGTACGTGTATATGTATTTGTTCGTGTACGTGTACGTGTATTTGTATGTTTATATGTATGTGTATATGTACGTGTATATGTATTTGTACGTGTACGTGTATTTGTATGTTTATATGTATGTGTATATTAACGTGTACGTGTATATGTTTTTGTACGTGTACGTGTATTTGTATGTTTATATGTTTGTGTATATTTACATGTACGTGTAAGTGTACGTGTACGTGTATATGTATATGTACGTGTACGAGTACGTGAACGTGTATTTGTATGTTTATATGTATGTGTATATGTACGTGTATGTGTATATGTATTTGTACGTGTACGTGTTTGTGTATATGTATGTTTATATGTTTGTGTATATGTACGTGTACGTGAATTTGTATATTATATGTATGTGTATATGTACGTGTACGTGTATGTAAACGTGTATTTGTATGTTTATGTGTATGTGTATATGTATATAATGTGTACGTGTACGTATTTGTGTATTGTATGTATTGGTTTGATATGTGAACATAGGTAAAATCGATTTAAATAATGGGATGGGTTGGGATTTCGATCGTTCAATCCGAGTTCAAATCCCGTAACAAGAATTATATGTTTTGGTTCATTTCTCTTGCAACAATTTTCTCCTAAAGAGCTCCATAAACCAAAAAAATATTCGGTGACTATTTCGTATAAACTATACATTTTAGTTTGTTCGACCCACACATTGCATTTCTCGCAAGTATGTTTAGTTGTATATCCAGTATTGCAGTTATGTCATAAATAGCATCGGTGGTCTAGGGGTAGTGCGTCCGCCTCCCATGCAGAAGGTCGTGGGTTCGATCCTGGGCCGGTTCATACCACAGGCTTGAAAAATGGTACTAGGAGCTTCCTCGCTGGTCGCTCAGCATTTAGAGAATAGTTCTAGACCTGGTTGGCCCGATGACAGTAAAATGTGACTGGATGGAATATCACATCATGTGCGTGCATCAACCCTTCTGTTTTTCATCTTTATATCTTAACTACTTATGCATTTGTCAAAACATGACGTTTTTTAGCTCGACTATTCGGAGATAAAAGAGAGCTATTCTTCTCACCCAGGCGTCGGCGTCGCCGTCACACCTTGGTTAAAGTTTTGCATGCAAGTCTTTTTCTCAGTTGTTTTACACAAGCCTTCCTAGTCATCAACTCTACTACAATAACTAAGTTATATAACTCTTGCATGAATATAATACAAATTATTTCCCTTGTTTGACTTAGAAATTCTGGTTAAAGTTTTGCATGCAAGTCCATCTCTCAGAAACCATTGCATGTATTGCCTTGAAACTTTACCCAAGCCTTCCTAGTCATCAATCCTACTACAATAACTAAGTTAGATAACTCTTGCATGAATATTATACAAAGTATTGCCCTTGTTTGACTTAGAAATTCTGATTAAAGTTTTGCATGCATGTCCATATCTCAGTTTCTATTGCATGTATTGCCTTGAAACTTTACACATGCCTTCCTAGTCATCAACCCTACTACAATACCTTAGTTAGATAACTCTTGCTTGAATTAAATACAAATTATTGCCCTTGTTTTTCTTAGAAATTCTGGTTAAAGTTTTGCATGCAAGTCCCTATCTCAGTGACCATTGCATGTATTGCATTAAAACTTTACACAAGCCTTCCTTGCCATCAACCCTACTACAAAAACTTAGTTCGATAAATCTTGATTCAATATAGTACAAATTATCGCCCTTGTTTTACTTAGAAAATCTGGTTCAAGTTTTGCGTGCAAGTACCATCAAGTCCATATCTCAGTAACCAATGTATGTATTGACTTGAGGCTTTACACAAACCTTCCTAGTCATCAAACATACTACAATAACTAAGTTAGATAACTCTTGCATGAAAACAATACAAATTATTGCCCTTGTTTGACTTAGAAATTATGGTTAAAGTTTTGCGTGGAAGTATCATCAAGCCGTTATCTCACCAACCACTCAATGTATTTGATTGAAATTTTACACATGCCTTCCCAGTCATCAACCCTATTACAGAAATTTAGTTAGATAACTCTTGCATGAATATAATACAAATAAGTGTCCTTCTTTGACTAAGAATTATGGTTAAAGATTGCATACAAGTACTGGCAAGTCCATATAACACCAACTGCACAATTTATTTGATTGAAACTTTACATATGGCTTTGTAGTCATGAAATCAACTAAAACTCAAGTCAGATAACTTTTGCCAGATTTTTGGCAAATTAGGGCATTTGTTTTGCTTAGAAATTGTATAACTCATCAGTCACTGCATGTATTTGATTGAAACTTCATACAAGATAATGCAGTTATAAGACCTACTAAATTTTGTCAATTTTATAAATTAGATAACTTTTATTTGTTTGAATTTGTCATCATTCTCAATCATATTTGTACTTCTGTGGCAAATATTCGAATAGTCGAGCGAGCTGTCCCTCCGACAGCTCTTGTGAATTATGTTATTCAAATCAAATATGCATTTGTAACTCATGTTATGTTTAAACTCGGTTAATACATTCGATTATCATGTATGTGTAAAACAATATTATTCTTAACGTAGAAAAGCAGGTTTTATTGATATGAAATATGTTAAACTCGCCATGTCTTGATTTTGTCCAATGATATCATGTACTTTCTTTACAAAAGCATGTTCCTTTTTTTTTAATAATTGGTATTTATTAAATAAAATAATAACAATTAAGAAACACAAACGGAGCGATCACAGGTAGCGAACGGGGTTTCAAAATTGTTAATTTTTTACTTAATGGACACTAACTGGTTTAGTGTTAAACGTCACTTGACTGACAGTTTGACGTCATTTGACTGCCTGTGCGGAGCTACGATGAAAGATGAGATGCTTGACGTTTGAAAGTTTGATGTTTGCTAAGGCCGTTGCTAAGCATAGCTCGCGCGGCTTTGTAGTTTGTACACGACTCGTTCAGAATTGAATCAAGGGCGGACTTTGTACAATGTCATTTGCGCATGCGCAATGATGATAAACTTCTTAATTATCAAATTTCTTATAGGCTGTTTTAACAATAAGAGTGACACAATTTTGAAAATTGAAGCGCTTCCATTTGTTGTCAAATGAGGTTGAACACTAAAGTATATAAAAGTTGTATGACATTATGAGACTTCTTTACTATATACCATTGCTCTTATAATGAACAGTAGTCATTACATTATGTTATTATATGGAAAGTTTATTATAGTATTTGCATTCTTCATCGTATCATGTGCACTAACCGTTCTGTGTATTTGACTGTTAAAATAATGAATTATTGTTGTATATTGATTATGACAGTGAATACGATGCCTTGATATATTTACTAGCTGTAACGTTTGCGTGCATCCTGCATCCATTGCCATTACATGACATTCATCTCTGTGGTTAATCATTTCGCATTGCGTTCCATTAAGATTACGAGGTCATTTAAGTATTTCTGGGGCTTCTATCAATGTTACCATGGAAACACGATCAATGATTTATCAAATTTATAATTAGCGAAAATAAAAATCAGAAGTGTCCTTGCTAGGTTATTTACCAAGAGAAGCAATACCATGATTTATGATTTATTCCATGCCTATTAACAACTTTGTCAGTAAAATTTAACAGTACAATTTATAGTGTATTATTTGTTCATAGATATAAGTACTGAGCAGATAGCCATCTGATCCATATTCAAGTTGTAACTCTTCAGTATTGGAGGAATGACGAACTGACGTCAGTCTGCACCAGTACTGACAACTGAGTACATATATACAGGACACGTGTTAATCTCGAAGTCTGCACCAGTACTGACTTCTGAGTATACATATATGCAGGTCAAGTGTAAATCTCGAGGTCTGCACCAGTACTGACTACTGAGTATTTTTATGTAGGACAAGTGTTAATCTCGAGGTCTGCACCAGTACTGGCTACTGAGTAAACATATATGCAGGACAAGTGTAAATCTCGAGGTCTGCACCAGTACTGGCTACTGAGTAAACATATATGCAGGACAAGTGATAATCCCGAGGTCTGCACCAGTACTGACTACTTGGTGTATATATATGTAGGACACGTGTTAATCCCGAGGTCTGTATCAGTACTGACTACTGATTATTTTTATGTAGGACAAGTGTTAATCTCGAGGTCTGCACCAGTACTGACTACTGAGTACACATATATGCAGGACAAGTGTAAATCTCGAGGATTGCACCAGTACTGACTTCTGAGTATACATATGCAGGAAAGGTATTCATCTCGAGGTCTGCACCAATACTGACTACTGAGTATACATATATGCAGGACATGTGTAAACATCGAGGTCTGCACCAGTACTGACTACTGATTATACATATATACAGGACAAGTGATAATCCCGAGGTCTGCACCAGTACTGACAACTGAGTATACATTTATGCAGGACAAGTGGAAATCCCGAGTTCTGTATCAGTAATGACTACTGAGTATACATATATGCAGGACAAGTCTTAATCACGAAGTCTGCACCAGTACTGACTACTGAGTATACATATATGCATGACAAGTGTTAATCCCGAGCTCTGTATCAGTACTGACTATCGAGTACATATATGCAGGACAAGTGTTAATTCCGAGGTCTGCACCAGTATTGACTACTGAGTATACATATATGCATGACAAGTGTTAATCCCGAGATCTGTATCAGTACTGACTACTGAGTATACATACATGCAGGACACGTGTAAATCCCCAGGTCTGTATCAGTACTGACTACTGAGTACACATATATGCAGAACACGTGTAATTCCCGAGGTCTGTATCAGTACTGACTACTGAGTATACATATATGCAGGACACGTGTAAATCCCGAGGTCTGTATCAGTACTGACTACTAAGTATACATATATGTAGGACACGTGTAAATCCCGAGATCTGTATCAGTACTGACCACTGAGTATTTTTATGTAGGACAAGTGTTAATCTCGAGGTCTGCACCAGTACTGACTACTGAGTATACATATATGCAGGACAAGAGTAAATCTCGAGGTCTGCACCAGTACTGACTATTGAGTATACGTACATGCAGGACAAGTGTTAATCTCGAGGTCTGCACCAGTACTGACTACTGAGTATACATATACTGGAAAGGTATTCATCTCGAAGTCTACACCAATACTGACTACTGAGCATATATATGTGCAGGACAAGTAATAATTCCGAGGTCTGCACCAGTACTGACTACTGAGTATACATATATGCAGGACAAGTGTTAATCCCGAGGTCTGCACCAGTATTGACTACTGAGTATACATATATGCAGAACACGTGTAATTCCCGAGGTCTGTATCAGTACTGACTACTGAGTATACATATATGCAGGACACGTGTAAATCCCGAGGTCTGTATCAGTACTGACTACTAAGTATACATATATGTAGGACACGTGTAAATTCCAAGGTCTCTATCAGTACTGACTACTGAGTATTTTTATGTAGGACAAGTGTTAATCTTGAGGTCTGCACCAGTACTGGCTACTGAGTATACATATATGCAGGACAAGTGTAAATCCCGAGGTCTGTATCAGTACTGACTACTGAGTATACATATATGTAGGACAAGTGTTAATCCCGAGGTCTGCACCAGTATTGACTACTGAGTATACATAAATGCATAACAAGTGTTAATTCCGAGATCTGTATCAGTATTGACTATTGAGTATACATACATGCAGGACACGTGTAAATCCCGAGGTCTGTATCAGTACTGACTACTGAGTACACATATTTGCAGAACACGTGTAATTCTCGAGGTCTGTATCAGTACTGACTACTGATTATACATATATGCAGGACACGTGTAAATCCCGAGGTCTGTATCAGTACTGACTACTTAGTATACATATATGTAGGACACGTGTAAATCCCGAGGTCTGTATCAGTACTGACTACTGAGTATTTTTATGTAAGACAAGTGTTAATCTCGAGGTCTGCACCAGTACTGACAACTGAGTATACATATATGCAGGACAAGTGTAAATCTCGAGGTCTGCACCAGTACTGGCTACTGAGTATACATATATGCAGGACAAGTGTTAATCTCGAGGTCTGCACCAGTACTGGCTACTGAGTATACATATATGCAGGACAAGTGTAAATCTCGAGGTCTGCACAAGTGCTGACTATTGAGTATATATATATGCAGGACAAGTGTAAATCTCGAGGTCTGCACCAGTACTGACTATTGAGTATACATATATGCAGGACAAGTGTTAATGTCGAGGTCTGCACCAGTACTGACTACTGAGTATACATATGCTTGAAAGGTATTCATCTCGAGGTTTGGACCAATACTGACTACTGAGTATACATATATACAGGACAAGTGTTAATCTCGAGGTCTGCACCAGTACTGACTACTGAGTATACATATATACAGGACAAGTGTTAATGTCGAGGTCTGCACCAGTACTGACTACTGAGTATACATATATACAGGACAAGTGTTAATGTCGAGGTCTGCACCAGTACTGACTACTGAGTATACATATATACAGGACAAGTGTTAATCTCGAGGTCTGCACCAGTACTGACTACTGAGTATACATATATACAGGACAAGTGTAAATCTCGAGGTCTGCACCAGTACTGACTATTGAGTATACATATATGCAGGACAAGTGTTAATCTCGAGGTCTGCACCAGTACTGACTTTTGAGTATACATATGCTTGAAAGGTATTCATCTCGAGGTCTGCACCAATACTGACTACTGAGTATACATATATACAGGACAAGTGTTAATCTCGAGGTCTGCACCAGTACTGACTACTGAGTATACATATATACAGGACAAGTGTTAATCTCGAGGTCTGCACCAGTACTGGCTACTGAGTATACATATATGCAGGACAAGTGTTAATCTCGAGGTCTGCACCAGTACTGGCTACTGAGTATACATATATGCAGGACAAGTGTAAATCTCGAGGTCTGCACAAGTACTGACTATTGAGTATATATAAATGCAGGACAAGTGTAAATCTCGAGGTCTGCACCAGTACTGACTATTGAGTATACATATATGCAGGACAAATGTTAATGTCGAGGTTTGCACCAGTACTGACTTCTGAGTATACATATGCTTGAAAGGTATTCATCTCGAGGTCTGCACCAATACTGACTACTGAGCATATATATGTGCAGGACAAGTAATAATCCCGAGGTCTGTATCAGTACTGACTACTGAGTACATATATGCAGGACAAACGTTAATCTCGAGGTCTGCACCAGTACTGACTACTGAGTATACATATATGCACGACCATATTAATCCCGAGGTCTGTATCAGTACTGACTACTGAGTACATATATAAAGGACAAACGTTAATCCCGAGGTCTGCACCAGTACTGACTACTGAGTATACATATATGGAGGACACGTGTTAATCCCGAAGTCTGCACCAGTACTGACTACTGAGTATACATATATGCAGGACAAGTGTTAATTTCGAGGTTTGCACCAGTACTGACTACTGAGTATACATATATGCATTACAAGTGTTTATCCCGAGGTCTGTATCAGTACTGACTACCGAGTATACATATATGAAGGACAAGTGTTATTCTCGAGGTCTGCACCAGTACTGACTACTAAGTAAACATATATGCAGGACAAGTGTAAATCCCGAGGTCCGCACCAGTGCTGACTACTGATTATACATATATGCAGGACAAGTGATAACCCCGAGGTCTGCACCAGTACTGACTACTGAGTAAACATATATGCAGGACAAGTGTTTATCCCGAGGTTTGCACCAGTACTGACTACTGAGTATACATATATGCAGGACAAGTGATAATCCCGAGGTCTGCACCAGTACTGACTACTGAGTATACATGTATGCAGAAAATGTGTTACTCTCGAGGTCTGCACCAGTAATGACTACTGAGTATACATATATGCAGGACAAGTGTTAATCTCGAGGTCTGCACCAGTACTGACTACTGAATATACATAATTTTTTATATACAGGACAAGTGTTACTCCCGAGGTCTGCACCAGTACTGACTACTTGGTGTATATATATGCAGGACAAGTGTTAATCTCGAGGTCTGCACCAGTACTGACTACTTGGTGTATATATATATGCAGGACAAGTGTTATTCTCGAGGTCCGCACCAGTACTGACTACTGAGTAAATATATATGAAGGACAAGTGTTAATCTCGAGGTCTGCACCAGTACTGATTACTGGATGTATATATATACAGGACAAGTTTTAAGATCGAGGTCTGCACCAGTACTGACAAATTGGTATATATATGCAGGACAAGTTTTAAGCCCGAGGTCTGCACCAGTACTGACTACTGAGTATATATATGCAGGACAAGTGTTAATCTCGAGGTCTGCACCAGTACTGACAACTTGGTATATATATGCAGGACAAGTGTTAATCTCGAGGTCTGCACCAGTACTGACAACTGAGTATATATATATATGCAGGACAAGTGTTAATCTCGAGGTCTGCACCAGTACTGACTACTGGGTATATATGCAACACCCAGAGCTAGTTTTTGGTAGTACAATAGGAATACCTTGTGAGAGGTACGATGCAATGATACATTTTCACGTGTTCGGTCTGTTTCAATCACGAAATTAGTAAATGTCACATGTTTCATGTAATGTTGGCGGATTACTGTTTGATAGCTAACAAACACATACTTGATTTATTCACGTTTTGTTTAACAAATCAATCTGACACATTCCAATGAGCACTGGACGGGTGTGTCACATTGTTTGCACTAGTAAGACATTCTCAGTTAGTATTTTCAATCAACAGAGTACGACTTGCTGTGTCAGATAGATGCGATGTTCCCGTTGTACCCACCCGAGGATGGTGTACTTGTATTGCAAATTTTCATAACGCCGACTATCCCTCTTATCGGTCTGACTCTTATAATAATGATTTTTACATTTGTTTCCGAATTACATAGAATGCAATGCTTTCTTACGTGTTTAATGACATGGAGCGTTGCTAAATATTTCTGTCGATTTTCAAATACAAACACAGTAAAATTTACTTACAGGATTTGCATCAGGAACTTGTATATACGATGCATTTTGAACAACTACCTGCTTTAGCCCTTGAGTGTTTAACCTCATTTAACAACCAATGGAATCGCTTCAATTTTCAAAATTGTGTCGCTATATTTGTTAAAACAGCCTACAAAATGATTTTATTATTAAGTTCGTTCCTAAATATTAAGAAGTTCGTCATCACTGCGCATGCGTGAATGACACTGCACAGACTCCGCCCTTGATTTAATTCTGAACGATTCATGTACAAATTACAGAGCCTCGCGAGCTATGCTTAGGAACTGCCTTAGCAAACAATAACTTTCAAACGTCAATAGTTTCAGATTTGATCATAGCTCCGCCAAGATTCAGTTAAATGACGTAAAAATTGTCAGTCAAATGAGTATATAATTGTACATGTAGATCGACAGAAATAGCGATTATACATTTCAAACACATATACATGTAGAACGACACAAATAGCGATTAGACATTTCAAACACATATACATGTAGAACGACACATATAGCGATTAGACATTTCCAATATATAAACATGCAGAACGACACAAATAACGATTAGACATTTCAAACACATATACATGTAGAACGACACAAATAGTGATTAGACATTTCCAGTATATATACATGTACCTATGTAGAACGACACAAATAGCGATTAGACATTTCAAGTACATAATTTTACAAGTAGAACGACACAAATAGTGATTTGACATTTACAACACATATACATGTAGAACGACACAAATAATGATTAGACATTCTCAATATATACATGTAAAACGACACAGATAGCGATAAGACATTTCCAGTATATAATTATACATGTAGATCGACACAAATAGCGATTATACATTTCAAATACATATACATGTAGATCGACACAAATAATGATTAGACATTCTCAATATATACATGTAGATCGACACAAATAGCGATTAGACATTTCCAGTATATAATTATACATGTAGATCGACACAAATAGCGAAGACATTTCAAATACATAAACATGTAGAACGACACAAATAGTGATTAGCAATTTCCAGTATATAATTATGCATGTAGATCGACACAAATAGCGATTAGATATTTCAAAAACATATACATGTAAAACGAAACAAATAGCGATTAGATATTTTCAACACATATACATGTAGAACGACATAATTAGCAATTTGACATTTCCAATACATAGTTAGTTATACATGTAAAACGACACAAATGGCAATTAGACATTTTCTTCTCCAGAAGTGACGGGAACCTACTAAACATGTCTTTAATAAAAACAATATTTTAAAATGCTCTGTATCCTGTTACAAGTGGGCACCATATTTAGGTGCGATGTTTTCGTCTCTAATTTAACATATTTATTTATAGATTTCCATTTTCTAATATATATGCAGATATAAGTCCATATACTCAGCAGTTTCTATTATTTTTATTGATATACACTGTTGCTTTATTGGTAGCCTTATTTCATTATATAAGTCGAGGTTACCATGGCAACTACTTAAAGTCAGTTTGATATTCGTGTTTCGCCTTTCGTTATTCACCACGAAAATCAAACAGCCTTTTAAGTAAAAACTCGTATAAAAAATTCGAATCCACCTAGTGACATCTCCGTGCTATCCGTTTTAAACTGAATACACGCCATCGACCAGAGAAACTGAAACCGGAAGAGGGATGTATTGGTTCATTTCTATGCAAGTCCCACTCTGCTGTATATATTCCCTTGCGCGGTTATTATTTATGTGATAGCCGTCTGCAGTACAATACTGGTGATCGAAATCTGGTAACCTAAGCCCTCTTGTCATTGATTATTGCTTTTGGTGAGCGCTGTATTGTTTCTTTGTTGCACAACTTGATGAAAGTAGACATTTGTCAACATCTATGTGGCATTTATCCGTCTCGTTAATCCTCGTTACCGAGGTCACTTCATATCCGAGTTCATCGTGTCTGTGTATATCATTATGTTATAGCCGTAGTATACATGTCGTAGACAATTTGCAAGCGCTTATTAATCGAGATGCGATCTACAATACTTTATCTGCACTATCGATTGGTAGCAGTTTTGGCAAATGATAATAGACTGGCCTATTTATAAAAGGTGATACTTTAGCTAACATATGAATTAGAAATGTATTCCTAATCAGTGATATTCTATATATACAACATTCTCGCACTGCTCTCTAGCAAAACGTACTCGTCATTTTTATGCCAAACTGCTAAAATGATATTTACGGTGTCCCGTTGGGGTCATCGCAGCATATTTATTAAATTAAGTCAAGGTGAAACAACAAAACTACGATGGTGAAAAGTCATAACAACGAAACAACGATGGTGAGATAATTTCAACTTTTCACCATCGTTGTTTCGACTTGACTTAATTTATAAAATATGCCGCGATGGCCCCAACGGGACAACGGGACACTGTGACAAACGAAGGCTTTTGTCTCCTGTAAAATTTGTGAAGGTTCACATGTTTATTAGTGTTTTTGTAAAATGAATAAAATTATCCCTAAAATATGAATTACACTTGCAAAAACATGACATATCCTTCACATATTACAATTTCAGTATGAATGATACTAAGAGTTTATATGTACTGTTATATCGGGTCTGAAAAGCTACTTATGTGTAATCAAGATAATAGTATAAAAATGGGTAATTGTATAAAATGCAGTTTGTGTTATAGATTTGAACGGTTTAAAATATCTATGAAATATCAGAAAAACGCAGGAAATACATGCCAGGAGCTAAATGTTTTTCGTGGGAGCATACATTGTAATATCTTTTATAATTAAATTTGTAGGACACCAATATAGTATACTTGTATACAGTGTGTTCTGTTGTTTTTTTGTGTTTTTTTTGTATTTCGAAATGCATTTTAACATTTTCTAGTCTAATCCCTTTTTCGCGCGCAAATATGGCCTATTTACGTAAACTATCATTCAGTCAGTCATTAATTCATTCAGTCAGTCATTCATTTTTTTAATTATCCATCCAGACATTCATTCATTGTACATTATGATACATTCGCCATAGTTACGGTGAGTTACTTCCCTTATTCATTTTTCCGTCATTTGTAATATATTAATACGATGTTTTCCTGGAAGTTATTCGAGTGACAACTGTTTCCTCCTATTACTGACAAAGACAAACAACCATATTTTGTAATTAAATGTTGAAAGGGACAACAAAACCGAAAGTGTTTTGTTTTTTTATTTCAAAAATTTCTTCCAATACGAAGCATAGTTTCAACGAATTAGATTGTGTTATAACTTAACTCAGACAGACTTTTCAATTATTATTTTTTACGCTTACAATATTTTAAAAAAATTTTTTTTGAAAGTGCATATAGTAAAAAAATGTGGTAGTATGTAGTTAATGAATGTGTGGAGCGCGTGGTCCAGTAAAGCACCTAACCCATGATCGGAGGGTCGTGGGTTCAATCCTCCACCACGGCTATATGTGATGTCCATGAGCAAGACACTTTTCTCCATATGCTTAGTGCTGAATCTAACCAGGAAGACTTCGAGCGTGATTTGCCTAAGTTGTAATAAATAGTTTCACAATCGAAGTAAATAAATGAGTTGTATTAGGAGCGTGTGTATTTGGCAATGGTAATTGTTCTTATATTTAAGATTGTATGGGGAGCGTGTGTATTTGGCAATGGTAATAGTATTGGGAGCGTGTGTATTTGGCAATGGTCATTGTTGTTATATTTAAGATTGTATTGGGAGCGTGTGTATTTGGTAATGTTAATTGTTCTGGGAGCGTGTGTATTTGGCAATGGTAATTGTATTGGGAGCGTGTGTATTTGGCAATGGTAATTGTTCTTATATTTAAAACTGTATTGGGAGCATGTGTATTTGGCAATGGTAATTGTTCCGGGAGCGTGTGTATTTGGCAATGGTAGTTGTTCTTACATTTAAGATTGCTCCTAAGATTAAATAATGTTTTAAATAGCTGATAACACATACAAAAGAAAAGCCATGCTATGAAATTATTGTTGTAGGGGGTATTAGCAACAATAAGACTGATTTTTTTACTTTATTCCATGAAAGAATGTTTAAGCCATCATCATGGATTTAATGCCTTGAAATATGTTATCCCGGATAAGTGTTTTTCAATTTACTGTCCAAAATAAAAAAATGATAAAAGAAAACAGCCATGACTTCCGTCCGAGTAAATCTTTTTAAATTTTATTAAAATATAGCCATCGAAGAGATGTGTTTGTTTCAGCCAATCAGATCTTACTTCCAAATCAAAATGTTTCTTCTGCACAACTTGTCAATACGTTTGTCTTTAAGAAAAGCAAGCGTCACATATGATCAAGACTAACTGGACAATAGTAATGAGCAAGAGATCAACAAATCGGATTACAAGATTGCAATCACCGAAGACAGTATGGGAATACTATTTTTACTGCCGCCAGTTAAGGTCGGCGTTCGTTAGCGATATATAAATGTGTCAAATAAAGAAACTTGGAGTGGTTAGCAAACACGAATAGCAATAGCGACTGGTTTATCATATTGTCACACAGGGAATTATGTGGCTTTAGTTATTCGTCCCAATGTAAGCAAACACGTGAAATCAAACACTACTCCAACTATATAACATCAATACAGACGCCGCTCTTACGGTGTTTGCATACACAACATATAGAGTAGAAATATCCGATAGTTTAACAACGTTGATGTATTTTGTGTGATAAATAAAATTTAGAAATGATTTAACTTTTTCGTGTTAGAAATAGATGTGATGCAAGTGTATCTATTTTTAGCGTTTGAGTTTTAATTGTAATCTACAGTAATTTCCGATCTTGCTGCATTCGACAAGTTTTATGGCGTTTTTTTCTTTTGGTATAAATATTTAGTATTTTCACTCACGCACTCACGCAAACACTTTTGCGCTTTTGAACATACTAAATGCATTATTGTGTTTGCATATTTTTATCAAACATAATGTATTATGGTTATTTTGTTCAAACTTTTGTGTAAAATTCTTGAATTTTGTTGACCAACTACTGAATCGCGGCCCGCGATATAGTCACTCGTTGGTCAGCATCGGATGATGCTAAAACATTGACGAATAAAACGGAAATTGCCGAACTTTGTATAAACAAAATTCTCATTAATAAAATTAACTACAGGTACGGAATTTACCATTATATTCGAAAGGAACCGGCCTTTTTGTGATCCAATAATATTTTTACCTTTTGCTGAACAGAAAGTTATAGGTGATGCATCTTTAAATCACAATAAAAATGCTTCTTTACAAGAACTTCTCCACAGGGTACGCTCATAGTAACAAATTACAGAGTTAACTACCATACTGTCTGTCAGATGACTTAAGCATAGCATTCAATTACAATACAATGGGCAATGGTCTGTAAATATTATCTCATCCACATCAAATTCCGGAACAAATTGAGAAATATCATGTAGTTTACGACACTTTTAGTAGTTAACGTCAATTTACAGAGCATGTAAATTTCCATTTTTATATAAACAGTATTCCGTTGTCGGAATACACGAACGCCGTAAGCACAACGCAAATCCATCAATGATTTGCCAATATGAAAGTTATCTTTCAAATGTCTGAGAACGTCAAACTTACATGAAATGTAATTTATGTCGTCATTAAAAATATAATCAATACTGCCAAAAGATCCAAAAATCTTTAATCGGGCTATTCATGTCTCCGGCGAGGATAGTCACATTCTATAGCGTAATATGTGTTTGTAGGGCAATAAAATATGTTTAAACTATTACGTAACACATTTATGTTCACACATGAATCGTATGCATAACCAGTTGTGTAGTTTCTATAGATATGTATGCCATAACATGCTGCTTGTTATGTTACAATATCTAATTAAAGTTTTAAAAAGGGTGAGTAAGCGAACAGAATTGACTGACAATGGCTCTGTCAGTTTCATTCACTTAATAATTTATTAGAAACACGTCTTAAATGACGACAAATGAACACGGAGACCAGAAACAAAATATAATAATCATCATTCAACTACAACAAGGGATACAAACAGAACAAGAATTGTGTTCTATTAGGTTCTATTTTATATATATGTATGTGTGACATGAAGAATGGCCATGACTGGTTTAGAAAATGAAAATTTATAAATATTTAGAACATTAATATTAAGTGAATAGTTACCCGACAACGGATGTAACCTATGTTAAGCTAGCAAATGCCCATTTAAACTGTCAAATACCTGACAAAGTTGGAGAAACAGAACGATTGAATTATCACAAATTACTGATTCACATTGTTATTAACATTGCCACATATCGTTTCGACCCCGGCACCGGAAATCCAGAAGAAAACAGTCACTAGTGTTCGTTTTACAATATATATTGATGCGCACTTTTATTCCCGACTCCAACATCGGATTTTGAGAATCGTTAAGAACAAATTGTCTGTCTCCCAACGTTGTCAATTTACACCAGCCATAACGGGAACTTGTTCAAACATTTGAATTGATCCAAGTAACATCACTCTCACCAGTGCTGAAATTATAAAACATAAGTAGAGCAAAACAGAACCTTTTGGAAGGGATAAGGGAGGGTAATAAATAAATCATAGTCATAAGATTATAATATAATTAATTCCTGCTCTGAAAAAACCACCGCAACTTCTCCAGTTCCTATCGAAAGTGATTACCCAATCATATAAGTCGACTGACGTCACTTCCTTAAGTTAAATGAGTGGCCCGCACAAGTATTTTTCGTTGAATAAAAGTCTATCTATTATTCAACTACAAAAAGAACAAGAATTGTGTTCTATTAGTTTCTTAACTTTAAGTTACTGGTTACCCCAACAACGGATGTAACCTATGTTGCGCTAGCAAATTCCAAAAAGGTTCGGTTAGTTGCCAGGATGATAATGGCGGACTGTTGACGTTCTTTTGCAACCGCTTGGATATACTAAAATGTTCTAGTTTCTAAAGCTTTTTAAGTTGTTTACAAATGGGACATTTGGATTATTGTGATTATCAGTTTGTGTGCTTATGAGCCTTACTATGATATTACTATGATATTTTTCTATACCTTTAATCTATATAGTAAAAGTTTGACCTATATATTGCAATACAGGCTATATACTACCCACGCTCGACTGTTTTACAACTACAAGGTGGATCAAAAATCGTAATCGTGTTTGTTTATTATGGTTGTATGAAATTATGAGTATTACTTCTACACCTATATCGTCATATCGCCGTTGCCGGTATCTAAAAAGAGTGAGCTTTCATCTCCAATGGACAATACGGATATAAAAAAAATAAAGTGAACATCTCGGGTATCTCTGATATACCAGACGTGTGATACAGAATTATCCTCACCATCTGATTATGTTACAACCAACATAACGCTTACCGATTCTGATGCTGGTAAAATACCTCAGCGCTTGAGTGTACATTTGACTCACGGATTCAAACCATCATTCGTTCTGTTGTTGACGGTGTCCTTTCTGGTCTCCAGGAAAAAGTCATTTACTGCAGACAAGCGTTAGTTGAAGGTACGCGTCATCACACTAGAAAGGCAGACTGATGCTGCAGAACAATATAGGAGACGGAACTGCCTCAGAATCTCTGGCATCCCTGAGTCAGCATCTGAGGACACTGACACGTACAGTGGTTGACATCTGCAAGGCGTTGAATTTGGATGTGGATCGTTAAGATATTGACCGTTTGCAACCTACAGATCTAGACGTGCTCTTTACAAGTCAAGGACCGACTTAAAAGCAAAAACTTTAAAGGAGTCTTTGTTTACGAAGATCTTACCTGTGCCCGCTCTTCTGTTTTCTTCAATGCTAGATCTCTTGTTAAGGAGGGTTAAATTGACAGTTCGTGGACATCGGAAGATGTAGTCTTAGTTAAAAACTTAAAACTGGTCGTTCATCGTGTTGACATTTTGGAAGACTTGAACAGCATTTCTAGCTGAATATAAACTGCAAGTGTTATATTCTAGACAATCATTTTGAATATGGTTTATTGTTTACTGTATGACTGTTCTACTTGAATATTGTCAAATATCACGTGGTAACTGCATATCTTCCACAGTGCCACGCGAGCTTTCACGATTAATTTATTCTACATTACTCTTAGGAAGGGAGATACTATCAAACAATTACCTTACTTGTATCAATGACTACGAACTCAGTGTTTGTATGGTATAAAACTCATTCTGTTTTTTTTTACATAATTATATGCATTGGATCGTCTACCGCTTGTCACTTAAAAAATATGTTACAGAACTTTATTTTGTGCAGTAATGGACCTCTGTCGTAATAATCTTAGCCTTTGACAGCCTATTTTTTTGTAAATCGTGCGTGATACTGTAATATTATTTAGTTATATCGTATGGCATTCCACAGTTAAAACACGTGTTTTGACGGTTTGTCTTGTGTGTTGTTTTTTAAACAATATGTATATACTCAAGTATGGGTAGACATGTTCAAGTATATACTATATACTGATACGAGGACATTACTGATTATATAATAGCCGATGCAAACGCTTTATCCTTAAAAGAGTGGTTCAAAAACATTTAACCTATAGAATTATTGAGTCTTTGAAATTAAGTCTGCCATTATTGTACAGTTATGAGAGCATTAATCGTAATCTGCACAGCAGTATTCATGTGATATAAGTAATAGTTTTGGTTGTTATTGTCTTTTTTTTTTCATCGATCGCTTGTCAAAAGAGCGTCACGGTAAATACATGTGTTCATTTAATAAGTAATTAACTTGTTATTGCTCAATTGCTATTTCAAATGAGCGCTACTTTTGTACGTAATTCTCGTAAAAACGCTCAAAAATTACTTTGTGTAAAGATTTATGTTGTTAAAATTAAGTAAAGTCTATTCATCCTTTATTATTGTCATTCACTCCTATATAATAAATTTTAAGGTATGTGGAAGGTACAAAGGTACCTTGTTTAATGTTATACTTTATGATATATGCATCCATGTATTGTATTGTAGAATACAATAATTGAATGGTACCCGTATCTTCATATGACATGCATGTGTATCTATATCTTACTTAAACAGAAATATGACTGGAACCTCTTACAACACATGTTTAATTGATTGTCTTAGTGGTTGTCAGTCAATGTTATACATCAATAGTGAATATTTTCACTCTCTTTCTACCCATTTTTCACTTATGCATTAGTTAAGCACAAAATATCTGTTTATTTCCTAATATTTTGCTTGTCTGCTGATTCATCATCTGATCACATGATTCTCATAGTTTCGATTTTTGTTTTATTAAATAGTTTTTCTTTGGACGTTCTGATTTTTTGCATGGACATCACGGGAGATGGCTTGACCTCCAAACTTATGGATGCATTTATAGAAATCTCGTTTTTTTGTCTTTAACAAATAACGTCTTGCTGGTGTCGGATCTTTTTCTAATTTACCTCTCAACAGTTACATGATTTGTTTAAAAACATACTCTGACACGAGTAATCGACCTTTGTTTCAATTGGAAACACGCAGTCACAATCTTTAACATTATTTCATGGTATCATTCAAACCATAAATATATCCATTATTCTCTGTATATAATAAATGTACCAGACCCGTCAACGGATTCACAGTACCATTATTTGCTATATAATTTAGAAATTTGGATAGCCGGCTTTCACATTACAGCACATGACGATCCTTAAGTATGTAAATTAATTATTCTTATTTAAACACAGCCAATATTACACAAGTTAATCCAGCTTACTAGTATTGATAAAATAATGCAGCTGTTCAAATGTTCTGAATTAAAAACATAACAACTTTATTTCTTATCTCCTTGTATCTGTAAAACCATCTTTTCAATATGCATTATGTAAAATAAATGTACTAGGCCCGTCAACGGATCCAAAGTACCCTTATTTATTATCTAATTTAGAAAATTTGATCGCCGGCTTTCACATTACAGCATGTGACGATTCTAAAACATATAACTTTTTAGAATGTTCTTTAGGCTTATTGCTAGTATTGCTTTCACGTGAATATAAGGCACTGGTCATTGAAACTTTCATTGTTAACCAAAGCAAAGTTTTTTTTTATAATACTGCTTTTATTGAAAAGTTGTGAGAGGACATCCGTCAAAATGACAAAACAAAGGCCCTTCAACATTAATCCTGTACTTCATATAGATTTCTAACTGTTTAAAACAAAATTCGTTAACTTGTGATTTGGGGATATCTACGTGTGTACCTAAACCCCTCTGGTCGGTCTTTGATGTTCAAAGATAAATCCGAATATTTTCCGAGTCCATTATCATGTCTTCAACGTCTATGACTAGTTTCTTAGACTTACAGCTGGGCTTGGCAATCTCTCCTACTCTCAGCAGGGCTACATAAACTGATGAAAACGCTGCTGCAAGTAGCACAGATTCGTATTGTGACCGACAAACTAAATGCAATGCTGCTATAAGTTGTTTTAAGGCCATTGATGTAATTGGTTTCCTTGTGTCAGTGTGTTTTCTTCCTATACGTACACCTTCTAACATTCGTTAAACCATAAAAACATTGGTGTTGTCAATGCAACCATTAATTTTGTGAACATAACTTATTGCCACAATATGACAGTTAACAGTGGAATACGCATACTGCTGTATTGCCTTGTTTGCTATGTACTCCGCAATATTTTGCACGGATGGGGGCCATGAAATCGGAGTGCCTCTGTTTTTTCTAAACTTGTCAAAGGAATTAATGACAGCTTCATAGCTTTTACGTGTATTTTAGCCAAAGTGGCCCCAATGAGGTTCTCTATTTCTTGTTGAAAAGGTTGTAAAAGGCCTCTGGAACTATGCACGGTACCTTGGAGGCGTGATCTGGCAAAAGGTTTTCTAGTTTCTGCTACTGAAATCGACTAATAGCAGCACATATTTTGTTTTTCTGAACCATAATATGTTTCGCTTTAACTTGAATGTTGCTATTCAAAATAAAGAGTACGAGATGTCGAATCAAAGACATAACTACTCTGTTTTTTTTATGATTTTTTTATTTAATATCTCTACTAATGCCTTATTATCTGATCGAATGATTAACTTTTTGTTTGTCAGTGCTTACCCCAAGTGCAGAAAGCTAGCATAATTGGGACCAGCTCTAAATAAGTAATATCTCTATACACGTTTTTCTTCCAGAATCTGAGCCATGCAAAACAGACCATCCTTGGAAATATGCACCACAGTCGATTGATTTATTCTCTGCTGCATCAGTGTAAATCTCTATTGATTCATTGGTTACCCAGTCCTTGTCATTGAACAAAGTTACGCCATTGTAGCTCACTAAGAATGTTAACCAGACATGTATATCTTCTCGAAGTCCTTCATTTACCGTTATAAAATTATATGACTTAGTGGCCTGGGACATAGCATCATAGAATCGTCGTTTAAGTGCTCTACCAATAAGAATTGCCTTTGTTATAAAATTCAACATACCAACTTCTAACTGATGTTGTTTTAGTCGAATCTTTTTACATTTAGTTATATATTTTAATAAATCTCTTGCCTTTCAATTTCTCCATAGGTACCTTCACTTCCTGCTTGATTGAATCTTTTTCTAAACCTAAGTATGTGATATATGTTACCGGGCCCACACAATTGTCTGCATTTAATGGTACCCCTAAGTATCTATATATGTTATTAAACGTGCGTGTAAATAGTGTACACCCGTCATTTGTTTTGTCAGCCATAATAAAATCATCAAGCAAATTATCTACGGCTGCAGACCCAGATTCATTAATTAAAAGTCACTGCTGAAATGTTGCGAATTTCTCAAATATAAAACATGAACAAGATGCACCCATGGGAAGCATTTTTTGAATCCAATAGTCTTCATACCCAGCAGTTCAAAGTCGCCTGGTCTTATTGGACAAAGATTGTTGAAAGCTGAAGAAATATCCGTTTAAGCCATAAATGAGGCATTTCCTAAATCGCGTATCATGCAAACTGCATTATCGATTCGAGAGAACTGTACATGGCTATAGTTTATGTCTATGTAATCATTCACACTACATCCTTTTGGGTATGACAAATGTGTTATCAGTCTCCAACCACATGTGTTTTGGGGAACTAGACCCGCAGGATTTATTCTCAGATTTGAAATCGGAGGTGAGTCGAAGGGGCATGTCATTCGGCCTAACAACATATCATTGTATAAATTTTCATTTGAAATTTGCTCATTCGATTTTGCAGAAATCAAATTCGTAGACATTATAGGATATCTCGGACCAGTGTATTGTAAACTAAAACCATACTTAAAACCATTTATCAGATATGCAGCGTCACTTTTACTAGGATAATCAGATAAACTGTTTGGGTAATTCTGGGTCAATAACGTCCCATTTCATAGTTGTAATGGCTAATTTGTTTATCTAAGACAGCCAGCCAATATGCCGTGACGCGGTTAAGCGTATGTTGCTCAGGTACTGTAAACGGTACTAAGTCTCATCAGGGTGCTTCATTAGATGAATACTCATTAATATAATAAAAGCGTTTGACCAACTTTCAATTGTATCAATACCTTTATCAGCCAATTCCCTTTGAGTTAAAATTAACACACCTTTAACTATTTGTATTTTTTGCTTGTTTTCCGCATTTTGCTTGTTGAGTACAAGCCTCAGTTCTATGAACGTATTGTTCCAAATATTTTCTTTAACAGACTGCGGAACGTGTGCAGTTAAATTATTATGCATGCATGTTGTGATTATCTGACACGAATCTTCACCTGATATCTCCATCGTTGGGGCTATGATGTCCACTTCTGGGGGTATGCTGTCCACTTCTTAAGCCACGTTTAAATGTGAAGGTCCTGCCAAGTGCTCATTTCGTGATTCCGCTTGGGCAGGAACATCGCGCCACGGTCGGGCGCCCCTCCTCAAATCCACCAGTTCCGTGATGTATCTACTGGTCTGTCGTCTTTAGAGTTTTTGGCATGATTACCGTTATATGAAAGAGAAATTCTTTATATTAAAACATCCATCATATTCCGAAAGCCTATTTTAGAGAACTGTACTAATATTACGTTCCTTGACGCACTAAATTAGGAATTTTACTCAATCACATAATAGGCCCCACAAATTACCGTTAGTTTGGCAAACAATGTGCTTGTCCACGTGGTCGTCGAAAAACACACAATTTCATGGTTTCGGTATTTAAACTTGTATTACCATAACATGTAAATACAGAGTATGTATTAAAACCAAAAATAAAAAATCTTCTCAATAAACCCTGATGATGAAATTAAAATTTAACTCATTCGTGCACATTTGAATTGTAAATCCCGGTCGACCATGTGCTCAGTGAATATCAAATTTATGTAAATTCCCAATTTCCGCTTGGGAGTTCTTTTCAGTAGATCTATACTTAATTTTACAACCGAACTATTAATAATAAATCATAATGACACACGAATATTTTACGTGTCCTTTAAAATCTTTTTAAACGTCGGCAAACCAACCCGACATGCTGTCGGTGATGAACCACAATCTTTAATTTAATTCCGACATTTCTAATAAAATGACCATTGCATGTCGTGACAAGGAGAATATATAAAGACAAAATTTAAAACGTATGAATACTTCACAACGACAAATCTTTCATTTAAATAGTTCGTGTCCCTTAAATTATTACAGCCATAGGAAATCATGTGCTTGTTTGGCAATACCACGAGGCGGGTAAAAAAAAAGACAATGTTTATCTTAAATTCAACATTTACAATAATATTTCAAATGCATGTCTTTACAAACAGTTTATATTAAACAAAAATTATTAAATTAATAAATAAATCATAATCACTAGGTTATGATATAATTAGTTCCTGCTCTGAAAAATTTAAACCCACCTCGACTTCTCCAGTTCCTATTGGAAGTGATTACCCAATCAAATTAGTCGACTGATGTCACTTCCTTTAGTTAAATAAGAGGCCCGTACAAGTGTTTTTCCGTTGAATAAAAGGCTTAATCTTTATGATCGATTTATCCATCTATTATTCTTCCGCTGGCCATGAACATGGAGACCACAAATAAATATAATTATCATTATTCGTTTCACTAGCCATGAACAATGGAGATCAGAAACATTATAATTATCATTATTAGTTTTACTAGCCATGACCATGGAGATCAGAAATATTATAATAATCATTCGTTTTACTAGACATGAACATGGATATTAGAAACATTATAATTATCATTATTCGTTTCACTTACCATGAACATGGAGATCATAAACATTATAATTATCATTATTCGTTTCACTTGCCATGAACATGGATATCAAAACATTATAATTATCATTATTCCTTTCACTAGCCAAGAATATGGATATCAGAAACATTATAATTATCACTATTCGTTTCACAAGCCAAGAACGTGGAGATCAGAAACATTATAATTATCATTATTCGTTTCACAAGCCAAGAATGTGGAGATCAGAAACATTATAATTACATTTATTCGTTTCACTAGCCATGAACATGGAGATCAGAAACATTATAATTATCATTATTCGTTTCACTTGCCATGAACATGGATATCATTATAATTATCATTATTTGTTTCACTAGCCAAGAACATGGAGATCAGAAACATTATAATTATCATTATTCGTTTCACTTGCCATGAACATGGATATCATTATAATTATCATTATTTGTTTCACTAGCCAAGAACATGGAGATAAGAAACATTATAATTATCATTATTTGTTTCACTTGCCATGAACATGGATATCATTATAATTATCATTATTTGTTTCACTAGCCAAGAACATGGAGATCAGAAACATTATAATTATCATTATTCGTTTCACTTGCCATGAACATGGATATCATTATAATTATCATTATTCGTTTCACTAGCCAAGAACATGGATATCAGACACATTATAAATATCATTATTCGTTTCACAAGCCAAGAACGTGGAGATCAGAAACATTATAATTATCATTATTCGTTTCACAAGCCAAGAATGTGGAGATCAGAAACATTATAATTATCATTATTCGTTTCACAAGCCATGAACGTGGAGATCAGAAACATTATAATTATCATTTTTCGTTTCACTAGCCATGAACATGGAGATCAGAAACATTATAATTATCATTATTCGTTTCACAAGCAAAGAACGTGGACATCAAAAACATTATAATTATCATTATTCGTTTTACAAGCAAAGAACGTGGAGATCAGAAACATTATAATTATCATTATTCGTTTCACTTACCATGAACATGGAGACCCGAAACATTATACTTTTCAATTATCATTATTCGTTTCACTAGCCAAGAACATGGATATAAGAAACATTATAATTATCATTATTCGTTTCACAAGCTAAGAACGTGGAGATCAGAAACATTATAATTATCATTATTCGTTTCACAAGCCAAGAATGTGGAGATCAGAAACATTATAATTATCATTATTCGTTTCACAAGCAAAGAACGTAGAGATCAGAAACATTATAATTATCATTATTCGTTTCACTTACCATGAACATGGAGACCCGAAACATTATACTTTTCAATTATCATTATTCGTTTCACTAGCCAAGAACATGGATAAAAGACACATTATAAATATCATTATTCGTTTCACAAGCCAAGAACGTGGAGATCAGAAACATTATAATTATCATTATTCGTTTCACAAGCAAAGAACGTGGACATCAAAAACATTATAATTATCATTATTCGTTTTACAAGCAAAGAACGTGGAGATCAGAAACATTATAATTATCATTATTCGTTTCACTTACCATGAACATGGAGACCCGAAACATTATACTTTTCAATTATCATTATTCGTTTCACTACCCAAAAACATGGATATTAGAAACATTATAATTATCATTATTCGTTTCACAAGCTAAGAACGTGGAGGTCAGAAACATTATAATTATCATTATTCGTTTCACAAGACAAGAATGTGGAGATCAGAAACATTATAATAATCATTATTCGTTTCACAAGCAAAGAACGTAGAGATCAGAAACATTATAATTATCATTATTCGTTTCACTTACCATGAACATGGAGACCCGAAACATTATACTTTTCAATTATCATTATTCGTTTCACTAGCCAAGAACATGGATATCAGAAACATTATAATTATCATTATTCGTTTCACAAGCCAAGAACGTGGAGATCAGAAACATTATAATTATCATTATTCGTTTCACAAGCCAAGAATGTGGAGATCAGAAACATTATAATTATCATTATTCGTTTCACAAGCCATGGACGTGGAGATCAGAAACATTATAATTATCATTATTCGTTTCACTAGCCATGAACGTGGAGATCAGAAACATTATAATTATCATTATTCGTTTCACAAGCAAAGAACGTGGACATCAGAAACATTATAATTATCATTATTCGTTTCACAAGCAAAGAACGTGGAGATCAGAAACATTATAATTATCATTATTCGTTTCACAAGCCATGAACATGGAGATAAGAAACATTATAATTATCATTATTCGTTTCACTAGCCATGAACATGGAGATCAGAAACATTATAATTATCATTATTCGTTTCACTAGCCATGAACATGGAGATCAGAAACAATATAATTATCATTATTCGTTTCACTAGCCATGAACATGAAGATCAGAAACATTATAATTATCATTTTTCGTTTCACTAGCCATGAACATGGAGATTAGAAACATTATAATTATCATTATTCGTTTCACAAGCCATGGACATGGAGATCAGAAACATTATAATTATCATTATTCGTTTCACTAGCCATGAACATGGAGATCAGAAAAATTATAATGATCAATATTCGTTTCACTAGCCAAGAACATGGAGATCAGAAAATTATAATTATCAATATTCGTTTCACTAGCCAAGAACATGGAGACCAGAAACAAATATAACTATCATTATTCATTTCACTAGCCAAGAACATGGAGACCAGAAACATAATAATTTTCATAATTTGTTCCACTAGCCAAGAACAAATGATACGTTAAAATAACTTCATAAGTTTATAATCGATATACATGTACGTATTAGATCTTTTCGGTGGTAAAACCGGGTGTAAATTGACCAATTTTTCACTTTCTTATTTAATATTTAGGATTTGTTGTTGTGAATAATAATCTTAAAATTTGGTTCATGGAAGTTGCTTCAGTAATGGATACTCTGGCAGATTTTATACAGGTTTTTTAATTTTGAAACAAATGCGAAATTAATTTACGTCATAACATAACTAATGGCTTTATTTTTTATACTGCTATTTTGTTAAATTGATCGATATTAAACTGGCCAATATATATATTTTCTTTAATTTCTTCAAAATTTAGTATAACGATTGAAACATAATTAGTTATAACATCGTAGGAGCGGGATCGTCTCAAGATCACCACTGAGGTCATGGGTTCGAATTTAGCTAGAGTCTTCTCTCGCGGAGAAAGCTTTGCTTATTTTTTTTTTACATTTATATTGACTTCCTTTTGGGTTAAACTTTCAGACAAGGTTCAAACTATTTCGAGCTAAGCTCGGCCCAATATAATTTATGTTAGAAAGTGTGTCACTTTCATGCGGAAGGAGAGTTGATCTACATATATTTATTCCCAGGACTTCATCTATCAATACAACTGGATGTCATAGTCTGTAGACATGGTATGTTTTAAATGCCGTTAAATCCCATTAAGAAGAAACTAAAGTCTAATATTTTGTGTTTGTACATGTGATAGTATACAGTTCCAACGTTACAGTCAGGCCGTTTTTGAAAGATTTTGACATTTGAAAGATTTTCAGGTGTTCCTTTTTAGTTTAAACATTATTTATTTCTTAATGAAATGAATTCAACATTGAGAATTATAATACCGGTAAAAGGGTCCTTAAGAAGCTCAGAATCCAACCAAGAAAAATAAATACCAGACTCAGTTTTATTGAATCTATTCTAAAGGTGCAATGTTCATATGCCATGTTTGGCTACATCTGTTAAAACCAACACCACTTACCTAACCTAGAACCGACTTATGTCGTATCGAGCCAAGTTGAATGGACTTCGTGATGAAAACGGACAAGAAGTGATTTATTTTATATTATAATCGATAAATAAATATCCAACAAATCTTGTATAAATATTTTTCTTCTATTGTAGACGATATTGGTTGGTGATAGCGGTGTAGGGAAGACTTCATTGTTGGTGCAGTTCGATCAAGGGAAATTCCAAGTGGGCTCGTTTTCTGCAACTGTAGGAATAGGTTTTACGGTAAGATATGCATGTCGGATATTGTAGAGAACTGCGCCGGACTTCATCAAGGTAAGATACTTACAGCACCGGTCGTACCATCTGGAACGTCAACGTGTTCCTCAGATTATCTCTAAGGTAACGTTTTCTTCTTATTGACACAATTACGATGAAAGAAAACTTTGGCATATATGCCATTGCGAGGTGACTGCCTACATGTATTTATGTATATGTGACAATACGAGGTAAAGTAATAACCTAAAATGCCGAATCAATTCACAACGCGAGCAACTTGCATAAATAATGTTTTTTTTCATTAAATTGGTCTTTGAAATGCCCTAAACTAATAGTATCAGATGTCGTCTGTTGTCATGGAGTACTATATTTATTGTTGTTTTCTCTCAATGCATGGTATATTTTATATGTTGGGTTAGAAATACCAAAACAGGGTGGAGTGGACCGCTTTTGCATGTTGGTATTTTAACAAAAAATAGATCATGGGTTCAGAGGACAGACCGAAGTCAGTTCTCTTCGTCTCTTAGCAATCAAAACGAAACAGTAACCTTAGTCTTCTCTGTCACCACTGTTGAATAGTCACAAACTCACTTTTGACCTATTGGTATGACTGATGCGTAGATACCGTCTACAGTGAGGAAATCTGTAACAGTCACCAGTAGAAAGGAAGCTGTTTATCGTCAGTATTGCTACTCTATCAGCGGTATTGGACCGGGTGAAATGATGACGTTTACAATTATAGCAAATGATTTGGAAACGTACATTTTAATACAGGTAGATAACAATATCCAGACATTAACAAGTTTCACGTTTTGGGCTCTTTGTCCGCGCTAAATATGTTATACTGGTTCGAACTTGGTATATAATTAACTTATCGACTCACTTTCACGGGTTACCGCCAAGTATGGAGGGTCGGTCAATGACAACCATTATATATACTCACCAAAGCACAACACCCGTCATTTAGCCAACTAAAAGTTCGGTTATTCTGACAAAGTCACAAACTGTTGGAGTAAATAATATATTTCTAAGAAATGAATATAATTCAGCATTTGTTGTTTTGTTTCGGAGCGTTCCCCGTATCAAAATATGAATAGAGTAAAATTACCTCCACTAGTGGGAAAGGGACACACACACCTCATTGTTGCATCTCCTCAATAATTGAAGTGCTCTCATGCCCATTAAAGTATCGTTTACCTACAAAATATTTATAAGTATGCTAAAGTTACACAAAAAGGCAAGGCGGTCCTTTTAAAAGTAATATTTATATCATTCTGGTATCTACGTCTGTTGTCAATAGTTAATCGCTGTTTGTGAACATATGGTTGGCATATTGGCAACTCGCTTTAGTCGTGTTTTTGCCAATACAAGGGAGGCAACCGCAATCCAAGTACTGGTGTATGTACTTCAATGGTTATTGGCCTTGTTGCGAGATAAGACCTATGGCTTTACAACATTAGTGTTAACTAAAACTCGCATGTGATCATCAATCTGCCTTAAGTACCACTATCAGTTCCAATAAATAACATTGCTTTACCAAGCCAGAGTGCGTTCCTGGGTATACTGCTATGCGCCAAAAGAAAACTCACTTGCAGTTCTATTACAGAAAAAAATATCGGGGAACAACCCCCAACCCCAAGCAAGAACGAGGGGGACAACCCCCTCCCACATCCTGTAAACGCTCCTGCAACCCTCTACAGAGCAATGATGTTAAGTTGTTCGGTTCCACAGCACACACTTTTGTCTGTATGGCTATACGTTAATATGTAAACATGCCGACTTGTGTCTGTATGGCTATACGTTAATGTGTAAACATGCCGACTTGTGTCTGTATGGCTATACGTTAATGTGTAAACATGCCGACTTGTGTCTGTATGGCTATACGTTAATGTGTAAACATGCCGACTTGTGTCTGTATGGCTATACGTTAATGTGTAAACATGCCGACTTGTGTCTGTATGGCTATACGTTAATATGTAAACATGCCGACTTGTGTCTGTATGGCTATACGTTAATATGTAAACATGCCGACTTGTGTCTGTATGGCTATACGTTAATATGTAAACATGCCGACTTGTGTCTGTATGGCTATACGTTAATATGTAAACATGCCGACTTGTGTCTGTATGGCTATACGTTAATATGTAAACATGCCGACTTGTGTCTGTATGGCTATACGTTAATATGTAAACATGCCGATTTGATGCGCAAATATTAGAAGCATCGGGTCAAACATTGTCACGTGTTCCTTAAGAGTGCTGGGAAGATACAAAAGGAACAAAAATAGCGCCTACATTCAGTTTTGCTCAAAGACGAAGTCTGTGCAAGTCACCGACTTCTCCCTTTCATATTCAAAAGTGGGATATTCATGACCGTAAAACAAAGTACATGGCCAGTCTTCACAGATACAAAGATAGTTTAAAAGGATGCACACTCAAACTGTCTTCATCACAATCATACTTATAATGTTCGCATTTCAGACGAGGGACAATTGAATAAGATAATTTGCGTTTGAAGAATTATTGCGATAGCATTACGACATTTAAATGTCACGATAAATAAAAATTTCAAGCACCACCAAGGAGAGAAATAATCAATTAAAATCAATGTTCGTGTTTCAAAATTTGACTTGATCAAATTATTGTGAATTGTGAAAGGTAAGTGGTGTTGGGGCCGCGGATTCGAGCACGGTTAAACAGTTGAATTACAGAGGTCCTTGATTTTTAAAGGGAGTTTGAGTTTATTAAAACCATTTTCACTGTAATATGTACATTTTTGATATTTAGGTCTTGTGGGTGGGTTCTATAACTTGCTGTCTCAATCTAAGCCCGGCAGTAATGCACATACACACGTTATCACGATGGAATTTATTTATTTGATATGCAATACACACAGAAACATGTGCTCTCATCTCTTCTTACAGTAAGTAAGTAAATTGTATTTACAAAAATATAGGCCTCCGACCCATCATACAAAATTAATATATAATAAAAACATACATAGGGCTGATAGTTTAGCGGAGCTGCTACTATAGCGATTCTCACACTTAAGTGTAGCATATTATAAAAATGTTCTGTGTTTCATATATGTCTACCACAGCTGTAAAATCGACTTCTACGTATGTCCACTTTACATTTATTGTGGATGTTGCTGTACACTTCATTTTTACGAGAGACAAGATGTGCAATTTACAATTCAGATTTGCAGAACACGATACGATAATCGTTAAAGTTCCCAGATGTTTGCAAGAAATCGTCATTTATTTCGAACAGTGGAAGTGATCATAGGGCTAGGGCACGGTAATGTGTAGTTTTATAAATTGGATCAATGTGTAATTGTTTCTACACTGAAAGGAAAAAGAACGTATACATTTTGGTTTTTAAAATTATTTCATTATTGGCAAAGTTTATTCATGTGATGGAAAATGAACTGATTTTTTCTTATTGTTTTGCTTTGAAATGAATTAAATGTTTGTTTTTTGATTCAACAATATGATGAAATATAAATATACAAAATTTATATGCAATACATTGATTGTTCCTTGACCTGTCAACGTTTATAGGTATGTATACTCTATTTTTCCTTTCACTATAGATTCAATAATTCCAAGAAAATTCCGTGATAATCATATATAAGAACTAACCTAACGTCGTTCCGTCTGTTGATAAAAAAGAACGGTCAGCTACCAACATTACGTTTTCCACAGATGTACATCATACCGTTTGACCGTATTGTCACTGTTTCTAACATTCGTGTTGAACATCCTATATTATTTTAAAATTTAAAATTTTAACCACTATTTACCCGCATGAAGAAAGCTACATTTCACCAATTTTACTTCCCAATCAGTTTCCTGAATAAAATGAATTGTTAAAGAAACATTTATTTATTTGTATTGATACAAACATAATTAACTAACATTTCATTATGATTATTTGCCATTTTAACCCAACAGAAATAAGCTTACTGTCAAAATATAAGCCCTGAACACCCCTATACATTTTTCAGCCAATCAGCGTCCTGTTCTCAATGGTGATAGTTGACCTAAATGATATTTTGTTTTTAAGAAATTTATAACACATTTTCCTGATCTAACAAAGTCGTGAGTTCGAATCCCCCGCCCGGCAACAGTCTCCGTGATGATTGATTTACGACATTGTGTCTAATTATCATTCGTCTCTCACCACTGATTCAAGTGGGAAAGTTATCAGTTACTTACGGTGACAGGGGTGTGCTCGAGTACTGGTTAATCCCAGGAAACAGTGGTTAGGTTAACTGATCGTCTGTTAGCCCTCGGTGGCATAAAAATGACGCTAAATATTCAATCAACCTGATCTAACACGCAGTCGCTGCCGTTTAAGTGGCTAATTCATATATATATATAAATGCTAGAATATAAAAAAATGATATCATATTATGGCTTATTTTGTTTCTTTTAAATACCCATTTGTTAATCTTGTAGCTTTTAAACGTTAATTTAACTCAGGAAAACCCATTGTTTCATATTCTATATACTAGATAACACGTCAACATTTACACGTTTCTGTCTGATGCGTGCATTATGAGATCCCAGGTTGTTGTCTGCTGCGTGCATTATAAGATCCCAGGATTTTGTCTACAACGTTCATCATAAGATCCCAGGTTGTTGTATGCTACGTGCATTATAAGATCCCAGGTTGTTGTCTTTTGCGTGCATTATAAGATCCAAGGTTTTTGTCTGCTACGTGCATTGTAAGATCCCGGGTTGCTGTCTGCTACGTACATTATAAGACCCCAGGTTGTTGTAAGCTACGTACATAATAAGATCCCAGGTTGTTGTATGCTGCGTGCATTATAAGATACCAGGTTGTTGTCTGCTGCGTGCATTATAAGATACCAGGTTGTTGTCTGCTACATGCATTATAAGATCCCAGGTTGTTGTCTGCTGCGTGCTTTATAAGATCCCAGGTTGTTCTCTGCTACATGTATTATAAGATCCTAAGTTAGTGTCTGCTACGTGCATTATAAGATCCCAGGTTGTTGTCTGTTACATGTATTATAAGATTCCGGGTTGTTGTCTGATACATGTATTATAAGATCTCGGGTTGTTGTGAACTACGTTCACTGTAAGATCCCAGGTTGTTGTCTGCTACATGCATTATAAGATCCCAGGTTGTTGTCTGCTGCGTGCTTTATAAGATCCCAGGTTGTTGTCTGCTGCGTGCTTTATAAGATCCCATGTTGTTGTCTGCTGCATGCATTATAAGATCCCAGGTTGTTGTCTGCTGCATGCATTATAAGATCCCAGGTTGTTGTCTGCTACAGGCATTATAAGAATCCGGGTTGTTGTCTGCTTCGTGCACTATAAGAACCCAGGTTGTTGTCTGCTACATGTATTATAAGATCCCAGGTTGTTGTCTGCTGCGTGCTTTATAAGATCCCAGGTTGTTGTCTGCTGCATACATTATAAGATCCCAGGTTGTTGTCTGCTGCGTGCTTTATAAGATCCCAGGTTGTTGTCTGCTGCATGCATTATAAGATCCTAAGTTGGTGTCTGCTACGTGCATTATAAGATCCCAGGTTGTTGTCTGCTACATGCATTATAAGATCCCGGGTTGTTGTCTGCTACGTGCATTATAAGATCCCAGGTTGTTGTCTGTTACATGCATTATAAGATCCCGGGTTGTTGTCTGCTTCGTGCATTATAAGATCCAAGGTTGTTCTCTACTACATGTATTATAAGATTCCGGGTTGTTGTCTGATACATGTATTATAAGATCTCGGGTTTGTGTGAACTACGTTCACTGTAAGATCCCAGGTTTTTGCCTGCTGCGTGCATTATAAGATCCCAGGTTTTTATCTGCTGCGTGCATTATAAGATCCCAGGTTGTTGTATGTTACGTGCATTATAAGATCCCAGGTTGTTGTCTGCTACATGCATTATAAGATCTTGGGTTGTTGTCTGCTTCGTGCATTATAAGATCCCAGGTTGTTGTCTGCTACATGTATTATAAGAATCCGGGTTGTTGTCTGATACATGCATTATAATATTCCAGGTTGTTGTCTGCTTCGTGCATTATAAGATCCCAGGTTGTTGTCTGCTACATGTATTATAAGATCCCAGGTTGTTGCCTGCTACATGTATTATAAGATCTCGGGTTGTTGTCTGATACATGCATTATAAGATCCCGTGTTGTTGTGAACACTGTTCACTATAAGATCCCAGAATTTTGTCTGCTGCGTGCATTATAAGATCCAAGGTTGTTGTCTGCTACAGGCATTATAAGATTCCGGGTTGTTGTCTGCTTCGTGCACTATAATAACCCAGGTTGTTGTCTGCTACATGGATTATAAGATCCCAGGTTGTTGTCTGCTGCGTGCTTTATAAGATCCCAGGTTGTTGTCTGCTACGTGCACTATAAGATCCAAGGTTGTTGTCTGCGACGTGCACTATAAGAACCCAGGTTGCTGTCTGCTACATGTATTATAAGATCCCAGGTTGTTGTCTGCTACGTGCTTTATAAGATCCCAGGTTGTTGTCTGCTACGTGCACTATAAGATCCAAGGTTGTTGTCTGCTACGTGCACTATAAGAACCCAGGTTGTTGTCTGCTACATGTATTATAAGATCCCTGTTTTTTTGTCTACTGCGTGCATTATAAGATCCCAGGTTGTTGTCTGCTATGTGCATTATAAGATCCCAGGTTGTTGTCTGCTACGTGCATTGTAAGATCCCAGGTTGTTGTCTGCTACGTACATTATAAAATCCAAGGTTGTTGTATGATACGTGCATTATAAAATCCCAGGTTGTTGTATGCTACGTGCATTAAAAGATCCCAGGTTTTTGTCTGCTATGTGCATTATAAGATCCCAGGTTGTTGTATGCTAGGTGCATTATAAGATCCCAGGTTGTTGTATGCTACGTGCATTATAAGATCCCATGTTATTGTCTGTTACGTGCATTATAAGATCTAGGATGTCGTCTGCTACGTGCATTATAAGATCCCACGTTGTCGTCTGCTACGTGCATTATAAGATCTCGGGTTGTCGTCTTCTACGTGCATTATAAGTTTCCAGGTTGTTGTTTGCAACTTGCATTATAAGATCCCGGGTTGTTGTTTGCAACATGCATTATGATATAACAGTTTATTGTCTGCAACTTACATCATAAGATTCCAGGTTGTTGTCTGCTGCGTGTATTATAAGCTTCCAGGTGGTTTTCTGCTGCATGCGTTATAAGGTCCAAAGTTTTTGTCTGCTGCGTGCATTATAAGATTCAATGTTTTTGTCTGGTTAGTGCATTATAAGATTCCAAGTTGTTGTTACGATGTATATTATAAGATCCATTGTTGTTGTCTGCTTCTTGTATTAAAAGATCCCAGTTTGTTGTCTGCAACGTGTATTATAAGATACCTGGTTGTTGTTTCGACATATATTATAATATCCCAGGATTGTGTCTACAACGTACATCATAAGATCCAGGTTGTTGTCTCCAACGTGTATAATAAGATCCCAGGTTATTGTCTGCAACTTATATCATAAGAACCCAGGTTGTCGTCTGCTGCGTGCATTATGAGATCCCAGGTTGTCGTCTGCTGCGTGCATTATAAGATCCCAGGTTTTTGTCTACAACGTACATCATAAGATCCCAGGTTGTTGTCTGCTGCGTGTATTATAAGATTCGACGTTTTCTCTGCTATTTGCATTATACTATCCCAGGTGTGAGAGATTACATATATTTTGTAGAATGTGGTTATATCCGTTCAATATTATCACGCTTCAGTTGAAATTTGGGAAGAGTTTTTCTCAGTTCTGACAAAATTAACAAAGGTGTTCGTGCGGATGAATTATATAGAGTCTAAGAGAACTTAAAGGATAACTTGCTATGATATTGTGAAAGCACGTGTTTTCATGCGAAATTATACGAAATCTCGTTTTCAATTATCTCAGTTCCCCATTCATCTCGGGAAGCTCTTCCTTTTTCCCATTTGCCCAATAAACTTCGCACAAAATGACCATTTTCGTTTAAAATTGTAGAAGTTATATTAATGACAGTATTTGTAAACTGCCATTGAACTCCCGCTTTCCCAAAATAAAATGACTTAATTTTAATTTAATTACAAACTGTTATTGCTGTTTGTGTTTTTAATTCAAGACCAATTTGCAAAAAAAAACATGTTAAAGGTAGCATACAACTTACATTTAAGTAAAAGACCGGCTTGCTGACATATTGATTACTCTCGTGCTATTATATCGACGTCTTGACAATTACATCTTTGAAAAAAAGTGTCTGATTTGTTGTAAATGACAACCGACCTACATCAAATAATGCAGTTTCTTTATAAACTACAATTTTTTGTTGTAAATGACAACCGGACTACGTCAGAAAATTCTGTTTCTATAGATCCTACAACTAATTCGTTGTAAAGGGCAACCGGACTTCATCAGAATTTTATATTCTATCGATCCTACAACTTATCTGTTGTAAAAGACAGCCGGACAACGTCAGAAATTTCTGTAACTATAGATCCTACAACTTGTTTGTTGTAAAAGACAACCGGACTACGTCAGAAATTTCTGTAACTATAGATCCTACAATTTATTTATTGTAAAAGACAACAGGACTACGTCAGAAATTTCTGTAACTATAGATCCTACAATGTATTTATTGTAAAAGACAACCGGACTACATCAGAAATTTCTGTAACTATAGATCCTACAATTTATTTATTGTAAAAGACAACCGGACTACATCAGAAATTTCTGTAACTATAGATCCTACAACTTGTTTGTTGTAAAAGACAACCGGACTACGTCAGAAATTTCTGTAACTATAGATCCTACAATTTATTTATTGTAAAAGACAACAGGACTACGTCAGAAATTTCTGTAACTATAGATCCTACAATTAATTTATTGTAAAAGACAACCGGACTACATCAGAAATTTCTGTAACTATAGATCCTACAACTTGTTTGTTGTAAAAGACAACCGGACTACGTCAGAAATTTCTGTAACTATAGATCCTACAATTTATTTATTGTAAAAGACAACAGGACTACGTCAGAAATTTCTGTAACTATAGATCCTACAATTAATTTATTGTAAAAGACAACAGGACTACGTCAGAAATTTCTGTAACTATAGATCCTACAATTAATTTATTGTAAAAGACAACCGGACTACATCAGAAATTTCTGTAACTATAGATCCTACAACTTGTTTGTTGTAAAAGACAACCGGACTACGTCAGAAATTTCTGTAACTATAGATCCTACAATTTATTTATTGTAAAAGACAACAGGACTACGTCAGAAATTTCTGTAACTATAGATCCTACAATTAATTTATTGTAAAAGACAACAGGACTACGTCAGAAATTTCTGTAACTATAGATCCTACAATTAATTTATTGTAAAAGACAACCGGACTACATCAGAAATTTCTGTAACTATAGATCCTACAACTTGTTTGTTGTAAAAGACAACCGGACTACGTCAGAAATTTCTGTAACTATAGATCCTACAATTTATTTATTGTAAAAGACAACAGGACTACGTCAGAAATTTCTGTAACTATAGATCCTACAATTAATTTATTGTAAAAGACAACAGGACTACGTCAGAAATTTCTGTAACTATAGATCCTACAATTAATTTATTGTAAAAGACAACCGGACTACATCAGAAATTTCTGTAACTATAGATCCTACAACTTGTTTGTTGTAAAAGACAACCGGACTACGTCAGAAATTTCTGTAACTATAGATCCTACAATTTATTTATTGTAAAAGACAACAGGACTACGTCAGAAATTTCTGTAACTATAGATCCTACAATTAATTTATTGTAAAAGACAACCGGACTACATCAGAAATTTCTGTAACTATAGATCCTACAACTTGTTTGTTGTAAAAGACAACCGGACTACGTCAGAAATTTCTGTAACTATAGATCCTACAATTTATTTATTGTAAAAGACAACAGGACTACGTCAGAAATTTCTGTAACTATAGATCCTACAATTAATTTATTGTAAAAGACAACAGGACTACGTCAGAAATTTCTGTAACTATAGATCCTACAATTAATTTATTGTAAAAGACAACCGGACTACATCAGAAATTTCTGTAACTATAGATCCTACAACTTGTTTGTTGTAAAAGACAACCGGACTACGTCAGAAATTTCTGTAACTATAGATCCTACAATTTATTTATTGTAAAAGACAACCGGACTACGTCAAAAAATTCTATTTCTATCGATCCTACAACTAATTTGTTGTAAAAAACAACCGGAATACTACAACTTATTTGTTATGAAAGACAACCGGACTACGTCAGAAAATTCTGTTTCTCTAGATCTTACAACTCATTTGTTGAAAAGACAACCGGACTACGTAAGAAAATTCTGTTTCAATATATCCTACAACTTATGATTCGTATAACGTGTATGTTTTGATTATTTATGTGTATGTTCTCAGTTTTTTCCAATATGTTTGACAAGCTGCATGTATCTGTAATGGTTAAACGAAATAAATATCTATATTTTTAAACATGTGTCGTACTGGAGGTGTGTTTGTCTTACACAATCAAATCATACTTCCTGTTTCAATCATATTATTTTTTCATTTGAAAAAGCCAGATAATCCAGATTTTCCCAGTCATATTGAAATGAGTAGTTAAACCATTGTTTTGTCACGTGGTTTTGTAAACCAAGATGTTCATATCTGGTAATAAATGCAAAATAAATTTTATTTTCAAAATTCATTACACGTACTCACTCACGGTAAAATGGCGTTAATACAAGCAAGTGGGATGGTAATCCCATCTATGACGTATGGTTGTAATTAAAAACATAAGTGATCATGTTTTGTAATTGACGTCAGATTTTAATAAATATTTTAATAATAAAACAAGTTTATGTCAGCATTGGGGAAACTCTTCCCAAAATTGCACATTTCTTAGATAAAAGGAGGATGCAATCAACATGATTTATGGCTTATTTTGCTGCTGTTAGCTTTGCCCATTTTACGCACGGACGTATTTACTGATTGTGGTTACCGTTTGGCTAATGGTTACCATTGGCGGGAATAGTTTATTTGCCAGTTATAATAACGCCTTTGTTATAATGACGCATCTACCGCTTAAATATATCTAATTACAAGATGGCCAGTTATAAGAATAAAATCAGTAATTAAAGCAGTGTTTTCACCCAATTCTTTTACCAGACGTTGAATGTAAACTCGGACAAAGCACGCCACCGTGTCGTTGCTTCAGTCGATTCAGCGCATCCAGTCCGGGTTTGCCTTAGTATATCGTTCAACCAATTATGCTTCGTCTTTTTGTGGCACTTCATAGAAATATGGTATCCCAAAATGAAGCATTCATCTTTCTATTCATCAATTTATTTAATGGAAGAATCAAATGGAAATATATAAAGTAGCTGCTGGTCCAACGGAAATATCAGAGGGAAATTTGTTCGAAATCCTATCAAAACCTGACCGGTCGTTTATATTTATGAGTAAATTTTATCTTAGTGATCAACGTATGAGTTCTTGCCATTTTGAACATGATATCAATTAAAGAGATATTATCACTGTCAACTTCATTGTTATTAGTACATTGGTTCTTGTGTATACATATATGTATCCACTACACACCTTTTATTGAATAAAGCAGTCGCCGTTCCCTAGGAAACTGACAAATAAATCAGTGCGTGTGATAATTAGTTGTAGACTTGTTGAGCACTTGTATATATAGTGTACAGAACACCAAGCTTAAACATGATGCCCGTACAAACAGAAAAAACCTCAAGTATCAACATTTATATTGTAATACTAAACGACTGTAAAGGTCATGACACCACTATCACAGAGTGTGATTGCATAAACACCTGTATTTGTATGTATTAAGTATATTTCAACTGAAAGTGTTTCTTCGTAGAGTGCAAGTCCACAGTTTTCTTTTTATTTCGTTCTTCACCAATACATTTGTCGGATGTACACTGAATGAATAATTGAATTATACAACCTGAAGTAGTGTACCGCAGAACTTGGTATCTCCCAAACCAGCTCTATTAACCCTGCAGGAAAGTCAATGGCTGTCCCACAATTCATAGCAATTGAACGCTTTACTAAACTTTTAGTTAAAGCAATTTACCAATCAATGTGCTCAAATGTGGCTTTCTCAACATTGCTATTTAACTTGGGTGAGCTGGGTCCGTGCTGCAGATGAAGCCTGAAGTGTCAACCACATTTGCAATGTACATCACTAGTTGATGTTTCTAGCTTCTATTGACCTGTGCGCTTGGACGTGTTACCAGTAGGTGGCGCTTACACACTGTCCCCAGATAACGTCACTAGCTCCGATTGATCTGACGGCTCGGACATATCACCAACTGATTTTGGTCAGTTGTTACTAGCGCAGGATGGTAAGTAAGAAGGAATGGACTAATATTCTCATTAATTGTCTCTATTTTCACATTTCATTAAAATAAATATTAATAATCTTCAGTAAATATTTTGAATAAAGATAAACGTTTTGTTTTAATTTTATTATATGGTTCATGAATTTTAACAAACAACATATACACTTCACACTGAACCATTTTCGTACCGGACATAGTGTTTAACACGACCGTTATTAATTATGCAACAGCATCTACTACATTAAACAAATCACTTAACCAGACTGAATTTGGTGTTTAAATGCTCTTTCGAAGTAGAAAGACTTCATTGCGGTATTCTTGAAACTGTCGCGGGAAAAGTTCGATACAAACAGTTCTAATGACAGCAAATCCCAGAATGCATACCTTTAGACACATGTCGGTGCGTAAGCGCCAGTTAGTGGTAACGTAATGTACTGATATTTGTCCCAACACTAAATATGTTTATTTTAGGCCATAATAGATTAATTGCTAGATGTTCATCCCCGCCCGCCCCGTAACCTTCATGCCGCCCCGACCCTTTTTATTTTCAAAAGAAAATAAAAAAAATATTCATTTTTTTTTTATTAAAAAGACATCCCCGTTTTTAAATAAATTTGGATGATAATCTAGCAATTAATTTGTAATGGACTTATACAGAAATATGAATGACAAAACTTTCGTGAATTTTCACCGATCGCCTTCTGTGTATAACAGCCGATACATCTCTTGCACGTGAATAAATCGTGTGTTTTTAAATTCATTAATTAGTCAATGTATTAATTAATAAATAATTAAATAAGTTATTCAATTAATACATATATAAATAAGAGTTATTGGATATGTTTAATTTAAAAAATTAGCTACCGCCTCGTTAAATATTAATTTATCTGGTGCATAGCACATCATATTGCACAGTTGAAAAGTCCATAATTGTATAATATTTAGTGAGTGACGAAAATTATCTTAAAATTTCCGATTCAGTTGTATATACTCGGCCAATTCCTTCATCCTTTGGTATTAGAATGGTCGCCAAATATTTGCAAACATATCAATGCATATACGGCAAGTTTTTGCGGGTTTTTTTTTTGTCATTTTGTTGAAACAAGCCGTTTATGGCGCACTGTGGGGAAAATGGTGTAACTAAGCAAATAAACAAAAAGAAACATTGTTTTTGTCACGGGATTTAACTCGTTGGAAAACTGATATAATGCTCGGCGAAGCCACTCATAATATAGTTTTGCCAACTCGTTTAATAAATACAATCTCACGAATTATATTCCGCAAAACATAGTGAACCATTTATTTAGAGAAAGTTACCAGTAACGATTTTAGTTCTGACGTAGGCATCACTGCCATGCTTCGATTTCTTGGTGATACTACGCGGAAAGTCGTTCCTGTCATTTCAAAGTGTCGTCTGCTCTGATGACATTAGTTTTCGTGTAGCATGAGGAAATCTTCTATTATTCATGGATTAAGCATTGGATCAGTGGCTTTTTAATTTCTCATAAGGATAATATTCAAACAGTAGTTCAATGAAAGATTATTTAGTGCATACATTTATGTTATGTTTTGTCTTTTCTGAACATATGAACATATGTTCAACTACAGTTTGGAAATTTGAATTTTCATTTAAACAAACAAACAATTGAATATATAAAAATTAATATATTTTTTTAAATTGATTAATTAATTAATTGATAATTAAATAAGTTAATTAATAAGAGTTATTGGATATGTTTAATTCAAATAGTGGAATTTCGACACCTTTCACAACGGAGTTCTTAAGTTCAAAAGTGGCGCCATCAAATGAACATATCTTCCTGAGTAGAATGTTTGCAGGCGACTGCGTGACTGAAGATGATGACGAGGATGTAGACAAAACATACAAGGTGAATATTTACTTGTATCATTCATTTTAAAGTCAATTTAGATGTTAGCATGTAGATGACATTTGTTTGTATGGGATTTTGCACTTCAGTTATTTACGGCAGTTAGCGTCCCCAATTAGTACTATACGCACCTTATCTCTGGCTGGAAGTCACTGACTTCTTCCCAGCATATCCAGAGACTGTGACCAGACGGGCATTTGTACTCACGACCCATGGATTGACAGACATACGCGTTACCGACTGAGCTAACTGGACCAAACTGGTGTAGAGACTGTATCATTAAATACAAATAATCGAATAAATGTTTGTGCGACAAGTCCCCATGTAAGTAAGTTTTCTTGAAGGTAAACGACATGATAATAATGTATAAAAATAAGCATTATATTGTCTTCGCCTATGATGCGTATAAACTACATGCCTTAAAATACTCATTTATTAATTTCGCAACTGAAGTAAATCATTCTTTATCTTATATCTAGTTAAAATGTTTTAGTCTTCAAGATTCGATACTAGAATATTTAATTATGGATAATTGCAGAAACGACAGGGTAATATGAGAGGTTTTTTAACGTGGCGTTCAAAAAATTACAGGCTGTTTTGAAGAAACCTCAATTAAAACCATACACAGTGCTTCCGCAATACCGCGGATACGTTCTCACATAAAGTTGTTGGATCGAGTAAGGGTCGAGCCCACGACCTTAGCGGTGGGAGGATAAATATGACAGGACATCATCTCTGAGGACCAAACACTGGATATCTGATTATACATGGCATGTGAACTATTTTCCATGTTTAGACATTATTGAAAAAGAAATGTAAATAGTGTTTGACAACCCAATTAAGGCGTGTAGTTGATGTCTCCATGGATAATGGTATTCTCTCGCGATAAAAGTTAACAATTGCGTGCATTTATCAATCCAGGCAATCAAAGTACATTGCATTGATATTCCGCTCTAATAGACGCGTATGACATGCATTTGTTGTTTGCGATAGTGTTTGTTCTTACTATATTTTGTTTTCTAAATAAAAAATTCAAATTAGTTAATTCCTTCGGGACTAATTTAAAGAAAATACTAATTAGCTTCCTTGATGTTTTTATAGTGTTTGTTGTTATATTTTGTTTTTTAGATGGAACAACATTTTTTTTAAGAAAAATTGGGATGTCCCTGTTTAACGTTTAGTCTTAAAAAGTTTGAATATGTTTGATTATTCATAAACAAGTCAAAATACGCCTGTATCAAGCAATACATATTATAGGTTACGGATCACTAGTTACAGAATACACAGGCCACGCCCTTTTGGGGAATAACCTATATGAGAAATAAAAAAAGTAAGGAAAGTAACCGAATAGCTTGACTGAACAATATTCTACTGAGCAAAAAACGAGGTTAATACGGTGATTAAATTTATAAAAAAAACTTCAGTCTTTTACAACACCGTTGATATATGATCTTATAGTCAATGGTTCCCTTTTTCTGTTAGAAACAGGAAAACACATTTTAAGGTAAAGTTAGCCAATGGGCGGAAACCATTTCGAGATGGGCGAATGAACGGACAAACAGCAGTTATATGATATATCCCCTTCAGCTCATTCATCGAATGGTGAGGACAAGAAACATGCTTTGGTTTCGGTTTTATTCATAAATGAATCCTTTGATTACTTTAAAGCAAACGAATGGCTGGTAAACTCACTCAAAATTCACAAAAGCGGTTACAGGCATTGAAAGGGACATATGGCAATATACGACTATCAATCTTACTCACGTTCACACATTTAGTTAATCTTTACACACACATATACTTATCATATAAGTTACCACATATCACGTACTGTACAAAACTCAAACATAAGAACTCATTAAACTATTATGTGGCTAATTTTGAAAATTTCAACCAATATGCAAGAATTATTTCCTTTGTATGCAAACGGGGGTATTTTAATTTTATAGTTGCACCATACAGATGTAACAAAGCAGAGGAGATGTTCAGTGAACAATTATCACAATTGTCGTGTGTCCCTTTAAATGACTCCAATGATATTCCCGTGCATTACTTACGTGAGGAGAAAAAAACGCGCTGTCGTTTCAAGTTATATTCCTTATACATCTCGGGGACAAAACCTATTTATGTATTATTTCCGCAGCATCAATGAGTAAGTTAGATATGAGAACGTCTAGAACAGCATTAAATGGCGGATTGGAGGTATTGGAATGCTAAAACAATTTTCATATGTGACAAAAATTTACCGAGACCCTCAGGAGCTCACTTCATCAAACACGTGGATATCCCTCTCCGGACATTAGCGCAAGTCTTACTTTACTCAGATTTATTTCAATATAAGCGAGTGAAAGTCTCACTTTACGTAGATTGGCCGCTCCGTGCATTAGTGCCAGTCTCGGATTTATTTTACCGTACTATGCAATTCTTATCGTTAACTCAGGTTAATCTCTCCGTACCAAAGTGCATGTCTCACTCCCACAAGATTAACCTTACAATATATGTGCCTGCCTCACTCCCGTCAGATAAACCTTACCATATATGTGCCTGCCTCACTCCCGTCAGATTAACCTTACCATTTATGTGCCTGCCTCACTCACGTCAGAATAACCTTACCATATATGTGCCTGCCTCACTGCCGTCAGATTAACCTAACCATAAATGTGCTTGTCTAACTCCCATCAGATTAACCTAATCGACTATGTGCCTGCCTCTATCCCGTCAGATTAACCTTACCGTATACGTTCCTGCCTCTCTCCCGTCAGATTTTCCTTACCATATATGTGCCTGCCTCACCCCCGTCAGATTTACCTAACCGTATACGTTCCTGCCTAACTCCCGTCAGATTTACCTTACCATATAAGTGCCTGCCTCACTCCCGTCAGATTTACCTAATCATATATGTGCTTGCCTCACTCCCGTTAGATTTACCTTACTATATAAGTGCCCGCCTCACTCCCGTCAGATTTATCCTTACCATATATGTGTCTGCCTCACCCCCGTCAGATTTACCTTACCATATATGTGCCCGCCTCACTCCCGTCAGATTTACCTTACCATATATGTGCCTGCCTAATTCCCGTCAAATTAACCTTACCATATAAGTGCCTGCTTCACTCCCGTCAGATTTACCTTACCATATATGTGCCTACTTCATTCCCGTCAGATTTACCTAATCATATATGTGCCTGCCTCACTCCCGTCAGATTTACCTTACCATATATGTGCCCGCCTCATTCCCGTCAGATTTACCTTACCATATATGTGCCTGCCTCACTCCCGTCAGATTTACTTTACCATATATGTGCCTGCTTCACTCCCGTCTGATTTACCTTACCATATATGTGCCCGCCTCACTCCCGTCAGATTTACCTTACCATATATGTGCCTGCCTCACTCCCGTCAGATTTACCTTACCATATATGTGCCTGCCTCACTCCCGTCAGATATACTTTACCATATATGTGCCTGCCTCACTCCCGTCAGATTTACCTTACCATATATGTGCCCACCTCACTTCCGTCAGATTTACCTTACCATATATGTGCCTGTCTCACTCCCGTCAGATTTACCTTACCATATATGTGCCCGCCTCACTCCCTTCAGATTTACCTTACCATATATGTGCCTGCTTTTCTCCCGTCAGATTCACTTTACCATATATGTGCCCACCTCGTTCCAGTCAGATTTACCTTACCATATATGTGACTGCCTCACTCCCGTCAGATTAACCTTACCATATATGTGTCTGCCTCACTCCCGTCAGATTTACCTTACCATATATGTGCCTGTCTCACTCCTGTCATATTTACCTTACCATATATGTGCCCGCCTCACTCCCGTCAGATTCACTTTACCATATATGTGCCCATCTCGTTCCCGTCAGATTTACTTTACCATATATTTGCCTGCCTCACTCCCGTCAGATTTACCTTACCATATATGTGCCTGTCTCAATCCCGTCAGATTTACCTAATCATATATATGCCTGCTTCAATCCCGTCAGATTTACCCTACTATATATGTGCCCGCCTCACTCCCGTCAGATTCACTTTACAATATATGTGCCCAACTCGTTCCCGTCAGATTTACCTTACCATATATGTGCCTGCCTCACTCCCGTCAGATTTACCTTACCATATATGTGCCTGCCTCACTCCCGTCAGATTTACCTAACCATATATCTGCCTGTCTCACTTCCGTCAGATTTACCTAACCATATATGTGCCTGCCTCACACCCATCAGATTCATTTTACCATATATGTGCCTGTCTCACTTCCGTCAGATTTACCTTACCATATATGTGCCCGCATCACTCCGTCAGATTTACCTTACCATATATATGTGCCTGCCTCACTCCCATCAGATTTACCTTACCATATATGTGCCTGTCTCACTTCTGTCAGATTTACCTTACCATATATCTGCCTGCCTCACTCCCGTCAGATTTACCTTACCATATATCTGCCTGTCTCCCTTCTGTTAGATTTACCTTACCATATATCTGCCTGCCTCACTCCCGTCAGATTTACCTTACCATATATCTGCCTGTCTCACTTCTGTCAGATTTACCTTACCATATATCTGCCTGTCTCACTTCTGTCAGATTTACCTTACCATATATGTGCCCGCCTCACTCCCGTCAGATTTACCTTACCATATATGTGCCTGCCTCACTCCTGTCAGATTTACCTTACCATATATGTGCCCGCCTCACTCCCGTCAGATTTACTTTACCAATTATGTACCTGCCTTACTTCACTCATTTATGTTTTCGCCGTTTATCAAGGCAAGTCACACTTTACTCAGATGGATTTCACCGTACCTTTGTGCAGATTGACCTTTCCATACAGATGTACAAGTCACGCTTTACTCAGATTAATTTCACCGTACCTATGTGCGGATTGACCTCTCCGTACAGATGTGCAAAACACACTTTACTCAGATTGATTTCACCGTACCTATGTGCAGATTGTCCTCTCCGTACAGATTTGCAAGTTACGCTTTACTCAGATTGATTTCACCGTACCTATGTAGGGGATTGACCTTTCCGTACAGATGTGCAAGTCGCATTTTACTCAGATTAATTTCGCCGTACCTATGTGGGGATTGCCCTCTCCATACAGTTATACAAGTCACACTTTACTTAGATTGATTTCACAGTACCTATGTGCGGATTGACCTCTCCGTACAGATGTGCAAGTCACACTTTACTCAGATTGATTTCACCGTACCTATGTGCAGATTGGCCTCTCCGTACAGATGTGCAAGTCACGCTTTACTCAGATTGATTTCACCGTTCCTATGTGGGGATTGACCTCTCCGTACAGATGTGCAAGTCGAACTTTACTCAGATTTATTTCACTGTACCTATGTGGAGATTGACCTCTCCGTACAGATGTGCAAGTTGCACTTTACTCAGATTGATTTCAACGTACCTATGTGCAGATTGACCTCTCCTGCAATACAAGCTTTACTCAAATTGATTTCACCCTACCTATGTGGGGATTGACCTCACCGTACAGATGTGCAAGTCGCACTTTACTCAGATTGATTTCACCGTACCTATGTGCAGACTGGCCTCTCCGTATAGATTTGCAAGTCACGCTTTACTCAGATTGATTTCACCGTACCTATGTGCAGACTGGCCTCTCCGTACAGATATACAAGTCACACTTTACTCAGATTGATTTCACCGTACCTATGTGGGTATTGCCCTCTCCGTAAAAATTTGCAAGTCACGCTTTACTCAGATTGATTTTACCGTAACTATGTGGGGATTGCTCTCTACATACAGATATACAAGTCACACTTTACTCAGATTGATTTCACCGTAACTATGTGGGGATAGCTCTCTCCATACAGATATACAAGTCACACCTTACTCAGATTGAGTTCACCCTACCTATTTATGGATTGCCCTCTCCGTAAACATATACAAGTCACACTTTACTCAGATTGATTTCACCGTACCTATGTGGGGATTGCTCTCTCCATACAGATATACAAGTCACACTTTACTCAGATTGATTTCACAGTACCTATGTGGGGATTGCTCTCTCCATACAGATATACAAGTCACACTTTACTCAGATTGATTTCACAGTACCTATGTGGGGATTGCTCTCTCCATACAGATATACAAGTCACACTTTACTCAGATTGATTTCACCGTACCTATGTGGGGATTGCCCTCTCCATACAGATATACAAGTCACACTTTACTCAGATTGATTTCACAGTACCTATGTGGGGATTGCTCTCTCCATACAGATATACAAGTCACACTTTACTCAGATTGATTTCACCGTACCTATGTGCGGATTGACCTCTCCGTACAGATTTGCAAGTCACACCTTACTCAGATTGAGTTCACCCTACCTATTTATAGATTGCCCTCTCCGTAAAGATATACAAGTCACACTTTACTCAGATTGATTTCACCGAACCTATGTTAGGATTGCCCTCTCCGTACACATATACAAGTCACACTTTACTCATATTGAGTTCACCCTACCTATGTGGGGATTGACCTCTCCGTACAGATATACAAGTTACATTTTACTCAGATGAATTTCATCGTGCCTACGTGCAGATTAACTCTCCATACAGATGTGAAAGAAACGCTTTACTCAGACTGATTTCACGTTACCTATGTGGGAAATGACCTCTCCGTACAGATATACAAGTCACACTTTACCTCGATTGACCTCACCGTACAGATGTGCAAGACACGCTTTACTAAGATTGATTTCACTGTACCTATGTGCAGATTGGCCTCTCCGTACAGATTTGCAAGTCACGCTTTAGTCAAATTGATTTCATCGTAACTATATGGGTATTGCCCTCTCCATACAGATATACAAGTCACACTTTACTCAGATGGATTTCACTGTACCTATGTGGGGATTACCCTCTAGGTACAGATTTGCAAGACACGCTTTACTCAGATTGATTTCACTTTACCTATGTGCGGATTGACCACTCCGTACAGATTTGCAAGTCACACTTTACGCAGATTGAGTTCACTATTCCTATGTTGGGATTGCTCTATCCGTAAAGATATACAAGTCACACTTTACTCAGATTTATTTCACCGAACCTATGTTGGGATTGCCCTCTCCGTACAAATATACAAGTCACACTTTACTCAGATTGATTTCACCGTACCTATGTTAAGATTGACCTCTCCGTACAGATATACAAGTCACACTTTACTCAGATTGAGTTCACCATTCCTATGTGGGGATTGACCTCTCCGTACAGATATACAAGTCACACTTTACTCAGATTGAGTTCACCATTCCTATGTGGGGATTGACCTCTCCGTACAGATATACAAGTTACATTTCACTCAGATTGATTTTACCGTACCTATGTGGGGATTGCCCTCTCCGTACAGATATACAAGTCACACTTTACTCAGATGAATTTCATCGTGCCTATGTGCAGATTATCTCTCCATACAGATGTGGAAGAAACGCTTTACTCAGATTGATTTCACATAATCTTTTTGGGGAATGACCTCTCCGTACAGATATACAAGTCACACTTTACCTCGATTGACCTTACCGTACAAATGTGCAAGACACTTTACTCAGATTGATTTCACCGTACCTATGTGCAGATTGACTTTTCCGTACAGATGTGCAGGATACACTTTACTCAGATTGATTTCATCGTACCTATGTGGGGATTGCCCTCTCTGTACAAATGAATGTGCAAAGCATACTTGACTCAGATTGATTTCAATTTACCTATGTGCAGATTGACCTCTCCGTAGATTTGCAAGTCACGCTTTACTCAGACTGATTTCACCATACCTTTGTTGGGATTGCGTTCTCCGTACAGATGTGCAAGACACACTTAACTCTGATTAATTTCACCGTACCTATGTGCAGATTAACTCTCCATACAGATGTGAAAGAAACGCTTTACTCAGATTGACTTCACATTACCTTTGTGGAGATAACCTCTCCGTACAGATGTGGAAGACACACTTTACTCAGATTGATTTCACCGTACCTATGTGCAGATTGACCTCTCCGTACAGATGTACAAGTCACATTTTACTCAGATTGATTTAACCGTTCCTATGAGGGATTGCCCTCTCCGTACAGATATACAAGTCACACTTTACTCAGATTAATTTCATCGTACCTATGTGCAGACTGACCTCTCCGTACAGATATACAAGTCACACTTTACCTCGATTGATTTTACCGTACCTATCTGGGGATTGACCTCTCCGTACAGATGTGCAAGACATACTTTACTCAGATTGATTTCACCGTACCTATGTGCAGATTGACTTTTCCGTACAGATGTGCAGGCTTCACTTTACTCAGATTGATTTCACCGTACCTATGTGAGTATTGCCCTCTCTGTACAAATGAATGTGTAAAACACACTTTACTCAGATTGATTTCAATTTATCTATGTGCAGATTGACCTCTCCGTAGATTTGCAAGTCACGCTTTACTAAGATTAATTTCACCGTACCTATGTGCAGATTGTCCTCTCCGTACAGATGTGCAAAACACGCTTTACTCAGATTGATTTCACCGTACCTATGTTGGGATTGTCCTCTCCGTACAGATGTGCAAGACACGCTTTACTCAGATTGATTTCACCGTACCTATGTGGGGATTGTCCTCTCCGTACAGATGTGCAAAACACGCTTTACTCAGATTGATTTCACCGTACCTATGTTGGGATTGTCCTCTCCGTACAGATGTGCAAGACACGCTTTACTCAGATTGATTTCACCGTACCTATGTGGGGATTGTCCTCTCCGTACAGATGTGCAAGACACGCTTTACTCAGATTGATTTCACCGTACCTATGTGGGGATTGTCCTCTCCGTACAGATATGCAAGACACGCTCTACTCAGATTGATTTCACCGTACCAATGTGCAGATTAACTCTCCATACAGATGTGGAAGAAACGCTTTACTCAGATTGATTTCACATTACCTATGTGGGGATTGACTTCTCCGTACAGATGTTGAATACACACTTTACTCAGATTCATTTCACCGTACCTTTGTGCGATTGACCTCTCCGTACAGATGTTGAATACACACTTTACTCAGATTCATTTCACCGTACCTTTGTGCGATTGACATCTCCGTATAGATGTGCATGTCAGCTTTATTCAGATTGCTTGACATCTCCGTATAGATGTGCATGTCAGCTTTATTCAGATTGCTTGACATCTCCGTATAGATGTGCATGTCAGCTTTATTCAGATTGCTTGACATCTCCGTATAGATGTGCATGTCAACTTTATTCAGATTGCTTGACATCTCCGTACAGATGTGCATGTCAGCTTTATTCAGATTGCAGGTGCAAGTCTGACTTTACGCAGATTTTCCTCTCCGTATTTAAGTGCAAGTCTCACTTTACGTAGATGACTCTCTCCGTACATACGTGCAAGTTTCACTTTACGTAGATGGCCCTCTCCGTACATAAGTGCAAGTGAAACTTTACGTAGATTGCCCTCTCCGTACATTAGTGCAAGTCTCACATTACGTAAATTGTCCTCTCCGTACATTAGTGCAAGTGAAACTTTACGTTGATGGCCTTCTTCGTACATAAGTGCAAGTCTCACTTTACGTAAATTGTCCTCTCCGTACATTAGTGCAAGTGAAACTTTACGTTGATGGCTCTCACTGTACATTAGTGCAAGTCTCACTTTACGTAAATTGTCCTCTCCGTACATAAGTGCAAGTGAAACTTTACTCAGGTTGGTTTCGACACTCGTAAGTGCATACTTCACACTACGTTTAAATTACATACAAATCACACTGATGGCTGCAAATATTGATCCAGGCGACATTTCGCTTTTCTGAATTTCTGGTGGGAACAATTGAACGAAAACCTGATTGTACCACCGATGGCCACTGTAGGTATAGTAATGGTATTTACAACTGACTTTGATCAGAGTGTTCTATTGAGGGTCATTACGGCTGTAATAATTAGATTTATAATCTAGTCTATAACACCAATTGTGTAATTATATTTAGGTTGCTTTCCTGTATAGCAAGATAATATAGTGTCACGAGTTCAGGCCATGCATTCTATTTAAATGTGAATACTTATGATTATCGTTTAATAGTATTTTATTTTCTGTGCAAAATTCAATTGACCCAACGACCAGACGACAATGTTCTGTTTACAAAAGTGAAGTTTGGTGAGGTAGTTCGATATTAGTTTGAGTCATGTTTCGTTTTTCGATATTTCACATGAAAACTATCCTAACGCTTACTTTTCAGCCACAAATATTGAACAGATACACACTCAATATCAAAAGACGGGAAATGAATATCAAACCAACGCCCAACTGCTGCCCGTGGGAGACTACGTCACATATACATTCATTTTCCCCTTTTTTTCATCGCATTGTAGTTTTTTTTCTAGAATGTTATGATATGAAACGCTGCTCATCGTTGTATTCGGGGAATATATGATACCATCTGTTTTGTCAACTGTAACTCTGAGTAAAAAAATATAAACTATTTAAAAGGTGCGTGTGTTGGTGCTGATATAATTTATTAATACAACATTTCCCTTTGTATTGATGGCGCGTACTAGAATGGTCGTTATCGGTGCTGATGTGGGACCACTAACCAGATGTTGTCTGTATCACACCAACACACAAATGAAGGATAGTTTGGGGGTGTGAGTGTGTGCAAACGTGCGTGCGTGCGTGCCTGCGTGCGTGTACTATACACACCTTATCTATGGAAGTCACGGACTACTTCCTCACATATTTAAAGGCAGGAGATTACCAATCATCATAAAGACCACCGCCAGACGATGATTCGAACTAACGACCCCTGGATTGACAGTCAGACACGTTTCTATTTGAGCTAGTCCGACCTGGTTGCACAGTACCTGCATAATGCTTAAGAACTTCTCGCAAGTTTATGAGTCTGGATGGACTGAAACACTGACTCCTACCACGATGCCAAGGCCAAACATACAACACATCAACATATATCTATATGTTCCTTCCACAAAGATTTACTAAGTACATCTTACGTGTGTTGTACACATGTTGACCAGCCGTCAAATATATTTATATAGTATGATAAAGTTACTAAGTACATAATATACCACAGCTGATATTTCATTCAGTCGTGCATACTCAGCTAATTCCGTAATCATTCGGTATTATGTGAACTTGGACGAGGTAGTCTGATTGTTGTTACATATTGGAACAACTCCTCTTTCATAGCTTATATGGCTGTGATCAACTAAAAGTGGTATGAACAGAGTGTAATTACAGCCTGGTTGGATGTCTATATATATAATTAATAGTGTTAGTGTTCCCATGACAACTGTGGTTTGTTGACATAATCCACTAATTCGTTTACTCCGTCATTTTTTTTACATTTCTATGAAGAACAATGTTTTCTCGCCTAGATTAATAATGTATTTATATAGTCTGTATGTAGTCTGACAGAGAGTGGCAGTATTACATTAACCGGTATTAAATCTTTAAGTACAAAATCGGAATGATGTGTTTGAAAGATGCTGTTGGAGATATAACATCCACTTTCTCCATTTTCCCATCATTTTATGTAGATGATAATAAAGAATTTTGGTGTTTTTCTTCAATTTAAAAAGAAACAAAATTAAAAAAAAAGGAATATTTAACTTATATAGGGGCATTTTAAACAACATTTTATGATAAATACAAATTTGATGTTTTAAATGGTTATTGATTGACTAAACTAAAATTGTCCTTCTTTGTTTATTGTATAACTATTATATGATTTTAAATTGAAACCGATATCAAAAGTTTGGTTTGAGGTCAAGATGACTGTAACTAAAAGTAGTTAAAAAATGGTTTACGTCAAAGATTGTTTTGCGTTTTGTTGTAGTATATGGCGTCTTAACAAACATTAAGTTCGCTGGTACTGAAGCAACATGTTCGGTTTTGTTGTTGACCCAGTTTTCCAACTTATTGTTATAAGACTGGCAGATGTCACCAGACGTGCTGATATGGACGAGCGCCGAACACATGGGTTCCGTTCAATAGAGACTAACTTCACTTTAGATTGAAGTAGTTGAATGAAACTTATTATATAGATAATTCATATTGGGAGTGTATGTTTACACATGTGGGGTCACGTTGTCAAGGTCATAACGAATAGCAAAGTGGTATGTTTTCATTCAAAACTTTAGTAAGGATTGAATTATTTGAACGGAATTGAAGATACATTTGATTGAGACGAGGGTTGGGGTAGCATATTGGATCCCCGAGGGAATGTAATAGCCGATGTTACTACAATAGGATGTTACTACAATAGAAATAAGAGAGTTACCCCCAATAACTTTGAGATATTGAAATAAAACTTGGTACATTGATGGCTTATATCAAGACGAACGTTTGGAATTGTTCATAGGATCACTGGTGGCAGGTTACTTTTTACTTAACATAGCAAATCGATGCCCGCTGAATAACATGACTTTTCAAACAAATGAATGCATGTAAATGTCGTCTGCTTAGATAATTTGCTAGTAATTATTGATTTAGTCACAGATGGGTGTTTAGCCAATCTCATTAATATCATATCCACAAGAATTCTTCGCTACATTTAGAAAGATCGTGTAGTTTAGTGAGACTGTTCATCCGCTTGAGTGGGCATTCAACACGTGTTAACGTAAATGGGAAAGTGGTGAGAAGATTACATTACATGGCAATTCTATGGGAAAATAGATAAGTATCATGTTCTCGCCTACAAGCTATCAAAGACCATTAAAAAAATTGAAAAAGAACGGACAAGTGAAATCGGGTGATCGACTAAGTGTCATTTTGGCAAATTGTCTGTAGTTATCATTGGTATTGAGTTATCTCCTGTCTTATTTGCTCCCTTTTGTTACATACCAGCCATTATTGCCCCATTTAGTTACATACCTGCCCCTTTTTGTTACATATCAGCCATTATTGCCCCCTTGTGTTACCTACCATTATTGCCCCTTTTTGTTACATACATGCCCCTTTTTGTTACATATCAGCCATTATTGCTCATTTTTGTTACATACCATTACTGCCCCTTTTTGTTACATACCAGCCATTATTGCCCATTTTTGTTACATATCAGTCATTAAATGTGAATTAAAATTAGCAGACTGAAGTCAGTTTGATATTTGTGTTACGTGTTTCGATATTCAACGTGAAACTAACCCTAACCTCTCAGCCTCCAATATTGAAGAGTTACAACCTGAATATCGAAAGACTTCTCTTAAATTATGTAATACCTAAATAATAAATGGTTCAGGTAAAGTTCACAATATTTATATAAAACCATTTTCCCTGTTGCACAGGAGTATACACTGAATATGATAAGAAATATGAGCCATGCGAAATTGCATCTTTCATATAAAAGTTATTCACACAATTTATTGGAAATGTGTTTCTCATCTCCACAGTAACGCCTGTCGCCGTTATGAAATATGTGTTATCTTTAAACACATGAGATGAGTTGTATAGTTAGCATTAATCCTGCAATTTAAGTGACAAGTTTGGCAAGTTTATTTGTGTTATTTAGTAGTAGGTCTAAGATTCATGAGGATTAATCAAAAGCATATTTAATAAACTTCAAAGTACATGTTTAGTTGCACCATTAGTTGTAAGATTATAAACAAATATGAAGACTGCACAGTTTCAGGCTTTGTTCGAATTGATAATAAATCCGTTATTTTATAAAGATAATAGAAATATCGCAAATATACATCATAAGAATTAAACAAACAAGTCGTGTGTGGCATTATCAACAACGTTCTTTGTAAATTAGTAATTTTATATTTATATAGTTCGCATAAGTTCAAAGTATTTAAACTCGCATTTGCTCGTTTAAACTAAACCTAGTCTAACTGACATGTTACCCTGTTCGTGTCTACATTCTGACTGAAAGATTTATCTCTACCAAAACAAGTCCCTGAATGAATACACAATTATTCTATCATTGGTCGATTCATTTCTACTTTTCTATCTTATTAACCTGTCATAATATGTACATACACTGCTTAACTACCATAATATAACATTCCTCCCATGTTTAAGATAAAATATATATTTACTAATATATTTTCCTCTATTGTAATCAGATGATTTTTTATTACACTTTTATCAGCTCTGCCACAGGCCTGAATACGGTAACTGGCAGTAATTAAGCAACACTTACTTTCTCGTTGAGGTGTCAAACATAAAATATGCGTCAAACAGCGAATATCCCAATCACTGATAATCTCTAATTACTCTAGTATTTCCTGGTTTGATTTCAATCAAGATATGACATAATTATTTCCTGCTATCTAGTTAGTATATATATTTCCAAAATTCTGTACCTTATCATAAACACTTAGTTGTTTAAGATAGATGTACACAGATATACACTGATGTAAGATTTTGCAATAATTTCTGATAGTAAATCGTTTTAACTTAAAATCATTTAATTGGTATCCGAACTTGTGACAATTTACATTACATAACATTTTTGTTTTTATGATATTCTAATATTTGTTTACACAGCTATCTATATGTATAATGTTATTTATACGTATGCCATTTTTTTTTCATACTATTTTTGTTTCTTCTATTATACTTTTCTACCTTGTTCTATCAAAACTTATATTTATTATATAAGTATTATACGCCCGTATCAAATAAGAAAATATCTAATAAATGATTATTGAAGATGGATAAATTCAAAACTCAAACAAGTGAACTAGTTTATATTATTGGAATTTAATTGGCCATGACTTCCATAATATATGAATACAAACTGTGCAGTCATGAAAGTAATTAAGAAATAGTATGTTCATATCACAGACCAGTTTATAATTGTCACTGAAAAATTGACCCTGTTCACAAAGATTTAAATCACTTTCCTTCGAAATGTCCACAAACAATGATCATTACATTGGTGCTGTGACCGCGAAATACTGCCAGTCGTCTTTATAGGAAACATGTGTATATTACGTCCTCTGCAGAAGCCACGACGATTGGAACAGGTCTGTCTTGCATCCCAGAAAACGACTTCAAGGAGAGATCCTGAAAAATATATAAAGAACAACCGAAAACTGTTTCAAAAGACATACATCTAACAATTAAAAAGCAGGATTAGGGAGGGTGGGTATTTTTTTGCAATACATAGAAACACAATGGGTTATTAATATTTTTTCTGCGATTGGATGTGCGAACAGCTTCCCGAAAACCGGAACGCCTGAAAAAGGAAGTTGATAAAACGGAGTTCCTGTAATAATCACGTTACTGTAATAATGACGTAATAATGACACAAATACATGAATAAAGGTATTAAGAAGCGGTCTTTTACTCGACAAATCCTATTATTGAAGATGGATAAATTAAAAAAACTCAAACAAGTGAACTTGTTTATAGTATTGGAATTTAATTGGCCATGGCTTCCATAATATATGAATACAAACTGTGCAGTCATGAAAGTCATTAAGAAATAGTATGTTCATATCACGGACCAGTTTATAATTGTCACTGAAAAATTGACCCTGTGAACCCTGGGTACAGATGTTCACAAAGATTTAAATCACTTCCCTTCGAAATGTCCACAAACAATGATCATTAAATGGTGCTGTGACCGCGAAATACTGCCATATGCCAATAGTGGCATTAGATTACTCGACAAATCCTAATATATCTAATTTTCTATTTCGTACTCTACTTTAATATTAACTTGAAAACGGGAGAGTTAAATTCTTTTAACTTATAAACACTACCTAAGCAATACCACACTATTTTCTAAACAAATAACAATATTAATCATGAAATCAAACAACAGTATCAACAACACGTCACCACAAAGTCAAATACAATTAAAATAAAATGTCGACACAAAATCGTTAATGTTCTTTATAGTATAACTGATAATCTAATTATTGTTCATAGTATCTGCAAACTACTCGTATGTCTCTTTCTGCGTAGCGTTCATATTTAAATCACGTTGTTCTTGGAAATTTCTGCATAGCGTTCATATCTAAATCACGATTTGAAGTTTTCTGCTTAGCGTTCATATTAAATCAAAGTATCAAAACTATCGGAAGCCATCATTTGAATTTAATTTTGTAACACCGTGACTTTAATATTTATTGATAACATACTTTTCCTTTTAACTTTGTAATTGAAATATGCTTAATTGGTATAACACAATTTTTTGGATACATTAATTGATTTCTTAACACAAGACTTCACTATTGTTGAAATTTGGTTTTGCTGGTAAACAGTTGACACTTCATGTAGCCTGAGGAAATAGGTGAAATAGGTCCCATTGTCCATTGTTAAGCGTAGAACGATCTCCACAATATGCACCGAGCTAGTGAAAGTTGTCATCTTTGGCAAGTTGGAAACTTCGCCCTGGTAGAAGTTATCACCCGTGACAACTTAATGTGTTCCACAATCATTGTTTACTTATGTGACAAAGATTACATCTGTATGGCTGTCACGCTTGATTGACTGATGATGAAATTAAAATGAAGTACTTTTACTAAAATGTCGTCATGTTGACATAAAATTAATGGTACAGGGTACCTCTGACAGTTTATCATTAAGCTAATGTTGTTTATAATGTTCCCCGTAGGTACATTTGGACAGTTATTACTATGTTTGTCCAAACAATTGTTGTTTCTGTGACATGTTGGCTATTATCAACTTTTGACCGCTAGTGCCTTCCATAATATAAAAGTTATTTACGCAATAACGTCATATATCGCCATATTGATATATTTATTTTAATGACTGTTTAATGTAGTCATTAACTGGACACACGCACACTGTTTACAATACTTTAATTTCTCGGCGCAGTTTTAAATAAACTGTCTAGCAAAAATCTGTGCTTTCGTTGACCGAACTGATTCGTGCTTAAAACGTGATTTCATTTCTACAAATACTAATTTTGACAAACCTCCATATTGCTTCTGATAAGTATATCAAAAGCTAATGTCCCATACCATTTTGGTATAATCAATAATTAGTATTTAGAAGAAAAAAACATAATTTACTTCTGTACTAGAAGTTTACACTAATTATACTTTATATAATTTTCTGTTCCCACATATATATATATATGATTCTCTGTTCCCCTTCAACCATAATAATATTTTCAAGTTATAAATGTTTTATAACTTACAAGCCTTTTTTCCCTACAACATGTTTACAATTGATTTTAACAATTTCTTAGCCGTAAGCGATTTTCTAGGCCTAACTTGTCTCTGATTAACATGTTTTGATGGTATATTTCTTTTTATGTTATTAATTGACATTTTAGCCTCATCGCTCAGTTGGTTTTCATTTACCATATCAGTCATATCTTGATTACTATTTGATGCGTGCTCTTGGTCGCTTGTTTTACTTGCTGAAGACATATCTGCTAAATCCGATTTCTAAGATATACTATCAGAATTTTCCTTATTTTGATTTCTTAATCTCTTAGCTAACTCTAATAATGGTATATCACTTCCATCACTGGAATTTAATCTTTGGTTTCTATTCCTTTTTTGTTAGACGCTTTACTGGTGATTCTACTGGGACTTCAGACTCTGTTTCTGAGTAAGAACTAACCGGAGGTGCAACAAAATATTGTTTTCGGACTGGCCGGTGACTTGTTTGAGCCCATTGGAATTACCCATTCGTCATCATTGGCTTTGATTAACTCTGACGCATATGCTTTTGTAGTTGACCCAGTTAATTGATTACGTATTATGAAAGTAACAGGAGATCTTTCTTCAGTAATTCTGTAAAATGCATTCCACATTTTATCTAATATTGGACTCTTTCTGTGGTTTTTATAAAATATCGTGTCTTCTATTTTAAGTAAAACTTCTGAACTTATTTCATTGATTTTATTGTTATATTCTGGTTGCGTTTTCTCTATTTTGTCTAATTATTGATGTAAGAAATTAAATGCTTTTCGTCGTTGTTCTAACAATTGCTTCGTGGTTACTGTGTTAATATGAAAACTCCTGTCATTTACATCTTTCAATGTTATCTCCTCACTAGTACCTACTGCTAACGCTTCTGATTCTGGTATTCTAGACAATAAATCTGCTGAAACATTTTTTACGACCTTCGATAAATTCAATCTTCACGTTATATGCTGATATTGCTAATGATCAAAGCTGTACTTGTTTATTTTGATTTGGTGATTCTAAAACATATTTCAACGGTTTATGATGCCAAAATATTGTGAAAGAAGCCCCATATAGATAATGATCTAACTTTGACAGTGAAAAGTAAATTGCAAAACATTCTTTAACTATTGTCGACCATTTTTGCTGTGTTTTACTTAATTTGTGTGATAAGTAATATATCGGCAACAGATTACTTCTATCTAAATCTGAAATACTTTCATTTACTGGTTGGGATAAGACACTTCCAATTGCATAATTACTGGCGTCAGTATGTAAAACATATTTTTTTGCTGGATTTGGATATGTGAGCAGTGGGAGTGAACCAAGACGTTCTTTTATTATATCAAAAGCATTTTGACAGTTTTGATCCCACTTAAATCTTGCAAACTTCTTTGTCAATTCTATTAGCGGATTTGCTATCGTAAAAACCATTGAATAGACCGTCTATAATAACCTGCCATTCCAATAAAGGATCTTACTTCTCTAACAGATGTAGGCGCTTTTAGTGTTTTTATTGCTTTGACCTTTTCTGGGTCCGGGCGAATAACGTGCTCACTGATTAGAAAGCCTAGATAATTTACTTCAGCTTGTAAAAAATTGCATTTACTGATTTTGAGTTTAAAATCATGTTTTCGTAGTTTGGTAAAACATTGTTGATATGTTCATAATGAGTTTCTAAATTTGGACTATATATGATAATGTCGTCTAGGTACGCCAAAAACAAAACCTTCACATCCCTCTAATACGTTATTTATTAACTCCATAAACACAGATGGACTTGAGTGTAACCCAAACGGAGCGACATTAAATTCATACAAGCCTTTATGACATACAAACGCGGTCTTATGTCGATCTTTTAAATCTACAGGAATCTGCCAATAGCTGCTCTTTAAATTTAATGTAGTAAAGTATTTTGCATTCCCTAACAACGACAATATATCATCTATAAACGGGATTGGATAAGCTATAGGTTTTAATATTTGATTAATCTTTCAATAATCAACACATAATCGTTTTGTACCATCTTTCTTATCTACTAGAACTATTGGAGAACTCCAAGCTGAGTTTGATCTTTGTATAACTTTAGCTTCAAGTATATCACTAATTGCTTTATCTATATGTTTCCTATTGTTTATTTGGGTGTGGTACGGTCTTGATTTAATCAGGGGATTATTTCCTTATCTAATGTCATTTCTGCTCCAATGGCTCTACCTAAACTTAAATCTGTTTTAGCAAATAAATCTGAATTTTCCTGTAAAAAAACTATGTATGTCGTCTAAATGTTCGCTAGGTGCCGTAATATTCTTACGATTAAACTTTTCAGTTATCACCTCTGACTGACATGTAATTTCATTTACTGAGGTAAATTTAGCATCTTTTAATTTTTCAATTTTGCAATCATACAACCCTTTCTTAACCTAAGATTTATTTTGTGAATTATTAATTAACATTACCGGAAATGTATGATCATGATTTAATCGAAGTACTGAATTTGAAACTACTAAACCTGGTTCTGAACTAACAAGTCCTGTTTCTAACGGTCTTATTTCATAATGACAACGCGTTGGCAAATCTGGATTATATTTTAATTTTCCATTTACAACATTTATTGTTTGTGGTTTTAAAATGGTGGTAGATTTAAGTCTTACTATAGAAGAGATATGTAGATCCTCTTCCCTTTTTTCGTAAATTCCTTCAATTCTTAACAAATTTAGATCAAAATAAACTTTTTTCTCTGTCAAAAATCTCTACCTAATGTCATTCTTCGATTCATGTTTGTACCACATAAAAAGTATGACTAATTTTTTTACTTCCTAATTCAAAATCTAACTCAAAAGAACTATCAACTGTTAAGGCTCCTCCGTGTACAGATTGTTATGCAATTGATTTCTTGCTAAGTTTCGGTACATTGCACAAATATTGATAAATTCGCCTATGTATTAATGAAATTTCCACCTCAGAATCCACTAAAGATCTAATTCTTATTCCATTAGTTTTCAAAATGCATAAACATGGGCTACCCGCAATTGCAATATTGTATGTAGGAATTTTATCTCTCTTCATATCGGCCCGACTATATGAAGTGCATACTAGTTTCCCTGAGGAATTGTTTTATTTTGATTGACCCAAGATTTTGATCTGCATTGTTGCTTAAAATGACCCTTCTTCCTACATTTCCAACATGTGACTTTGCCTTGAGCATAACTTCCTTTGTAACCTCTTGATCTTTTACTCATAACCTGATTTTTCTTGTCATTTTGAGAGTTTATCGGATGTCTATTATGAAAATCATTTCCTGAATTTTGACTTGATCTTAACTTTTTGCCTTGAGCAACGCTTTGTTCGTAACCTGTGAATCTTTTACTGATAACCTTGTTTTCATTGCCATTTTGAGAGATTTTCTGATGTCTCTTTTGAAAATTATTTCTTGAATTTAACCTGTTCTAGCTATTATTTATCTCCAGTAACATGTCATCCTATATTATTCACCTGTCATAATATGTACATACAATACTTAACTACCATAAAATAACACGTGCAATATGAATCGTAGATAAACATTCCATATACATTTGATCTTTATCCAAACAACAAGAAGGAACACTGCAGGTCTCACTTAAGAATTACCTCCTTTACATGACAGTAGCGAGATTCTTACGCCCAAGAAATTAGAGCTATGTAAAGCAGTTGAGCTTTTTTTTTTGAAAATGCATAAAATGTCATATTATCTTCGTGTATATTGGAACATTGGAAAATTTTCATGATTTCTGCCAAGTTTGGATGACATTGGGAACTGTTTGATGATGCTACAACAGTTTAAAGATGCGAAGTGATACACTGCAACAAATGGACAGAATTGTCAGAAATGAAGGGGTGTCATCAAACCATCAAAATTGTGAAAACGCAACCTGGTCAACCCCATGTTTCTTTGCATAATTGGACCAACAGAAACTATCTATGCGATCAAAGCACTTTTAGAACCATTGGTTGTACCAGAAGTGCATTTCTCTATATGTAGAATAGCACAAAATTATTTGTTGTGTGAGACAAATGCCATAAATATACATTTATTAAACATCAATATCTAGACGTCATTACTAAGTTCATATTCCCATGCAATTGGTCTCATTAGATGCATCAAGACCAGCCTGAAGAAACATTTTACACTCTGATATAATGTGGTTGCTTAGTTTATTTTACGTCCAAGTGACATTTGTTTTTATCTTATTATTTATGCATTTGTTTTGTACAAAATAGCGGTTCTAAGATCAAATGTTTTATAATATATAACCATTCCACGATTTTTACAACACGTATGCAGGACACCATAATTGTGAAAATGGTCACAAATGTGAAATAATTGTACCATATTATTATGTTAAATAATTTCCACAAATGTGAAACCAAGTTCTTACTACAAATTTAAAAATGACGAATAAACGAAAACCTGGTCACCGGCGTGTTATCAACCCCCTCACCACCATGAAGCAGCGAAGACAATGCACGAGCTACAGGAATAATGTTTTTACCTACAAACTAAAACACTGAATACTTTTATGTCACCATATGTTAACCACATAATAATACATGATGTCAACAAACAAACAAAACACCGACAAAATAAATCATTTTTTCAATACAACTGAGAGAGAAAACAATAATGAATAGTTTCTTATCTAGGTTTGAAATAAGAATTTCTACATATTGTATGTAAAACGAACACTTTCAACCAGTATGCGAATCATATTTCCAAGTGATAATCTGTTTCACATTTGTTGTTTTTATATATGTAACCAAAACATGTTGTTTTTTTACATATTTGATCAAAACATGTTGTTGTTTTATATATGTAACCAAAACGTGTTGTTGTTTTACATTTGTGACGTTTTTATGAAAGATTCGACCAAAACGTGTTGTTTTATATTTGTGGCGTTTCTACGACCGATGTGAACAAAAAGTGTTGTTGATTTTGCATTTGTGAGGTTTTTATGAAAGATTCGACCAAAAAGTGTTGTTTTACATTTGTGACGTTTTTACGACGGACGTGACCAAACCGTGTTGTTGTTTTACACTTGTGACGTTTTTGTAAAAAAGATTCGACCAAAACGTGTTGTTGTTTTACATTTGTGACGTTTGTTTTACATTTGTAACGTTTTTACGAAAGATTCGACCAATAAGTGTTGTTGTTTTACATTTGTGACGTTTTTAAAACGTGTTGTTTTTCATTTGTGACGTTTTTACGACAGATGTGACCATAACGTGTTGTTGTTTTACATTTGTAACGTTTTAACGAAAGATTCGACCAAAACGTGTTGTTGTTTTACATTTGTAATGTTTTTACAAATGATTCGACTAAAACGTGTTATTTATACATTTGTGACGTTTTTGTGAAAGATTCGACCAAAAGTGTTGTTGTTTTATATTTGTGGCGTTTATACGACAGATGTGACCAAACCGTGTTGTTTTTTTACATTTGTGACGTTTGTTTTACATGTGTAATGTTTTTACGAATTATTCGACCAAAAAGTGTTGTTTTACATTTGTGACGTTTTTACGACAGATGTGACCATAACGTGTTGTTGTTATACATTTGTAACGTTTTTACAAAAGATTCGACCAAAACTTGTTGTTGTTTTACATTTGTGACGTTTTTACGACAGATGTAACCATAACATGTTGTTGTTTTACATTTGTAACGTTTTAACGAAAGATTCGACCAAAATTTGTTGTTTAACATTTGTGACGTTTTTACGACAGATGTGACCATAACGTGTTGTTGTTATACATTTGTAACGTTTTTACGAAAGATTCGACCAAAACATGTTGTTGTTTTACATTTGTGGCGTTTGTTGTACATTTGCGACGTTTCTGTGAAAGATTCGACCAAAACGTGTTGTTGTTTTATATTTGTGGCGTTTATACGACAGATGTGACCAAAACGTGTTGTTAATTTTACATTTGTGAGGTTTTTACGAAAGATTCGACCAAAAAGTGTTGTTGTTTGACGTTTGCACGACAAATTTGACCAAACCAGGTTGTTGTTTTACATTTGTGACGTTTTTGAGAAAGATTCGACTGAAACGTGTTGTTGTTTTACATTTATAATGCTTTTACGACAAATTTGACCAAACCAGGTTGTTGTTTTACATTTGTGACGTTTTTGAGAAATATTCGACCAAAACGTGTTGTTGTTTTAAATTTGTGACGTTTGTTTTACATTTGTAACGTTTTTACGAAAGATTCGACCAAAAAGTGTTGTTGTTTTACATTTGTGACGTTTTTACGACCGTTGTTACCAAAACGTGTTGTTGTTTTACATTTATAACGCTTTAACGAAAGATTCGACAAAAAAGTGTTGTTGTTTTACATTTGTGACGTTTGTTTTACATTTGTAACGTTTTTAAAAAAGATTCGACCAAAAGGTGTTGTTGTTTTACATTTGTGACGTTTTTACGACCGATGTGACCAAAACGTGTTGTTGTTTTACATTTGTAACGTTTTTTACGAAAGATTTGACCGAAACATGTTCTTGTTTTACATTTGTGACGTTTGTTTTACATTTGTGAAGTTTATACGACAGATGTGACCAACCGAGTTGTTGTTTTACATTTGTGACGTTTTTACGAAAGATTCGACAAAAACATGTTGTTGTTTTACATTTTTAACGTTTGTTTTACATTTGTGACGTTTTTACGACAGATGTGACCAAAACGTGTTGTTATCATTACATTTGTGACGTTTTTGTGAAAGATTCGACCAAAACGTGTTGTTGTTTACATTTGTAACGTTTGTTTTACATTTGTAACGTTTTTACGAAAGATTCGACCAAAACGTGTTGTTGTTTTACATTTGTAACGTTTTTATGAAAGATTCGACCAAAATTTGTTGTTTTACATTTGTGACGTTTGATTTACATTTGTGACGTTTTTACGACAGATGTGACCAAAACGTGTTGTTTTACATTTGTGACGTTTGTTTCACATTTGTGACGTTTGTTTTACATTTGTGACGTTTTTACGACAGATGTGACCAAAATGTGTTGTTGTTTTACATTTGTGACGTTTGTTTCACATTTGTGACGTTTGTTTTTTCATTTGTGACGTTTATACGACAGATTTGACTTAAACTCGTTGTTGTTTTACATTTGTGACGTTTATTTTACATTTGTGACGTTTGTTTACATGTGTGACGTTTTTACGACAGATGTGACCAAACCGAGTTGTTGTTTTACATAAGTGACGTTTTTGTGTATGATTCGACCAAAACGTGTTGTTGTTTTACATTTGTGACGTTTCTGTGAAAGATTCGACCAAAACGTGTTGTTGTTTTACATTAATGACGTTTTTACGACAGATGTGACCAAAACGTGTTGTTGTTTTTACATTTATGACGTTTTTATAAAAAAAAAATTCGCCAAAAACGTGTTGTTGTTTTAGATTTGTGACGTTTTTACGACAAATGTGACCATAACGTGTTGTTGTTTTTACATTTGTGACGTTTTTATGAAAGATTCGACCAAAACTTGTTGTTGTTTTACATTAATGACGTTTTTACGACAGATGTGACCAAAACGTATTGTTGTTTTTACATTTATGACGTTTTTATAAAAAGAAAATTCGACAAAAACGTGTTGTTGTTTTAGATTTGTGACGTTTTTACGACAGATGTGACCATAACGTGTTGTTGTTATACATTTGTGACGTTTTTATGAAAGATTCGACCAAAACGTGTTGTTGTTTTAGATTTGTGACGTTTTTACGACAGATGTGACCAAAACGTGTTGTTGTTATACATTTGTGATGTTTTTATGAAAGATTCGACCAAAACGTGTTGTTGTTTTAGATTTGTGATGTTTATACGACAGATGAAACCAAAGCGTGTTGTTGTTTTTGCATACGTGAAAATACGTGATAACGAACATCAACTATTATTTTAATGGTTATTTTTATTGTAAAGCCCCGAAATGTTCAGGTTGATAGGAGGGGGTGCCCCCCCCCCCCTCCCCCGCCCCCACAAAAAAAAAAATATTGGAGTAAATCACAACCCACAATCATTTCTCCCCCTTATTGTTACTTACTTGCAGCATTTGATTTTAAAGATAGCTGGACTGTCCAGGGGAAGCCCCTCGTATCCAAATCAGCAAGGGACACCCTCTCCCACACTGGAGTAAATGACAACAATATATGTTCTAAAACCGGTGTTTTTAATATCAATGTTTTCAGGGAGGCGGGGTGGGGAGAGAGAGAGAGAAAGAGAGAGATTTTGTGTTTTTATTTTTTTTTTTTCAGAGAGAGAGAGAGAGAGTGAGAGTGAGAGACAGAGAGACAAAGAGAGAGTGTGTGTGTTTGACGCAACTAGCTCAATCTAACACTCTCCTTCAAGTTTTAACTTGCATTACACGAGGTTCCTTGTTTGAAATCCGGTTCTTAATACATGTTATAGTTGATAGAAAATATAAATGTAAATAACAATTATTCCTCCCTAAAACTAACTAGAATAAAGCAAAATAAAAATGTCCAGGGGCCTTCTCCTACCAGCAGAGAACGCCACACTCAAGTAAAACTTCCTCTTATTTTATATGTTATAGTTTAATAAAAACATGTAAAAGTCACAAAACATTCGGGAGTAAATAACAATTTTTTATCTCTAAAACTTACAAAAATACAGTATTATGTTTTTAATATCAAAAAAGTTTCCAGGTACCCCCACCAGCAAGGGACAAGATCAAACTGCAATTGGTATTTAAGATATCAATTCCAGATGATCCCCCACCACCAGCGGGAGGGGATACATCCTCATACACTCTCCTTAGGTTCCCCTACCCCTAACATTAATTGAAACTCCTACGCCCGTGTATTCATCGACGTTCTATAGTAAAAATATATGCCGCTTATGGACAGACATAAAAGAAAAGAAAGTTTTCAAATAAAAAAAAACACGTAAAATAAGTCGAAATTATCAAGACAGCTCCATAGTGATTTAACGCCGATTGTTGGGGTCACATATGTAACTAAAGCACATATTATGTAACTTAAAGGACACATATGTAACTAAAAGGGCACATTTGTAAATATTTAAAAAAAAAAAAGGGCAAAAATGTAACAAATCGGACAAAATGTAACTCAAATCTTATATGTAACTGAAACGGGCATATATGTAACTACCACGAAACATGCTAGATTTTTTACGAACAACATGCATTTTACTGTGTGCACTATACTTTGCGATTGTAATATGTAGTTGTTATAGTCTAAATATATGCTGTTAATACTGATATGTTAATCTACAGTGCATGTATACTGACCAAAGGAGTTAACCCGACACTCATTATTATTCGTAATTCACCGTGTTGTCTTAGGTTGTGATCCGGACTACATGCTGAACTTTCTTTAACATTAGTATGAAATATGTAGTTTAAGTGCATAGTAAGACGGGTACTTGAGGTTATTAATCAACCATGAAAATATTCAAAACGACCCTATTATGGCTTAATATTACATAACTATTCGCTTGTTGAAGCAATAGGCTTGACTTAAAGTGCACTGTGTATTGGTCTCTCAAAAAATAACTTTAGCCCTTTATTTTTCGGCTAAAAATATAATTAATCTTAACAAGTTGATCGTAAATATTTTCGAATTGGACATTTTTTTAAGGTTCTAAAAGTGACGTCATGACTTCACGTAAATCGGAGCAGAAAACATTTCACGATTTTGCATCACAATTGAAAGATTGCACATATGGATTTGATTAATATTTAGAATAGAAAGCAGATAAAATATTCTTAACCGATGTTTACCTATCTGATGAACTGGTGGCCGTGCTTTAAGGAAATATTAACTTATATCATTTCCGATTTCTGCTGCTGTCTTATGCACTTTTATAGTGATGTTTTGTTATGTTTTTTCTTTATGCAGTCACTATAATTAACGCAAGGGCCCAAAATGCACGTACAAATCAAACATTTAGCCCAAAACAGACGCGGATGAGTGATTTTTCAATTTTCATTTAAAATATAGTCTTTATAATATACACTATCGTCTGTCACAGTCGTATATACAATTTCATATTAATATGTCTGTCATTTGCTAAAAAGGTGTCAATATAAAAAATGGCGGGTTAGCTGTTTTGGTGAGAATATATTTATAATAAACATATAATCATTATCATCCTACTTCATCGTCGTTATCTTGTCAGACTGATTGATTCGTAATATGTCAAATAATCATCACAAAACCGCCACAACCGTCGTTGCCAGTCATTATCATTGTCTACTGTGGAATAAATGAGACGGACACAAGTTTTATCTAAATCTTTATAACTTTATTAATCGAAACCTTTGATTGTAACAAATTAGGTTATAAATAAAACATTATGTAACTATAAAATACATACAATTAATAAGTATACATAAAAACAAAAACAATTTTGTACTAGAGGATTGTTTCTAACACAAAAACAGATGTCTCTCCCAAAATATCAGTCAAAATCTCTCACGAGGTTCCAATGTATGGAGCAGCAGCATTTGCACCAGAGGAGACATAAGTACTAGATTTTTGAAGAACGGTTGCAACTTAAACAAGAAATACCTTTACAAAGATTGTCCGCGCAATTTAGTAATGATCATTCATTCTATTTGTACAAGTTTTTTTGTGAAACGATTTTGTGGCATTAATGTATTTCTGCAAGTTTATTTTGGAATTTTAGATCGAATATCTAAATTATGGTATTCTAGTTAACTATCAAAATATGATTTCCATTAAGATAAATATGTAAACACGACAAAACTGACAACAGTTAATTATTTCACTGACTGGGTAATATCTATTTAACTAAAACATATCTAGTAAATTATTTAGCTAACGCGATAATTATTTGGTTATCTAGTTAATTAAAGTCATATGCTTTTCATTACGCACCTGATAAAGATCTTAACACGAAAATGTACCGATTATCTCTGTGCAACTGCCACCACATACCAACATAATATATTAATCAGCCATCTAGGCAAGATTTGTGTTACTGATTAATTAACTGGATTTGTTGAGTAAGTACCAAAGTATTTAAAATACTAAATATCTGATAACACGAATATTATCTAGTTATTCAGTTGACTAAGCGATATTGTAAATCTTATCTAGATAGCTAGTCAATATAAGTTGATATGTGGTAGCAGTTGCAAAGCAGTTCGTATCGTAACGAAAATCCTATCACGTTAGTTAACTTGATAACCAGATAATTATCGCGTTTAAGTAGATATTATGTATCTAGTTGCATGGATCAAAACCATTTTATTTATACATAATTTGAGTGTTTTTAATACAGTGTATCCATTTACCTTCCTCGAATAAAACAAAACAATAATTTACAAGTGAGTTTTGCAATAACTGATAAACTAACTGGTCCACAATTTGCAATTAATACGAATCTCATATAATATTCAAGCTTTGTAAATTATGAATGAATTTCCGTTATATATTCGACTACCACAATTCTAATTATTTATCTCACACACCTATGTTATAAAAACGACAATGAAAACAAATAAATTTAACATTAAGAAAAAAACATTTGAAATACATTAATGTTAAATACATTAATATTTACATGTATCGTAATATTTCGTACAACTAATGTAAGACTGTTACTTTCATCAAATGGTTTACACTGTTTCTTAAAAATATATGTAGTTTATATAATATTCAAGGTTTGTACATTAAAAAGGAGTTTCCATTATAAATTCGACTACAACAATTCTAATTTGTTATCTTACACAACTATGTTTTAAAGTTACAAAAACTACAGCAAAAACTAACACATTTAATATTAAGAAATAAACATTTTAAACATGCTAACATGAATTATAATATTTAGTTCAAATGAAAATGTTACACTGTTAACTTTATGTAGGTGCAAACTCATAATTTTCTATCAGAAAAACTGATAAGGACTTAGTTATTTTATTGAAGACTTCAAATTCTCCTAATTAGGACTCAGTGTTTTATTTAAGACTTTAAAATCTCCTAATTATGATTTAGCGTCTACTAATTGGGAGTTTAAAGTCATTAGTAGGGCGCCTCCGTATATAACTGTGTTTTCCTTTCTTATTAATTGATAAATTTAACCTAATATATCAAAAATGCATGTACTTACTTGAACTTTCTTAAAACGACGCCATACACAATTTTCGCCAGATAAACACCGTGATTGAGATGTTACATGTTGTACGTAAAAAATATGGTATGGTAGTAGTTACATATATGCCTGTTTCAGTTACATATAGGATTTTGGTTACATATGTGACCGATTTGTTACATTTGTGCTATGTCTTTTTTTTTAAATAGAAACAAATATGCCCTTTTAGTAACGTATGTGTCCTTTTAGTTACACATGTGCTTTAGTTACATATGTGACCCCAACAGTCAATAAACACGTCATATCTATAGAAGACTTTGCACAAAACAATAATTGTGTTTTAACTGTTACATGGCGTGATTAATGTGTCAAAATAATTAAAAGCAATTGATTATTTTAAAAGTAGTCAACAAAAGCAAACAACCAAACGCTACTGATCAAAATGAATTATATAAACGGCTGCACTGACTTAACAAACACGTTCAACTTGATGAAGCCAAATTGACATGATATCGTGTATACTCGGTCAATTCTGCCATCCTTTGGTATTTATGCACAACAAAGACATTGGAAACTGTATACCTGTATAGCAAGTCGTGTAAACGTGTAAATTAAAAAAAACAAACAGGATTGGTTCAAATAGTGCTCAATGTTCACCCCTATAGTAGATTAGTACATTTATGCGATCATTTTATTGTTCTCATGGCAGAAGTTAATATGGTTATACATATGTGGTATATGGATCTTTAAACAAGCTTACGATGTTATACAATTACTTACTAGACTATAGAAGCTATGGTATATTATATAATAATAGTGTGATAGAATAATGAGTAAATTAGACATGCAGATATGTCAAAGTGAGTACACTGCCATGTGTGACGATTGTCCTTTAACCGTGAATTAAGAGTGTCGTTTATACGTATTTGTTTCTGAGAATTTTTTCATTTAAAACAGTATCAGTTACCAAAAAGTTGTACTCGATGATGGAGGGTTTCCCGCAACAGATTATCTAGAAGATGACACAATCCGCATGCGGGTGAGTCCCATAACGTCAATCTTGTCGGAATCTGGGTTAAAGAGGAAGTGTTAACAGAACCATCTGATTGAAAGGGGCAGTGTGGTTTAAAGGGGCAGTGTAAACAGTCTCATCTGGTTTAAAGTGGAAGGTTTAACAGTCTCGCTTGGTTTTAAGTGACAGTGTAAACAGTCTCATCTGGTTTTAAGTGGCAGTGTTAACAGTCTCATCTGGTTTAAAGTGGCAGTGTTAACAGTCTCATCTGGTTTAAAGTGGCAGTGTAAACAGTCTCGTCTGGTTTAAAGTGGCAGGTTTAACAGTCTCGCTTGGTTTTAAGTGGCAGTGTAAACAGTCTCATCTGGTTTAAAGTGGCAGTGTTAACAGTCTCAACTGGTTTAAATGACAGTGTAAATAGTCTCATCTGCTTAAAAGTGGCAGTGTTAACAGTTTAATCTGGTTTAAAGTGGCAGTGTTAACACTCAAATCTGGTTTAAAGAGACAATGTTAACAGTCTCGTCTGGTTTAAAATGGCAGTGTTAACAGTCTGGTCTGGTTTAAAGTGGCAGTGTTAAAAGTCCAATCTGGTTTAAAGTGACAGTGTTAACAGTCCAATCTGGTTTAAAGAGACAATGTTAACAGTCGCATCTGGTTTAAAGTGGCGGTGTTAACAGTCTCATCTGGTTTAAAGGGGCAGTGTTAACAGTCTCACTTAGTTAAAGTGGCAGTGTTAACAGTCTCATCTGGTTAAAATGGCAATGTTAACAGTCGCATCTGGTTTAAAGGGGCTGTGTTTACAGTCTCATCTGGTTAAAATTGGCAGTGTTAACAGTCGCATCTGGTTTAAAGGGGCAGTGTTAACAGTCGCATCTGGTTAAAATGGCAGTGTTAACAGTTGCATCTGGTTTAAAATGGCAGTGTTAACAGTCTCATCTGGTTTAAAGTGGCAGTGTTAACAGTTGCATCTGGTTTAAAGTGACAGTGTTAACAGTCGCATCTGGTTTGAAGTGGCAGTGTTAACAGTCTCATCTGATTTAAAGTGACAGTGTTAACAATTTAATCTGGTTTAAAGTGGCAGTGTTAACAGTCTCATCTGGTTTAAAATAGCAGTGTTAACAGTCGCATCTGGTTTAAAGTGGCAGTGTTAGCAGTGTCATCTGGTTTAAAGTGGCAGTGTTAACAGTCGTATCTGGTTTAAAGTTGCAATGTTAACAGTCGCATCTGGTTTAAAATTGCAGTCTTAACAGTCTGATCTGGTTTAAAGTGGCAGAGTTAACAGTCTCGTTTGGTTTAAAGTGGCAGTCTTAACAGTGTCGTTTGGTTTAAAGTGGCAGTGTTGACAGTCTCGTTTGGTTTAAAGTGACAGTCTGCTTTAAAGTTGCAGTATTACCAGTCTCGTTTGGTTTAAAGTGGCAGTGTTAATAATCTCGTTTGGTTTAAAGTGACAGTCTGCTTTGAAGTGGCAGTATTAACAGTCGCATCTGGTTTAAAGTAGCAATGTTAATAGTCGCATCTGGTTTAAAGTAGCAATGTTAACAGTCTCATCTGCTTTAAAGTGGAAGTTTTAACAGTCTCGGTTGCTTTGAAGTGGCAGTGTTAACAGTCGCAACTGGTTTAAAGTGACAGTGTTACCAGTCACATCTGCTTTAAAGTGGCAGTGTTAACAGTCTCATCTGGTTAAAATGGCAGTGTTAACAGTCGCATCTGGTTTAAAGGGACAGTGTAAACAGTCTCATTTGGGTTAAAATGGTAGTGTAAACAGTTGCATCTGGTTTTAAGTGACAGTGTTAATAGTCGCATCTGGTTTAAAGTGGCAGTGTAAACAGTCTCATCTGGTTTAAAATGGCAGTGTTAACAGTCGTATCTGGTTTAAAGTGGCAGTGTTAACAGTCTCATCTGGTTTAAAGTAGCGGTGTTTACAGTCTCATCTGGTTTAAAATGGCGGTGTTAACAGTCACATCTGGTTTAAAGAGACAGTGTTAACAGTCGCATCTAGTTTAAAGTGGCAGTGTTAACAGTCTCATCTGGTTTAAAGGGACGGTGTTAACAGTCTCATCTGGTTAAAATTGGCAATGTTAACAGTCGCATCTGGCTTAAAGGGGCAGTGTTAACAGTTGCATCTGGTTAAAATGGCAGTGTTAACAGTTGCATCTGGTTTAAAATGGCAGTGTTAACAGTCTCATCTGGTTTAAAGTGGCAGTGTTAACAGTTGCATCTGGTTTAAAATGGCAGTGTTAACAGTCTCATCTGGTTTAAAGTTGCAGTGTTAACAGTTGCATCTGGTTTAAAGTGACAGTGTTAACAGTCGCATCTGGTTTAAAGTGACAGTGTTAACAGTCGCAACTGGTTTAAAGTGACAGTGTTAACAGTCGCATCTGGTTTAAAGTGGCAGTGTTAACAGTCGCAACTGGTTTAAAGTGACAGTGATAACAGTCGCATCTGGTTAAAAGTGGCGGTGTTAACAGTCGCAACTGGTTTAAAGTGACAGTGTTAACAGTCGCATCTGCTTTCAAGTGGCAGTTTTAACAGTCGCATCTGGTTTAAAGTGGCAGTGTTAACAGTCGCATCTGCCTTCAAGTGGCAGTTTTAACAGTCGCATCTGGTTTAAAGTGGCAGTGTTAACAGTCGCATCTGGTTAAAAGTGGCAGTGTTAACAGTTGCATTTGGTTTAAAGTGACAGTATTAACAGTGTTATCTGATTTAAAGTGGCAGTGTTAGCAGTGTCATCTGGTTTAAAGTGGGAATGTTAACAGTTGCATCTGATTTAAAATTGCAGTGTTAACAGTCTGATCTGGTTTAAAGTGGCAGTGTTAACAGTCTCGTTTGGTTTAAAGTGACAGTCTGCTTTGAAGTGGCAGTATTAACAGTCGCATCTGGTTTAAAATAGCAATGTTAATAGTCTCATCTGCTTTAAAGTGGCAGTTTTAACTGTCTCGTTTGGTTTAAAGTGACACTCTGCTTTGAAGTAGCAGTATTAACAGTCGCATCTGGTTTAAAGTAGCAATGTTAATAATCGCATCTGCTTTAAAGTTGCTATTTTAACAGTCTTCTCTTCTTTGAAGTGGCAGTGTTAACAGTAGCAACTGGTTTAAAATGACAGTGTTAACAGTCGCATCTGGTTTAAAGTGACGGTGTTAGCAGTCTCATCTTGTTTAAAGTAGCAATGTTAATAGACTCATCTGCTTTAAAGTGGCAGTTTAAACAGTCTCATCTGCATTAAAGTAACAGTGTTAACAGTCTCATCTGGTTTAAAGTGACAGTGTTAGCAGTCTCATCTTGTTTAAAGTAGCAATGTTAATAGTCTCATTTGCTTTAAAGTGGCAGTGTCAACAGTTTCATCTTGTTTAAAGTGACAATGTTAACAGTCTCATCTGGTTAAAGGGGGGGGGGGGGGGGGGCAGTGTAAACAGTCTCATCTGGTTTAAAGGGACAGAGTTAACAGTCGCATCTTGTTTAAAACGGCAGTGTTAACAGTCGCATTTGGTTTAAAGTGACAGTGTTAACAGGCGCATTTGGTTTAAAGTAGCAGTATTAACAGTCTCATCTGGTTTAAAGGGACAGTGTTAACAGTTGCATCTGGGTTAAAGTGGCAGTGCGTACAGTCGCATCTAGTTTAAAGTAGCAGTATTAACAGTCTCATCTGGTTTAAAGGGACATTGTTAACAGTCGCAACTGGTTTAAAGTGACAGTGTTACCAGTCACATCTGCTTTAAAGTGGCAGTGTTAACAGTCTCATCTGGTTAAAATGGCAGTGTTAACAGTCGCATCTGGTTTAAAGGGACAGTGTAAACAGTCTCATTTGGGTTAAAATGGTAGTGTAAACAGTTGCATCTGGTTTTAAGTGACAGTGTTAATAGTCGCATCTGGTTTAAAGTGGCAGTGTAAACAGTCTCATCTGGTTTAAAATGGCAGTGTTAACAGTCGTATCTGGTTTAAAGTGGCAGTGTTAACAGTCTCATCTGGTTTAAAGTAGCGGTGTTTACAGTCTCATCTGGTTTAAAATGGCGGTGTTAACAGTCACATCTGGTTTAAAGAGACAGTGTTAACAGTCGCATCTAGTTTAAAGTGGCAGTGTTAACAGTCTCATCTGGTTTAAAGGGACGGTGTTAACAGTCTCATCTGGTTAAAATTGGCAATGTTAACAGTCGCATCTGGCTTAAAGGGGCAGTGTTAACAGTTGCATCTGGTTAAAATGGCAGTGTTAACAGTTGCATCTGGTTTAAAATGGCAGTGTTAACAGTCTCATCTGGTTTAAAGTGGCAGTGTTAACAGTTGCATCTGGTTTAAAATGGCAGTGTTAACAGTCTCATCTGGTTTAAAGTTGCAGTGTTAACAGTTGCATCTGGTTTAAAGTGACAGTGTTAACAGTCGCATCTGGTTTAAAGTGACAGTGTTAACAGTCGCAACTGGTTTAAAGTGACAGTGTTAACAGTCGCATCTGGTTTAAAGTGGCAGTGTTAACAGTCGCAACTGGTTTAAAGTGACAGTGATAACAGTCGCATCTGGTTAAAAGTGGCAGTGTTAACAGTCGCAACTGGTTTAAAGTGACAGTGTTAACAGTCGCATCTGCTTTCAAGTGGCAGTTTTAACAGTCGCATCTGGTTTAAAGTGGCAGTGTTAACAGTCGCATCTGCCTTCAAGTGGCAGTTTTAACAGTCGCATCTGGTTTAAAGTGGCAGTGTTAACAGTCGCATCTGGTTAAAAGTGGCAGTGTTAACAGTTGCATTTGGTTTAAAGTGACAGTATTAACAGTGTTATCTGATTTAAAGTGGCAGTGTTAGCAGTGTCATCTGGTTTAAAGTGGGAATGTTAACAGTTGCATCTGATTTAAAATTGCAGTGTTAACAGTCTGATCTGGTTTAAAGTGGCAGTGTTAACAGTCTCGTTTGGTTTAAAGTGACAGTCTGCTTTGAAGTGGCAGTATTAACAGTCGCATCTGGTTTAAAATAGCAATGTTAATAGTCTCATCTGCTTTAAAGTGGCAGTTTTAACTGTCTCGTTTGGTTTAAAGTGACACTCTGCTTTGAAGTAGCAGTATTAACAGTCGCATCTGGTTTAAAGTAGCAATGTTAATAATCGCATCTGCTTTAAAGTTGCTATTTTAACAGTCTTCTCTTCTTTGAAGTGGCAGTGTTAACAGTAGCAACTGGTTTAAAATGACAGTGTTAACAGTCGCATCTGGTTTAAAGTGACGGTGTTAGCAGTCTCATCTTGTTTAAAGTAGCAATGTTAATAGACTCATCTGCTTTAAAGTGGCAGTTTAAACAGTCTCATCTGCATTAAAGTAACAGTGTTAACAGTCTCATCTGGTTTAAAGTGACAGTGTTAGCAGTCTCATCTTGTTTAAAGTAGCAATGTTAATAGTCTCATTTGCTTTAAAGTGGCAGTGTCAACAGTTTCATCTTGTTTAAAGTGACAATGTTAACAGTCTCATCTGGTTAAAGGGAGGGGGGGGGGGGGGCAGTGTAAACCGTCTCATCTGGTTTAAAGGGACAGAGTTAACAGTCGCATCTTGTTTAAAACGGCAGTGTTAACAGTCGCATTTGGTTTAAAGTGACAGTGTTAACAGGCGCATTTGGTTTAAAGTAGCAGTATTAACAGTCTCATCTGGTTTAAAGGGACAGTGTTAACAGTTGCATCTGGGTTAAAGTGGCAGTGCGTACAGTCGCATCTAGTTTAAAGTAGCAGTATTAACAGTCTCATCTGGTTTAAAGGGACATTGTTAACAGTCGCAACTGGTTTAAAGTGACAGTGTTACCAGTCACATCTGCTTTAAAGTGGCAGTGTTAACAGTCTCATCTGGTTAAAATGGCAGTGTTAACAGTCGCATCTGGTTTAAAGGGACAGTGTAAACAGTCTCATTTGGGTTAAAATGGTAGTGTAAACAGTTGCATCTGGTTTTAAGTGACAGTGTGAATAGTCGCATCTGGTTTAAAGTGGCAGTGTAAACAGTCTCATCTGGTTTAAAATGGCAGTGTTAACAGTCGTATCTGGTTTAAAGTGGCAGTGTTAACAGTCTCATCTGGTTTAAAGTAGCGGTGTTTACAGTCTCATCTGGTTTAAAATGGCGGTGTTAACAGTCACATCTGGTTTAAAGAGACAGTGTTAACAGTCGCATCTAGTTTAAAGTGGCAGTGTTAACAGTCTCATCTGGTTTAAAGGGACGGTGTTAACAGTCTCATCTGGTTAAAATTGGCAATGTTAACAGTCGCATCTGGCTTAAAGGGGCAGTGTTAACAGTTGCATCTGGTTAAAATGGCAGTGTTAACAGTTGCATCTGGTTTAAAATGGCAGTGTTAACAGTCTCATCTGGTTTAAAGTGGCAGTGTTAACAGTTGCATCTGGTTTAAAATGGCAGTGTTAACAGTCTCATCTGGTTTAAAGTTGCAGTGTTAACAGTTGCATCTGGTTTAAAGTGACAGTGTTAACAGTCGCATCTGGTTTAAAGTGACAGTGTTAACAGTCGCAACTGGTTTAAAGTGACAGTGTTAACAGTCGCATCTGGTTTAAAGTGGCAGTGTTAACAGTCGCAACTGGTTTAAAGTGACAGTGATAACAGTCGCATCTGGTTAAAAGTGGCGGTGTTAACAGTCGCAACTGGTTTAAAGTGACAGTGTTAACAGTCGCATCGGCTTTCAAGTGGCAGTTTTAACAGTCGCATCTGGTTTAAAGTGGCAGTGTTAACAGTCGCATCTGCCTTCAAGTGGCAGTTTTAACAGTCGCATCTGGTTTAAAGTGGCAGTGTTAACAGTCGCATCTGGTTAAAAGTGGCAGTGTTAACAGTTGCATTTGGTTTAAAGTGACAGTATTAACAGTGTTATCTGATTTAAAGTGGCAGTGTTAGCAGTGTCATCTGGTTTAAAGTGGGAATGTTAACAGTTGCATCTGATTTAAAATTGCAGTGTTAACAGTCTGATCTGGTTTAAAGTGGCAGTGTTAACAGTCTCGTTTGGTTTAAAGTGACAGTCTGCTTTGAAGTGGCAGTATTAACAGTCGCATCTGGTTTAAAATAGCAATGTTAATAGTCTCATCTGCTTTAAAGTGGCAGTTTTAACTGTCTCGTTTGGTTTAAAGTGACACTCTGCTTTGAAGTAGCAGTATTAACAGTCGCATCTGGTTTAAAGTAGCAATGTTAATAATCGCATCTGCTTTAAAGTTGCTATTTTAACAGTCTTCTCTTCTTTGAAGTGGCAGTGTTAACAGTAGCAACTGGTTTAAAATGACAGTGTTAACAGTCGCATCTGGTTTAAAGTGACGGTGTTAGCAGTCTCATCTTGTTTAAAGTAGCAATGTTAATAGACTCATCTGCTTTAAAGTGGCAGTTTAAACAGTCTCATCTGCATTAAAGTAACAGTGTTAACAGTCTCATCTGGTTTAAAGTGACAGTGTTAGCAGTCTCATCTTGTTTAAAGTAGCAATGTTAATAGTCTCATTTGCTTTAAAGTGGCAGTGTCAACAGTTTCATCTTGTTTAAAGTGACAATGTTAACAGTCTCATCTGGTTAAAGGGAGGGGGGGGGGGGGGGGGCAGTGTAAACAGTCTCATCTGGTTTAAAGGGACAGAGTTAACAGTCGCATCTTGTTTAAAACGGCAGTGTTAACAGTCGCATTTGGTTTAAAGTGACAGTGTTAACAGGCGCATTTGGTTTAAAGTAGCAGTATTAACAGTCTCATCTGGTTTAAAGGGACAGTGTTAACAGTTGCATCTGGGTTAAAGTGGCAGTGCGTACAGTCGCATCTAGTTTAAAGTAGCAGTATTAACAGTCTCATCTGGTTTAAAGGGACATTGTTAACAGTTTCATCTGGTTTAAAGTGGCAGTGTTAACAGTCGCATCTGGTTTAAAGTGGCAGTGTTAACAGTCGCATCTGGTTTAAAGTGGCAGTGTTAACAGTCGCATCTGGTTTTAAGTAGCAGTGTTAACAGTCGCATCTGGTTTAAAGTTGCAGTGTTAACAGTCGCATCTGGGTTAAAGTGGCAGTGTTAACAGTCGCATCTGGGTTAAAGTGGCAGTGCGTACAGTCGCATCTAGTTTAAAGTGGCAGTGTTAACAGTCGCATCTAGTTTAAAGGTAGCATTGTTGACAGTCGCACCTGGTTTAATGGGCCCGTGATAACAGTCGCATCTGGTTTAAAGTGGCATTGTTAACAGTCGCATATAGTTCAAAGGTAGTTTTGTTGACAGTCGCATCTGGTTTAAGGGGCCCGTGATAACAGTCGCATCTGGTTTAAAGTGGCAGTGTTAACAGTCGCATTTGATTTAAAGGTTCAGTCTTAACTGTCGCATCATGTATCATTTTTATATAAGTAAGTATATAAGTATTATATAATTATATCAGTGACATAGTATGTGCCCAGTCAATGCATTAATTATGACATTGTAATTGTAAAAATAATATTTGGCATATTGCCGGAATGAAGTGTTCATGGTGACTTTTGTTGTGTATTTCCTCGCATTTTGTTCTGATTGATTAGCCTCGTCATAGCACGAAGTGTTAATGAAATATACCTTGTGTACAGGGTGACCCGTTATTAGCTATATGATAGAGATGAATCAGTTTTCCGCCAGGTGCGTAACTTGATGAACTTTGGCAATTACTTGACATGATATAAATGTGACCAATAATTAATTGTGATTTTAATATTAATGACATTGATCTTTACTCCAATAAAGTGAATAATGTAAATAAGAGCCATATATGTGAGATTAAAGTTCACCTGAGCAAAGCTTAATGTGAGCTGTTCTGATCACCCAGTGTCCGTCCATTGTCCGTAATGTTTTGTTTTGTGTACTCTAACACAGGTATTTTTGCATTAGATCCTCTGAAAATTTACATAGTATTTATATAACCACAATATCTCGAACTTTGTTTTGAATTTGTCAAATTGGATAAATAATATAAGATGTATGCCTCTTTATACATAACAAATTGCACTATTTGATCATGGGTGCACTCTAGCACCCTTATGTTTTAGTTTTATTTTAACCTGATCCAACTTTCACAGCCGATATATAACCATTATATATAGAATTATATTTTTGTATTTTACCAACTGGTAACGCATTCATGAAATTCATGAAAACACAGCGTTATATCATAGAAAAGGAGAAGAAGTTGTCAATAAATGAATATGGATTTCGGCACATGTAAACAGTCTCGGTTTTCTCGAATTGCGTCTTTTGTGATGTTAGCTGCAAGGTAGGAATTACAGATGAAAGATAATAATTTATACTTAGTTACATCTTCGTAGTTTGCATTAAAAAAATTGTAAGCATAAAATAAATTAACCTGTCCCCCTCCGCCTGTTATATGTCTCTGGCTGAAGTAACCTAACTTAAGATGTATTTGCCAACAAATATTCAACTTGTGAGTGATAATATCTCAAACGATGAAAATATTGTTTCATATTTAACAAAGGGCCGAGAACGTGTGGCTCAACATTTTGTTATTCCATGTATACAATAAATTATGTTTACAGTAAAGTAAATAAGTTTAAAGTTGAAATAAAGACGTCCGTAGGAGTTACCCGAGTGCTCGGGCTGTCCACGGGCGTAACGTCTTCACGACAAGCGCGACCAATTGATATTGGGGTGTCTGGACGAATATGGTACATGTATATAAATGTGTTATTTTAAAATATTTTCATCCAAATTACAGTTTTGTAGACAAGCTGGTACCTGCCTAAATATTGCTTTCGGCTAATTACTTATAATAATAATAATAATAATAATAATCAAGTTAACGTTTTATATGACCCTCGTAAGAAAAGTTTTATATAGACAAAGTTGTTTCCCCTGTTAAAATGGCATTTGTAACAGATGACACAATCGGAATCACGTAGATGGATATAGTTATATACATGTAATATTATAATCGCACAAATATTAGAGACACTAAATATTTGTTTCTCATGCACATGATGGAACGATTGAAGGATACCATTAAATGTCGCGACCACGATAGGGTCAAACAATTGTTGGCGCAAAGATGATATGCTGTTCAGCTACCTTTAGATCAGTCTCTACTAGTAAAAAATAGTGTTGACAGGCTGTCTTAGATTCCAGTCCCAAACCGGCCCAGGGAAAATCTTACAGCATTAAAGACTCGTGGTGACGAAAATTGTTTATTTCATGCTGCTTTTGCCATTGGCTAGAATATAAGAACTATTCAGATTAATGGAACTTTGGGAATGGTCCCTAGACCATGTAAAAAACGGATATGAAAGCCTGATTCAGTGGAGTACACCCTCACGTGAACAAGTTTGACTTTCTATTTGGGCTTATACTTGGTGAATATTTGGTGAAACACTCCTCCGTAACGCCGACAATCTAAGCGAGATTATTCAACGAAAAGCTATGACCGAGACAGAATTTAAAGCATTGGCTATGAAAACTACAAAAACCCTGTCGTCTCGGAGAACCGAAGATATTTTTACTCAGTTATTCTGGGGAAATGTAATGGAAATAGCTAAACTAGAAGGTGTAGGTGTACCCCAATATTCAGTTTCAGCATATACTTTGGAGTCTGGAAGAACATCCTCATATGTCTTTTCCTCAGGTTGCCCGCCCCACCCCCGTCCTTAATTGAAACACTACCACACAGAGGTTAAGTTAAGTGTTAAAACGTTTAAAACTTGTGCTGGTTATGCCTGCTACTAATGTTACAAGTGAAAGGTATATCAGCAACTTAAGTCTAGTGAACATCGCATTTATTGATTATGCTTCAAAGGGGGGAATTTGTATCGGCAAATTCAAACAATGATGTTGCTATATTTTGTTGTTGCTGTTTTAAAAACGTTGGACGCCCCAATACTAGTAGCAAGTCCTTCGTTACACCCTGCTGTCAGCACGTTGTCAACAGGGAAATTTGTCCCTACTTGCTTGATTCAAGAGCAATTAACTGTCGTCTCAAATATAATCCCCTCATCTTTAGTTTCCACGAGAACGAAGTTTTTATTCTTATTAGAAAATCTACCCACCTCCGCGATAACGTCAAATGACGTCGCCTTCCCACCAGAGGAAATGACACAAAGGCGGGAGAAGGGAGGCAACTCGAACAATTTTTTTGTGACAATTGTGACGTCACTGTGCGACAGTGAGGCTATCGCGGAAGTGTGTACATGTGGAATTGTTTACATTTTGACAGTGATGTCGGTTAACCATGGATAATCATTACCCCCAGAGTCACTTGTCAGAAAACAATAGAAATGGCGGTCACAGGGAATCAATTGGAAGTGCCACGCACAGGAAAGCATCGTGTACAACTTCATTGGAAAACTTTGACATGGCAAGCAAGGTGTGTACAGTTATTGTCACCAAATGAGTGGGTGGGGTATGAACAAAACGCGTTAACTACAAATGGATGTATCGAATAAGCAAAACTATGTATAGTTAATAATTTACCAGCTTTACTCTGCAATTTCTTAGAGAAAATGTAAACATTATTACTGTAATATAATTATTTCACTTTTTGATTCCACTGCATAATATACTGGTCATACCTAATACCGCGAGTCTAAAAATTTTCAACCATGTAAAGAATGGCGTCAATAATAAACAGTAATAAGGTTACTTAAGTATGCTGAGTAATAATCAGTTTCCGATACCAAATGTAAACAAATGCCGACGCTAACGGAAGTCGGAGCTTTGCGCATGTCTTACCAGAATGTTATTATATGACCATTCGCGGTAATAGGTATATAGCGATATTAGATATACAAGGAATACATTATTATTATTTCATATTCATGATGATTTGTTACAAGATCTATGTAAAGAGCTCAGATTTTGGTACTCCTTGTAAGGCCTCAGTTAAACTGCAGCATGTCATCTCATGCGATAAGCTGTTTAGACGACATAAGCGCCTATGACTATTTTGTTACATGACATACTGACCAATAAATAGACTAAACTGTACCTTAATACATATACATATATGCACAAATAAACACACGAATATCAGGGTTCTCCCAAGGAATGTAAGAAGGCGTGTTGTTTTTGAACGGATGAAGGAAGGACCTGGAATTAGTATACCTACTGCTTATTTCTTGTTTTTTTTATCAATTACTGTTCTGACATTACTTCTTAAGTGCCTCCCCCCCACCTCGACCAAAATAAAAAAAGAAATTCATAACTCATGACAACATCACATAAAAAAGCGTGACAGTGTTAATGAACACAGTTCAAATCAAGGAGTAGTGTGCATTTAAAAACAAAAGGTGACTCATTGACCCCCACACCCGCCCACCTGAGAAAAGATAAAGTCATACCATATCACTTAGTTAAAATAAAACACTAAACACAATGTGATGATAACAGTATGAGTCAAATGATGACGTGCATTTAAAATTGTTCTTGGTAAGGCTGTGTAAAGTAATAAAGTGACTAGCGGTCACCGATCCAAGTACTAACCCCGTACTTCGTAGTTAACTTCCAATACAGTCAGTGCACTTCAACCATGTCCCTATAAAAGCTAGCTTAACAGCAAGGCTGTTGTAAGTGACTTATGTACATTCACTACGCTCCTCCCCTCTTAAACCTTACATTTTATTCCACTACAAGGACTACAATGTCATCATGTAGGCTTCTCCACAGGCCATTTAAGCACAGGGGCACCCCAGCGCTTTAATGACATAAATTGTATGACCCCGGCGCTTTAAATCTTAAACACCATCTTTCAAAAGTTTATATTCCTTTAAATCTTTTTTAGTTTTTTCCAGCATATCTTTTTTTATTTTAATGCATAAAATGAAACATACCTAATTTTTTAACTTATTTATACCATATATTCATTTATTAACGCCCCCACTCTTATAAACGCCCCCCACATATTTTTCTGGAAAATTAAAAAATAAAACGCATATGCGAGTTGAGTGCGTATTCGCCCATCTTTTCCTGATCAATTATTTTGTTACACAGACAACAATTAGCAGAGTGCTTATTACCTTTGAACTCTTTAACCCATTGTTTATATCTTGGGTGACCACTTAAGGCAATAGTACCACCATTGCAAAAAGGAAGTGCTTCCGTGGGGTAGTCGCATAATGGCGGTTATAAATAATCCTCATTTCTTCTTCTTTAAAAATGCATTTTCCTTATTTTAATGCTCATTTTTTTTATTTGAATGGCATTATTGATGTATTTTGAACATTTTGATAGCATTGTCATGTTTGAATTGTGAATTTAGAAAAAAAAATTGATGCTTGGAAATTGGGGTATGAATACATGATTTCGGTAGTCTACTTTCACTTTGTCACCAGTGTACACACTGAGCAGAAAAAAAATCTCTTATATGACACATGACCCCTACTTTTCTCATCATATTTTGATAGTGCAGAGGTTGACAAACAGTAAAATGTAGGTTTCACTTCTTTCATTTGGGATTCTCTATGAATGACAAGCCTTCAAACTTTTATTATTTACTATAGAATAAAGAAAAAAATCAATGGTGGGGTTACACCTTAACCACTTTTGGTTGAATAAACACTTCCCCATATTTGCCGTTTAAAACTAGTAAAAATGTCATTACAAAACGTCGGAAAATGCGGTTAGTCTGTGTCTAGCTAAAAGCTCATTGTTCCAAGTTGATAAGTGATTTAAAGTGAAGAGTACACCGACCATAAATTCAGATATTCCAGTACGCAGACTAGTAATTTCATACAGATTTTCACCTTTTTTTCATCCTATGTCGATTTTTTCATCCACTCTCAAATAATTCTGAACCACTTTTTCGGGGATTTAAACCAGATTTAAGATTTTTTCCAGGGCTTTAGTGGTTTAATTGTATTTTTAACGCCCCTACCTTGCAAAATGTAAAGCCCAAGAGGGTATTTATTAGGGAATATACGGTACCAATTTACTGTTATATGAATGTAAATTATTTAAATGAGTGCTCTACATATCACTTGAAAATATTTTGGAGCAGACCCTTGAGTGTGAGTGCTCTTACTCTAGCACTTTAATTCCAGCTTGTGGAGAACCCTGACATGAATTTATAGGGAGTCCAAGAGTTGAGTGAAAAAAGTTCTTTCAGCTCAGCTAAACCGTGATTGGAAGGTCTAGAAATGTTGATTTGGAATTGTGTATTTATAATGTTCACACACCATTACTGGTATATTTTTTAAATGTATGCTAACTGCTGCTAGCTGTGTAAAGAGATTTTCCATATGTGTACGTGCAGTTAATCATAATTATTGTATGTAATTGGAGAATTGTGGTGGTAAAACAAAGCATCGCTAACTACTAGCATAGGCATGTTATCTGGTGAGTGTGTTTATGGACAGCTTTTAATTGTTTAGATAATGAACTTCACTCCAGCTGTCTTGGGAGTTATGAAAAAAAAGATGTCAAATATTGGCATCATAGAAACATGTTATATGACGTCTTGACAAAGATGACTTGAAAATGAAATGATATTAAACAAAATTTGAAATTTCACATTGTCTCAAGTGTATCTCTACATTGCTTGACCTAGACACTAGACATTGAATAACATTGAAACAGTGTTTTTCATTTATTACTCTACATGCATGTACTACTGGACAGGTTGACAATATACATTAAAATAGACAAATCTATTCAATAAACAGACAGACAATATGGTAAAATGAGGTTGTACCCAGTGGGTTCAGGATCCTCACTCCATCAAATATTTGTTATAATATACAATCAACCCTGTCTTAAGCAGCCAGTCAAGGGAAGGAACAAAAGTGGCCTTTAAAGACAGGTTCTTTCTTAGAATACATCAGTATGTGAGCAGACCTTTAATAATGGTGTCTATTTTGTAAAAGATAACTTCTTTTATTACAATAAGGGTCATACATATTTTGTTTTTGTCAGATTTTGTTGGCATGGATACATAAAATTACAAAAATGTCAGTTAAGTATTTTTTAATACAATTTACTAAATATTTTCAAAACTAGTCTGATTTCACTAGCTTTATAATAATTTTAATAATTTCTTAAATGTTAAGTTTCTAGGTGATTAATATTTTGATTATGGTTATATGAGTAAATTTTGATTTGATGTGTGAAAATGAGTAAATGTTGGTTTCATCATTGCCATTATATTATGTTCCTTTAATTTAAGCCGGGCCCGATTAGCTCAGTCGGTTATGCGTCTGACTATCAATCCAAGGGGTTGTGAGTTCGATCCCCACCCGGCAACAGTCTCCGTGACGATTGCTATACAACATTGTGTCTCATTATCATTCGTCTCTCACTGCTGATTCAAGTGGGAAAGATATCAGTTACTTGCGGAGATGGGTTGTGCTCGAGTACTGGTTAATCCCAAGAAACATTGGTTAGGTTAACTGATCGTCTGTTAGCCCTCGATGGCATAAAAATGATGCTAAATATTCAATCAATCAATCAATCCTTTAATTTAAAGTGCTATTGCCAAAGTATTGCATGATAACATTTCAGACTGCATGATGCATAATTAAAAGGTAACTATCATGTTTTAAATCTAAAAAGTCTACACCAAGTTATGCTTTTATTGTCCAAATTGGGGATAAATTGTGAGTGGCTCACGTAAATAGTGATTAAAAATACAACAGGTAAATCATCCGCATACAAACATTCTTTAAAATCAGTATGTCAGGTTTATTGAAAAATTTTAGAATTGGCGGGGGAGGGGATTTCCCAGTTTTTCCAGCATTTTTATTAATCCTGCTTTGACATCACAACTGTCATATTGAAGCAATCTTTTAAAACAAGGCAAAGAAATATACTGAAATGAGATTTTTTAACTTAATACCTACCTGCTTAGGTTAGACTGAATTGATATTACCACTTAAAAATTGCAGTGCATTTTGGGATGTATCCCATGAGTTGCATGCCATCAGTGGGATATCAATTTCATGTTTAAAATACCGGTAGATATACCAGTACAATACCAGTTGTAATATTGCTACAAATACTTCAATAAATGAATGCTGTTTTGCTACTGAAAATAAAATTGAAATTTGTTCAATAAAAAAGCTCAAATGCTAACATGGTTACATTATAAATAGAAAAAAAAACCCAATGCAGACTTCATAAGCATAACTTGTTCGGACATCAGATGGCGGTGCATAACTACTGGTAAGTACGATGGAGCTTTTGTAGATTTTGTTTTGAAATTTAGACGAGTGTTGCTGTGTTCTAGGTCATGCTGATCGGAGACAGTGGCGTAGGAAAAACCTGCCTTCTCGTCCGCTTCAAAGATGGGGCTTTTCTCTCAGGGAGTTTTATTTCTACTGTTGGTATAGACTTCAGGGTAAAGTATAGTTTCTTTGTCAATGTCACATTTCAGGGTAAAGTATAGTTTCTTTGTCAATGTCACATATCAGGGTAAAGTATATTTTTTTTGTCAATGTCACATTTCAGGGTAAAGAATAGTTTCTTTGTCAGTGTCACATTTCAGGGTAAAGAATAGTTTCTTTGTCAGTGTCACATTTCAGGGTAAAGAATAGTTTCTTTGTCAATATTTTGTCACATTTCAGAGTAAAGAATAGTTTCTTTGTCAATATTTTGTCACATTTCAGGGTAAAGACTAGTTTCTTTGTCAATTAGAAATCTCAGTGTAGAGAATTGTTTCTTTGTTTATTATCACATTTAAGGGTAAAGCATAGTTTCTTTATCATGTCAATGCATTCATTTCTATTGATAAACTGCCTGCCTGATAAACATAGGTTTATCATGTAATTGCAAGTTTATCAGGCACATGACATCATAATGTATATAACTCCATGATGTCATTATGTATACTTTTACATTTTGACCTGGAAGTAACTACTTTTAACCTTACTTAAAATGAATAAAAAAACAAAGTAGAAATATTGACAGAGCCGCATCTTATTTTTTTTCTAAGCCTCACCTGATAAAGTTGATAAAATTAGACACTAACATTGTATTCTCTATTTATCAGATTGTACTTGTATTTGATCTTTTTCCTGTGCTGTAACATCACACTAATACACATATAGGGAAACCTAAGGTTTTTTGTTTTGTGCAATTATTAAAATATTTTTTATTTTTATTTATTTTGATACAAATGATTTGTCGCTTCTGTACAATACTTTAATCAACTGTTTCAAGAATTTAATGAGCCTATATTAAAGCAACACATCCACGTTTGAACTTTTAAAAAAAAAAATTAATTGAGTTATGAGCACATTTCCCTTTCAAACATATGATCAATTAGCTGTATATGAGCATATAAGCACAATCCGGAACAAAATGATGCCCAAATTATAATGCGTGACTAGCACTTTATAAAACAAGCGTGTAACTCACTCGAGTCAAAAAAAAATTGTCAAAATGACTTTCAAGGCAGGTAAAGTACACTACGCACTAAAACGTGAAGTTTTTTAATACGACTCGCATAATTCAATTTGAAGCCAAGTTGGAATCCTCGGCAATTTAAAAATAATTTATAAAGCGTTTGTCACGCTTTATAATTTGGACATCTTTTTTTATAATTCTAAAGCGTTCTGGATAGTGTTTGTTAGCACATATACAGCTCACTGACCATATATTTATGTATGGGAAATGTGCTCACAACTCAATTGAAAACTTTTTAAAAAAGTTTAAACGTGGATGTGTTGCTTTAAGGAGGCCTGTTCAATGAAATTGTATGTACATAAAATGTGTGTCATGTTGAAATACTTGTCAGTGCTGAAAAATTCCACTCGTCCGCTTGCTGAGTAAGATTTAAGAAACTGACCTTAGTATTACTTGGATTTTAAGCAATCAATTAAAAATGTTGGAAAGGGAGGACGAGTAGCTTTTATAAAAAAACTCAAGCCCTGCTTGTAATAAAGGGTTGTGACACTTTGGAACTCACAGTTGGAAAGGTGAATTGCATCAGTAACATCAAACTCTGAAAATACATGTTGCCGATGAAAGCACAAAATAAAAGGAAAATCTTGTTAATTTCAGTATTAAATTAAATTTTATTTGATCTTTAGAATATATTTTCAAATTATCTTTTGGTTTTTAATTGCTCTGTGAAATAATTTTGATATGTAGCTTAAGAAGCAAATCTGCTCTATTACCAGGCTGTAACTTTTTTTGTTTTAGTTAATAATATAAGTACTGCATATTTACAGTCTTAAAATCGCAGCGGTAGTCTAGTGTGGAAGATCGTGGGTTTGATCCCTGTCTGAGTTATACCAAATAGTTAAAAATGGTACTAGAAGCTTGCCTCACTTGGTGCTCAGCATATAGAGGACAGTTCTAGATCTGGTCTGTGTCTGTGATTGGGTGGGGTACCAGAACACATGTCTGCAGCTTAATACTCCAGTGTGGCAGTGTTCAGAATACTGTCAAGTAGATACCGTCTCGATATGACTGAAAATTGTTGATTGCAATGCTAAACAATAAACAACTTGAATCTAATAGCTAATCTAATATATAATAACAAACATTATTACTTATACCTAAACTACATTGTGTCTGCTGTAAATGAGCTGCTCCAACTAGGTACGTCTGCTGACATCAGCTATGCATGTTTTTTTCTTCCACTCCTCTGTGTTATTTAAATAGGAAGCCATAAATGTTTTATGGACAAACTGGCTTGAAAGTTGCTGATATATTGAATACAAATTTTCACATTCTTCAGGTAGAATCTGTTCAATGACATTTATTAACCAGTGAAATAATTTTCAACTGGCAAAAATGCACTTCAACTGACATTTTCCCTTCAACTTTTCTAAATAACCTAATTATATGAAGCTCACTTGAATGGCCGAGAAGGCGTTGAATATGTGCTTGGCACAGCAATTCCTGAAGTTTATGTATGTATTTAATATTAAACAACTCTAGTTTTTCTTTATGGTTATATGTATCAAGGGTACAATTTTTCTGAATAAAAAGATTTTTTAGGATAGGCATAAAACATTCGATGCATTCAAGTTTCCATAAATTATACATGTTAAACACAACAGGACCAGAAAATATTCCTATATTTAAACAAATGTTTGAAATCAAGCATGCATAGTGAATGAAATGTTTCCCAGATGTATGAGCAAGTTGGTCATGCTAAAACTACTTTTTGATGAACAGAAAGTATATAACTGACTGACAGTTTTTTACAACTTAAGAATTCTTTTGAACAGTTTTTAAAATTGAATATTTTTTGGCTTATTTTTCTTGTGCTCTGAGAATTTCAGTTTTCATTTTCTAAAATTAACAGCTCGGTTGGTAGTGCATCTGACTAACAATCCCGGGGTCATAAGTTTGAATTCTCATCTTGCCACAGTCTCTGTGATGATTGATATAAGACATTGTGTCTCATTGTCATCTCAACGTTGATTTAAGTGGGAAAGTTATTAGTTTTTTACAGAGATGGGTGGACTCGAGTATGGATTAACCTTCCAGGATCCCAGAAAAGAATGGTTAGGTGTTATAGCCTTATTAGGACCATTTTAAAGTTTTCATGTGAAGAGAGAGGTGTTGTAATAGTTGGAAGGGTCGTCCACGGGCGAGTGGCGTTAGGCAGCATCTCAAGCTTACTGTAACCGCTCACTGCTAAGGTATTTGGTTCAAGCACAGCTAGGTCCCTTTATATGAGTTTTGCCAGTTACTAATGTGACAAGATGGTGGTTCTACACAGAGTTTTCCTCCATCAATACAACTGTTTCCCATATATACCCTGAAATGTGGGGAAACTTGTGACAACCCTTTCTTTTTGTTTACTTACAGGTTTTGTATTTAAATATTTAGATAACTGTTTTAAATTTCTCATGGTTGCAGGTGCAAAGCAAGGCATACACAGTTACTCAGCCTGAGTAACATTTGAAATAGATAAGAGGCTAAAGGGTAAAAAGACAATAGAACCAATAAAAATAACAGGGAATGGGGGGTAGGGGCAATACCACCCAATGAAGCATAAAGTTTGAAAAGTCATCAGAAACCACCATTTATACGTCTTTTTCTACAGAGTCCCATGTGGGGAACCCTCACCCCCACCAGCTGAAGTGACATTTCTTCCCCCGCACTTTATCCCTGAGTAACTTCCAAATTTGTAACACTGTGCCCCTGGGTTGTATTTCTGAGTTGTAACACTGCGCTCCTGGGTTGAATTATTTTAAATAAGTTGGCTTTATTATTTATGAAAGTTAAATTTTGCTGTAGTAAAATAAACCAACTTTATAACAAATATTTAATTGTTTTTATCAGTTTTCATTGCTATGAAGAAAAGAAAATCAGGAAATATCCATTTGTCTTTTCGTATTGTCAAAGCTAGCATAATTTCGCTAGCTTCATAAAAAAATTTTTTTCTTAAATACAATAAGTGACATTTGGATGGTTAATACTTACATTAATGTAAAGTCTGAGTTGATGCATGATTGGATACAGTAAGATTTCATCAACTGAGATATTTTGCAAACCAAATGAACCATTCAGTGTACTCTGAGTTAGGAAATTATTTATAAAAGTTGTAATTTTATTTTGCACAAATATTTTTATGCCCCCCCAAAATTTTTTTAATTTTGGGGGGGAGGGGGGGGGGGGGCATATAGTAATCGCAGCATCCATCCTTCCGTCCGGTATTTCGTTTCTGGCCTGTAGCTTTGTCATGCATAGATGGATTTTGTTGATACTTGCAACAAATGATCAACATAACATCATGACATGTTGCTATTAAGACCCACACCCGTACCTCAAAGGTCAAGATCACAATTTGAGTTTGTTTGACAACACTTTGAGTTTATGTGAGATTTCGTTTCTGGCCTATAACTTTGTCATGCATAGATGAATTTTAATAATACTTGCTACAAATGATCAACATAACATCATGACATGTTGCTATTAAGACCCACACCCGTACCTCAAAGGTCAAAGTCACAATTTGAGTTTGTTTGACAACACTTTGAGTTTGTGTGAGATTTCGTTTCCGGCCTGTAACTTTGTCATGCATAGATGGATTTTGTTGATACTTGCTACATATGATCAACATAGTATAACGACGTGTCGCGAGTAAGGCCTACACCTGTACCTCAAAGGCCAAAGTCACAATTTGAGTTTGTTTCACAACACTTTGAGTTTGTGTGAGATTTCGTTTCTGCCCTGTAACTTTGTCATGCAAAGATGGATTTTGTTGATACTTGCAACAAATGATCAACAAAACATGAAGATGTGTCTTGAGTAATACCCATACCCATACTTCAAAGGTCAAGGTCACAGTTTAAATTTGTTTGACAACACTTTGAGTTTGTGAGATTTTGTTTCCGGCCTGTTACTGTCATGCATAGATGGATTTTGTTGATACTTGCAACAAATGATCAACAAAACATGAAGATGTGTCTTGAGTAAGACCCATACCCATACCTCAAAGGTCAAGGTCACAATTTGAGTTTGTTTGACAAGATTTTGAGTTTGTGTGAGATTTCGTCCGGCCTGTAAACTTGTCATGCATAGATGAATTTTAATGATACTTGCTACAAATGATCAACATAACATTATGACATGTTGCTATTAAGACCCACACCTGAACCTCAAAGGTCAAAGTCACAATTCGAGATTTCGTGTCTGGCCTGTAACTTTGTCATGCATAGATAGAATTGTTAATACTAGCTACAAATGACCAACACAACATGACGATGTGTTGCACGTTACACCCAGAATACTACTTACAAAGGTCAAGGTCACAATTTATCTTTGGTTGATGACACTTTCAGTCTGATTGAGATTTCGTGTCAGGTCTGAAACTTTGTCACCTAAAGATAAATTTCAAAAACGCTTGGCTCAATTCATCAGCATGACATTAAAAGTGTCACATATAAGATCCACATGCATACCTCAAAGGTCAAGGTCACACTGAGTTTGTTTGACAAAACTTTCAGTCTGTGTGAGATTTTTTGTCCGATCTTTAACTTCATCATCTATGGAATATTTTAAAAACACTTGGCTCTGAGTTGATAAACATGACATAATTAAGTGTCGCATGTAAGACCCAGAACCTTTCCTCAAAGGTCAAGGTCACACTTTCAATATGTTTGATATTGCATGTCTGGTCTGTGACTGTGTCTTTAACTTGGCTCAATTTATCAAGATGACATGACGACATGTCATAAGTAAAACCTAGACACGGTCACACTTTGAGTATGTATGACAACACTTTGAATCTGTTTATGATTTCAAGTCTGTCCTTTCACTTTATCATACATGGATGGATTTCAAAAACACTTTGCTTAATTTATCAATTGATCAACAATTGATCTGTAGCTTACATATAGGGATTTTAAAATAGTTTGACACAAGTGATCAGCATGTCATGACAATGTTTCACCTGCATTTAACTGTTGAAATACCAAGACCATTACATCAGATGTCAAGGTCAAGGTTACACAAAGGCCAAGGTCATGCTTTAATTTAAAAAAAAAAATGAAATTATATGTCTAGTCTGAAACATTAGTCCATTAGTCTTGATGTTCATGGATACATCGCTTCCTATTATATCATATATTTTTAGTTTTCACAGACCATTTGAGGGGCATGTGACACTTAACAGTGACATTTCTTGTTTTTTATTGTTTTGGAATTATTTTTTTCAAATGTAGGCAGAAACAAATACAACACTGTACATAATATGAAGTTAGGATTTGAATTACAGCATTTGTTAAAAAGTTAGTAATAAATGTGAAACTACCAGTTATTTGTGTTTGATATTTGTTCAAAATTTTTGTAATACACTCGTGTCCAATGAAAACTTGATATCAGCTAAACCATTGTACATGCAAGCAGCCGGCTCTTAACTGACTCTCTCAATGTTCAGCAGTCTGAATCGTCATGTTAGATGAGACAAAAACACAATTATTGCCCTTTGATATGAGTTGTTGTTCATTTCCCTGCTTGATATGCAAGTTGCAGAAAACATGTTTAAACCATTGTGTCTGTAATCTAAATAATTCACAATGTGAATACAATTTCCATTTTGTTATGCTGGTGTCTGAAGCAGTTTAAAAATGTAATTGTGTCTGTGTCAGTGCATGGTGCCACATTTGATTCTTGCATTAGAAAACACTTGATGAATTCGGCGACACTCAGGTAGACTGACAGTATAATGGCATTGTTAAAATCTGTTGTTTTTTTTTTTACAGAATAAAGTTGTGGAAGTGGATGGTACTAAAGTCAAATTACAGGTTTGTATGGTGTTCTGAAGTCTTAGCATTGTAAAATAAGGGTGTCTGGGAAAACATACCTTTTTTTATGACCTTTCCATTTTAAGACTGGTGAAGGGACGTATAAATGTAAAAGTGAATGAAACTTGATCCTGGTTTCTTAAAAATACAAATAATTTTTCTGATCGCTTTTCTACCTTCATCCGTCTGTCCATCAACTATTTCAGTGATTTCTATGCAGTGTGGCTTCAAGGTTTTTCACCCCAAATTTGTGTCAAGCATTTTTACATGAAGCTCTGTCAAGTTTTTAGCTCACCTGAGCTGAAGGCTCACAGGTGAACTTTTGTGATCACCTGGTGTCCGTCGTCCGTCGTTAAGTTTTAGCTTCTAACAACTTTTCCTCTGAAACCACTTGGCCAATTTTGATATAACTTCACAGAAATGTTCCCTGGGTGACACTCTACCAAGTTTGTTCAAGCCATCTTGATTCGTCAAAAAACATGGCCGCCAGGGGGCGGGGCAAGTTTAATTAGTAAAAACTTAAAAAATCTCCTTGTTAGAAACTACTGGCTCGATTTTAAAATAATTTCACAGAAATGTTCCTTGGAGGAACGAAACCCTACCAAGTATGTTCAAACCATAGTGATTCATCAAAAAACATGGCGGCCAGGGAATGGGGTTAGTTTACTATATAAGCTATAGTTAAAACCTAAAAAAATCTTCTTGTCAGAAACCACCATATCAATTTTAAAACAATTTTGCAGAAATGTTTCTTGGGTGACCCTTTACCAAGTTGTTCAAGCCATTGTGATTTGTTAAAAAACGTGACTGCAGCCACAGTGAGGTGCTAGTTTGCTATATAGGCAGCTATAGTAAAAACTTCAAAAGCCTTCTTGTCAAAATCTACTGACCTGATTTCAATGTAATTTCACTGACATTTACCATGGTTGAACCCTCCTACCAAGTTTGAACTCTGCTATGCATCTCTTACCAAGCAAAATTCCAACTACTTGCCCATCTCATTTTTCTAAAATTTTGATTGTACATGTATTATATAATCTACCTAAGTTGGGTGACTCAAGGTAGGTCAGGTGAGCGATATAGGGCCATCTTGGCTCTCTTGTTTCAAATCCTGACCCTGTGGGCAAATTTTGCTCCATCCCAGGGTGTTTTCAGTAAAGCTTACCTGAGCCAAATTCTCAAGTGAGCTATTCTGATTGTTTTTTGTCCGTCTGTCTGTCGATCCAACTGTCTGTATATATATAAATGGCCTACACTTTATTAGAAAATAGTTTATTGGTATTATTACATTTTCAGATATGGGATACTGCAGGTCAGGAACGTTTCCGAAGTGTGACCCATGCCTACTACAGAGATGCTAATGGTATGTACCTGTCAATGTTACCATGGCTACCCAGACTTTTGGAGTGAAAAATCCTAATTATATGTTACCCAACCATGAGTTGCACTAGTTTTAATATTGTCACCCCGCTTTACGTTTTGGGTACTTTAATAAAATTGAGGAGTAAAAAGGCTTTAAACATGCAGTACAGATGGAAGAAATATTGATGTATTACAGTACTTGGGGAAATTATTCGCTGTGTTTTTTGTTTTTTTCTAATACTCCTGTACAGCATATATCTGCAGTATAACACGGTTCTTGATAGAAGTTTTGCCAATTAAATTCAACAACTATAAGAATCCATGTATCAAATTCAGGCAACAGAAATCTTGAATAAATTTGAAAATCCACCAAATAAAAACACCACAATTGTAAACAGTGCAGGTAAGCATATTTTTTTCATTTTTCATTTTTTTGAGGAAATTGTTTCACATTCATGTCACAGGAAATAGCTGTGTGATTTCACTTCCCTTTTTGTGAATATTTCTGAATTCTTAGTCAAACATTTCCTGGCCATAATCCTTTGGCACAAATAATCAATTGGCTCATAAAAACTTCAAACAAGAAATAAAAGAAAATTAATCCAACATTATGGATGTTATAAATTCAGAAAATGCCCTGAGAACTTTTACAGATAATGTCATTAAGTGTGATATTTATTATGTGACAGGTGATTCATGAACTTGTAGAACAGTGAAAATATAATAAATCCATGATGGCCTTGGTAAAACAAAAGTATATTTTACTCCATTTTTTATTCTCCTATTTGTTTGAACTTATAGTTTTTGTTATTAATTTGATTTAAATGTTCTGGTCATAAATTGTACATTTCCTAACCAGCGGACTGAGTTGCCCACTGACATATTGAGTTACCCACTGCCATATTGAGTTGCCCACTGATTAATTGAGTTGTCCTCTGTCTGACTTAATGAGTTGCCCACTGCCATATTGAGTTGCCCATTGACTTATTAAGTTGCTCAGTGACATTTTGAGTTGCATGACACATTGAGTTGCACACTGATATATTGAGTTGCCCAATGACATATTGAGTTGCCCAATGGCATATTGAGTTGCCCACTGACATATTAAGTTGCCCAATGACATATTGAGTTGCACACTGACATATTGAGTTGCCAAATGACTTATTGAGTTGCACACTGATATATTGAGCTGCCCAATGACATATTGGGTTGCCCAGTGACATATTGAGTTGCCCACTGACATATTGAGTTGCCCACTGACTTATTGAGTTGCCCACTGATATATTGAGCTGCCCAATGACATATTGGGTTGCACTGTGACATATTGAGTTGCCCACTGACTTATTGAGTTGCCCACTGATATATTGAGCTGCCCAATGACATATTGAGTTGCCCACTGACATATTGAGTTGCCCACTAACATATTGGGTTGCCCAGTGACATATTGAGTTGCCCACTGACTTATTGAGTTGCCCACTGACGTATTGAGTTGCCCACTGATATATTGAGCTGCCCAATGACATATTGGGTTGCCCAGTGACATATTGAGTTGCCCACTGACATATTGAGTTGCCCACTGACTTATTGAGTTGCCCACTGATATATTGAGCTGCCCAATGACATATTGAGTTGCCCAGTGACTTATTGAGTTGCCCACTGACATATTGAGTTGCCCTGTAACTTATTGAGTTGCCCACTGATATATTGAGCTGCCCAATGACATATTGGGTTGCCAAGTGACATATTGAGTTGCCCACTGACATATTGAGCTGGCCACTGCTATATAGAGTTGCCCAATGTTATATTGAGTTGCCCACTGACATATTGAGTTGCCCAATGACTTATTGAGTTGCCCAATGACATATTGAGTTGCCCAATGTCTTATTGAGTTGCCCAATGGCATATTGAGTTGCACACTAACTTACTCTTGGTTGTGTTTTGAGCTTCCAAAGGATCCTGTTTCAGTCATTATTCTATCATCAGTCTCATGTCCATTGTGTACCATACTTGACTCAGTTTAAATCATTTGGAATTATGGACATAACTCAGTATTACTCAGAGTACTTTAAACTTGTGCTAGGGAACATGTTGTCCCTCATAAACAAGTCTGTAATTTTCTTTTCCAAGGGATCCTTTTTGTCACACCCATGTTTTTATTGGTTATTAAAAATTTACAGCCATTTATAAGAAAAACAGGTGTTTTTGTCAGCTGGTTTGAATGGTTCGTATTGGTTAACAGATAATCAGGCCAAGTTTGAATTGTGTATGATATAACTTTATTAGATATATAGTTTTGAACAAGTAATACTGGTATTGTGTATGATACGACTGCCATTAGATACCGTATATTCCCTTATAAACGCCCCAACTTTAATAAAGGCCCCCCCCCCCCCCCCCCCCCCCCCCCCCCCCCCCCCCCCCCCCCCCCCCCCCCCCCCCCCCCCCCCCCCCCCCCCCCCCCCCCCCCCCACACCTATTTTTCTGGAAAGTTAATAAAAAAAAACGATATGCGATTTGAGTGCGTATTCGCCCATCTTTCCCTGATCTATTATTTTGTTACACAGTCAACAATTAGCGAAGTGTTTATAACCTTTGGACTCTTTAACCCATTGTTTATATCTTGGGTGACCACTTAACCACTTTTGGTTGAACAAATACTTCCCCATATTTGCTGTTTAATACTAGTAAAAATGCCGTCTGCCGATTAAAACATTCCAAAACGTCGGAAAATGCAGTTAGTCTGTGTACGCTGAATGCTCATTGTTTCACGTTGATAAGAGCAAGCGTCCAAGTGATTTAAAGTGAAGAGTACAATGACCATAAATTCGGATATTCCAGTACGCAGACTAGTAATTTCATACAGATTTTCAGCTTTTTTTCATCCTATGTCGATTATTTCATTCACTCTAAAATAATTCTGAACTATTTTTTCGGGGATTTAAACCAGATTTAAGGTTTTATTCCATGGTTTTATTGGTTTTATTGTATTTTTAACTGTTGTTAAATTAGCTTTTTTTATCTTTTATGAATGCCCCCACCTTGTAAAATGTAACACCCCCGGGGGCATTAATTAGGGAATATACGGTATATAGTTTTGAACAAGTAATACTGGTATTGTGTATGATACGACTGCCATTAGATATATAGTTTTGAACAAGTAATACTGGTATTGTGTATGATACGACTGCCATTAGATATATAGTTTTGAACAAGTGATACTGGTATTGTGCATGATACGACTGCCATTAGATATATAGTTTTGAACAAGTAATACTGGTATTGTGCATGATACGACTGCCATTAGATATATAGTTTTGAACAAGTAATACTGGTTTTGTCTATGATACGACTGCCATTAGATATATAGTTTTGAACAAGTGATACTGGTAATGTGCATGATACGACTGCCATTAGATATATAGTTTTGAACAAGAGATACTGGTATTGTGCATGATACGACTGCCATTAGATATATAGTTTTGAACAAGTGATACTGGTATTGTGCATGATACGACTGCCATTAGATATATAGTTTTGAACAAGTGAACATGTTTTAAAGGTTGGCCTGGCCCACCTAGCTCAGTCAGTAGCATGACTATAAATCCAAGGGTTGTGAGATTGAATCCCCGCCCAGCCACAGTTTCTGTGATGATTGATATAATGATTTGTGACTCATTGTCATTCATTTCTCACCGCTGATTCAAGTGGGAAAGTTATCAATTTTTAGCAGAGATGGGTACCTTCGATAACTGTTTAATTTTCAAGGATTCCTGGAAACAGTGGTTAGAGTAACTGATTGTCTGTAAGTCCTCGGTGGCATAAAAATGACGCTTAATATTCAAACTTCTGGTCACAGTTAAATATTTTTTTCCTTGAAAATCAGAAATGAAAAGCACAAACAATATTACTTGAAAATGACAAAAATAAATTAGTCAGGTTACTGCTCGGATCTAATGCTGCACTGGGCCACTATTGTTGGACTGCGCCACTGTTTCCAGTGTAGATAATGGTCACAGGTCTGTAACTGTACTGCTTCGAAATCCAATATGACATAGAATGATTGTGTGCAAAAAAGTTGATTCAGCCAGTATAATATATAATATAAATCTGTGGAAGGGAGATTAAATGTTAGATAGGAATGTTGGAGATACATGAAATACAGCAGTTTACCCTGCAAATTACCTCTCAACTTGCTCTATTCTAGATTGAAGCAATAAAACAGTACAGTGCAGCATGGCGTGTCATTCATGTTGGATATGTAGGCATTTTGCAGTATTTTAGTGAGCTCATGCCATTTTTTACATATTTGAGGAGGATTTTGCCATATTTGACATATTGCCAGATTTGACCATATTTAGATGGACACGATAGTGTGGTATTTGACATATTGCTATATTAGACATATTTAAATGGACACAATAGTGCTGTATTTGACATATTGTCATTTTGACATATTGCAATTTTTGCCATATTTATATGGACTCAATAGTGGTGTTTTAGATATATTGTAGCGAGCACATATTTTTTTCGATGCAGTCTACATTAAAACTTTTAAAACTCACAAGAAACTCTGCCAGGCACATACAATTTCTGTCTGACCAAATTAAATTTGGTCTGGCTTTATGCATTTTTGCTATAAATTTATAAAAAAATCAATTTGGCCAGATTGTTGTTTTTAGGAAGAAACAGATTTAAATATAATATAGATTTGTGAACAACCAGACATAAATCTACAGACCCCTAGCTACAATGCAAACCATAGACACAATATCAAGGCATCTACCAACCCAATAGAATTGATTTCAACGATGACATTTAAACTGGAGGGACAATTTACATACATGAACTGATAGCTATATATAAGCAAATCCATTTGAGGATTCATAACTACTCACATGATAATATAAAATAGAGAACAGACATAGAAATTACATGCTGTATAAAGAATAGGCATAGAAATCACATGCTATATAAAGAACAGGCATAAATATGGAGATAATTATTTGTAAATAACCAAGACATAAATGTACAGACCAGACTACGGCGAGTGTGCCTAGCCACAATGCAAACCATAGATACAATATCAAGGCCTCTGCCAAACCAGTAAATTTGGTATGACCATGACTTACCGGTATATACTATGGAATTACATGCAACACTTCTGGACATAGTGGACACATTTACTTGCATGAACTGATAGCTTTATATGAGTAGGATCCAGTTAAGACTACTCACATGCTTTATAAAGGACAGACTTATAGACCTGTTGGATCATACAGATACAGTGAATTATATAATATATGCCTTAGTTGAAATATATACATGATGTTCTCAAAATCAAGAAAATGGATGGAGCAAACCTTGGTGTCAGTTGAAAGTGAACTAAAAATATAAATAAAAACTGAAACATAAAGAAATTTAGAAGATTTAATGCTTGTAACACATTGAGGTTTCATCAATTCCATATGCAGTAAAATTTAATTGTAACTGGCTACTTGATTGGTTAGAATCTCTAGTATCAACAAATGAGAAATGTGCTATAAAAATCTATTGTAAATTTCCATTGGATTTGTTCCATTGACTAACATCAACCAAAGAGAATCACATTTTCTACTTTGTTTATTCAAGATCTGACTAAAAATGGTGGTTTTGCCTTAGACTGCACATGCAATATTTGACATCACTTGAGAAAGTACATGTTATATTTGACATGTTTTAGACGCCAAACTTTCTGGTGTCTCTTTAGTATTGTAGGTTGATTATCTGTTGCTCATTTCATATGCACCTAACAACTGCTTCCTCATGGTTTCAAACTTCTCAAGAAAAAGTAGTTCTTGATTGTTTATGTATCTGTCAGATGATAGTAACTTTTTAATGTTAAAAAAAAAAAAATAATGACATTCAAACGTGTTTGAGTCATTACTTTTGATATTAGATGTCTCAGTCTGCACAAGATTGCTTTTTAATGGAGCGTAACGAAGGCTGAAATGCAGGAGTGTCCACACTAATTAGCATATCGCATAGCAACAATAAAAATAGTCCCTGAAGCAAATATTACCGGCTTTCTGCTTGAAAAATTTAACCTGTCATCAATATTGATTTCGATGTTCAATTCAGAAATGTTTAACATTATCACAGAAAAGTTCTGTAATAGGCCCTACATCGTATAGATTCCAATTCAGATCATTTCATTTAAAAGTACATTTGTACATAATAAAGTCGCAAAAGATTGCTTCTTTTGTCCGGCCTTTTGTCAAACTAATTTATATTGTAGTGTATATCAAGGGCATTTTACAAGTAAACAAAATAATTCAAACGCAAAGGGTTTTCTGAAATCTTACTTCAACAAAGATAGCATAAAATCACCACTTGAAACAGTTTATTTTGTAAATAGATTGAAGAATATATTAAAATCAATAAATACCAAACTACCAAGAGGCCGCTCACCTGATGTTGACAAATTTGAGAAACCCGGTCTAAAAGTCGGTGCCTTCAAAAGTCGGATGCTAAAAGTCGGCGCATAGGTTTATTAGGCATGTTCTAAAGCTTAGCTATATTAATGTCTACTTTTATAAAATTTATATTATTTCGAAATAAACAGATACCTAATGAAAATGTTCTTCATCACAGAATCAAACATTAAAAATACAAACTTATCAAATGTATTAAATTGATGAAATATTACAAGTTTACCATTAAAATATCATTCCTTTACTTTATTTTTATGGCAACAATATCTAAATAGAATAGAAACATATATTTGAAATGCACCATTAATGCATCATCTGATACCCCCGGTTGTCAATTAATGAACACAAAACTTAAACTTTCAGCATAGGATAGGATATCCATCCCTTACTCACCCCATCTCATTTCTTGTTTCATGTATTTTTGAGAGAAACACTGAAATGTGTCTATGTTTTTTATTTGAATTAGCTACGATTTTCTAACAAGAATTGCTTCATAAATGGTCAATACCAGTATTTCCCCCTGTGGTAAGCATATTACTATCAATCCTTGGTTCATGAGTTTGAATCCCCATCCAGCCACAGTCTTCATTTATTGATACATGACATTACATCTCATTGTCATGTCTCTCACTGCTGATTCAAGTGGGAAAGTTATCTGTTACTTACTGTGATGGGTTAACCTTCCAGGATCCCAGGAAAAAAAGTTAGGTTAACTGATCGTCTTTTAGCCCTAGATGGCATAGTAATGACTCTTAAAGGCCTCACAGGTACTTGAGTCCTTCGATTTATTGGTTATTGATACATGTGAACTACTATTTAGTCTACTAACTGGGTAGAATCAGTATTGATTGGGGGTGAGGGGGGAGTGGGGCTGTGGGTGTCAGGTCAATCTGCTGATCAAAACTGTAACCTCTATCTAGTCTACTCACTGGGTAGAATCAGTATTGAGTTGGGGTGAGGGGGGAGTGGGGCTGTTGGTGTCAGGTAAATCTGCTGATCAAACTTGTAACCTCTATCTAGTCTACTCACTGGGTAGAATCAGTATTGAGTTGGGGTGAGGGGGGAGTGGGGCTGTTGGTGTCAGGTAAATCTGCTGATCAAACTTGTAACCTCTATCGAGTCTACTAACTGGGTAGAATCAGTATTGAGTGGGGGTAAGGGGAGAGTGGGGTTGTGGGTGTCGGGTCAATCTGCTGATCAAACCTGTAACCTCTATTGAGTCTACTAACTGGGTAGAATCAGTATTGAGTGGGGGTGAGTGGGGAGTGGGGCTGTGGTTGTCAAGTCAATCTGCTGATCAAACCTGAAACCTCTATTGAGTCTACTAACTGGGTAGAATCAGTATTGAGTGAGGGTTAGGGGGGATTGGGGCTGTGGGTGTCAGGTCAATCTGCTGATCAAACCTGTAACTTCTATCGAGTCTACTAACTGGGTAGAATCAGTATTGAGTGGGGGTGAGTGGGGAGTGGGGCTGTGGGTGTCAGGACAATCTGCTGATCAAACTTGTAACCTCTATTGAGTCTACTTACTAGATAGAATCAGTATTGAGTGAGGGTGAGTGGGGAGTGGAGCTGTGGGTGTCAGGTCAATCTGCTGATCAAACCTGTAACCTCTATTGAATCTACTAACTGGGTAGAATCAGTATTGAGTGGGGGTGAGTGGGGAGTGGAGCTGTGGGTGTCAGGTCAATCTGCTGATCAAACCTGTAACCTCTATTGAGTCTACTAACTGGGTAGAATCACTATTGAGTGGGGGTGAGTGGGGAGTGGAGCTGTGGTTGTCAGGTCAATCTGCTGATCAAACCTTAACTTCTATCGAGTCTACTAACTGGGTAGAATCAGTATTGAGTGGGGGTGAGGGGGGAGTTGGGCTGTGGGTGTCAGGTCAATCTGCTGATCAAACCAGTAACCTCTATTGAGTCTACTTACTGGGTAGAATCAGTATTGAGTGGGGGTAAGGGGGGAGTGGGGCTGTGGTTGTCAGGTCAATCTGCTGACCAAACCTGTAACCTCTATCGAGTCTACTAACTGGGTAGAATCAGTATTGAGTGGGAGTGAGGGGGGAGTGGGGCTGTGGGTGTCAGGTCAATCAGCTGATTAAACCTGTAACCTCTATCGAGTCTACTAACTGGGTAGAATCAGTATTGAGTGGGGGTGAGGGGGGAGTTGGCCTGTGGGTGTCAGCTCAATCTGCTGATCAAACCTGTAACCTCTATTGAGTCTACTAACTTGGTAGAATCAGTATTGAGTGGGGGTAAGGGGGGAGTGGGGCTGTGGTTGTCAGGTCAATCTGCTGACCAAACCTGTAACCTCTATCGAGTATACTTACTGGGTAGAATCAGTATTGAGTGAGTGTGAGGGGGGAGTGGGGCTGTGGGTGTCAGGTCAATCTGCTGATCAAACCTGTAACCTCTATTAAGTCTACTAACTGGGTAGAATCAGTATTGAGTGGGGGTGAGGGGAGAGTGGGGTTGTGGGTGTCAGGTCAATCTGCTGATCAAACCTGTAACCTTTATTGAGTCTACTAACTGGGTAGAATCAGTATTGAGTTGGGGGTTAGGGGAGAGTGGGGCTGTGGGTGTTGGGACAATCTGCTGATCAAGCCTGTAACCTTTATTGAGTCTACTTACTGGGTAGAATCAGTATTGAGTTGGGGGTGAGTGGGGAGTGGGGCTGTGGGTGTCAGGACAATCTGCTGATTATACCTGTAACCTCTGTTGAGTCTACTTACTGGGTAGAATGAGTATTGAGTTGGGGGTGAGTGGGGAGTGGGGCTGTTGGTGTCAGGTCAATCTGCTGATCAAACCTGTAACCTCTGTTGAGTCTACTTACTGGGTAGAATCAGTATTGAGTTGGGGTGATTGGGGGAGTCGGGCTGTGGGTGTCAGGACAATCTGCTGATTAAACCTGTAACCTCTGTTGAGTCTACTTACTGGGTAGAATCAGTATTGAGTTGGGGGTGAGTGGGGAGTGGGGCTGTTGGTGTCAGGTCAATCTGCTGATCAAACCTGTAACCTCTGTTGAGTCTACTTACTGGGTAGAATCAGTATTGAGTTGGGGGTGAGTGGGGAGTGGGGCTGTGGGTGTCAGGACAATCTGCTGATTATACCTGTAACCTCTGTTGAGTCTACTTACTGGGTAGAATCAGTATTGAGTTGGGGGTGAGTGGGGAGTGGGGCTGTGGGTGTCAGGACAATCTGCTGATTATACCTGTAACCTCTGTTGAGTCTACTTACTGGGTAGAATCAGTATTGAGTTGGGGGTGAGTGGGGAGTGGGGCTGTGGGTGTCAGGACAATCTGCTGATTATACCTGTAACCTCTATTGAGTCTACTAACTGGGTAGAATCAGTATTGAGTTGGGGTGATTGGGGGAGTGGGGCTGTGGGTGTCAGGTCAATCTGCTGATCAAACCTGTAACCTCTGTCGAGTCTATTAACTGGGTAGAATCAGTATTGATTGAGGGTGAGGTTGGAGTGGGGCTGTGGGTATCAGGTCAATCTGCTGATCAAACCTGTAACCTCTATTGAGTCTACTATCTAGGTAGAATCAGTATTGAGTGGGTGTGAGAGGGGGGGAGGGGGGGGGGAGTGGGGCTGTGGGTGTCAGGTCAGTCTGCTGATCAAACCTGTAACCTCTATTGAGTCTACTAACTGGGAAGAATCAGTATTGAGTGGGGGTGAGGGGGGAGTGGGGCTGTTGGTGTCGGGTCAATCTGCTGATCAAACCTGTAACCTCTATTGAGTCTACTAACTGGGTAGAATCAGTATTGAGTGGGGGTGAGGGGGGAGTGGGACTGTGGGTGTCAGGTCAATCTGCTGATCAAATCTGTAACCTCTATTGGGTCTACTAACTGGGTAGAATCAGTATTGAGTGGGGGTGAGGGGGGAGTGGGGCTGTGGGTGTCAGATCAATCTGCTGATCAAACTTGTAACCTCTGTCGAGTCTACTAACTGGGTAGAATCAGTATTGAGGGGGGAGTGGGACTGTGGGTGTCAGGTCAATCTGCTGATCAAACCTGTAACCTCTATTGAGTCTACTAACTGGGTAGAATCAGTATTGAGTGAGTGTGAGGGGGGAGTCGGGCTGTGGGTGTCAGGTCAATCTGCTTATCAAACCTGTAACCTCTGTCGAGTCTACTGACTGGGTAGAATCAGTATTGAGTGGGGGTGAGGGGGGAGTGGGGCTGTTGGTGTCAGGTCAATCTGCTGATCAAACCTGTAACCTCTATTGAGTCTACTAACTGGGTAGAATCAGTATTGAGTGGGGGTGAGTGGGGAGTTGGGCTGTGGGTGTCAGATCAATCTGTTGATCAAACCTGTAACCTCTATTGAGTCTACTTACTTGGTAGAATCAGTATTGAGTGGGGGTGAGGGGGGAGTGGGGCTGTTGGTGTCAGGTCAATCTGCTGATCAAACCTGTAACCTCTATTGAGTCTACTAACTGGGTAAAATCAGTATTGAGTGGGGGTTAGGGGGGAGTTGGGCTGTGGGTGTCAGGTCAATATGCTGATTAAACCTGTAACCTCTATTGAGTCTACTAACTGGGTAAAATCAGTATTGAGTGGGGGTTAGGGGGGAGTGGGGCTGTGGGTGTCAGGTCAATATGCTGATTAAACCTGTAACCTCTAACTTGAGCAACCAATACAGTTGACTTAATTTAGTGTGCACATATGATTTTTTTAGATTTTTTTATGATCACATGCTATATTTGGCTTAATCTAGTGGGCACAATCACTGCACAGTTGAATCCAACTTTATAGATATGCAAAGCATTGATGTCGATGAGTTGTTGAATGGATACACAAGTGGTTTGTCTGCACTGAACGATAAACATGTGCCACTTCTTTCAAAGAAAAATACACTAAAGCCTTGCTGCCCTTGGTTCACTGAAGACCTCCATGCAACAAAATACTGTAAAAGTAAACTTGAACGCAAATGGTGTAAGTCTAGACTTAATATTGATCACCAAATATATAGAGACCAATGTGCACTAGTGAATACGTTGCTTAGAAAGCTCATATGGACTACTACTCAGACAAATTTCAGACATGTGGCCATGATTCCAAAAATCTATTTCGGATAACCAAACATTTGCTCGTCAGACAAGATAATTGTCTTTCTCCTTCTGGTACCTCGTCAAAGGAGCTTGCACAAAGTTTCAGTGACTTCTTTACGATGAAAATTGAAACTATTAGAAATGAAATAAACTTGCATTCACAGTCCAAATCAGATCAAGTTGGAGTGGACGAAATAGATAATGTTGCAGTGAAGAGACCTGTGGAACAGTCACCTGCTAAATAAAAGTTAAAAGTTTAGTCCGCTCGCACATTGAAATGCCATTTTAATCAAAGTTGTTTATTTTCTGGCTTTTTTAAAAACAGTCACTAAGGGTTCTACAGGAATGGTTTTAGCAATACTATCAACACATTTAATTGCAATCATTTTTGTTATTATCAATTTGTGTACATTTCGGAAGTTTAATGAGACTTTAAGGTACAAAATGACATTCTTCAGTCTCTTGATAATAACTGTGTTACGGTTCTGGTATTACACTACCTTTCTGCTGCATTGGACACTATTAATCACCAAACACTACTTCACTGACTAGAACATCATTACGGGATCTCTAACAAATCACTTACATGGATGACGTCATACCTGAATGAACGTTACCAGTCAGTATGTGTTGATGGCGAACTACCACGTCCTGTGGTAATGAAATACAGTGTTCCCCAGGGATCTGTTTTGGGTCCCAAATATTTTACCATATATACTAAACCAGTTTAAGCTATATGTAGGAGTCATGGGTTGCTCCATCATTTCTATGCTGACAAGTCTCAAGTTTACATATCATTCAAACCAATCAGTTCTGTTTCTCATAGTGAGGCATTGAAAGTTGCCTAGCTGAAATTGTGTCACGAATGAATAATTACATACTTAAATTAAACACTGACAAGACAGAGGTGCTATTTTTTCTCCCAACATGTGTATGGAGCAACATGTTAACTCTGTGTGTTGGTCTGCTCATGTCTAACTCCGAAATATTGGACACATTAGACGATTTTTAACAAGTGATGCCACAAAATCCCTGGTGAATTGTCTCATAACATCTCGGTTGGACTACTGGAATGTGCTCCTTAATGATGTTTCTAACACAATGTTAAGCAAATTACAGCGTGTGCAGAATACTGCAGCTGGCATTGTGACACCAACTTCCCACTTTAACCGCAGGATCCCAGCGCTGAAAGAACTCCATTGGTTGCCTGTTTGTTACGGTATTCAATACAAACTGTTAGTCCACACCTATAAAGTCTTGCACAATCAGTCTCCTGACTATATCAGAGACATGCTGGAGGAGTACAGGCCAAATAGGGATTTAAGATCCAAATCTTCTCTGACATTAGTTGTGCCTAGGACCCGTACAATCCTGTTTGGAAATAGAAGCTTCCAGTTTATGGAACCCTCTTCTGACCAACTGAATATGTTCAAAAAGCTGTTAAAAACACACTTTTAAATACAATTTTATAGAAACTGAACTTTCTGGATGTTTGAGATTTCTTTGGTGTTTTATGGAATGGAAAATAAGTTTCATGTACTTTAATGAACTGTCTGTAATTTTAACATTGATATTTTTGTTATGTTTTAACTGAACTGTTAGCAATGATGTATTTTACTTATTTCATGTCTCCAGTGTATTTTTTTTTACCTGCAACTTTTTGTAATATGTTAGAATTATTTCCCCCAAGTTAACTGTGTTCTTAAGTTGGTTGTTTCTTTTAATGTTTTAGAATATGTCTTTGTCTTATACACTGTATGTACTTTTTGTTTTGTAAAGCACTTTTGAGCGTATTTCATATATGAAAAGAGTGCTATATAAATACAATATAAAATAATGATAATAAATATCATGAATGAATACAGCTTCATATGAAGTAGTGTCTGATGTTTGTTGAGTCTGGCGGATCAGCCTAATACATTCCAATGTGAAATCAACACAGGATTGAGTGATTCAATATTAAACAGCAATTACTTAGTGACTGCGGCATATCCAGATTGTAATGTCCTATAACAGCTCACTATGCCGGTATCTGTAGCTGAAACAAGACAAAACAACAAACAGTTAAGTGGAATATTCAGGTCATGTATTTATCACATGTGACAACAGGCCTACACAACCTTTGGCTGCAGGTATTTAGTCATTTTAAAGTGAAAACATAATAACCAAAGTCTTTCAATATGTCTAGGATAAAAACATGTCTAATTTGCTATTAAGAACCAATTATCTATATGTCAGTAAGCTAGAGAGAAGCACAGGATGTGGAACAGGAGCTGTAATACCCAACACAGTACTGTGTAGTCATTGTAATATACAGGTCACAGTACTGTGTAGTCATTGTAATATACAGGTCGCAGTACTGTGTAGTCATTGTAATATACAGGTCGCAGTGCTGTGTAGTCATTGTAATATACAGGTCGCAGTGCTGTGTAGTCATTGTAATATACAGGTCGCAGTACTGTGTAGTCATTGTAATATACAGGTCGCAGTACCGTGTAGTCGTAATATACAGGTCACAGTGCTGTGTAGTCATTGTAGTATACAGGTCGCAGTACTGTGTAGTCATTTTAATATACAGGTTGCAGTGCTGTGTAGTCATTGTAATATACAGGTCGCAGTACTGTGTAGTCATTGTAATATACAGGTCGCAGTACTGTGTAGTCATTGTAATATATAGGTCAAAGTATATTAGTGGGGAACATGAATTAACCAGGACTTGGCGATGCACCTAGTCTTGGCAAATCACCAAGATGGTTCAGTTATTGTCAGACACAATTATATCAAATTATCATTGCTTGAATCATTGTCAGACACCAATCATATCAAATTATCACAGCTTGAAGCATTGTCAGATACCAATCATAACAAATTACCATGACTTGAATCATTTTCAGACACCAATTGTATCAAATTACCATGACTTGAATCATTGTCAGACACCAATCATATCAAATTATCACAGCTTGAAGCATTGTCAGATACCAATCATAACAAATTACCATGACTTGAATCGTTTTCTGACACAAATTGTATCAAATTACCATGACTTGAATCATTGTCAGACACCAATTGTATCAAACTACCATGTTTCGACTCATTGTCAGACACCAATCATAACAAATTACCATGACTTGACTCATTGTTTGACACTAATTGTATCAAATTACCATGGCTTGAATCATTGTCAAACACCAATCATATCAGATTACCGTGACCTGATTCATTGTCAGACCAAAATTGTATCAAATTACCATGGCTTGAATTTAGATATTGATTTGTCAAGATTTAGTGGATTTGACATACTAAATGTTTCAGATTATATTTTTTAATGATAATGAGATTCTTTCATCCATTTAAAAGTAATTTCAATTTTTAAGACATTGATAGCATTTTGTTTCCTGAAATGCTATGATTGCTGAAAAATTAAAACCCCAGTGAGAAGAAAGAAAGTTATATGGTTCACATACCCATGTCCTTTAAGAGAGTATTTCACAACCCATTTAAGTTGTGTTTAAAATACTTATAAATGATGTGGGTGTAGTTTCAAAAGTGGAAGTCTCCTAAACTGTCCGCATTCGTAGCCATTATCAATCAACCATTTGAAAAAAGGATGCCACAAATGATTAAATTGATTCTATTTAAAGCACCTTCCTGAGATATTGCTGTATTTATGGCATTTACCAGTGTTGCTGTGCATGTTTGGAAACAATAACATTGAATGTTGGAGTGGTTGAGTGATTGACACTATCTCCCGGCATTGTAAGTTCCTTAGTAGTCGTTCCATATCATGTTCTCCCGTGCATTTCCTGCTGTAAGAGCAGTTGCTGTATTTGGCAAGTTTACTATTATGGGATGTTTTCCCCCAGAAGGGATGTCATGCGCAATGTTTGATTTTGTCTACCGAGGCATGGTTACTGCTTATTACTAATTTATAAAATATTTTAGAGTAATTATGAGTTTTTGCGAAATACTTTGATCATAAAAAGTCTCGCCTTTTGTATCCTTATCAGTTATCCACTTCTGTATTTTTCCTCTTTTTGAAGACAAAAAACTGATGTGTTACTTTTGAAGTGTTCAGTCTGAGTGTGGGGATGGGGTAAGATTTTTTTGTGTGTTTTAAGCGCTGTTTCTTAGAAACTGTTTGGCCTGGAGTCAACAAATTGGTCCATAGTTGTATAGTGAGTAATAATTCTCAAACCCGTGCATCAATATATTAGATGACCTTGTCTTTGACCTCTATGGGTAATTAACTTACTCTACAAATGTTTTGTGTTTTTGTCGGTTTCTTGGTTTTAGCTGTCTAGTTGTATAATGAGTGGTTACGTACTCAATCTTCACAGAATAAGTTGGCCTTCATGGCCTTCATAAAGTGTTTTGTGTTTATATCAGTGTCATTAAATACAGTCAAACCTGTCTTAAGCAGCCAGTCAAGGGAAGGAGCAAAAGTGGCCTCTTAAGACAGCTTGTTACTTAATACAGGTTAATTTTCCCTGAAAGCATAAAAATGGGAAATAAAAGATGTGGCTGATTAAGACAAATGGCTGCTTAATAGAGGTGACCACTTACACAGGTTTGACTATATGCTATTAAATAATTGCCTCTGCCCGAAATTTCCACTAAAATATAAATTTGTAATCTTAAAAGATATTTTACTCACATAATCAAAGTTAGTTAAAATGTGTGAAACCCTGTTGGCGTTTCTTGACTTACATCACTATGAATAATGATTTAATAAGTACAAAATACATTTTACAAAACAGATGATGTGGATGTTGTTGATTTTCCACATTTAGATGGGGATGTACCTCTAGCTACAACACAGAGCACTATATTATATCATGTTTATACCAACTTTGTACACAATGTCAGCCTGGTAGTCAAGTAGTACCTTTTGACATGAGAGAATTTTTATTTTCCAATTTCAGAACTCAAAATATCTGAGTATCTACCCCATAATAGGGGATATTGATGAGTTCTTTTTCTTGTTTATATATGTATTGTACATATTGTAATTACTCCTCATTAGCTCGTCTTTTTGAATAAAAAAAAGGAGCTATTGTAATGACCCTGGCGGCGTCTGCGGCGTTGTTGTTATCATTGTCATCGTCATTCACAAGTTAAAGTTTTATGTTTGGCTCAGATTTTTCTCTCTTTGTGAACAAACTACCTATTTTTTACCTGTATTATTGTGATTAAACACATCCATATTATGTTATAGAAACAATGCATATAGCTAACTTACCCAAATAATCATACTTTAGGCTCTAAAACCTTAGGTTAAAGTTTGTTTTTTTTAGCTCGGGTTTGATTTTGAGCTCACCTGAGCCAAAGGCTCACAGGTGAGCTTTTGTGATTGCCTGGTATCCGTCATCTATTGTCCGTCTTCTGTCGTAAACTTTTAGCTTCTAACAACTTCTTCTCTGAAACCACATGGCCAATTTTGATATAACTTCACAGAAATGTTCCTTGGGTGACCCTCTACTGTTTGATTCATAAAAAAACATGGCCGCCAGGGGGTGGGGGGAGTTTAATTAGTAAAAACTTAAAAAATCTTCTTGTTAGAAACTACTGGCTCGATTTTAAAATAATTTCACAGAAATGTTTCTTGGGTTACTCTACCAAGTTTATTCAAGCCATCTTGATTTGTCAAAAAACATGGTGGCCAGGGGGTGGGGTTAGTTTACTATATAAACTATCATAAAAACTTAAAAAAAAATCTTGTCAGAAACTACTGGCTTGATTTTAAAATAATTTCACAAAAATGTTCCTTGGGTGACCCTCTACCAAGTTTGTTCAAGCAGTCTTGATTCATCAAAAAAGATGGCAGCCAGGGGATGGGGTTAGTTTTATGTCAAATTAATGTCCTTGTTTTATAGCATAAATGTCTGTATATAGCAATTATTATAAGAAGAGGTAATAAACTCTTAAATAAATTTTTTTTTCGCTATTATTATACAATATTATACCAGATATAAGTTTTAAAAGATAATTCATCATAAAAATGAATGATACAATTATAATCAATGATTGAAATATTAATCATGAATTGGACACCTTTTTAAAATAGGTGTTTTCCTGAATATAAAAGTCAAGAGTTTCTATGGTTCAGACAGGGATAACCTGGCGGAGGGACTATAAACCTTAGTACCACACACACACACACACATGGTTCAGACAGGGATGGTTAACTGCTTCATAATAAAGCAATACCATATTTTTAGCTGGTTTCTTTTGCTGCAAGAAGTCTGCTTGAGATTTTCAGTGTCACAGTGTACTTGAAACCTCGGAGGAGCAGCTTAATTGTGATGGGGGTAGAGTGCACTGCGACAAAGATTCTTTCTATCGATAGGCTTTGGGAAGGCTTGTGTTTGAAACTCATAGGAATATTTATTGTGCTGGAACTGGGGATTGTTTCATGCACAATAATTTAGTCTGATGATTTAGTTTGAAACCGTTCTTAAACATAACAGGTTAGTTTTGTGCTGGAACTGGATTTTTATCTTAGTTCGAAGATTTAGGTTTGGAACATTCTCCTAACGTATAAGCTTATATTTATGCTGGAACTGAGCATTGTTCCAAGCATACAGTTTTGTTATTAGTTTGAAACCGTTCTCAAACAATAATTTACGTGCTAAAACTTGGCTTTGTTTCATGCGCTTTAGTTTAGTTTGAAGACTAAGGTTTGAAACAGTCTTCAAACATATAGGTGTACTTTTATGCTGGATAAACAGTGTTCCAGACATAAGCTTTGGTTTGAGTTCGAAACAAGTCTCAAACGTATGCTGTCCAGACACGTCTGAACAACTGGTCTCATTATTTAACTAGTGTTGAACAACAGTTATAAGTTCAACTATACAGGGTTTGAAACATTATACTGTATATTGTTGATTGGTATGATCATTTGTCTGTATGATTTCTAAATATTAGAATCATTTTATTATTATTTTTGTTTGAAGTTTACTAATCATGAGGCAAGAAACTTGAGGAAAATTTATATATTATATAGATTGAAAAAAATGTTTAACATAGTTTCAAGCTAGGCTGTTTCACAGCTTAATCCAGTGAAGACACAGTCGCCTTACAGAAGATTCTGTTTTTAGTTCAAGATACTCACCCAACATAAGCTAAAGTAAAAACTTAAAAAATCTTCTTGTCGGAACTACTGGCTCGATTTTAAATAATTTAAAAAAGATGTTCCTTTGGTGACCCTCTACCAAGTTTGTTCAAGCCATCTTGATTTGTCAAAAAACATGGCTGTCAGGAGGCGTGGCAAGTTTAATTAGTAAAACATTAAAAAATCTTCTTGTCAGAAGCTTCTGGCTCGATTTTTAAATAATTTCCAAGAAATGCTCCTTGGGTGACCCTCTACCAAGTTTGTTCAAGCCATCTTGATTCATCAAAAAACATGGCTGTCAGGAGGCGGGGCAAGTTTAATTAGTAAAATCTTAAAAAATCTTCTTGTCAGAAACTACTGGCTCGATTTTTAAATAATTTCATAGAAATGTTCCTAGGGTGACCCTGTTCCAAGTTTGTTCAAGCCATCTTGATTTGTCAAAAAACATGGCAGCCAGGGTGTGGTGTTAGTTAACTATAAAAGCTATAGTAAAAACTTAAAAAATCTTCTTGTCAGAAACTACTGGCTTGATTTTAAAATAATTTCACAGAAATGTTCCTTGGGTGGCTCTCTACCAAGTATGTTCAAGCCATCTTGATTCGTCAAAAAACATGGAAGCCAAGGGGTGGGGTTAGTTTTATGTCAAATTACTGCCCTTGTTTTATTGCTTGAACTGAGGATTGTTTCATGCACAATAGTTTAGTCTGATGCTTTAGTTTGAAACCGTTCTCAAACATAACAGGTTAGTTTTGTGCTAGAACTGGATTTTTATCTTAGTTGAAGACTTAGCAGCTATAGTAAAAACTTCAAAAGCCTTCTTGTCAGAATCTACTGACCTGATTTTGATGTTATTTCTCTGACATTTACCATGGGTGAACCTCTATCAAGTTCGAACTCTTCTACGCATCTGTTACATCTTCAAAACAAACCAAAATTCTAACTACTTGCCCATCTCGTCTTTCTGGAATTTTGAGTTAACATGTATATTATAATATACTTATGTTGGGTGACTCAAGGTCAGTAAGGTGAGTGATATAGGGCCATCTTGGCCCTCTTGTATAATCTACTTAAGTTGGGTGACTCAGAGTCAGTCAGGTGAGCGATATAGGGACATCTTGGCCCTCTTTTTTTTTTTTAAATCAATTTGATTTTTTTAGTTGCAGTATTGATTTACCAATCATCATTAAATTTGAAATGTTTACATCACTGACTTTGACTAGTTAATAGCTTTGGAAAAAAGACAAGCATCTTTTGTATTAATTGTGTTTCATGCTGCTTGGGTGGCTATGTCTTTTGAATGCAACATCTGCAATTGGATTTATTTTCTATATATACGGGGGCTTTATTTTGTTGAAAATAATTTAAGAAAAAATCAGTTAGAAATCTATTATACCATTGATAAGCTCTAAAAATGTCTGCCAAACAATATTCTGTTGCCAGAATTCATTAAAAGTCATGGATATAGTGCTACATTTTTGTGTATTTACTACCATGCTTTAGCAAAATGTAACATAATTAATTTTCAATGATACACCATGATTGTTTCAAATAATACAAAGCTGAAAAAAGTCTGGGCCCGGTTGCATTGATTGACGTTGCCATAGGAATCTGTTTTCACGCATTCTTTAATTTAAATGACAATTTTTTTTTGAAAAAAGTTTGATAACAAATCTGTCAATTTTAAAAGATTCATCGCCAAATGCTGGTTTATGAGGAAATAGGAGCACTTTTCCAGGTATTTTTTAACACCCCTTGTATAAGTTTATGATATTTGACATACATTGTAATTATACTAGTCATAAAATACACTTATACATGTGAATTGGAACAGGACAAAACATACATGATATTTCTATTTTTTATGGTTATTTTAAAATAAATCTTTAGCGTGCAGGCCTTGTTCTCAGTAAATAATAATAATATCTTTATTTAAAGAAGGTAACACATAATGACATAATACATTTAAAATTCAAGGTAGACATCATATTTTCGATATGGCCTTCTGCAACAACGTTTAAAACATTACAATATAATATTACAAATTACAATGTATAAATACTTGTGACAAACACTCAATTTAGCAAAGCATGCAAATTAGCCTTTATATATTTGTACATTTATACTATTTTATTCAAACAATAACAAAAATCATTTATTAGGTGATTGGAGAAGGTAATTTCTATATTGACATTTAAATGAGTGAATATTTGAAAGATGTCATATTTACTGGTATAGCATTCCATATTAGTGTACTAGTATAACTAAAACTATTTATTAAATAATTGGTGCAAGACTTTTGAGTAACGAGATCTTTTCTATCAATAGATCATAAATTATATGATGTATTATTTGAAAATATCAAAATGTTTGATATATAGGGTGGTGCTATATTTTTAATAGCTTTAAATACTAAAACAGCAGTGTGATAAAACCATCTATTGGGAAATGGAAGCCATTGCAATTTATTGAACATTTCTTGAGAATTTGTTTTCAATGGCTAATAGTATTATTCTCGCTGCTCTTTTCTGAGATTTATATATTGTATTTTGTATATGTTCCTTTTACCCAAACAGTACAACAATAATCAAATGTTGACATTATGTAGGCATTGTAAAACAATACTTTCATAATTTTCATATGTTAAATAATATGATGTTCTTTTAAGGAGGGCTATTTTTGAGTTTAATTTGGCACATATTTTAGTAAGCAGAGTTTTCCATGATAGGGTATTGTCTTTATAAACACCTAATAATTTCTGAGTGGTAACATTTTCTACAAACACATTGTTAATGATTAAATTAAATTCCTTTTTAGCTCTCAGGGACGAAGTCCAAGGAGAGCTATTGTCATGACCCCAGTGGCGTCGTCCTCTGTTACATTAGACACCCAGGTTAAACTTTTGTGTTTAAGTTTCAGTTATCTATGCAACCTCTCATTGGATTTCAATGAAACTTTGCATGTGTGTTAACCATCATCAATGGAACACACAAAGATAAGAACCATAACTCTGGATAGAATTTTGGCACAGTTATGGCCCTTTTTGGACTTATACACCAAGGTTAAACTTTGCATTTAGTTGCGTTTAAGTTTAAGATATCTATGCAACCATTCATTGAATGTGAATGAAACTTCACATGTGTGTTCACCATCATCAATGGAACACACAGAGACAAGAACCATAACTCTGGATTGGATTTTTACACAGTTATGGCCCTTTTTGGACTTAGACACCAAGGTTAAACTTTGCGTTTAGTTGCGTTTACATTTAATATATCTATGCAACCACTCATTGGATGTGAATGAAACTTTACATGTGTGTTCACCATCATCAATGGAACACACAGAGACAAGAACCATAACTCTGGGTTGCATTTTGGCACAGTTATTGCCCTTTTTTCGACTTAATTTTTCAGGTTAAAAGTTTTTTATCAGGTAAGATATCTCTGCAACCACTCATTGGATATGAAGGAAACTTTGCATGTATGTTCACCATCATTATTGAAACACACAAAGACAAAAAACATAACTATGGGTGGTTCTTTGGCACAGTTATGGCCCTTTTTTCGACTTAATTTTTCAGGTTAAAGTTTTTTATCACGTAACATATCTTTGCAACCACTTATTCGATATGAATGAAACTTCACTTGTGTGTTCACCATCATCATTGAAACACACAGAGACAAGAACCATAACTCTGGGTTGCAATTTGGCAGAGTTATGGCCCTTTAAGACTTAATTTTTCGTCTGTAGACACCCAGGTTTAACTTTTGCATTTAGATGCGTTTAAGTTTTGGTGTTTGCCTCCAATCTCAATCTTTGCATTGGTGGTGAGTTTTATACCATCGGCGAGCTTTGTTGTCTTCTGACAGCTCTTGTTATTTATTAACTTGTATTTCGTAGCAATTACCATGCATTTTGTTTTTTCAGGATGTAATGACATGTTATTAGTTGTACACCATCTGCTTATTGAATTTAATCTGTCCTTGAGTTGAATTTGTATTTCTAATAAATTATTTGATGTTTCACAAATTGTGGTTTCATCAGCATAGAGATCAGTACTTCCAGTTTCAGAAATAAAAGTGATGTCATTCATATATAAAAGAAAAAGTAGTGGTCCGAAGATAGACCCTTGTGGTACGCCAGATTTTATTGGAAGCATATCTGATTTTAGATTTTTCACTCTAATTAATTGTTTTCTATTCGAGAGATATGATTTAAACAGTTGAACAGCTAATTCAGAAAAATAGTAAGGTTTCAATTTGTGAATTAATACATGTATATCATGATCAACAAGATCGAAAGCTTTACGTAAATTGAGAAATGCAGCACCAACATAATTTCCTGAATCTACATCTTTAAGCCATATGTCTATGAGATGAGTCAAAGCAGTTTGGCAAGATTGATTTTTCCCAAATCCTGATTGTGTATCATGAATAATTTTATACTTTTTACAACTTGAAAAGTACCAGATGGAATTTCATCAAGCTTCATACAATGGTAGAATATAATGAGAGGAAGTGCAGTGTACAGGAAACATAACTCTATTCTTGCTAATTATACAGAGTTATTGCCCTTTGATATATTTCCCTTGTCCGGAGCATTACTTTTAAAGTACTGGATGGAATTTCATCAAACTTCATACAATGGTAGAATATAATGACAGGAAGTGCAGTGTACAAGAAACATAACTCTATTCTTGCTAATTACAGAGTTATTGCCCTTTGATAAAAAATTTGTTTCTTGTTTAATAAAACTTCATACAATGGTAAACCATTTTCTGTCATAGCAGCGTTCGGGGGTATTCATCACCTTCAGTGATAGCTCTAGTTGGGACTATTTCTACCTCCTCCATTGTAAATTGGAATTATACATGCTTTCTTCAATGAATCTGGCAATATACATTGGTTTATTGATTTCTTTAAAGTTGATGCAAGTGCAGGAGTTATACTATCGCCACAGTATTTTAGGATTCTAGGTCCATTGTCATCCAGGCCTGTAGATTTATTTATGTTAAGTTTATCTATAAGTTTTTGCACTTCGAATGGAGTTATTGGTTCAATTTTGAAATCAATATTGCGTAATTTTGCACCAAGCTGCAAAATTATCTTTGACAAAAGATGTTCTTATAATGATATCCGATATATTTACAAAATGTTTATTTAATTCGTTCATTATACGTAGCTGTCCTGTAATACTTTGTGTGTTGATCATTAAGGTGTCTGGCATAAAAAGTCCATGTTCATTTCCTATACCTGTACTCGCAATACTTTTAACGTTTTTCCACAAGTAACTTGGACTTTAATTATCTTTAATAGCATTGTTATAGAAATTCTTTTTACTTTTCTTAATCAGTGATGATATTTTATTTCGCATTTGTTTGTATTCATCAAACCTTTTGTTTTTGTGTAATTTATCCCTCATACTTATTGCTTCCTTAATCTCACTCGTAAACCAGCCAGGTTGGGTGTCAAATTTAACACTTTTTTCTTTCATAGGAGCATGCTTAGTAAGAACCGAATTGATTATAGAATATAATAGAGTTAGAGATTGGTTTTGATTATCTATATATTCAATAACATCAAGTAAATAATTGGCTAAGTCATTCAAAAATATACCGGTAGTTTCACTGAATTTCTTGAAACATCTGTTCTTAACTGTGTCATGGCAATTTCCTTTAGATTTTTTACTACCCAAACAGGATAGTGATCGCTAATGCTGTATACGGGCACTATAACATCTGATATTAAATCAGGCATATTTGTATATATATGATCTATAATATTAGAACTGGATTTACATATTCTAGCTGGTGATTTAATCATTTGTGTAATGCCAAATTTCACAATAGTGTCATTCCATATTTTTATACTAAAGTTTTTAACATTAGTATTCAATTAACAGTTGGCATTGAAATCCCCAAGCATATAGATTTCTCAGTCTAAGTGATCGACTTTATCTAATATTGATTCAAAACACACAATCCATCAAAGTAAAAATTAGATAATAAATTTATATTTTTGATTTCAGAGTAACTAAGTACATGTGACTGTAATGACCGATCCTGAATTGAAGTGGAATCCAAAACTAATCGAATGTTGTTTTATTTCAGCTTTACTACTGCTGTATGATGTCACAAATAAGGCCAGCTTTGACAACATCAGGGTAAGTACATGCTATATTTTCACCATTAACGTGACCTGACATTGTTGTTATAATCAGCAGCTATTTTTTTTGCTTGCATACTGGATAAGATTTATTTGCAGTATTGCTTATGTGAGATCATTTCTATTATTGCATATCAGATATTAGGATATCTGCATTTTAACCGGGTATAGATATTTCTATCTCACCCTAGGGTCGGTATAATATTCTTACACTGTGGCGTATAAGGGGCGTCAAAAAAGATGAGGCAAAAGTGTGACATAGGGGGTAAAATTAAATCTGTGTTTAAATATTAAGTTTCTCTTTTTTTTTTTTTGCATATATATTATATTTAATGATTCTGTAAATGATTTTAATATAACACAAACCATCTTTAATAAATCAACATTTTATTAGAATTAATAAACAAAAAAACAACAATTTGCCCATGATATAATTCAACATGTAAAACAATCAACATTAGCAGATATAAGGTCTTAACCAATTCTATTCAACAAACAAATGGTATACTAAAGCAAATTTACAAGTTTTATCCTTTTAGAACTGAAATATTGGGGGAAAAAATGTTTATTTTAAAATTGTACTTTTTGTTTATCTCCCCCTTAAAAGTTTTCATTGATAGCAGTTTGGGCATTTGAATCACAAATTATAAAGTTTTTATTGTAAATTATAGCATACAAAACAAAAATACAAACTTTCAAATAAATTAGACAAACTTTAGAAAAATGATTATCTGGCATAAATTACTTAAGGTTTTTGTAGAATGTTACACTCCTGACAGTAATTACTAATGTGAGAAAATATATATAAAAAAATTGCAATTAAAAGCAAGATGTTATTACTTTTACAGAATGGAATGAGTACATAATCTCTTCTGTTAGAGTATGAAAAATTGGTTAACATCTTAAAAAATAAGTAAATTAACTACTATTAAAGCACACATTTTAAAAATGTACTCAATATTTGTAATTTCTGAGGTCAGTATTAAATGTAAAAAGCCTTTGAAACTGTGTAAATAGTCTTCACATTATGAATAAAACTTGCTGTTGTATAACTAAGTAACTAGTAACTGAATTTGAATCATGAAACAACTAATTAGAACTTGCACAACATATATACAAAATTGTTACACTCCTGACACTTACTACTACAAGATTAAATATCAATAGTATTACATTTAACTTAATAGAAATGCTCTTAATTGTCATTCATAATATTACTTACCACAACAGTAAATAATTGGAAGTGAAATTTGAAAGGTCATAAAACATTTAATACACATGTAATTTACACATGTTACATGTATGCAACTTTATAAGCTGTAATAAATTTAAAAAAACAATAATAATAAATTTCAAGTATCTTTCAAAAGTACTTTTACTTTAACTATTAATCTGAAAGATAATACATACTTTAAAAATTCTAAACACAAACTGTTAACAAACTTATTTTTAATATGAACAGTATCCAATAAATGTTACACTCCTGACATATTAGATAAAGAAAATCCAAATGAAATACTAAATGCTTATAGGTCAAACTAAAATTTAAATACAACCTGTAATGACATTATTTACATTGTACATGATATAATTAGAAAGTAAGTTAATACAATATTTTTTACAAGAACAGTAAGAACAATTAAAACCAGTATGAAAAAATAAATGTATCCTTCCTTATCAACCAGAACTGATAACAATATTGTGACAATGAAACAAGAACACTAACACTAATCAACAATTGACCATACATATATCATATTTGTTCAGGTTTCACATAAAGACATACTTTGTATACATCTTAAGGTCATTTATATCAAACTGCAGTCTCTGGCCACAGCCAGGTAATAACTTTGTATTTGTAGTGTGTGGACTATATCAGTATCAGACTGCCAGGAAATGTCATCTTTCTGGGGCCAAGTGTATACACCTTTAGAGTCAGTTGACTTCAGAAACTTAACCTAGACATCACTATATCTATCTGTAGAACCTGTGATAAAAATCATTAATTAGATAGTTTAAAATATATCATCATTTTAAGCAATTACATTTCAATCATACCGATTATAGGATAAAAAAAAATTGTATTTACCTTTGCTATATACAAGCAGGTATTCTTCTTTGACTGCAAAGCAACTGCTATACAAAGTCATCTGCTTTGAACCTAATAAAAACAAACTAATATGTAACATACAAATGACACATCAAAAGCAAAATTTGAATAATTACTAGCTCTTTATTTAAATGCAGTTTTAAGATTATAGATATTATAAATATAACAGCAACATTTTATATAGATAAATTATTAATAAAATACGTACCTCTTAAAGGGTTCAAGACTCACATAATGCTCAATCTCGGGCAAGTATCCAATATAAAGTGTTGTTGAAATGCTAGACCCAAGTTCAATGTCAGGAGTGTCAGCATGAACACTTACCAAGCTACATGAGTGTCTTGCACATAGCTTGCAGACAGACATGGTCGTCGTAAGTTCCATCTTTAGACATGCTTTCTAAGTAGGTTGCGAAATCAGTGGTAAGAAATTGAGCCATTTCATTTTTTATCATCCTGAAATAACGAAAAGTGATACATAAGTGAGTAGAAAATTATTTCACAATTTTCAAAATATATAAATTGTCTAAACTTGACTTAAAGATTTATATGATTAGTTACATACAATAAATGATTTAAATAAAGACTGCCAACAACATTTGACAATGGTTTGAAAACTGTGAAAAAATAATTACCTCTGTAAGGTCTTGCATGTGCTGAACAACATTGAGCCTTAGTACAGTATGGGTCTGACTGTCCTTCCCATTTGTGTTTAACTGATCACTGACAGCCCCCCCCACAAAAAAAAAACAATTACTGTCAGCAGGTGTGTTTCCTCTAATGTTCCAACCCTTTTTTGAAGTTTGATTTTCAAAAAGGATCATTTGATTAGACATTTGTTCAAGATGATCATAACTAGATAAAATGCTTTCATGCAATACACCAGGTACTTCAGAATCATTTACATCTGAACAAGATTCAGAAGATAGACCACAAGTACTGCTAGCTAATTAGTTATTAATGTTAATATAAGCAGAAAGCATGCAAAACAAAAAAGATTAAAGATGCAAGCACTAGACAGAACAAATAAGCAACAAAGCAAGAAGTTTTTTAGATATTTTTTAAATGCAATTCATTAATTCAAAAATATTGTTGACTTGTTGGTTTATTGTAATTTAAAATAATTAATGCATGAAGGATACATTCATCTATAACATATCTGTTGTCATCATGAGACACCATTTTGCTGGAAAAAGGTTATAGTACTGTGGTTTGTTTCTGTACTGGCTATATAAACATGGGCCTTGATGACCACAGATACAAACGGTGCAGAAAGCTTTACTATATGCTTTTTCATGTTGCTTTTTATATGTTTAATCAATTATTTGAGTACCTGTTATGAAAAGAAGGTATGTTTAAGGAACAATGAAATATCCATTTTTTCAGTCAGGAGTGTAATATGTTCTTATATATTTAAAAAATAGACTAATATGCATATTCAAAACTGCAACTTCTGTTGTATATTAATGTCTAAGTACTCACTTGGTACTTATCGTTAAGTTTGAATGTATTTTAAAGAAAATGTTCTAGAAAACAATGAAACAATTTGTATTTTGAACTGTTGTTTTAAAATATTATCTCAAATTTGCAACATTACTAAATACAACATTAACCCCTTACTCCATAGATACGCGTTTTCCAGCACCAATCACAGAATGCAACGAGCAATCTGAACACTTCCTGCACTGTTTTCCACTCTGTCAGTTAATATAAACATAATTCACAAAATAATTCAAAAGCCTTCTATATAAGGTGTCCAAAGGCGTCTATATTAGAGGTGTCCAAATGCGTCTATATTAAAGGTGTCCAAAGGCGTCTTTATTAGAGGTGTCCAAATGGGTCTTTATGAAGTAAAGGGTTAAATACATATTATATTTGTCAACAAACATTTTACAGTACTTTTGACAGCAATACAAAGTACCGGTAGAATGGAAATTATTGGCTGTATGTACAAAATTAGAAGCATCTAAATTAGGTAAAAAATAGTGTTACACTCCTGACATCACTTATGATCATGTGTGCAGAGCACATGTTTCTTAGAATTGACATAAATGTTCCTTATGATATCTGTTGGACACATTCATCTGAAAAAGGGAATAAAATGCAAGTTAATACGAGAGCTAAGAGTATGCCATTGGGTAGAATTAAAAAAATGTTACACTCCTGACATTTGAACATACCATCCTTTTTCAAAATACCAAGTAAATAAATATTGGTTGATTCAACAGAAACACCTAATTTTATAGTCTAGATATACATAGGAAAGCAACATATCTAATAGAAAGCACAGGGAATAAGTAAACATGCAGCAGAAGATGGGTTAGCACAAAACATGCAATTTTGTTAGCTTCAAATTTTAGTACATGACTAATAAAAGGCAAGATGCAAACTACTTTCACCAATTTTATAATCACAAGTCAATACAAAACTATGTAGTTAAGATATTAGTCTTTACAAATTGAATTCATAAATTATCAATCTAGCAATAATTGTTAGTACAGAGTAGCCCAAACTTATACATCTTTGTAAAATGTCACACTAAAAGTGTTACACTCCTGACATTTTTGGGGTGTTTTTTTCACATAACTTTTTTATTCAACATTCAATTTCAGAAAATTTGGTATCAAGTAAATGTGTTAGAATTGTCATTTTTAGAACAAATAAGTTCGCAGAAATTCATTTAAATTAAAATCTTGAGCTGTGTTTAATGAAAATCCCTAATTTTTTTTTTAAACTGCCCATAAACTATATGACGTAAATCGTATCATTTAAAGCAACACATCCACGTTTAAACTTTTTTAAAAAGTTTTTCAACTGAGTTGTGAGCACATTTCCCATACATAAATATATGGTCAGTGAGCTGTATATGTGCTAACAAACACTATCCAGAACGCTTTAGAATTATAAAAAAAGATGTCCAAATTATAAAGCTTGACAAACGCTTTATAAATTATTTTTAAATTGCCGAGGATTCCAACTTGGCTTCAAATTAAATTATGCGAGTCGTATTAAAAAACTTCACGTATTAGTGCGTAGTGTACTTTACCTGCCTTGAAAGTCATTTTGCCATTTTTTTTTGACTCGGGTGAGTTACACGCTTGTTTTATAAAGTGTTAGTCACGCATTATAATTTGGGCATCATTTTGTTCGGGATTGTGTTTATATGCTCATATACAGCTAATTGATCATATGTTTGTATGGGAAATGTGCTCATAACTCAATTAAAAAATTTTTTTTAAAAGTTCAAACGTGGATGTGTTGCTTTAATGTCTGAAAAGCGATTGTTGTAAAAAATTCAAGATGAATTAAGTTAAAATAATTATTAAATGTGTTTGGTATGCAAGAAAAAGAATCATTCATGTTTTTTAAGTCCAGATAGAAAATTGCGTCCCTTGGGATAACTATTTTAAACATAGTGAATGTCCCACCTCTGAATATGTGTAACTGAAATTCTGTTGACAAAAAAGGTTTCCCATACAAACAAACAAAAGCATCACAGGTGACTCACTCATCTCATTGGTTGCATGCTCTCTATCCACTATGTATCAATATCGGTGTGCCCGAGGTCTGTGCCATTCACTGTATCACTTGCATCATAATGTAACTTAAACACCACCTAATTGGGTATTTGTTACACCATTATAGAGGTAATATCATCGAAACAACCTTATATCAATGTCTGTCATCCAAATAAAAGAAGAATAAATGTCACAGATTGACACATTGACTGAGAGAAATCGCCCTAGTGACAGAATATATAGTTGTTGTTTTTTCTGTTGCAATATGAGAGCAACAATAAATAACGGTTTCATCGAGGCATAGTTATCAAAATTTCTTTTTATGTTTCAGGCTTGGCTGACAGAAATAAATGAATATGCTCAAGAGGATGTTGTCATTATGTTGCTGGGCAACAAAGCTGATATGACCAGTGAACGAATAATAAAACAAGAGGATGGGGAGAAATTAGCAAAGGTAATGACAATATGTTGTTAATAAATGAAAATATTGTTGAGAGTTGAAACAAAATTACTTAATTCAAAACATTGGCAAGTCAGTACCTTATACTGAGATTTTATTGGTTAATTTGCATTGCATTGCATTGCATTTTCACTTAGTTTTGGGTCCTGGAACCGAGATTATCATGTTTTTCCATACTCAACTAAAAAAATAATGGACTTGTTATAACAAAATAAAAGGTCACAGATTGTCCCAATCTCTACTTCATTTTGATAGGTTAGTTTGCATTGCCCCACAACTATCTCCTGAATTTTGATAGGTTTATTTGTAATGCCCCAGTCTCTAACAAGTTTTGATGTTAAATTTGCATTTCCCCAGTCTCTACTGAGTTTTAATTACATTTCACCAGTCTCTACTGAGTTGTGATTGCATAAATTCACCAGTCTCTACTGAGTTGTGATTGCATTTCCCCAGTTTGTACTGAATTGTGATTGCATTTCCCCAGTTTCTACTGAGTTTTAATTGCATTTCCCCAGTCTCTACCAAATTTTGATATGTTATTTTGCATTGTCCGAGTTACAATAGGTTTGCTTGCATCACCCCAGTCTCTATTGAATTTTATAGATTATTTTGGAATTTCCTAAGCCTCACCTTAGTTTTGATTGCATTTCCCTAGTCTCTGCTGAGTTTTGGTTGCATTTCCCCAGTCTCTACTGAGTTTTAATAGATTATTTTGGAATTTCCCAAGCCTCACCTGAGTTTTGATTGCATTTCCCCAGTCTCTAATGGGTTTTGATTGCATTTCCCAGATCTCTACTGAGATTTGATCGATTAATTTGCATTGTACCTGTTTTGATAGTTTAACATGCATTGTCTGCCCTAGTCTACTGAGTTTCCTGGTCTCTGCTGAGTTTCCTGGTCTCTACTGAGTTTCCTGGTCTCTACTGAGTTTTCCGATCTCATTAAGTTTGATAGGTTAATTTACAATGTCCCAGTTTTTAAAGGTTAAATTGCATTGCCCTATTAGATTAGTCTCTACTGAGTTTGTCAGTCTCTACTGAGTTTGTTAGTCTCTACTGAGTTTTGATAAGTAAATTTGCATAAATTATCGAAGTCTTTATTTTATTTTGATAGGTTTGCAAATTACAATGTCTAAATCTCTTCATAGTTTACATAAAATAAACAAAAATTAAAAGAAATTTAGTATAGTAAAACTTCAATGGCTTGAACCCGATGGGACTCGACAAACAAGTTTAAGTTTTAAGTTAAGAGTTGTTCAAGCCAGTTGTTCAACATCATACCTTACATGTATATATATCGACATAGGAATTGGGCTGAGACCAGATTAGTAGTTCAAACTATATATGTTGTTTGAGTCATCTGTGTTAGAGTCAGTAAAGTTCTACTGTATTTGTAAGAGGTTTTGTTTGACAGAGAAGTGAAATGTATCTTATTTCATCTGCATAGTATTACTACAGCAGTACTTCCTATGCCATCCTTTCTATTTCTTGTCATGTAATAGCATTGAGAGACTAATCAAATGCTGATTAATACCTGCGGGAGTATTATCTAGAGGTTACATGTTAATGCAGCAAGGTGATTTCTTTAGAAGCCATTACACATGGATGAAACAATTGACTCCTTCAAACAGCATCCCAAGGAGAGGCCAGCATGCTAGTTTGACAAAGTTGATTTCGGGGTAAAATAGGTGATTGTGATATGTGCACCAAAATGGCCATCGGAGTGGTAAATCAAATAAAGTTTTTTCCCTCAAGGAATAACTTGATGATTACAATGCAAATGGGTGTGGGTGTTACTGTTGAGCCTGCACAGCAGCCCGATCTAGACATTCTTATGAATTAATCCACTTGCAATGATCAAAAATGGAATGCAAGTGTAACTGCTTCTGCATCCTAGTCGAGCTGCATGTTGCAGTCTTAAGGCTGAGAGGTTGCATGTATTCTATGTTTGTCTATGAATGGAACACTAAGATTCCTGGACATTGTAGAACTTGTTCACCATCCAAGTTATCATTCTGTTGTTGTTCTATTTAATAATAAATCTAGGGTCCCCCGTGGCAAATAAGTATAAGGTGCCATCTGAAGATCACTTCCCTTTCACCACTTAGGATGTGGGCTTGATTTGACCTTAGTTTGAAATCTTTATGTGAGAAAGTTTGCCATAAAGGTAAAAAAAACAGGATGACGTGCATGACCTGTGATATGTTGTAAATGACATTAAACCCTAATATTACATTTGTCTCGTAAGTTCTGTTAATAAACCTATGAATAATTTTGGTGGCACTCATTTTTCAATGAACGAAAATCCGTGAACCTCCATTTCTAGATAGATTTTTGCGAATGATCATAACACCAAAAACATCTCAGTTATTAACATTTTTTTACATTAAGTAAGCAAAAGGCTTAACTTTTGCAGTTCATTAAAGGGAATATATCAGGATTTTTCAAATTGACCAAAAACATTTTTTTCCAATATATCGTGCCTATAATTAGGTACTCATTGGCTCCATGTTGCCAAAATGATATCTATTTGAAAATGTCAAAATAATATGTTGAAAAGGGGTTTCCTAGCTTGGGTTACGTTCCTAGGTTAGACTAACACAATTTCCCGATGAAAACAGCAACATATTTTGTGAAGTTTTAAATGAGTCACGGGATTTCATTTTGATTTCAATTTCATCCTTCATACATATTTACACGTAAAATTTGTTTCATCTTAGAACGGGTCCGAATGATGATATGAAGTTTGTAAAGTAGTATTTAAATACGGTCTGTTTTTAGAATGGAGATTTTGTTTCAAGTTTACCACTCTGGCTGAAACATTGATTTTATCATGTTTTGGTGGATTTGATATACCAAACCATTTGGATTTTATTTATTTATGAAAATGAGATGCTTTTTATCCATTTTAAAATAATTTTATTTTTTAGACATTTTATAGCATTTTTTCGTGATATATTCCCTTTAACCTATTGAATGATTCAATGTTTAGTTAACATAATTTATGCTAGATATATGTGAAACAGAACATAGTGATGTTAATACATGTAGATGTGAATTTTATTTGTTTAATATTGATGAGCACAATGTTATATGTACATTCATATCTTTTAAAATTTCAACAAATTTCTTAATTAGTTTTTTTTCCCCAAAATAAAGAATTCCATTGCGAAGACATATAATTTTCCCATTGTGACAATCATGGTTTATGGACACTCATATCCCATCCGTGTAAAGAAAGAGTGATGTCCTTTAGATGCATTTGATTGATTGCTCTTCATCAAAGCGTATTCAATCTTCCAGAAAATGAATCATGTTTTACGGAGATTGAGTTTCAGAAAATGACAATTAGGTTGTCAGACAACAAGTGAGCTCTAAGGGAGAAAAATTGTCCTGGATTCTCCAGCGGATTGCCTGTAGAAGAAAATATGTTTATAACAGCATAACTGTAGACTTGGTATTTGTCTATATTGATGAATCGGGAGGGATTGAAATGATTGTAAAATTTACTATTCAAAGATTGGAAAGTGCTTGTACTTGCCCCTTGCGAATGCCAATGTTGGATAAGATTTTATGTTTCATAAATTTTCACCACTAACTATTTTAGCTTCTTCACCTTTTAAGTTCACTTGGAAGTCGCCTACTTAAAGTATTTGTTTTAAAACTCCTGTCAAACACACTATTTCTACTGGAAAGCAGCTTGGATCATGGGTTTGAGCATAGCTCATTCCATGAACTTTATGTTAGAAAGTTTGGCAGTGACTTGTGGATGGACATTAGTTTTACCCAGATTCATTGGGAGGTCTTCCTCGACCATTAAAACTGGATGCCCTATTAATTGTAACCTGTACTGGGGTGAAAATGGCATTAGACCACCATTAAAATGATTTCTTGCTTGAGACTTGGTCATGCTGTTTAGGTTTGAGTTTTTATTGCCATCTCCCAATTAAGTGAGTATGGCTTCTATTGCTAAAAATAGACCAAATGAAATAACTGTTTGAGTATCTGCTCTATAGTCCGGCAGATAATCCGGGTATTTTCACTGAACCTTGCATGAGAGTGTATAGTTATTATTTTTACTAAAAAGGAAGTCTCTATATAGTTCTTTGATTTTAAATCGGATGACATGTTGTCATCATTCAGCATTTTGAAATAAACGAGATGGCGTCCAAAATGGCTGCCAATTTGCTCGAAATGCAATATTTGGATGAGAATTAATATTAGGTATGAAATTATTTATACTATAGGACATTTTTTATGTGTTTGATGTTAAAATGACAAACTGTGATGATATTTTGTCAATATGGGACATTTTGAAACAAACAAGATGGTGCCAAAAATGGCCCCAAATTTGCTCAAAATGCAATATTTAGATGGAAATTGCTATAAGGTATAAAATTATTCATACATGAGAATGTACAGTAATATTTTTTGCTAAAATGATTGTCTATACATGTATATAGTTCTTTGATATTATGTTGGATGACTTTTTGTAATTTTGAGCATTTTGAAATAAACAAGATAGCACCAAAATGGCAGCCAATTCGTCGAAATGCAATATTTAAATGTGAATTACTGTGAGGTATACAATAATTCACGCATGCAAAACAATAAGAAAAAATAAGTTCATTTTGTATGTTACAACTTGACTGATATATATATTTGTACGTTTTGTTGAGGGATGGCCCACCCCGACCCTAGGGATGGCCCACCCCGACCCTCACAGACCTATTACGGGGTGATTAAATGGATCACTTTTCAGCTTTTCAGTGATTGAAATTAAAAAAAAAAGAAAAAGAAATTCACACATGAGAGTGTATAGTAATAGTTTATTGCTAAAATGATTGTCTATAAATAGTTCTTTGATTTTATGTTGCATGACATTTTGTCATTATTGAGCATTTTTAAATAAACAAGATGACGTCCAAAATGGCCCCCAATTTGTTCGAAATGCAATAGTTAAATGTGAACTACTATTAGGTATACATTTATTCACACATGATAGTGTATAGTTATATTTTATTGCTTAAATGATAGTCTATAATAGTTCTTTGAGTTTATGTTGAATGACATTTTGTCATCATTGAATATTTTAAAATAAACAAAATGGCGTTCAAAATTGTCGCCAATTTGTTCGAAAAGCAAAATTCAGATAAAAGATATGTAAAAGATATATAAAAGATATAAAAATATATAAAAAATTCCATACCAAGGATAATTTTAATGTGTTTGATGTTTAGGTGACAGACTGGGAAGACGTGTCATTGAACATTTTGAACTAAACAAGATGACGCAGCGTCCAAAATGGCCTGCAATTTGCTAGAAATGTAATATCAAGATGGAAATAAATGTCTATTAGTATAAACTATTCATATGCTTGATGTGTTTAGTGTTTAGGTTACAAACACATTTGCAATTAAAAGCACGTGGCCTTTAATATGACCACCATTTGCCTAAACAAGTTTCAAGCCCTTTTTGTATTTCAAGCGAAGCTTCAGAATATGTTGTTAGTGGTAAAGTATTTAAAGTATGCATTGTTTTACAATTAAGTTACATCGCCTTCCAACTTTAGTGACTACTGAAGCCTCATACGTTTTAAGACTATTCCTTTTCAGATATCACAATACCTTGCCACGTTATTGCAACAAGACAGCCCATGGTCGTTATATTTATGTGTACAGTTCCTTAACATGTAATCCCCTTGGCACAGATTTATTAGGGTTTCCTGAAGATAATGATGAACTTAAAGTACAAAAACAAGAGGCGTACCTTGGCTGGAAACGATGTGTAGGCACAGTTGTAAGGGATCCAATTCATGCTCCCTCGAAACTTTTTTCAGCTAGGCCGCCGTATGTGCATTTAGGCATATATTTCTTATGTTTTTACAGGCCTGTTTATCCTTAATATTAGCCTAACCTTGAATTCACTGTTTTATAACCAAATAAATTGATAAAATAATGTTAAATATCTGGATCATAATTATTCAATGATGTTTTTGTTGCGAATTTATAGTTTACTGAAAAAAAGTTTCGTGGGAGCATGAATCGGACCGGTCTTTACATTAATCATCATTGGTACTCATACTTGACAAAATATCTTCAACTCTACTGCAAACATGCAAACTCATTCCTCATATTTCCAGTCATTCTGACTTCAGAATATTCCCAAGTACTTTCCATGGACCAGAAGTTGTATATTCCATACTATGCGTAATTTATATGACTAGAAAAAAACGACTAAAAAAAAAAGATGGCATCATAAGCTTAACTGCTACCAAATGCAAAGGCCAGCCAGCTTTTCTCTCAGCTCTGATGTACATACCCATCATAAATAAGGTTTTATTATCTGCCCATTACTTTGTAGTTTTACTTTTCTATATTTGAAATTGTTTAGATCAATTTCCAACTCTTAATATTACAATGTTTCACATAAACAACTTCACTGCTTAAATAATGATATAACATTCCCAGGGAACTTCTTTCAATCCAACATGTTCCCTACCCCACCAAATTATAGCATGAACATTATGATGAAAACTGTCTACTTATAATTAACACGAACATTACGTTTACCTTTTTTCTATTCCGCGTAAAAATTAATTACTTATTACAAATTATGTAGTTTGACAAGAGTAGTAAAACAAAACAGAGATAGACTGCACCAAGGTATGATAACAGCTGTATATATACCGGTACCTATATTGTTGTAGTGGGAAATTTGGACAAATTCCGGCATTATTTAAGAATAGTTCATTCATATATATTGTCAGTTGTGTAAGTTTTATATTTTAGATGGTAGTGACATATTTATTAGATAAAATTAATTAATCAAAAATATTTTATTTGCACTTATAAAACTAAAATGTACAGAAAACATAATTTTCAATTCATCTGTCGCCATGTTGGCGGACATCTTGAATATTTCAAAATGCTCAATGATGACAAGGTGTCATCAAGCTGATTTTCATAAGCAATGCCTAAACTACAATAATCACCAAAACAATTTACTATACACTTCCATGCAAGGTTCAGTGCTGTATCTGCCGGACTAGTAACACTTTGTCAAGAACTAAATAAGTATTGATGACTGTTTGAGGTCACACACAGTCATGGTCATTGGAAGTTTGAACTCGATGACATTTTTATACTGAGTTTAATGCTCTTCTTCGATGAAAACAAGCCCTGGTATGCTCAAACTATATACAGTATGGTACAGGAATGGATAATACGATGGGAGACAAAATCTAAGTGGTATGTGCAAGTAACATCCATAACCTGGTAATGAGCAAAGTATCTAAAATTCTTGCGTTCTTGATAAGGATATCTGTTAGTTTAACAGTGCGAGATAATCAGTCCCTAGGGGCGAGATGAAATTCACACATTCATAAATGAACATGCAAGTATGTCACACTATTCTCAGAGGAATTGGAGAGGAATCTTATTTGATTGAGATAAACAGATTCCAATCATTTATAAGAACATTGTTGGAGAGAAATCTTGTATGGTTGAGATAAACAGATTCCAGTCATTTATAAGTACATGTATCACTGTTGGAGAGGAATCTTATATGATTGAGATGAACAGATTCAGGTCATTTATAAGAACATGTATCACTATTGGAGAGGAATCCTGTATGATTGAGATAAACAGATTCCAATCACTTATAAGTACATGTATCACTATTGGAGAGGAATCCTGTATGATTGAGATGAACAGATTCAGGTCATTTATAAGTACATGTATCACTATTGGAGAGGAATCCTGTATGATTGAGATAAACAGATTCCAATCACTTATAAGTACATGTATCACTATTGGAGAGGAATCCTGTATGATTGAGATGAACAGATTCAGGTCATTTATAAGAACATGTATCACTTTTGGAGAGGAATCTTGTATGGTTGAGATAAACAGATTCCAGTCACTTATAAGTACATGTATCACTGTTGGAGATGAATCTTGTACGTTTTTGGTATACATATTCAGGTCACTTATAAGAACATGTATCACTTTTGGAGAGGAATCATATATGATTTAGATGAACAGATTCCAGTCACTTATAAGTACATGTATCACTGTTGGAGAGGAATCTTGTATGGTTGAGATATATAGATTCCAGTCATTTATAAGTACATGTATCACTTTTGGAGAGAAATCTTGTATGCTTGAGATGAACAGATTCCAGTCACTTATAAGTACATGTATCACTGTTGGAGAGGAATCTTGTATGATTGAGATAAACAGATTCTGATCATTTATAAGTACATGTATCGCTTTTGGAGAGGAATCCTGTATGATTGAGATAAACAGATTCCAGTCATTTATAAGTACATGTATCACTATTGGAGAGGAATACTGTATGATTGAGATAAACCGATTCTAGTCATTTATAAGTACATGTATCACTATTGGAGAGGAATCCTGTATGATTGAGATAAACCGATTCTAGTCATTTATAAGTACATGTATCACTGTTGGAGAGGAATCTTGTATGATTTAGATGAACAGATTCCAGTCACTTATAAGTACATGTATCACTATTGGAGAGAAATCTTGTATGCTTGAGATGAACAGATTCCAGTTACTTATAAGTACATGTATCACTGTTGGAGAGGAATCTTGTATGATTGAAATAAACAGATTCAGATCATTTATAAGTACATGTATCACTGTTTGAGAGAAATCTTGTATGCCTGAGATGAATGGATTACAGTCCCTTATAAGTACATGTATCACTATTGGAGAGGAATCATATATGATTGAGATGAACAGATTCCAGTCACTTATAAGTACATGTATCACTGTTGGAGAGGAATCTTGTATGATTGAGATAAACAGATTCCAGTCTCTTATAAGTACATGTATCACTGTTGGAGAAAAATCTTGTATGATTGAGATAAACAGATTCCAGCCATTTATAAGAACATGTATCACTATTGGAGAGGAATCCTGTATGATTGAGATAAACAGATTCCAGTCACTTATAAGTACATGTATCACTGTTGGAGAAAAATCTTGTATGATTGAGATAAACAGATTCCAGCCATTTATAAGAACATGTATCACTATTGGAGAGGAATCCTGTATGATTGAGATAAACAGATTCCAGTCATTTATAAGTACATGTATAAATGTTGGAGAGGAATCCTGTATGATTGAGATGCCATGTCAATACTATGTGTATATATAGGGCCTTCAGTTTTTAATCAGATCCGAATCAAACTTGTCAAAGATGTTTATGACCATGTCTTGAATCAGCAAAATTGGACCATAATGAACAGTAGAGAGATACAGGCCTTTTGGGTCTCTTGTTTTAATTTTATTTTTTCCAGACCAATAGATCAAAGAAATAATGCTTTTTTAAGAAATAATCACAAATTTACCTGGAGCAGACGAATTTTCAATTATAAAGTAAAAAATATCAATTAAAATTAGTAGAATACACTTTACAACATGAATCATAGATGGGGTTTTAATAAAAGTCAGTTTTTTAGGGCATAATAAATCAATTGCTAGATTATCATCCCCGCCCGCCCCCTAATTTTCATGCCACCCCAACCCTTTTTTATTTTCATAAAAATAAAAAAAAAAAAATAAAACTAAAATAAAATCATCCTGCCCTCCCCGTTTTTAAAAAAAAATTTGATGATAATCTAGCAATTAATTTATAATGGCCTACTGTCATAGTATACCAAAATACCAAATTTTAAGAAAGATACATCATTTTTCCATCATATAATACAAAAGAACCTATTTGCGAGAGTCATTTCTGTATGTACATGTATATAATTATTTTTTACATTGATAATAGCAAAATTAATGAGCACAATATAAATTTTATAAATAATGCCATCCTTAAAAAATAAATTGTTTGCCGTGCTGCTACCTATACTCATTCGAAATTGCCGCTACCAAAACTTTTTTTATTGACTTTCAAAGCTTCAAATTTATTTTTTCTTGATTAATGCTCTTTTGGCTTTAAAATGCCTATATGCAAAATCAAAATTTGGCCAAAAAATAAATTACCAACCTATGCATAGCAAACAAATTTTTTTTTTGTAGGATGGCCTAATGTTTTTTATCTAGTAAACAAAACAGTATGTTTTCTTTTAGAGCACTGAATGTACTTTAGGCCAAACTTGGGGAGAAACATCTTTCAAACACTATTGTTTTTCTATTTTCTGGAAGCAAAACCATTGCAAGATGGAATTCAAATTAATAACAATTAATACGATGCATGCATTAAATTTTAAAATATTCACTATATTGCATGAGTGATTCTCTTTGTGGTTATTTTTGTAATTCAGGATTGGTAAATCATCAGTCTTCTTTATTTGATTTATCAAGGGTATAAAAGTTCTCTTTATATGGCGGAAATCAAAATCAGCTCAGACAATTTATGTCGTTAGAGAAGTTTTGGATTAACATAACGTTGAACAACAGTGACTGGGAAATGCGTCGTGAGTGTTTACTGTTGATATTATTCTACAATGACATTCAAGGAAATTACTTTTATGGCTTCTATATTAAGTTGAATAATGTTGCCTGTAATAAACATGTCCACATAAAAACATGTATATATATACGGTTTAAACGCTTCAGGTCCTGTTATAACGCGATCCAATATAAAACAGACTCGTTATAATGCATTGTTTTTTTTTTGGTTCCAAAATTTAAAATTAATTTATTCAAAAAGATTTATGTAAAACTCGCGGTAGAGTTATTGATGAATTAATTGAAAATCTCAACTAAATCGCTAAGTGTTTGCGAGCTCATTACGTTTTTCCAAACTGTGACCATGTATTTGTGCATCAATTACACTGATAATTCAGACTGACATGATAAAAACTTCTTATTGTTATAAAAAACATCACTTTTAATTAATTTACGCCAACAAACATTGGTCTGTTAAATTTATCACACATTGTCATTTGTTTATTTACAGTAATTCCACTGGATATAGTATTGCCAAATAGTGTAGCGCAGTGCACCTTGGGATATTTATAACACAGTTTGACATATATATCGCAATTTCATTCCCTGGATCCCAGCTACCGTGTTATAACGGGACCCGAGTGTATTAATAAAAAAAACCATTTTATGTACTGTTACTGATCATTTTGACTCTGTGTAGGAGTTGCATTTGAAAGAGACACCTGGCACAATGTACAGATCTGTTTCTATAGGGTTTGTGTCGTTCCATCATTAGCTGTCATATCACTAGGATGTATCATGTGCTTGGATATTAACTAATTAATGGCAGTTGTGTATGATAATCACGCAAATATTTCATAGTACAAAGATGTAAAAATATATGTACAGGAAATGATAAAATACAACAGGCTTCTCCACTGGCCATTAAAGCAAAACTACATTCCAGCACTTGAATATCAAACATGGTATACCCTAATATTCTATTTTTTTATGCCATTTTCAACACATTTCAGGTTATATATGGCATATCCAGTTTTACTGGTGGAGGAATACCTCAGACTGAGTCAGACTGAGTAGAACCACCGTCCTTCCGCAAGTAGCCTAATATTCTAAAACAATGTATTGCAAATGCCCTCTTTTTGCTTGAAATCTTTAACTTTCTTTGCATAACTTTTCTCATTTAGGTGCATATATATGGCTAACACTGTTAGCTTACTTTGAATGATTAATACCATGGTGCAGCGTGTGTCCTACCTGAGCACTTGACTGTACCCTGTGTAGATATTGTATCACAAGATTTCTGACATCACTCCACTCAATCCATACACTTTATATGAGAAATTTGCCAGTTACTTACAGAGGAATGATTCTTCTGCAATAATTCATGTATGTACATATATAGGTCTGCCTCCACCAATCAATATATGGTATAATGGAGGAGACCTCAGGACAAATGTATTGTTGACAAAATTATTGCTCGCCACTCTCAATATAACTGAAATAAAATGGTGAAAAATTTGTTAAAAACACAACAGTTGCAGACTGGTTTTGTAACATAGTCACAATGCAAGCATAGTCTAGACAGAGGGTTGTTATTACTGCTTTAAGATATAACAACGTAACACCAATTAGTGGAAAGTATATTAAAACATTATTATATATAAAAACTGTTAGGTTAATGGATTGTATAAATCTCTTACATTGTATGTAATAATGTGCCCTGTTTCCAAATATAGCAATAGGTTGCATCTTAACAGCCTAACTTCTACCACGTTTGCATCTTAACAGCCTAAATTCTACCACATTTGCATCTTAACAGCCTAACTTCTACCACATTTGCATCTTAACAGCCTAACTTCTACCACAGTTGCATCTTAACAGCATAACTTCTATGACAGTTGCATCTTAACAGCCTAACTTCTACCACAGTTGCATCTTAACAGCATAACTTCTATGACAGTTGCATCTTAACAACCTAACTCCTACCACAGTTGCATCTTAACAGGCTAACTTCTACCACCGTTGCATCTTAACAGCCTAACTTCTACCACAGTTGCATCTTAAAAGCCTAACTTCTACCACAGTTGCATCTTAACAGCCTAACTTCTACCACAGTTGCATCTTAACAGCCTCACTTCTACCACATTTGCATCTTAACAGCCTAACTTCTACCACATTTGCATCTTAACAGCCTAACTTCTACCACAGTTGCATCTTAACAGCATAACTTCTATGACAGTTGCATCTTAACAGCCTAACTTCTACCACAGTTGCATCTTAACAGCATAACTTCTATGACAGTTGCATCTTAACAACCTAACTCCTACCACAGTTGCATCTTAACAGGCTAACTTCTACCACCGTTGCATCTTAACAGCCTAACTTCTACCACAGTTGCATCTTAAAAGCCTAACTTCTACCACAGTTGCATCTTAACAGCCTAACTTCTACCACAGTTGCATCTTAACAGCCTCACTTCTACCACAGTTGCATCTTAACAGCCTAACTTCTACCACAGTTGCATCTTAACAACCTAACTTCTACCACAGTTGCATCTTAACAGGCTTACTTCTACCACAGTTGCATCTTAACAACCTAACTTCTACCACAGTTGCATCTTAACAGCCTAACTTCTACCACAGTTGCATCTTAACAGCCTAACTTCTACCACAGTTGCATCTTAACAACCTAACTTCTACCACAGTTGCATCTTAACAACCTAACTTCTACCACAGTTGCATCTTAACAGCCTAACTTCTACCACAGTTGCATCTTAACAACCTAACTTCTACCACAGTTGCATCTTAACAGGCTAACTTCTACCACAGTTGCATCTTAACAGCCTAACTTCTACCACAGTTGCATCTTAACAGCCTAACTTCTGCCACAATTGCATCTTAACAACCTAACTTCTACCACAGTTGCATCTTAACAGCCTAACTTCTGCCACAATTGCATCTTAACAGTCTAACTTCTACCACAGTTGCATCTTAACAGCCTAACTTCTACCACAGTTGCATCTTAACAACTTAACTTCTACCAGTTGCATCTTAACAGGCTAACTTCTACCACAGTTGCATCTTAACAACCTAACTTCTACATCAGTTGCATCTTAACAGCCTAACTTCTGCCACAGTTGCATCTTAACAGCCTAACATCTACCACAGTTGCATCTTAACAGCCTAACATCTACCACAGTTGCATCTTAACAGCCTAACTTCTACCACAGTTGCATCTTAACAGCCTTAGTTCTACCACAGTTGCATCTTAACAGCCTAACTTCTGCCACAGTTGCATCTTAAAAGCCTATCTTCTACCACAGTTGCATCTTAACAACCTAACTTCTGCCACAGTTGCATCTTAACAGCCTAACTTCTACCACAGTTGCATCTTAACAACCTAACTTCTACATCAGTTGCATCTTAAAAGCTTAACTTTTACCACAGTTGCATCTTAACAGCCAAACTTCTACCACATTTGCATCTTAAAAGCCTCACTTCTACCACAGTTGCATCTTAACAGCCTAACTTCTACATCAGTTGCATCTTAAAAGCTTAACTTTTACCACAGTTGCATCTTAACAGCCAAACTTCTACCACAGTTGCATCTTAAAAGCCTCACTTCTACCACAGTTGCATCTTAACAGCCTAACTTCTACCACAGTTGCATCTTAACAGCCTAACTTCTACCACAGTTGCATTTTAAAAGCCTCACTTCTACCACAGTTGCATCTTAAAAGCCTATCTTCTACCACAGTTGCATCTTAACAACCTAACTTCTGCCACAGATGCATCTTAACAGCCTAACTTCTACCACAGTTGCGTCTTAACAACCAACTTCTACATCAGTTGCATCTTAAAAGCTTAACTTTTACCACAGTTGCATCTTAACAGCCAAACTTCTACCACAGTTGCATCTTAAAAGCCTCACTTCTACCACAGATGCATCTTAACAGCCTAACTTCTACATCAGTTGCATCTTAAAAGCTTAACTTTTACCACAGTTGCATCTTAACAGCCAAACTTCTACCACAGTTGCATCTTAAAAGCCTCACTTCTACCACAGTTGCATCTTAACAGCCTAACTTCTACCACAGTTGCATCTTAACAGCCTAACTTATACCACAGTTGCATCTTAAACGCGTATCTTCTACCACAGTTGCATCTTAATAACCTAACTTCTGCCACAGTTGCATCTTAACAGCCTAACTTCTACCACAGTTGCATCTTAAAAGCTTAACTTTTACCACAGTTGCATCTTAACAGCCAAACTTCTACCACAGTTGCATCTTAAAAGCCTCACTTCTACCACAGTTGCATCTTAACAGCCTAACTTCTACATCAGTTGCATCTTAAAAGCTTAACTTTTACCACAGTTGCATCTTAACAGCCAAACTTCTACCACAGTTGCATCTTAAAAGCCTCACTTCTACCACAGTTGCATCTTAACAGCCTAACTTCTACCACAGTTGCATCTTAACAGCCTAACTTCTACCACAGTTGCATCTTAACAGCCTAACTTCTACCACAGTTGCATCTTAACAGCCAAACTTCTACCACATGTGCAATTCATTTGAAACTTGAAGATGATAACCACCGTGAATATGTACATAATATTCTCTTGGCATTTTCTGATCAGATCATTCTTCCCTTTTTCAGTAAAAGCAATACTTCACTTTGTCCTACTACAGGATTGATGCAATTAAATTGAGACATGATTATATTCATCAACACAAAATGAACATACACATAATTCTCATGGCAATTTGATCAGATCATTCTTGCAGGAGTTATGCCCCTTTTTCATAAATTTCAGTTTATTGTATATAATAACATTGCCAGTCCCACTGCAGTTTGTAAATTCATTTGAGATTCGTCGATAATCATCACCATGAAACTAACATACTCGTACTTTTATGCCATTCTGATCAGAACATGCTTACAGGAGTTCTGTCCCCTTTTTATCCTCCACTGTACAGTGGAAGTAGGATGTAGGAATGGTCATGATTTTGTTTCTGCTCTGTACCTTCCAAATGCCTTGAGGAATTTTCATGAAAATTGGGCCAAATGTTTAAACCCCTTGAAGATATTCCACCTTCTGTCTGGGATGACTTGCAAAACCCATATTCCAACCATGTTAGTTCAAGGTCACTATTCAATGTCACATGTTTTCAACCTCTATTCCATGTTCTCTCTATATCTCCTAAAACCCCTTGAAATGTGGTCCTCATGTCCACTGAAGGTATTTCATGAAACGTGAATGAATTGCTCATCATCTTCAGACGATGTGTAGAACCCTCATTCCAATCATGTTGTGTCACGTTTCCAGTTCATTTTCATCTTGTGTCCTCTCTCCATGTCTAAAACCCCTTGAAGGATTTTCATGGAACTTAAATAGAATGGTCAACTCATCAAGACAATGTGCAAGACTTTCTTCTGACAACTTAGTTCATGTCGCCATTAAAATTTAATCACACAGACAATCAGTTTATGACTGGTTGCCATTTAAAGGGTATATATTGCGATTTTTCAAAATTCTAAAATTGACCAAAAACATTTTTTAGCTTGCCGGGACAAAGCAATTCATTGCATCTTAACCTTGTCAGCTTGATTTCTTTTTTTTTTTTTTTTTTTAATGGTGTTTAACACCATTTTCAATACATTTCAGGTTATATATGGCATATCCAGTTTTACTGGTGTCAGACTGAGTAGAACCACCGTCCTTTCGTAAGTAACTGGCAAACTTTCTCGCATAAAGTTTTTGGAGCGAGCGGGACTCGAACCTACGACTCTTGCAGTGAGAGGTAAGGGAACTTGAGACGGCGCCTTAGACCACTCGGCCACAGAGGACCAAGTTTAATTTCTACCAGAAGTAGAGGTGGTGATAATTATTTATATGAATTGGTCATGGTTATTTTTTTTTTTGTCCAATGACATTATTCAACACATTTATTAATACAATTACCATAACTAATAGCCTGACCAAAGCTTTAACAGGCCATTGATGAAAAAAAGTGACCAATATAATTATATGTGAAATAGTGAACCTCAGATTCTGACACAGCTGTAAATGTCCAAGACATTGTGGTTTTGATGATTTATTGTAAGGATGCGTCCTGAGAAACTGAGACAGTGTCTTGTTAATGTTTATGGCTTCATTCCACATTATAGTGACAGCAAGATGACTGCTCCATTAAGCCACTTTAAGTTATTATATAGTGGCAGAGTACGAGAATATTCCATGATCGTGTACTGGAGGCTGACTGGTTTTTTGTCAGAACAGAGGCTCTAGTGAGATTCCTTTCAAAATAGAAATATCACGGGTTGGAATCTTATTGTATAAATTGTGTACTTCTGTTAAAAAAAAAATTTTCTTGTATACTTGTAAGCATGTTGGTATTTTTGTTGAAAAATTTCATTGATTTTGAGAAGAGTGACATAGTATTTGCACATGTTTTTTATTTGGGTGAATCTAAGAACTCCAGCCTAGTGTGTGATAGAAATACCGTACCCACGATATTGAAATGTTGGTAAAATTATATAATACATGTGAATAAAATGTTGCTTAAACTAAAATTACTAAAGTGAGCTCTGTGGCTAAGTGGTCTAAGGCTATATTGTCTAATGTTCTCTTACCTCTCACCACTGAAGTTGTGGGTTCAAGCCCAGTTCAGTACAGTAGAATGTAGTTTGTCAGTTACTTGCGTAAGGACGGTGGTTCTACTCAGATTCTTTCTGAGGTCTTCCTCCACCAATAAAACTCGACAAGCCATTATAACCTATCTTAGTTGGCGTTCAACCTCATTAAAGCCGGTCCAGTTAGCTACATTGGTAGCGGGTATGATGATCAAATTCGGGGATCATGGGTTGAATCCCAGCTCAGACACATTCTCCGTGATGATTGACACACAAAATGTCATTATCATTTCAGAGCTCCAGATAATTTTTTAAGCCAATGAGTAATTACTCACCGGTAGATGAGTATTCTTGAGTTTTTCAGAATAGTAATGAGTAATGCGCATATGATATACAACCAAACCTGTGTTAAGTTGCAGCAAATGGGGATGTGCTATAATGGCCCCTTAAAGCATGTGGTTGATGAATACAGACCAAGTTTGACTGTAAATATAAAACTAACATGTTTGGCTGCTTTCCACATTTCATCTTAATATACCAACAACCTAAAACCGAGTATATATTAGTTATATTGTTGCAGCGTATGGTTTATTTCAAAGATGTTTTCTTCAAATTACTAAACAAAATTGTTATGGTTTGACAGTCATTTATGATTTACCCCGATGAGTGAGCGCATATTATATAAAAATAACCTCAATATGTTGTTGAATAGGATTTTCAGGTATCCCGCCGGAATATCAGCTTTCCAAAGTTGGTGTCCCGTTAAAAAAAAATCACCTCGACCTTTATGCTACGCAATAAACCTGACATAATATGGCACCATTTTGGAACTTCTTTCAATCACATGATAAAATAAAATGGCGGGCCACCTAGCCACCTTTTATACATGTACGTTGGAAATATAAACCCCAGTTAATCAAGACTGATATTTTAAATTTCCCTATAAACATGACCCATATCGAGTGTATAAATAAAAAAATTGATATAATAATGCCATATATTCAACTAAATAATGGATACATTATTTGTTACTTTCATGCGAATGAACACAGACTTGTAACACAGGCGAATAGCGTTGGTGTATTCTAAAGCTATGCGCGAGGTGTATTATACGGAGGATACGGAAATACCCCATGTTTCAAGATTGCAAATTAGCGACATTGTTTATTAATTAGATAGTCTGGGTTACCATTATAACCAGTAAAATCTATCACTGTCAGAAGCGAGTTTAATTGAAACAATTCGGCTATTTATTTACGTGGATAAGTTAAAAAATTAGTTCAATGAAGATCCATTTTCAGAGAATGTAAACTTATTTATGCAATATAGAAATTGATTTAAGCGTAAAACTCGTTGCTTATGCGTAATTGATAGGCATGTAAAACAAATCTGGTGCGTATCCACAAATTTTAATGTGCAATATACGCAGATACGCATCTTGTCTGGAGCTCTGCATTTGTCTCTCACTGTTGATTCAAGCGGGAAAGTTATCAGTTACTAATTGCAGAGATGAATACTTTAATACTGATTTACCTTCCAGGAAACCAGGAAAGAGTGGTAAGGTTAACTTATCATCTATTAGCCTTAATAGATGGCATAAAATTTATGCTAAATGTTCAAACAAACAAACTAAAGCCCCGTTAAAAAACAATAAAAGGTCAAGTGGTCAAATGGTCAAGTGTTATTCCAGTTTCTGAGTAACTGTTCACTAAGATGTCCCAATTTGATTACTTCACAGGTTCCATAACTCTCTTTTGTAATTGAATATAGTTATACCTCTTGTTGGTCCTAATTGAAATAAAAACATGTTAAAAATTAAAGCCAGTGTGATAGTAAACATTGATTTGAACTATTTACTTATATGGGCAGATATCAGATGCTTTCTGGTCCAATACAATACACATTGGATTACTCTTTCAATTAACCGTTCTGTTAAACATATAAAAACCCCTGTTTCAATCAAGACTTGATTAACAATCAATCTTTCAGTGCTTTTAAACAATAAGATGACCATAATAATAAACCATACATTTATCACATTGTGATGAATAAACACAGTTATGCAAAGTTATTTCCTCTGCTATTTATTTTATAACAAGTGTCTACAGTCATGCAAAGTTGCCTCCCTTATTTCGGTCGACACCATTTGTTTTTACAATAACATAAACCAGCAATATCAAGTCAATTAGGTTAGTATGGGATGTCAACACTTGTTTCTGATCAGAATAAGTGGGTGAAACCTATTGTAGCATGATTACTTTGGGATTCAGGATATTAAATTAAGTGTTCATTAGTTTAGTTTATACTAATTTCTTTTAGCTCGATTGCGATGAAAGCTCGTCGCTTATATAAATCGCCTTCAAGTCCGCTTCCTGGGTAAAACCAGTACTGAGTGTTGTTTTATGAGAAGCATCGAGTCGAGCTGGGGATCGAACCTGCAACCTCTTGCGTAAGTGTTCATTGATTAAGCAATGTTCACTAGGGTGTTTGACGTTAGATTGCGCCGTTTGAGGGACTAAATTATAAGCACCTTTTCCAATGTAAATCAGTCTGTGCCAGACGGTTAGAGTATGCACATCGTAAAAGCATCAAGGAGCATGGTGTGATTACTGTAACCATCCCAAACTAGCGCCAGGTTTTCATATGAGCAAGCTTTAAGCCTTATATAAGAGGGTAGCAAGAGTTGATGGTTGTAGCCTGTCTATCTCCAAAAGACGGAATCTTTCACAAACTTTCACCATGTTCTTTTTAAAGCTTAGCTTGATGGAGAGGGTGAAAAGTAGTTGATGGAGAAGTTGTAATCAGTTGAACACAGATAGCTTATCTGTCTTTTATATACAGTCAAACCTGTCTTAAGTAGCTAGTTATCGCCCGACAAACGAAGTTTGAGGGGGTATATTGGAGTCACCCTGTGGTCGGTCTGTCGATCTGTCGGTCGGTCTGTCCGTTGCAATTTTCCTTGTCCAGAGCATCACTTGAAAAGTACTGGATAGAATTTCATCAAACGTCATACAATGGTAGAATACAATGAGAGGAAGTGCAGTGTACAAGAAACATAACTCTATTCTTGCTAATTACAGAGTTATTGCCCTTTGATATTTTTTCTTGTCTGGAGCATAACTTGAAAAGTACCGGATGGAATTTCATCAAGCTTCATACAATGGTAGAATATAATGAGAGGAAGTGCAGTGTACAAGAAACATAACTCTATTCTTGCTAATTACAGAGTTATTGCCCTTTGATATATTTCCCTTGTCCGGAGCATTACTTTTAAAGTACTGGATGGAATTTCATCACACTTCATACAATGGTAGAATATAATGACAGGAAGTGCAGTGTACAGGAAACATAACTCTATTCTTGCTAATTACAGAGTAATTGCCCTTTGATATATTTCCCTTGTCCGGAGCATAACTTTTAAACTATTGGATATACAGTCAAACCTGTCTTAAGAGACCACTAAAGGGAAATCTGAAAAGTGGTCTCTTAAGGCAGGTGGTCTCTTATTGGGGTAAAACTTTTTTTTTTTGGTCTTTTTTTTTGTCTTATATAATGCATGTACGTTGCCATCATTTTTAGGGCTTTCACCGGCTGTTCTAATGTTAGACATTTTCTCTTTGCTGAAAATATGGCAACGTTGATAGAATATCGCAGTATGAAACCACAATATTGAAACCCAGTCAAATAAACCTTGATATCCATTGTCTTACGTTTACTCATTTTTGTCATAAAACTTTCAAACCGTCCATGAAAACAATGACAAACTGTTTTGACTTTAGTTTCCAATTTAATTTAATCAAAAAGCCGATCAAATAATCAAACGTAATTATAATTTTTAATCACAAAAAAAATAATATTAAAACAAACGGCACACAGTCCAATCTCAATTTTCCAATTTAACCTGATCAAAAAGTCCGATCAAACCTATTTAATATTTTTTGTCGTAATAAAAACAAACAACAAACAAACCTCAAACTGTCCAATCTTTAATTTCAATTTTATTTAAGTAATTGGCGATCCTTTAATAGTTATAAAACAAATTGCAAACATGTCAATTTATTCCACCCAAACAATGATCAAACGTTGATATATAATTGGGGTTAAAGTGTTTTAATTCTATAACTTGTTATCGAACAATTATCGGCTTTTACCACGAGACGCTGCAGTATTTGGCCTCGGGTTATTTTTAGCACATTACCTCGGATATCGACAATTTTACACTTACACATTTGTCACGTACACAAAACATGATGCTGAAATTTCACACCTCGCAGGAAGAGTTCAGATTACCCGTTACGCACTTCCTGCACTGTTTTCCACTCTGTCAGTTAATATAAACATAATTCCCTCAATAATTCAAAAGCCTTCTATATTAGAGGTGTCCAAAGGCATCTATATTAAAGGTGTCCAAAGGCGTCTGTATTAGAGGTGTCCAAAGGCGTCTATATTAGAGGTGTCCAAAGGTTTAATTAATACAGGTGATTTTGCACTGAGAGCATAAACATGGGATATAGCAAATGTGGCTGCTTAAGACAAGTGGCTACTTAATAGAGGTGACTGCTGACACAGGTTTGACTGTACTGTAATATACATGGCATATTGTTTGACTGTGATTTTGGTGATTAACTGTTTCAATAAACAAATCATTTAAAGAATTACTGGTAACTAATCAATCGGCACACAACCCATAGAAAAATTATCATATCAGCTCAGCTATCTTTTTGATATAGTTGATCATTTATATGCATTACTGCTCATATATGTAAATATATTCAGTCATTTTAAACAACACTAACGTGGCACACATTACATCAAGGAATTATATGGAGAAGGAAAGGCAACTGATTGAGATTTTGTGAACGCTCACAAAATCTTGCAATATCTCGTTTTTAATTATCTTCACTTCCATTCATTTCAGGAACACAAATCAAAATTCTTACATTGCAGAATGAAATTCTCTTCAAAACAATACCTTTCCAGAAATTTGTGTTTAAAATTGTTGAAGTACTTGTGATTACAAAATGTGTTTACTGCCGCTAAAATAACAAAAAATTACAATAAATTTTCCTTTAAACCTCAATATCTTTAATTCGAGAGCATTTTGCATGATTGAAACATGTTGAAACATCTAAGATTACATATAACTTACAGTTTATGTACAAGAAATCAATTGCCTGTGAATTATGAATGATTAATTTGCAAATTATGAATCCTTCATGTGCTGTTTCATCAACATTTAGTCAGGAGACACAAGTTTCCTATCCTTCTATACAAGTCCTCGATTACAATAAGAAACAAACCAGCTTAATCCACAAAAAACATTATCTCTCTGTCAAATGTGAATATAGTCTTAGATTAAACAGAAATATTAATCTGGAAAAAAATATATTTGTGTCTTTTTTTAAACTTTTCATTAAAGTTCATTATGAATATTGAAATCCAAGCTATTTGCATATTATTTAAATCAACAACATAGAACTTGCAATTCATATTTCTAGTATTTCAAAAAACATTGAGCATGGCTAGTTCCTATGGAAAGATTCATTGGAATTGAATCTGTATTGTTAATTGTTGTTGCTTAAAATAGATATTAAATATTAATGACAGCCTTGGCTGGGTGTATGAAATGATCAATAGTGCATTCTTGCTGTGTCCTGTCATAGTTGGTCTGTTGTTTATAGATTAGTAAAGGATCAAAAGGCAAACTTTTTTATTTTCAGGTTAGAAAATTAGTTGTTAATGATAACTTACTGGTCAAATTGATTTTGGTGATTTGTTGGTCAAAGATCAGGTTCACATTGATCATTTATTTGCCTATAATTAGAAAATCATGGTGACTTAGATGCTTGACTGAAATAGTTTTCAAATGTGTAATATACTGATGTTGTAAATCATGCTTGGTTTAAAATGAAAACAAGAAGTATTTTATTTCATCCGTATTGCTGAGGGCAAACTAGTGCAAAGTTTTTGTTTTCTAATCAATGTAAATGAACATTGTTAAAAAAGCATGGTTGATACATGAAATTGAATTGAATTATTACTTTTAAATCAATATAAAATGAAACGATTTCATTAAAATGTTTTCAGTTTGATTTTACTTCTGATTAATAATGTATGGCCGGAAAACAAGTGTTATATTTCGTTTGAAGCTTATTTTTGATGGAATTGGTAAAAAACATAATATGACACTTTGTATCAAATATCAAATGTGTCATTTATAGGACTGTGTTCAGGTGTTGTCGAGAGACTAGTAAAAGGCACATATTTGTGTGTGTGTGTGTGTGTGTGTGTGTGTGTGTGTGTGTGTGTGTGTGTGGTTAGCATGAGAGCCTTTTATACACTTAAGGCCATTATAAATTAATTGCTAGATAATCATCCAAATTTTTCTTTAAAACGGGGAGAGTGGGAGGATTTTATTTTTTATTTTTATTTTTTTTATTTTTTATTAATTTTTTTTTTTATGAAAATAAAAAGAGTAAGGGCGGCATGAAAATTAAGGGGCGGTCGGGGATGATAATCTAGCAATTAATTTATTATGGCCTTATTGTTTTGTTGTAGTTAACACGATGTACCACAGCAATTGAAATGGTTGGTGTTGTCCTGGAGCCAGTCTAAATAAAGTTAATGGCCTTCTTTACTAACTTGGCATAACAAGTAGTATTTTTTTGGTAAATGATACTTCAGTGAGTGTTGGAGCACTTAAGTTATTGGGGAGAGGCAGCCTGGGGGTTGGTGTGTGGGAAGTGTACTCTACCTGCAGGTACAAGTACTCTCACTGAAGGAGGATATTGGGAACCGCCTCCAGGAAAGGTTTGATATCTTAAAAATAGTAAAAAAGTTCAAAAAAATCTTCTCTTGAACCACCTTACAGATTTTGAAAATATTTATATAGTAATGTTTCACAGAAGCTTTGTTTGGTCAAAGAGATTCAGATCTATAACTGTCTTTAGGGGTCATGATTGGACCCCAAAGAGTAAAAAATAGGAATTACAAAATAGTTTCTTTAGAACCGGTCAGTTAAATGTGTTCATATTTGGCATACGTTATCCCTATGTGTATGGGTTTTTCAATGAAGATAAAAATTAAGGGACCATTATTTATAGGGGCCCTGTAAGGGGACTTAGAATTTTACATAGAGATTCTACGGGAAAACAAAAAATTCTTATTTTTTGAGGCGCTAGATATTCTGACATCTCATTAGTATCATAGGATGTTAGTAGTTGGAAAAATATAGCTTATTTCATATGCATACATTAATTTCATATGCACCCTCTAACTACTTCCCCATACTCAAGAGAAAGTCCTTCTTGATTTCTTATATATCGTTCGCATGAAAGTAAATTTTCAATGTACGAAAAATAAAATAATGACGTTCAAATTTGTCTTTACTTTTGATATTTGCTGTCTGCACATGATTGTTTTTGTGAAGGCTGAAATGTATGAGTGTCAATACGATTAAGCATATCACATAGCAAATAATAAAAACAATTCCTGAATCAAATGTAATGTTGCCGGCTTTCTGCCTGTTAACAATCATAGTTGAATACGAAATGAATTTAGATTCAGAACTGTTAAACATTACTACAGAAAAGTTATGTAAAATATGCTGTAATAGGCCCTACATAGTATAGATTCAGATTCAAATCTGTTACTTCTTTGTAGACAATTACAACTTTGTAGACAATTACTGCTTTGTCAACTACTTCTTCTTCTTTGTAGACAATTACAACTTTGTAAACAATTGTTACTTTGTATATGTGACCCCTCCCTGATAGTTTCTGAATTACTAAAAATGATACATATTTCAGGGAAAAGGTTGAAAAGTATACATTTGGAATTTAGGCACCCGCTGTGAGATTAACAAAATCAACATAAGAACCTGGTGACCCCCACCCATGATGGAAAAGTCTTGATCTTCTTATGGGTGTGCACTGATTTTGAAGACTTTTATCCTTCCCATGTGACCCGATCACATTATAGGGAAGGTAGTTGATTGTGACCCGATCACATTATAGGGAAGGTAGTTGATTGTGACCCCGATCACATTATAGGGAAGGTAGTTGATTGTGACCCCATCACATTATAGGGAAGGTAGTTGATTCTGACCCCATCACATTATAGGGAAGGTAGTTGATTGTGACCCGATCACATTATAGGGAAGGTAGTTGATTGTGACAGGCAGGCAGAAGTGCAAGATGAACTGGGCAAATCACTGACCCTCAATAAATACAAAGTAACAAATAACAGTGTAACTCTCAAATTGTTGGGTGTACTGTCTGTATGAAGTGTAGCAGACCATTTCATCGGAGGATTCTGCTACATTTTTACTTTTGCTGACACTTATGTCATTGTCTTGTTTTTTCAACAAAAAAAGGTCTTTGTTACTTTTTTAGTAGTTGAGGCGGCATTTGTGGTAATTTATACACAAAATGTCACATACTGTATCGTATTACAGTATAATTTACTCAGAGGGTATATTATCTATTCTTGTTTCTCAACTGTTTCACATATATAATTTCAGGACCACAATGTAGCATTCATGGAGACAAGTGCCAAGACCGGCCTCAATGTTGACTTGGCATTTATGGCAATAGCTAGGTAAGCAACTAAAGAATTTCAACTTTCAGTCCTGCCATCAGATTTTTTAAAAAAAAAAATGAGGCTAAGGAAGGTTCATGTGATGTATCTATGTTCATGTTAGAATATATATTTTCTGTGGACACACATAATCTCCAGTGACTCACTCATTGAGTAAACTATTCAGTTGAAATACAATTTTCCTGTAAAATAAATCACTTTTCATACATTGAAAAAAATGACACTTTCCATTTAGATATAAATAATCTAGCCAGGAATCTATCAATTTTTAGGAGAATTTTTTTCAAGTCAAGCCAGTTATCTCAGTCTCTGTGATGATTGATATACAACATTTCTCCTACTGTTTATTCAAGAAAAGAAAATTATCAGTTACTTACGGAAATGGGTGTGCTCAAGTAGTGGTTAACCTTCCAGGAAGGAGTGGCTAGATTGTCTGGTAGCCTTCGATGGCATAAACACAACACTAACTATTCAAACAAACATTCTTTTCTCCAAGAGTTAACATCTTTATGTAAGGAAAAGAAAACCAGTAAGATAATTAGAATATATATTCAATTTAATCTTGATTGGATCAGAAGTTTTATGCTTGCAACACATTGCTAGTTGTACTTGGTAGCCAGTTAAGAGTTGTAGGTGAACATCTTAGATACAATGTACAAAAATTATCATGAAACTAAAAAGGTTAATTGATTGATTGAATATTTAGCGTCATTTTTAGCTCTACTGGCCAAAGGCCAGAAGTGCTTATGCGATGGCACGTTGTCTGTCCTCTGTCGAACTGAACTTCACATGGATGTTTCTATTGCATAGGAGACTATACAGAACATTTTTTTTTTTTTCGATTTGAAATTCAAGATGGCCACTGTTACTAAAAATAGTCCAAAACTTAAAAAATCTTCTTCTCATGAATGGCCCAACAGATCTTCAAAATGTTTATGTAGTAATGATAACCAACTATAGTTTTGTTAGATTTGTTCAAATGGTGTCCCTAGAGTTAAAAATGACCCTGCCCTGAGGGTTCAATTGGGGGACACATGTCATTATAATAAAAAAAAAAATTTTTTTAAATGGAAATGATTTTGCCTATATCTTCACAGAAGCATTGTTTGGTGAAGGAGGTTCAGATTTGTAAAAATGACTGGGTTCCACTGTCTTAAGGGGTCAGGAGGGGCCCCAAAAGGGTAAAATTTGGGAATTACAAAAATCGTTTTCTTAAGAACCGGTTTGTCAGATTTGTTCATATTGGCATAAATTATCCCTATGTGTAGGGGTTTGATTGCAGATAAGAATTAAGGGGCTAAAATTTATAGGGTTCCTGCAAGGGGACTTAGAATTTTACATAGGGATACTATGGGAAACAGAAAATTCGCTATTTTTTTTATCTTTTCTGAAACCACAAGGCCAGTTAAACTGAAACTTCACATGGATGTTTCTATTGCATAGGAGACTATACGAAACATTTTTTTTTCATCTGAAATTCAAGATGGCTGCCATTACTAAAAATAGTCAAAAATTAAAAAATCTTCTTCTCATGAACGGCCAAACAGACTTTCAAAATGTTTATGTAGTAATGATAACCAACTATAGTTTTGTTAGATTTGTTCAAGTGGTGTCCCTAAGGTTAAAAATGACCCCGCCCCGAGGGTTCAATTAATGGACACATGTCATTATAATAAAAAAATTTTTTTTTTTTAAATGAAAATGATTTTGCCTATATCTTCACAGAAGCATTGTTTGGTGAAGGAGGTTCAGTTTTGTAAAAACGACTGGTTCCATTGTCTTAAGGGGTCAGGAGGGACCCCAAAAGGGTAAAAATTGGGAATTACTAAAGTCGTTTTGTTAAGAACCAGTATGTCAGATTTGTATATATTTGGCATGAATTATCCCTATGTGTAGGGGTATCATTACAGATAAGAATTTAGGGGCTAAAGTTTATAGAGGCACTGTAAGGGTAAATTCTCTTTTTTTTCATCTATTTAGGCAAAATTATTATTCAATTGGAGTTCTGAAGTCTCATCTAGTCATAGGAAATAAGATTTGGCTCAATAAGGAGAATTGACTTTCCATAAGGGGCCACTAAGGTGGGTCATAAAAGGGTTAAAATAGAAATTTTTTAAAAATCGTCTGCTCAACAACCGGTCTGTCAAATTTGTTCATATTTGATATGGATGGTCCCAATGAGTATGGGTTTAAAATTTGTACAAATCAAGGGTCTCGTACTTATAGGGGCCCTGTAAGGGGACTTTGAGTTTTATATAGGAATACTACTGGAAAATGGAAAATTCTCTTTTTTATCATTCATTTATACTTTTTATTCAGTTTGAGTTTTGAAGCAACTTCTAGTCATAACAGATATGATTTTGTTAGATATGAAGGATTGACTTTCTAAAAGGATCTAGGTGGGGTCACAAAATGATTAAAATTGAACATTGTCATAAATATTACTTTCAACAACTGGTCAGTCAAATTTGTTCATATTTGATATAAATTATCCCTATGATTAAGAAATCTAAGTTTGTACAATTCAAGGGACACTGGGATGTATAGAGGCCCTGTAAGTGTCTTTGAGTTTTACATAGGAATATAATGGGGAAAATGGAAAAATCTCATTGTTTTGTCCATTTGGGTAAATATGTTGTTTAATATTAGATCTAAAGCACTGTCTAGTAACAATAAATTTGATTTTGTTCAATAAAGAGGATTGAATTTCAAAAGGGGCCAGGGGGCGGATGGAGCAATAAGGTTAACATTGGGAATTTTCACAAATTTCCTCTCAACAACCTTTCAGTCAAACTAGTTCATATTTGATATAATTTATCCTTACATCAGCAAGGATTGAAGATTCTGCATATCAAGGGGCTGGGATATATTGGGGCCCTGTAATGTGACTTTTACATAGGAATATTATAGGAAAAACTGATTTTTTTCATTTTGCATCCATGTGTACAAAATAGCTTCTTTTTAAAATTTGAATAATTTCTGCTCATAACAAATCGCTAAGAGTGTGTGATTGAAGTTCTGACAAATTCAGGGGCTGGGTTGTGTAAGGATTCTGTACAGGGGACTATACTTTTTTTACAGATGAATGGTATGGGAATTTAAATTTCCTTTTTATAGCAATTAAGTCTTTGTTCAGTATGGCTGGGGTAGGAGTATTTACCTATAAGTTGTTATGATGATTTCCCCAAAGAGGGTAAATATTGTGGAATTTCAAAAAGTGCTATGGTCACTATGAGTCAGTAGAGCATCCTCAGGCCCTCTTCTTATGCCATCAAGGGCTAACAGATGATCACTTAATAAAACCATTGTTTCCTGGGATCCTGAAAGGTAAACCAATACTCAAGCACACCCCATCTCCGCAAGTAACTTATTTCTCGCTTAAATCAGCAGTGAAAAAAGAATGATAATGAGACACAATGGCATATATCAATCATCACAGATACTGTTGCAGGGCGGGGATTCAAACTCACAATTCCTGGATTGATAGTCAGATGTGCTACCGACTGAGCTAATCTGGCGCGGAAAAACTGAAAACAACTACCTTCTTCTGGAGCAGAGATTAAACTCATGACCTGCGAAAAGAAGAATATGTTACACCACATGAAGCAGGCCCCTTTCTGTCTCTATAGTTATTGTCCCCTGTTTGACCGTCTGCATGTCCGTCCGTCACACTTTGGTTTTTATGCAATAACTTAAGAAATCAAATCTTTTAAAACTTTAATACAATGGTTATAATGACAAAGCACCGGTTAAGTTCAGTTTTAGGGGTTGTGGCATTTGTCATTCTACAGTTATGCCCCTTTAATTTGTGAAAAATCATATTTTTTTTATTTTTGGTGCAATAACTTAAGAATGCCTGTATGCATATGTTTTGAAATTTAAATATAACATTTATAATGACAAAACACAGGCTCCGTTTGATTTTAGCGTTTATGGTATTTGTCGTTCTACAGTTATGCCCCTTTAATTTGTAAAAAAATCATATTTTTGGGGGTTTCCGTGCAATAACTTATGAATGCCTGGATGAAATCTTTTGAAAAAAGCAGGGAACATAATTCACTGAATTTGCTTGTCTAATAATGTGAAACATTTGTCATGTTTAACTTAAGGGACATTTTGCAAGTTCATGTGTAACAATGCGGAGATGATAATCTGCTAGTATTCCCCTGCTATGCTGATGTCACAATCCATCACATTGATAACAATTACAGAACATCCTTCAACATGAAATGGTCCTGTTAGTGCAGCTCAATTTAACAAACAGGACTTCACAAGGACTAACAGTGTCACTGACATGTTGGTGGACCTGAAGTGAAAAACCCTCCAGTGTCATCACAGCAATGTCTAGGTCATGATGTTCTTTAAAATCTACAACAACGTAGCCGACACCAGACCAAGTCCTCCACTTACATAAAAAGGACTACACAGGGAACAGCAGTGTCACTGACATGTTGGTGGACTTGAAGTGAAAAACCCTCCAGTGTCATCACAACAATGTCTGGGTCACAATGTTCTATAAAATCTACAACAACTTAGTCGACACCAGACCAAGTCCTCCACTTGCACAAACAGGACTGCACAAGGACCAGCAGTGTCACTGACATGTTGGTGGACCTGAAGTGAAAAACCCTCCAGTGTCATCACAACAATGCCTTGGTCACAATGTTCTATAAAATCTACAACAACTTAGTCGACACCAGACCAAGTCCTCCACTTACACAAACAGGACTACACAGGGACCAGCAGTGTCACTGACATGTTGGTGGACCTGAAGTAAAAAACCCTCCAGTGTCATCACAACAATGCCTTGGTCGCAATGTTTTATAAAATCTACAACAACTAAGTCGACACCAGACCAAGTCCTCCACTTACACAAACAGGACTTCACAAGGACCAGCAGTGTTAATGACATGTTGGTTGAACTGAAATGAAAAACCCTCCAGTGTCATCACAACAATGTCTGGGTCACAATGTTCTATAAAATCTACAACAACTTAGTTGACACCAGACCAAGTCCTCCACTTACACAAACAGGACTACACAGGGACCAGCAGTGTCACTGACATGTTGGTGGACCTGAAGTAAAAAACCCTCCAGTGTCATCACAACAATGCCTTGGTCGCAATGTTTTATAAAATCTACAACAACTAAGTCGACACCAGACCAAGTCCTCCACTTACACAAACAGGACTTCACAAGGACCAGCAGTGTTAATGACATGTTGGTTGAACTGAAATGAAAAACCCTCCAGTGTCATCACAACAATGTCTGGGTCACAATGTTCTATAAAATCTACAACAACTTAGTTGACACCAGACCAAGTCCTCCACTTACACAAACAGGACTACACAGGGACCAGCAGTGTCACTGACATGTTGGTGGACCTGAAGTGAAAAACCCTCCAGTGTCACCACAACAATGTCTAGGTCACAATGTTCTATAAAATCTACAACAACTTAGTTGACACCAGACCGAGTCCTCTACTTGCACAAACAGGACTACACAAGGACCAGCAGTGTCACTGACATGTTGATGGACCTGAAGTGAAAAACTTGCCAGTGTCATCACAGCAATGCCTGGGTCATGATGTTCTATAAAATCTACAACAATTTAGTCGACACCAGTGTCATCACAACAATGCCTGGGTCACAATGATCTATAAAATCTACAACAACTTAGTCCACACCAGACCAAGTCCTCCACTTACACAAAAAGGACAACACATGGACCAGCAGTGTCACTGACATGTTGGTGGACCTGAAGTGATAAACCCTCCAGTGTCACCACAACAATGCCTGGGTCATGATGTTCTATAAAATCTACAACAACTTAGTTGACACCAGACCAAGTCCTCCACTTACACAAAAAGGAAATTCCACAACAGGCACAACTCATCGAGAAATCGGCATCTAAACATCCATTGTTCTCTGGAATTGGCTTCCACCTGATGTAGTCAGCCCATCCTTGAAGGGTTTTAATCGGCACTTGAGAGACTGGGTGCCATCTAGTTTTACTAGTTTTTATCATCTTTTAATACCACTGTATGAGGCAAAGTTTAATTTGTATAAAGCTGATCTGACTGCTGTGAATGATCAGTGTTTTAACCACATCAAAAGACTTTTGTTCTAGAGGGATGTGATAACAAGAGGTGATGGTGATGATAATGATGACTTCCTGACCTCATTTTTTATTACTCAGAATATTGAACCAAGCCCAGATTAGTTGAATGTTTTCATCAGGCTCTGTGATTACTACCATATGCAATTTTGAAATGATTTTTTATATAGAAGTTTTATTTAACTGTTGGTGTAACACTACTTTAGAAAATAGGAGTTAATATGGTAATTACAATATATTTATCACTTTTGTCACAGACGACTACAAAACCTGCAATTAAGATGCCTTTTAAACATTTATCAGTTTCAAAAAATAAAAAAAAAACAGGTAAGGGTGTGCATGGATTAAAACTGGGTTGAATTTCATATATATGTACAGTATGTAGATAATTATATCTTTTTAGAAATTATTTTGTGAAAATTTATAAAAAAAGCAATATTCTCCTCTTATGTTTTTCAGAGATCTGAAGATGAAAAAGACAAGACAACCGTCAGATCCAAAATTTAATGTTGCTGAATATATAGATAAGGAAAAGAAGCAGTCTGGTTGTTGTAGTTAGCATTTGTGTCACATGACTGTCACATGATGGTCACCTGACAACTTTGTATCACATGACTGTCAGTCATGATGGTCACATGACAACTCACATAGAATCTCCTGTTGTCAGAAAAAAAAACATCACTAAATTTTTTTATTAAATGAACAATATTTTTTTGTTGATTGTTGAAAATAAATAAATATATTATTTATTATAAATATGATTTACGCATATTTTGTAGTTAATTTTCATGTTTGGTGTTACATTATTGAAATACGGCGCAAAGCAATATTTGTGTTCAACCCACAGCAAGTGATTGTGCGATTTCCAATGTTGTTTATTTTTGAATGCACAAATGTTAAATGTAGTCATATAAGACATTACAGTAAGCCTTGCAGATCAAGTTTAAAAGTCTCCATATTATATTACATCAAACAACAGCTGTTAAAATTGAAGCAATATATTTACATTGTGCATGCGACAGTCCCCGGTACTGAAATTGCTGTTACCTACTCTCAAATGCGCTTGGTCTATCTAATATTACTGCAATTATTTCAATATACATAATATATGAAATATATGCCACAGTCATTTAAAATTGATTGACAGCTAGAGGTTTTAGAACGGTTGTCACCCAGTTTTCTTGGCTGATCATGTCATGGGACCTTTACATTGTAGTGCTGCCTTCCGATGTGTGCAGGTGATGAACTGTCAAACTAAAGGGTTAAATCACAGTTTTGCTTTAATGGAGCTTTAAAAGCAACTCAAAGCAGAGCAGTAGTGCAGTGGATAGAGCATTGGCCACACACGCTAGAGGTTGCGGGTTTGATCCCCCAACTTGACCCGATGCCTCTCTAAAAACAATACTCAGTACTGGTACTACATAGGAAGCAATACTCAGTACTGGTACTACACAGGAAGCAATACTCAGTACTGGTACTACACAGGAAGCAATACTCAGTACTGGTTCTACACAGGAAGCAATACTCAGTACTGGTACTACACAGGAAGCGGGCTCGAGAGCAGTTAATGTAAGGTCTGAGCTCTGCAATTAACATAAATTAGAAGCAAATATAAGCATATTCCAACTGTAACTTGATAAAGAAATCATTGTAAACATAACTGGAGAGTCACTGTCATACTTCTTGATGGTTTACTATATCAGATCAGTAATTTGGATTCTTGTGTCAGAATCTCATTGAATTGTTAATTAAGTTACAAAGGTTATTAATACACATAATCACAAACACAAGTAATGTTTCAGAGTACATGTATGTTGCTGATATTGGTACTTACCGCAGCTCTTCTACATAATTTAACATTTATATTTAAAGTATGTATTTCCTAAAATATTTTACTGATGGAAAGTAGTTACACAAAAAAACAGTGAAACTAGATACAGTGTGTACAAGGATCAAAACAGCATCTCCACTCAATATAATTGTCCACTGATCTTACAGAGGGTAGATCACATTTACCCCTGAAAACGAAACTACAACCATCCACAATATTTCAATATGATTTGATATGTAACTTTAAAGATTTGTTAAAATTAAGTAAAAATAATTTAATAAGAAAAGAGTAACGTTTAAGAGTTGCATTGTTAAAAAATAAAAATTATTTCACATGATAATAAATTTATACTTTAGTGTTTTTAATACACAAAACAAAGTAATTTTCGGGACCCTGGCTGTCATTATTTAATTTATGGTTGGGGAATGTTTGTGTATATAAATATATATATATATATATATATATATATATATTCAAATGTAGAAATACAGGAAGGATATCTAACACATAATTTATACTTTTAAGCTAGCAATTTTTTATCTTTTTACCGGAGGCAACAAGGGATGTCAATTTTAAGAATATTAAGTGTAATTGCAAAGACTTGTGATAATAAATTGTTTTAGTTTTAAAATTTTAGACAGTTGAGGAGATGTTGGTGCTTGATTGCATAAAGTTTCTTCCCCGATCTAAAATAACGAGATGCAATTTTTAGTTTCGCTTACAACCTTAAAGATTGTGTTCAAATGTTGCACATAACATTTATATAATTTGCTACGAGATACAATATTGGCAAGATATTTTCTCTGATAATATTTCATTAATGATAATAAAGCGGTGGTCATCCGCATCTGATTTCAATGGTATATTGCCAGGAGTTCTTGACTTCAATGGTATGTTGCCAGGAGTTCTTGACATAAATGGTGTGTTGCCAGGAGTTCTTGACTTCAGTGGTATGTTGCCAGGAGTTCTTGACTTCAATGGTATATTGCCAGGAGTTCTTGACTTCAATGGTATGTTGCCTGGAGTTTTTGACTTCAATGGTATATTGCCAGGAGTTCTTGACTTAAATGGTATATTGCCAGGAGTTCTTGACTTCAATGGTATGTTGCCTGGAGTTCTTGACTTCAATGGTATGTTGCCAGGAGTTCTTGACTTCAATGGTATATTGCCAGGAGTTCTTGACTTCAATCGTATGTTGCCTGGAGTTCTTGACTTCAATGGTATGTTTCCTGGAGTTCTTGACATAAATGTTATGTTGCCTGGAATTGTTGACATTAATGGTATGTTGCCTGGAGTTCTTGACTTTAATAGTATGTTGCCTGGAGTTCTAAACTTCAATGGTATGTTGCCTGGAGTTTTTGACTTAAATAGTGTGTTGCCACGAGTTCTTGACTTTTCTGGTATGTTGCCAGGAGTTATTGACTTCAATGGTATGTTGCATGGAGTTCTTGACTTCAATGGTATGTTGCCTGGAGTTCTTGACTTAACTGGTATGTTGCCACGAGTTTTTGACTTTAATGGTATGTTGCCAGAAGTTCTTGACTTAATTAGTATGTTGCCAGGAGTTCTTGACTTACATGGTATGTTGCCAGAAGTTCTCTACTTAAATGGTATGTAACTAGGTTTTTTTTTTACTTTAATGGTATGTTGCCAAGAGTTCTTTCTGGAAATCCTAAGATCACAATCCTTTTCCTTAGGAATAAAATTTGTTCTTTATGATGTTTTCTGTGTATATTTTTTTTTTAAAAATCATGATAATGTAATCATTTTGAAAATAAAAATACCAAGCGGGCATTAAACTAAATTTCCATTAACTTACTAAAAATATTACTTGAAGTGCATGCAATGAGTTCCGAGATATTTTGTCGATAGAGGAGTTCCAAATGACATTTCACCATTGTAATGTGGAAAATCTTCAATAGACATTGTCAACATAAAGTGCTGTAGAAAGCCATTACTGTCGCGCTGCTCATAATCCACCAATGACTGGGTCAAGGGAATCCACAAAACAACTTATTACTTACTGATCGACAAATACTTTGAACTAAGTATTTTATATTTTATTGTTCAACAAATTTCAAAGGAAATAACTTCTGTTAAAGGAATTTAAGCTTCCTGTTGCACTTTTATTATATGCTTTATTATTACATGTATATGTATTATTACAAAATTAATCACGGTTATCCAGTAAGGAAAGTGATCCTTTTTAAGTTCCCTAGTTTTTTTAAAAAATGAAATTTATAAATTGTATTAGCTTAAATGATGATCATCAACATTATATAAAGCAGGGGAAAAAATGAGCAAACAATTTAACCAAATTTAAATATTTGCAAAGTGTTGATTTTGACCTCACATTTGTCATGCGACACATTTGATGATCCCAACAAATTTGATTATCCCACATAATGTAATTGTTTAATAACAAAATGATTTTTTGTTTTTGTGAATTCCTACAACTGATAGTGGTGAAAAAGAAAATCAATTTTGACTTTATAACTGAAAATCCTGGCAATCCTGGTTTAATATTTTTGTTATCTTATCAATTAAATATGGGATCCATTCTATGTGAAGTTGTGATTGACAGAAACGTTTTTCTCAATTACGGAAATACGGACATAGAACAACCAAATCACTATCATGCTACATGCATTATAATAGATAGGGTAGATTTATGTTTGATGTCTGTAGGCCTGTGTGTGTGTCATCCAGGTGTTAATGTGTCGTTGTGTCATCTTCATCTCTCAATTGAACAATTATATTGGTAGTTAGTTGTTCCAAGTGTTTGGCTGTTTAAATAGTATTTATGATAGTCCTGCGTACAGCATTTACAATATATGGGGATAACAAATATAATGGTTAGGATCTTGGCCATGTGTTCTAGTGAATTGTTTACAGTGTTCTAGTGAATTTAGTGACCTTTTGTTTATAGTGTATAAGCCTGTGTGGTTCCGGCTAAGAATAGAATCACTGTCGATCTCTGCAGAGGGGTAGGAATCCTCCGAATGGGTGTCATGTTCATTTAATCATTTTTTGTCATGATCACTATTGTGGTTAAATTATCAACCCCTGTGTGGTTCCAGGGAGCCAAGAGTGATGGCAAGAATAGGATCACTGTGGCTTATGCATGCCGTAAGAAGCTACAAATTGAGTAATACGATAGAATTTGCTGAAACTCTGCAGTTCTGCAGGTATCAAGGTTCTAGGTTCATTCTGCATATTCATTTGTTGATGTATTTTTTTAAATCTGTATGTTAATTTGTTGTTTTTGTACATGTAGAGTGAACTTGGAATCTTCCTTCTTGTTGGCGTCAAATAACCTATAGTGTGTTGGTACGCCGTAAAACCCTTTTCATTCATTCATTTATAGTGTATGAGTAACCATTTGTTTACAATGTATGTATGTGTGGCCTGTTGTGTCAATATGCTACACTTGATGTACTATATAAACAGTGAATGCTACTTCTAATGTGATCTTTCACAGTGTATGATAATCACTATGTTTAAAGTATCCTTCTAACAACATTTATTTTAACATTTTTAGGCTCTTATGTATAAAGAAAGATAATCAGATAACTTTAGCCAAAGATGGTTTCTTTCACTGTATGTAGGAAAAATGCCCCTGGAAATTCATACAACACCCGCCACATTTGCAATTTTAAAACAATTATAACTACATATTTTACAGTATGTTGTTCATAAATTGCACCTTTTTAATTTCATATCTCATAGAGACATGTTTTTCTGATAACATGTATTTGTAAATTAGGATCATACAAGTATTGGTAGTTAGACGAAAACTGATAAATTATAAATACTTTTGCCAATTTTACAGTACGCCTCATATTTTGTCAAGTGGCAAACTCCGTGATTGCTCAGGCAGCAAATCATTTGTTTTGGCGATTCCTGGATCAAATAACAGGGAACTTGTTATAGATGGAGTCACTATAACGGGGTACTTGTTATAGATGGGATCAGTAAAACAGGGTACTTGTTATAGATGGGGTCACTATAACAGAGTTGTAGGAGACCTGTAACATTACCAAGTAATTGATATAATAACTAACAATAACTGACTTACAGAAATACTCATTATGCTCTTTATTAATGCGTGTTTTGTTTGGATTCATGTGACATGACGTGGTATATATACATGTATATGGTGATATAAACATTGGTAAGGAGTACTATGGTATATATTGTTTGTTTTCATAGGTGCTGCTCTACTTTCATTTATTGTATGTTAGGGAAAGATACGGAATTTACATAGTTTTGTTTGGTAATCAAGCAATGCAATGAAGTACATGTACAGTATTTTTAATTTTGAAAATTTAATGGAAGGTAAATATTGTTTTATAAAACACTTAGAAGGGTTATTATTGTTATTATTAATCATTAATTTATCTCATCATTGTGATTTATCTTCATATAAAAGGGTCCAGAAAACCAACAAATAATTTGTGACTTGATAAATACATGTAATTTGTCAAATGGGCAATTATAGAATTTATTGTTCGACAGATATACGAGGTTATATAGAATCTGCTTCTGTAGTTATTTAGGAAATATTTGTCAAATATTGAATTTTTTATCAAATAATTGTGTAACACTTCGAAATTATCATTGATATTAATACTGAAAGTGAAGTTTTTTGGAAGGAAGTAATGTTAAAATTTCATCTGAAACTTGTCGAGTGAAAATGGATTTCCTCGACTTGATAAAAGTGTCCAAGCGCTGAAACTAACACTTCTCTACATACAGACACTTCACAACACTCTGTCAAGCACTGAAACTAACACTTCTCTACATACAGACACTTCACAACACCCTGTCAAGCACTGAAACTAACACTTCCCTACATACAGACACTTCACAACACTCTGTCAAGCGCTGAAACTAACACTGCTCTACATACAGACACTTCACAACACTCTGTCAAGCACTGAAACTAACACTGCTCTACATACAGACACTTCACAACACTCTGTCAAGCGCTGAAACTAACACTTCTCTACATACAGACACTTCACAACACTCTGTCAAGCACTGAAACTAACACTTTCTATACATACAGACACTTCACAACACTCTGTCAAGCACTGAAACTAACACTTCTCTACATACAGACACTTCACAACACTCTGTCAAGCACTGAAACTAAAACTTCTCTACATACAGACACTTCACAACACTCTGTCAAGCATTTTAGCTAAAACTAAAGGGAAATAATTTATGTGATAAAAATAAGTTTGTAAAATAAAGTACCCGTGATGTTTTGGTAATTGTTGAAAAAAAAAACCTTTTGTAAAAATGTTTTTTGTCAATTTAGTAAGTTTATGATATGCTTCCTTTAACGTATAATTACCATTACACTTTTCAGAATTTAAGAAAAAATAAAATCCTATGTAAAATCCTTTCCATGTTGATGATGAAAGAAATCCAAAAGAAAAAACTTGTCTCGTATACATTTTGATCCCACGGCTTATCAGTGCAGGAGTGTGATGTAATGCAGGACATATTTTTGATATCAACCTAGTAATCTACAGGGGGTCCTCCGTGGCCAGTGGTCTAAGGCTTCGTCCCAAGATCATTTACCTCTCACCGCTAAGGTCGTAGATTCGAGTCCTGCTCGCTCCAAAAACTTTATGCGAGAAAGTTTCCAGTTACTTGCGGAAGGACGGTGGTTCTACTCAGTCCGACGTCTTCCTCCACCAGTAAAACTGGATATGTCATATATAACCTGAAATGTGTTGGAAAATGGCGTTAAACCCCATTCAAAAAAGAAAAAAACGAAAAGAAGTAATCTAAATAATGTGGATTTGTCATGGCAAAATGAAGTTATTGCGAGACATTGTCATATGATGACCGACGGAAACGAAGTGTTGTTTATAGAATCTTGGACAACCAAGATAGTTATAATAAAAAAATTCATTTATTAACAAAAACATTCCGACAGTGAAAGCTGCCTGATTTTTGCGTTGTAGATTTTGACATATTTAATTTACAGAATTATTTCTATATTTTGGTTGTGGTATGTACTCTCATATCGCTTTATTATTTTGCATTATCATTTTTTTGTACTTGTCTTTGAAATATACCAATATTTTTTGTTTTCATTTTGTAATTGAAGATTTCTATTTAAATTTCATTCCATACTTTTAATATGCAAGCTGCCATGGATTAATGTTAAACTTAAAAAATGCTGCGATTCTGTCCCTTCAATAAATCTTTGATTTGATAAGGTGACTAAGATTTACCTTTTGGATTATGACTTCATCTCTGGCAGAAAGTGGCAGTCAACGTTTCTCACTACACAGTCAGCCCCCTTTTTCCCCCATGGTAACATGATTCTTATCCTTAAAAAAAAAAAGGGCCTATGTAATTTGAAATATTTTCAGAATGGTTCGTAGTGGTTGTGATTTCTTGCTGCAGACGAGTAGAGCAAAAGTTGATATAGCATACATCACTGGTGTTAAAAAAGTGACTTGTATAGGATTTCAACATAATTTTTATGCATGTATTTATGAGCATTTGAGGATTTATTTTTTCAAAAAATTTCAAGGTGTCACTGCACCCTTTAAAAAAAATTGTTTTTTTTTAAAATCTAAGCTGGTCAACCTACCAGTTATTTTGCATTTTTATGCGGGTATACATTCCTGCTATGAAAAAATATCTGTGGAATTCTTATTTTACCATGGAAATTTTAGACCTTATTTTATATAGAAAGTACAAAATTCAACTGTATAGTGAGACCTCCATCTATCTTGGCTCTGGGAGTGGCTCTGAATGTGCTTTTATCACCCAAAATCATATTTAATGATCCAAGTCAATTGATTTCTATTTCTTTATAATAAAGGTTTAATTTACCTATCAGGTAATGTTCACTTCAGGTTTCTACTTTAAATCAAAGTATTATAGTTGTAAGAGTCAGCATTTTTCTTTATCAAATTTATCGAGTGATGTTCAGTATATTTGTTTATACTGGATGTCATCATTTCAGTGGTTCGACTCGTTTGTATTAGTTGATCGATTGAATATTTAGCATCATTTTTATGCCATTGAGGGCTAACAGACGATCAGTTAACCAACCACTGTTTCCTGGGATCCTGATAGGTTAACCAGTACTCTAGCACACCCTATCTCCACAAGTAATTGATAACTTTCCCACTTGAATCAGATGTGAGAGATAAATGATAATGAGGCACAATGTCGTATATCAATCATCACAGAGACTTGCCGGGCGTGGGATTCGAACTCACAACCAATGGATTGATAGTCTGACGCGTGACCAACTGGGCTTATCGTGGTCCGACAATTCCCAGTTAAATAGTGATCTTTTTTTTTTTTTTCAGAAAACATGGGTATGATTACAAAGAATAGTCTCTTTTGTTGTATATTTATATATTTTGATGGACAAATTGATAATGATATTCATTTAACTGTAAAATCTAATGCATTTCTTTACAATTTACATATATTTTGTCTTCTTTTTGTATTTGCCAGAAATTTTTTTTATGGATTTTTTTTCATTTTATTTAGTTTTACATTTTGTTTATCTTAATATATTTCTGTACCTTTAAAACATCTAGTCTTAAAAGAAATGATATTTTGTGTGCCTGGAAATGTAACTGTCCTTATATTCTTCATATATTTTTGTTCATACTGTATTCTCTTTTACCTTGTATTCATAAAAAAATGCTCGATATTTTTCGAAATTGACAAATAGTGCTTTTACTAGTTGTTATATGCATTGAGAGTTGTAGTTAGCTCCATTTGGTACCTTCTGTTAATAGAAAAACGCTTTATACAATTGCAGTCCTTACACATTATTCAGCACTAGGGTCATGTATTGTGTTGTTGAATAAGATATGTTTAGTACTGGTGCTACCCAGGACGACTTCAAGCGATTTGTCCAAGAACATCAGAATCAATGTAAAATCAAGTTGAAATTAAATACTTCACACTTGCTTCTTATCTGCAACACATGTCATTAAGAAATTATTTAGAACTTTTTCTCTTTATCATTAAATTTTCACTTAGTGTGAAAACAAGGTACGGGAATCACCACTACTTTGGGTTAATGACAAAGTTGGCACCTAACGTAGGACTATGCCTCATGGACACAAATCTTTTTAATTTTGTTTTAAGTGAAAATTTTTCTTTTCAGAAAGAATGGAAACTATATAATCTAAATAGTGAGTTATTGAAATAAACTTGTACAAAGATTATCTTATCTTTTTTGTTTATTTCTACCAAGTTGGTATTTTTGGCAACAAATTGCCTCCATGCACCACTAGACCAGTGCTGCTGTTATATATAAATAATTTATAAATGCTCTGATTATGCAGTGAATAAAACCTGTATCACAGTACCCTATACAAATTCGACAAAAGTCTGCTTATGTTATATGCAGATGTGGTGAAAATCATATACCTTTTATCAGGTGTTACTATTGTCATAGCACATTTGTGCACATAAAATTATCTATACAGGTGTTAATAAAAGATTCATTGATATTCAGCGGCTACATGCCAGTATCCATCAACTATTTGTAAATCAACAACAATACACAAAAAGTACAACATATTACACAACTTCTTTTCACAATGTTGTGAAATTATAACTATAAGTATACAATTAGAGTGGTCGGTAAGATGTAATGTATTTATGATAAAACAATGGATCAAGGTAAATTAAATAAATGTAATTGTTTTGTGATAAAAGTAATTAAATTTGAAAATATTTTTTCTTCTGTATTACATTTCCTAAATAAACAAGAACCATGCATCATTAATATCATTCATTGGATCTGATACAAGCATACACAAGGTAGTCAAAAACATTTGTTGAAGTGTGTAAACATGTGATGTTTGTGTAGATATGTGATGTTGAAGTGTGTAAATATGTGATGTTGAAGTGTGTAAATATGTGATGTTTGTGTAGATATGTGATGTTGAAGTGCATAGCTCAACTAACCCTTCACTCAAACTATTTTGTTCAATTCCATCGTGTTCGGGCCATCGAAATTCTATTGTTTACAGGTAGGTAGAAAGTGTGGATGAATCTGTAGAGTATTTTGTTTGAGATAGACGAGTGTAAACATGGTCAGTTAAGGTTTTAAATGGAGTAGTGACATTCCAAAAGTAGAAAGTTTTCAACACAAAGTCCAATCACAACAAAGTTCTTGTTGAACCTTTAGCTAGACACTTCAGCAAGATGACAGAGTTTAGTTTGAGGTATGTACGGCAGGGGTTCCTGAGATTAAACATAATGCATGTTCATATATTAGTCTTTAATAATTATAGAGGCATGTACATTTCATAATTTCATAAACACGCTGTTGTGCTATAATTTTACAAAGATGATTTCTTCGAATTAAAATATTTTCTCACATTAACAAAATCATTAAGACCAAAACCAGTCAACCAAATTTCATTAAAACAGTTCACCAGTTAACTTTTGGAAAGAGCAACAGCACTCGACTTCCTTTACGTCTATCAAGCCTTATAGAGTGGACTTGTGTATATAATTATTGGAATCTATCACTTTCTGTTTAGTGACACTCATTCTTGAAAGGATACAAAACTTAACAGAAATATGCTATGAATTAATATCCTAAATATCAATGCCAAAACAATTATCTGATATCAGATGCTCAAATCATAAGGCCCTGTAACCTAATATTTACAATTTTTCAATAGTTTTTCAAATAATATGACTGATAATTCTTTAAAAAATTCTAAATTCTTGTACTCATACATTGTATAACAATTCAATGAGCACATTTGTTAATTATCAATCTATATGATATATATATGATGAAAGTAAAGATGAATTCCAATAAAGAATTAGAGTAAATGACAACAATTGTGAAGTTGATTCCTGACATTCACAAACTTCTTAAAGACATAATGGAGGTGACATACTGACTACTGCTGTGTGTCCTGAATACAAACTTGCTAAAACAGCGAATTATTCAACATTGTACCAGCATTCTCCAATTTACTGTAAACTGTTCACATATATTCAAAGTCAACGTTTGTTAGAATCGAGTTAAATTGCCATTTTCGACACATTGGTATGAAGTGGTAAACTGATGCATGTATATTCACTGGAAGGTAGCAGCTGTCTACCACTGTGGTACAAATGAGAATTCCAATAGCAAATGATGTGTTCAGTAGAAATCCTCTTCATCTTTAACCTTGGTCTTGTCTTTGTTTTGGTTCTGTATCTGGGACTGGTTGCGGTACATGTCGGCAACCTAGAATGATTTAACATTAAGCATGTACCTTTGTTGACAAGCTCACATTTATCATTTTCCACTAAAATTTTGACACTTACAACTGAGTATTTGCATATTCCCAAACAATTCATTTACTTTTGAAAATCTCTCCTCAACAGTGACAATTTTGATATATTTTAACACACAAAACCACAGATATTGTTAATTAGCATCCTAACTGCATCAGCTGGTCGCTCATATGGTTATAATGACGGTTGTGAAAATTATACAAAACACATGGTGGTATGTAATAAAGAAAGAAAACAAGAAATGTCACTAAAATAAATGCCCGAAATAACGTAGTAGTCTCAATGTCGGAGTGGAATGGGAATTGGTTTTAATGCCATTTTCAACACATTTCAGGTTATTTATGGCATATCCAGTCCTTTCACAAGTAACTGGAAACTTTCTCACATTAAGTTTTTGGAGCGAGCGGGACTCGAACCTATGACCTTAGCGGTGAGAGGTAAGTGATCTTGAGACATCGCCTAATACCATTTTGCCACGGAGGACCCTTATATCCGAGTGGTCATAAGGTGGAGTTTTACTGTATATATTAAGACTTAATTATAAAGTAAAGAAATCTGGCCGGCAGTCCGACTACCTTTTACACATTAATATGTTACAGAATTCAGATACCTGGGAAGCTGATGTTGCCTCCTCTGGCTTCTTGTCATCACGTATCCTCAGGAACCGTGGAAACCGTAGTGAAATTCCCTTCTCTGGATCCACCTACAGGGACATTAGGCAGCATAAGAACATAGAATACTATACTCAAGGCTTTCATTAAGTTTTGAAGTAGAAAGGAAAAAGTAGAAAGGGGTCTGAGGGTTCTCTGAATAAAACAGAAGAAACTCTACTGAAAATAGCAGGTCTGGTGTCAGTAACTCTGACCAACAGCTCTTACTTTGTACAACACTATCTGACTTCAACATACAAATTATAAAACAAGAATTTTGTTTATTAATTACAAAATAATACATTGTTTTACTTGCATTTTACAGGACATTAAACTATATCAAATTTTAAATAGAAATTGTTTTTTATTAATTCACAAAATTTATTTTTGCTTCACAATTTTATTTTACATCAATAAAAATCATATATCGGAATGTTTCTTTATGGCAAAGGACAAATTGATAGGGACATTTCAATGAAAACCCATTCAAGACTTTTACGGTCAAACATCCTGAGTAAAACTTCAAAGACTTATACTGCTCCACATAATCAATGTAGGTTCACTTACTTGTAATACCCCACACAATCAATGTAGGTTCCCTTACTTGTAATACCCCACACAATCAATGTAGATCCCTCACTTGTAATACCCCACAAAATCAATGTAGATCCCTTACTTGTAAAACCCCACACAATCAATGTAGATCCCTTACTTGTAATACCCCACACAATCATGTAGATCCCTCACATGTAAAACCCCACACAATTAATGTAGATCCCTTACTTGTAAAACTCCACACAATCAATGTAGATCCCTTACTTGTAATACCCCACACAATCAATGCAGATCCCTCACTTGTAAAACCCCACACAATCAATGTAGATCCCTTACTTGTAATACCCCACACAATCAATGTAGGTTCCTCACTTGTAAAACCCTGCATAATCAATGTAGATCCCTTACTTGTAAAACCCATCACAATTAATTTGGATCCCTTACATGTAAACCCCGACACAATCAATGTAGATCCCTCACTTGTAAAACCCCACACAATCAATGTAGATCCCTTACTTGTAATACCCGACACAATCAATGTAGGTTCCTCACTTGTAAAACCCCACACAATTAATTTGGATCCCTTACTTGTAAAACCTCACACAATCAATGTATATCCCTAACTTTTAAAACCCGACACAATCAATGTAGGTCCCTCATTTGTAAAACCTCACACAATCAATGTAGGTCCCTCACTTGTAAAACCTCACACAATTAATTTGGATCCCTTACATGTAGCACCCCACACAATCAATGTAGGTCCTTCACTTGTAAAACCCCACACAATTAAATTGGATCCCTAACATGTAGCACCCCACACAATCAATGTAGGTACTTCACTTGTAAAACCCCACACAATCAATGTAGATCCCTAACATGTAAACCCTGACTAAATCAATGTAGATCCCTAACTTGTAAAACCCCACACAATCAATGTAAATCACTCACTTGTAAAACCTCACATAATCAATGTCAATCCCTTACTTGTAAAATTCCACACAATCAATGTCGATCCCTTACTTGTAAAACCCCACACAATCAATGTAGATCCATTACTTGTAAAACCCAACACAATCAATGTAGATCCCTTACTTGTAAAACCCCACACAATCAATGTAGATCCATTACTTGTAAAACCCAACACAATCAATGTAGATCCCTTACTTGTAAAACCCCACACAATCAATGTAGATCCCTTACTTGTAAAACCCCACACAATCACTGTAGATTCCTTACTTGTAAAACCCCACACAATCAAGGTAAATTATGTACTTGTAAAACCCCACACAATCAATGTAGATCCCTCACTTGTAAAACCCAACACAATCAATGTAGATCCCTTACTTGTAAAACCCCACACAATCAATGTAGATCCATTAACTTGTAAAACCCCACACAATCAATGTAGATCCATTAACTTGTAAAACCCCACACAATCAATGTAAATCCCTTACTTCTAAACCCCAACACAATCAATGTAGATTACTTACTTGTAAAACCCCACAACATCAATGTAGATCCCTTACTTGTAAAACCCCACACAATCAATGTAGATCCCTCACTTGTAAAACCCTATACAATCAATGTAGATTACTTACTTGTAAAACCCCACAACATCAATGTAGATCCCTTACTTGTAAAACCCCACACAATCAATGTAGATCCCTCACTTGTAAAACCCTATACAATCAATGTAGATCTCTAACTTGTAAAACCCATCACAATCAATGTAGATTCCTTACTTGTAAAACCCAACACAATCAATGTAGATCCCTAAATTGTTAAAACCCAAACAATCAATGTACATCCCTTACTTGTAAAACCCAACACAATCAATGTAGATTACTTACTTGTAAAACCCCACACAATCAATGTAGATCCCTCACTTGTAATACCCTATACAATCAATGTAGATTCCTTACTTGTAAAACCCATCACATTCAATGTAGATTCCTTACTTGTAAAACCCAACACAATCAATGTAGATCCCAAATTGTTAAAACCCACACAATCAATGTAAATCCCTTACTTGTAAAACCCCACACAATCAATGTAGATCCCTCACTTGTAATACCCCACACAATCAATGTAGATTCCTCACATGTAAAATCCCACACAATCAATGTAGATCCCTCACATGTAAAACCCCACAAACTCAATGTAGATCTCTCACTTGTAAAACCCTGCATAATCAATGTAGATCCCTAACTTGTGAAATCCCACACAATCAATGTAAATCCCTTACTTGTAAAACCCCACAAAATTAATGTAGATCCCTAACTTGTAAAACCCCACACAATCAATGTAGGTCCCTCACTTGTAAAACCCTGCACAATCAATATAGATCCCTAACTTGTAAAATCCCACACAACCAATGTAGATCCCTTACTTGTAAAACCCCACACAATCAATGTAGATCCCTTACTTGCAAAACCCCAAATAATCAATGTAGATCCCTAACATGTAAAACACTACACAATCAATGTTGATCCCTCACTTATAAAACCCAACACAATCAATGTAGATCCCTAAATTGTAAACCCAACACAATCAATGTAGATCCCTTACTTGTAAACCCCACACAATCAATGTAGATCCCTCACTTATAAAAGCCACACAATCAATGTAGATCCCTTACTTGTTAAACCCCACACAATCAAAGTAGATCCCTCACTTGTAAAACCCAACCCAATCAATGTAGATCCCTTACATGTAAAAACCCACACAATCAATGTAGATCCCTTACTTGTAAAACACCACTCAATCAATGTAGATCCCTTACATGTAAAACCCCACATTATCAATGTAGATCCCTTACATGTAAAAACCCACACAATAAATGTAGATCCCTTACTTGTAAAACCCCACACAATCAATGTAGATCCCTTACATGTAAAACCCCACACAATCAATGTAGATCCCTTACATGTAAACCCCACATGATCAATGTAGATCACTTACATGTAAAACCCCACACAATCAATGTAGATCCCTTACATGTAAAAACCCACACAATCAATGTAGATCCCTTACTTGTAAAACCCAACACAATCAATGTAGATCCCTTACTTGTAAAACCCCACACAATCAATGTAGATCCATTTACTTGTAAAACCCCACACAATCAATGTTGATCCCTCCCTTGTAAAACCCCACACAATCAATGTAGATCCCTTACTCGTAAAATCCAACACAATCAATGTAGATCCCTTACTTGTAAAACCCCACACAATCAATGTAGGTCCCTCACTTGTAAAACCCCACACAATCAATGTAGATCCCTCACTTGTAAAATCCCACACAATCAATTTAGATCCCTCATTTGTAAAATCCCACACAATCAATGTAGATCCCTTACTTGTAAAATCCCACACAATCAATGTAGATCCCTCACTTGTAAAATCCCACACAATCAACGTAGATCCCTCACTTTTAAAATCCCACACAATCAATGTAGATCCCTTACTTGTAAAATCCCACACAATCAATGTAGATCCCTTACTTGTAAAATCCCACACAATCAATGTAGATCCCTTACTTGTAAAATCCCACACAATCAATGTAGATCCCTCACTTGTACACATAATCAGAGAAAACCTTACTATTCCAGCTGCAGCCTTATGTACGGGAGACACAGATAAATCAGCAGCCTTTATCTCCCAGACTTGTACAGCATCAAACCAATGGTCACACTCCACCGATTTGTCCCATTTATAGTATGACTTGGGCTTCTCTATCACATGCTCCTTGAAGAAAGTTGTGTGCTGCTCTAAATCCTCGTCTTTAAACCCTGTCCCTATCTGTAAATAGAGGCTAATAAATAACACAGGCTCAGATAGTCAACATGTTAAGTTTGACTTACTTACTGATGGACTGAATCAATTTTTCAATTGCAGAGTTTGTTTCCTGGTAATTGGGAAGCGACTCAAGTCTTGAATATTGAAAAAACAAGAAATGTCACTGTCTCACATGCCCCGCAAATGGTCTGTGAAAAATAACAATATAATTTATGATATAATAGACTATTGTTTCAGACTAGACATGCAATTTCATGGTGTGTTTTTTTTTTACATTAAAGCATGACCTTGACCTTTGTGTAACCTTGACCTTGACATCAGTTGTAATGGTCTTGGTATTTCAACAGTTAAATGCAGGTGAAACATTATCATGACATGCTGATCACTTGTGTCGAGCTATTTTAAAATCCCTAAATGTAAGCTACAGATCAGTTTAAATTCATCCATGTATGATAAAGTTGAAGGACAGATTTGAAATCTCAATCAGATTCAAGTGTTGTCATACATACTCAAAGTGTGACCGTGTCTATGTTTTACTTATGACATGTCATTATGTCATCTTGATAAATTGAGTCAAGTTAAAGACAAAGTCACAGACCAGACACACAATATCAAACAAATTGAAAGTGCGACCTTGACCTTTGAGGAAAGGTTCTGGGTCTTACATGCAACACTTAATTATGTTATGTTTAACAACTTGGCCAAGTGTTTTTAAAATATATTCATAGATGACAGTTATAGATTGGACAAGAAATCTCACACAGACTGGAAGTGTTGTCAAACAAACTCAAATTGTGACCTTGACCTTTGAGGTACGCATGTGGGTCTTACATGTGACAAGTTGTAATGTCATGCTGATGAATTTAGCCAAGTGTTTTTAAAATTTATCCATAGGTGACAAAGTTTAAGACCGGACACAAAATCTCAATCAGACTGAAAGTGTCATCAACCAAAGTTAAATTGTGACCTTGACCTTTGAAGTAGGAATCTGGGTGTAACGCTCGACACATCGTCATGTTATGCTGGTCATTTGTAGTTAGTATTAACAAAATCCAGGCCAGGCACAATATCTCAAACAGACTGAAAGTGTTGTCTAACAAACTCAAAGTGTGACCTTGACCTTTGAGGTAAGGGTATGGGTCTTACTCGCGACACATCGTCATGTTATGTTAATCATTTGTAGCAAGTATAAACAAAATCCATTTATGCACGACGAAGTTACAGGCCGGACACAAAATCTCATACAAACTCAAAGTGTTGTAAAACAAACTCAAATTATGACCTTGACCTTTGAGGTATAGGTGTGGGTCTTACTCGCGACACCTTGTCATGTTATGTTGATCATTTGTAGCAAGTATCAACAAAATCCATCTATGCATGACCAAGTTACAGGCTGGAAACGAAATCTCACACAAACTCAAAGTGTTGTCAAACAAACTCAAGTAGTGACCTTGACCTTTGAGATACAGGTGTGGGTCTTACTCACAACACGTCATCATGTTATGTTGATCATTTGTAGCAAGTATCAACAAAATTCATCTATGCATGACAAAATTACAGGCCGGAAAAGAAATCTCACACAAACTCAAAATTTTGTCAAACTCAAATTGTGATTTCGACCTTTGAGGTATGGGTGTGGGTCTTACTCGTGACACCTTGTCATGTTATGTTGATCATTTGTAGCAAGTATCAACAAAATTCATCTATGCATGACAAAGTTACAGGCAGGAAACGAAATCTCACAAACTCAAAGTGTTGTCAAACAAACTCAAATAGTGACCTTGACTTTTGAGTTATGGGTGTGGGTCTTACTGGCGACACGTTGTCATGTTATGTTGATCATTTGTAGCAAGTATCAACAAAATCCATCTATGCAAGACAAAGTATCAGGCTGGAAACAAAATCTCACACAAACTCAGTGTTGTCAAACAAACTCAAGTAGTGACCTTGACCTTTGAGATACAGGTGTGGGTCTTACTCACAACACGTCATCATGTTATGTTGATCATTTGTAGCAAGTAGCAACAAAATTCATCTATGCATGACAAAATTACAGGCCGGAAAAGAAATCTCACACAAACTCAAAATTTTGTCAAACAAACTCAAATTGTGACCTTGACCTTTGAGGTATGGGTGTGGGTCTTACTCACGACACCTTGTCATGTTATGTTGATCATTTGTAGCAAGTATCAACAAAATTCATCTATGCATGACAAAGTTACAGGCAGGAAACGAAAACTCACAAACTCAAAGTGTTGTCAAACAAACTCAAATAGTGACCTTGACCTTTGAGTTATGGGTGTGGGTCTTACTGGCGACACATTGTCATATTATGTTGATCATTTGTAGCAAGTATCAACAAAATCCATCTATGCATGACAAAGTATCAGGCTTGAAACGAAATCTCACACAAACTCAGTGTTGTCAAACAAACTCAAATTGTGACCTTGGCCTTTGAGGTACGGGTGTGGGTCTTAAATGTGACACGTCGCCATGTTATGTTGATCATGTGTAGCAAGTATCAATCAAATCCATCTATGCATGACAAAGTTACAGACCAAAACGAAAAGGAGAGACAGACAGAAGGACGGACGGACGCTGCGATTACTATATGCCCCATACTATATGGGGGGGGGGGGATGGGGCGGCATAAAAACAGCACGACAGAGGGAAATCTCTTTTAAAGCTTTGGCAAAAAGGAATATGAATGGTAATACTGTTAAGATCATGTTCTTTTAATTATCAGATAATTGGAAATTAAAACAATATTTCATAAATTATTATACAGGTCTATTACATCCTCTGACCAAAAATGTCCAAATATTAGAAAAATTCCCCTCACTAAAATTTTATTTATTTTCCCCCCAATTCTGGGATTTTATTTGGTCTCAATTGGGGAAAAAACATATTTGAATTTTAAAGTAGCCGAATTTGGCCATTGTGTCATAAGGTAAAAAGATTCTGAGGTGTTTTATACAATGCACATATTACACTGGAAAATTCTTGTATAACTTACTTTACAAATACACTGGTACTCTTCATTTTCTTCATCATAGCAACCAAGTAAGAATCCACCATAACCACCGGTCCTCTTGCCCGTACCCAGGTAGCCACCCATCACAACCACATCCAGGGTGTCTCCCATACCCTCCAGGTAATCCTTCTTCACCTATAGTAGTCATTATAATAACTAATAACAATATATAAAATAGACTTTTGAATAATTGGATGTAACATGGGAAACTTTTATGCTTGGAATGTAACAGACACCAAATGGACAAATCACTCAAAACAGCAATGTGAGAAATATCTATAACCATCTGTTCAAGTATACCACTTTATCTGCTTATTTTTAATTGATGTGACCTAACTATTATTAACTGCTCATTTAATAAAGTTTCAAAAAACTGAATTTCATTTTCAGACGTAACTGGAGACACAATAACATAATAAATATAAATGGTTTTAATATTACATCTTCAAGCTTTTTTTTTTTTAAATTTCAAGCATTGCTTAATTGTAAAATAGACACATCAATAGTATCATTAAATTGTGAAACCAGTTACAGTAATCGGAAGTTACAAAAAAAAAATAATCCAGACATAATGATGGAAACAACACATGTTATTAATAGGGCAATCATTTTGTTGGTCACGACCTTGACTGTCAATAAAAAAGAAAGTACCGTAATTACCCTATGTATTGGGACAGCAACAAATAACTAAAATTTTTGCTGTCCCAATACATAGGGTAAATGCGATAATTTCGTCCTAAAACATAGGTTAAATACGGTAATGTTGGTTTGTCTATGCACCGTATACAGTATCGTATTTTTAAAACAAGAGTTGTCAGAAGACCAACAAAGCTCGCCTCTGGGTGTCTAAATCCAAAAAAGGCCATAACTGTGCCAAAATGCAATACAGAGTTATGGTTCTTGTCTGTGTGTGTTCCATTGATGATGGTGAACACACATGCAAAGTTTCATTCACATCCAATAAGTGGTTGCATAGATATGTTAAACTTAAATGCAAAAGTTTAACCTGGGTGTCTACAGACATCGCCGACGACGATGCCAGGGTCATGACAATAGCTCTCGTTGGACTTCGTCCCAACCAGCTAAAAATAATATTTTTTTTACTGTCCCAAAAGATAAGGTAAATATGGTATAGTTTCGTCGCAATACAAAATTAAGAGGCCCAAGAGGGCCTGAGGACGCTCTACTGACTCATAGTGGCCATAGCACTTTTTGAAATTCTACTATGCAATAGAAACATCGGCCATCTTGAATTTTAGATAGAAAAAATAAATCTTTTGTATAGTCCTATGCAAAAGAAACATCCATGTGAAGTTTCAGTTTAATTGGCATAGTGGTTTCAAAATAAATGAAAAAAAAAGAGAATTTTCTGTTTTCCCACAGTATCCCTATGTAAAATTCTAAGTCTCCTTACAGGGCCCCTATACATTTTAGCCCCTAAATTCTTATCTGCAATCAAACCCCTACACTTAGGGATAATTTATATAAAATATATAAAAATCTGACAAAACCGTTCTTAAGAAAACAATTTTACTAATTCCCAATTTGTACCCTTTTGGGGCCCCTCCTGACCCCTTAAGACATAGGAACTCAGTCATTTTTACAAATCTTAACCTCCTTCACCTAACAATGCTTTAGTGAAAATATAGGCAACATCATTTCCATTAAAAAAAAAAAAAATATATATATATTAATTATATTGACATGTGTCCCTTAATTGAACTCTCGGGGCAGGGTAATTTTTAACCTTAGGGACACAATTTGAACAAATCTAACAGAACTATAGTTGGTCATCATTACTACATAAACATTTTGAAAATCTGTAGGGCCGTTCATGAGAAGAAGATTTTTTAAGTTTTGGACTATTTTTAGTAATGGTGGCCATCTTGAATTTCAGATCGAAAGTAAATATCTTCGGTATAATCTCCTATGCAATAGAAACACCCATGTGAAGTTTCAGTTTAACTGGCCTGTGGTTTCAGAACAGATGAAAGAAAAAGATAATTTTCTGTTTTCCCATAGTATCCCTATGTAAAATTCTAAGTCCCCTTACAGGGCCCCTATAAATTTTAGCCCCTAAATTCTTATCTGTAATCAAACCCCTACACATAGGGATAATTTATGCAAAATATGAACAAATCTGACATACCCGTTCTTAAGAAAACGAATTTAGTAATTCCCAATTTGTATCCTTTTGGGGCCCCTCCTGACCCCTTAAGACAGTGGAACCCAGTCATTTTTACAAATCTGAACCTCCTTCACCAAACAATGCTTCTGTGAATATATAGGCCAAATCATTTCCATTTAAAAAAAAAAATATATATATATATTAATTATAATGACATGTGTCCCCTAATTGAACCCTTGGGGCAGGGTCATATTTAACCCTATGGACACCATTTGAACAAATCTAACAAAACTATAGTTGGTCATCATTACTACATATACATTTTGAAAACCTGTTGGGCCGTTCATGAGAAGAAGATTTTTTAAGTTTTGGACTATTTTTAGTAACAGCAGCCATCTTGAATTTCAAATCGAAAAAAAAATCTTCTGTATAGTCTCCTATGCAATAGAAACACCCATGTGAAGTTTCAGTTTAATTGGCCTAGTAGTTTCAGAGAAAGTGCTGCTAACAGACGACAGATGATGGACGACGACAGACAACGTGCCATCGCATAAGCACTTCTGGCCTTTGGCCAGTAGAGCTAAAAATTGGTCCAGATATTTTCTATCGGTAGTATAAATTCTCATAAATTACTCTTACCATGCCATACTGACCTGTGAAATAAGCCTTGTGGCAATATCATTTGATCCAATAATCCGATTGTTTTGTCACCTGCTGTGCGAAATGATGTCAGTTTTGACTAAACCATTAATGATATTAGGGGGAGTTTATCGAAAGAGTCTATCGCTATCTAGCACACCTTCAATGTGTGATCAGCGACCCATAGCGTTCTGTTGGTTCATTAAAAGATTGTGTTTGCGTCCGTAATTTCTTTGATATACCGCTTGCCAAAGCTGGGACGGTCGGACCGAATATTGTTTGCGTCATTTAAATATTTGATAAAATGTGCAGTGTTACTTGTTTGTTTCATTTGTTTTAAAAATAACTATATATACAAGCTGGGTTTGGTAATTGTACGTAGTGGCTAGCTACAGCACAATGCATATCGAAAAAAAAAAAGTTGACTGAACCGTTACATTGGTTTCCACAGTGATTATTTTACACAGCTTCCGGAACTTGCGTCACTTCCGGTTCGATCGAGCGTTTTTAATATAATGAAAATTATTCAGTTAAGCGGAAACATAATGTCAGTCATTAAAATGTACACAACGTGATAAAGTTTGTTATAGATAATACACAGATAAACTTGAAATCCTTCCCTATTAATGAATAAATGGAGAAAATACATGGTGCAGCTGACATGGTGGATGGGGTATGCATATGTCATATAGTGATTTTTTTTAAAAATAAGTGTGATTCTTATGGTAGTAAAAAACCTGGACCGATTTGCATTTTGGAATTTTAGAAGGCCTGGTTTAGATAAATAGATCAGTTAATTGAGGAGTTGTGTAAGCAGGCCATGCGTCACCTGTTTGTTTTATTACACATGTACAAGCAAAGGAACGATGCACTAGGCAATGTTTTTCATGGATAATTTGTGATTAAAACTTATAACAAAGAAATGAATTAAAGTTATAGGTATGGCAATTTATAGACTTTTAATAACAAAGAGAGCAATCATTATTTTACCTAATCTTTTAAAATGTGCATGGGAAATTATTGGAAATAGATGTTGTTGTTGTATGGTGTTTAGCATGGCTTTCAACAATTTTTCCGTCTTACCACGACGGTGTCTACTTGAGACAGTATTCCGAGCGCTGTCACACTGGAGTATCATGCCGCAGACACATGGTATGATACCCCACCAAGTCACATTATACTGACACCGGGCTGACCAGACCTATAACTCTCCTCTAAATGCTGAGCGTTGAGCGAGAACGCTTCTAGTACCATTTTTAAAGTCTTTGGTATGACCCAGCTCGGGGATCAAACACACGACCTTCCGCATGTGAGGCGGAGGCTCTACCACTAAACCACGCCACGGTCTTATTGGAAATAGAAAATTACGATGTACAGACAATGTTTTTCATGGATATTTTGGGATTAAAACATATAAAATATATATGCGAAATTATCGGAGATAGAAAATAACAATGCACAAAATAAAAATTTATACGTGTCCCAAAACTTATAAGCGAAAAATTATCAGATTTTTTTAAAAAATGGTAATGTGTATCAATTCTTATTATCAAAAAAATAATTATTTTCCTGAAAAATAAGGGTGTCCCAATACATCCGGTGTCCCAATACATCAGGTAAATACGGTAAATACATATTTTGTTTTATATTGAATTTGGAGTCATTGGAGGCACTGAACTACACATTTAATAAATAAGTATGAGATATCACAAACACACTTACCTTCAGCCAGTTATGTGAGCGTTTAGCAATCTCGTAAGTAGCATCTACATCCAATGTCTTCACCATCAGGCCCTCACAGTTGCCTGAACACAGAAAATAATGGCAATCACTAACCGCCAGTTAAATGCAGATGTTCATTCCAAAATAACATACAATAGATAACAAGAGGTAATCTCCAGGCAGAATCTGTTTATTGAGGCCTTAAAAAAGAGAGTCTGTTTCCGGTATCACGACTAACCCTATTTTTTTTTAGCCCCGACCCTAATCTTTTTTGAACGATTTTTTCTCTTTGCTTTCATTCGATGCCTTTCCGCTCATTCATCAAACATCATGTTCATTCCTTTCATTTTCCCATCCAAAGTAACAAAATTCTTAATTTCAAAAGGAAAAGAAACCAAAAAAAATATTTGGATATATACATTCACTGTTATTGCAACAATTCCATCAAATTCGTGATGTTTTGTTACCAAAATGTTTCCCCTATGTAGGACCTCATGTAGCAGATCATATGCACTACCATTTGTTTACCTTTACACCATTATAGATCACATGACAAGTGTTGGGAGAATCCAAAAGTCATTGAAATTTATGAAATAAAATGTGTTTTAATGCAATTATAATCATCTACTTCTGGTCTATATCATAAATTATTCTTACAATGACCAATCGTTTGCATAAGCATCAGTGATTTGTATTGCAAATGAACAGTCTACTGTTGTACGTAATATAATCAGTATTTGCGATTTATAAGCTTTGCAAATAAGCCAGGTATGACTGAAAAGTCTTGTGGATATTAAGCTTTAATATGAGGAAATGTAAATAGATGAGGAATGTCATGAAATTTTTTTTTTTTTTTTAATATTGATGATTTTTAAAGTCTTCTAAAAGAGGGTCACATTTTTATGCATTAACATATATTGCAATGTATGTTGAAGGACACTGGTCCATGTAATTTTCCCAATTTCTTTTAAAATAAAGATTATTTTTCCAAAGTCTAGGGCTCCAAACTCATTCCCAAAAGTGCAAGCAAGAGTCCTTCTTCATGAATAAAGGGTTGCAATAAAAAAACAAGAGGGCAAAGATGGCCCTATATCGCTCACCTGACTGACCTTGAGTCACCCAACTTAAGTAGATTATATGATACATGTACACTCAAAATTCGAGATAAGCGAGAAAGGCAAGAATTTTTATTTGTTTTGACGATGTAACAGATGCGTAGAAGAGTTCAAACTTGGTAGAGGTTCACCCATGGTAAATGTCAGTGAAATAACATTGAAATCAGGTCAGTAGATTCTGACAAGAAGGTTTTAAAGTTTTTACTATAGCTGCATATATATAGTAAACTAGCACCTCACTGTGGTGATCATGTTTTTTTAAAAAATCACAACAGCTTAAACAAACTTGGTAAAGGGTCACTCAAGGAACATTTCTGCGAAAAAAAATTTTTAAAATTGATACAGTGGTTTCTGACAAGAAGATTTTTTAAGTTTTTACTATAGCTTATTTGTAAATTAACCCCACCCCTTGGCCGCCATGTTTTTTGACAAATCACTACAGTTTAAACATGTTTTTTGACGAATCAAGATGACTTGAACAAACTTGGTAGAGGGTCACCCAAGGAACATTTCTGTGAAATTATTTTAAAATCAAGACAGTATTTTCTGACAAGAAGATTTTTTAAGTTTTTACTATAGCTTATATAGTAAACTAACCCCACCCCCTGGCCGCCATGTTTTTTGACGAATCAACATGGCTTGAACAAACTTGGTAGAGGGTCACCTAAGGACCATTTCTGTGAAATTATTTTAAAATCGAGACAGTAGTTTTTGACAAGAAGATTTTTTAAGTTTTTACTATAGCTTATATAATAAACTAACTCAACCCCCTGGCCGCCATGTTTTTTGACGAACCACGATGGCTTGAACAAACTTGGTTGAGGGTCACCCAAGGATCATTTCTGTGAAATGATTTTAAAATCGAGCCAGTAGTTCCTGACAAGAAGATTTTTTAAGTTTTTACTATAGCTTATATAGTAAACTAATCCCATCCTCTGGCTGCCATGTTTTTTGACGAATCAAGATGACTTAAACAAACTTGGTAGAGGGTCACCTAAGGACCATTTCTGTGAAATTATTTTAAAATCAAGCCAGTAGTTTTTGACAAGAAGATTTTTTAAGTTTTTACTATAGCTTATAACCCCACCCCCTGGCTGCCATGTTTTTTGACGAACAAAGATGGCTTGAACAAACTAAGTTGAGGGTCACCCAAGGATCATTTCTATTTTAAAATCGAGCCAGTAGTTTGTGACAAGAAGATTTTTTAATTTTTGACTAATTAAACTTGGCCTGCCCCCTGGCAGCCATCTTTTTTGAGGAATCTTGATGGCTTGAACAAACTTGGTAGAGGGTCACCCAAGGAACATTTCTGTGAAATTATTTTAAAATCAAGCCAGTAGTTTTTGACAAGAAGATTTTTTAAGTTTTTACTATAGCTTATAACCCCACCCCCTGGCTGCCATGTTTTTTGACGAACAAAGATGGCTTGAACAAACTAAGTTGAGGGTCACCCAAGGATCATTTCTATTTTAAAATCGAGCCAGTAGTTTGTGACAAGAAGATTTTTTAATTTTTGACTAATTAAACTTGGCCTGCCCCCTGGCCGCCATCTTTTTTGAGGAATCTTGATGGCTTGAACAAACTTGGTAGAGGGTCACCCAAGGAACATTTCTGTGAAATTATTTTAAAATCGAGCCAGTAGTTTCTGATAAGAAATTTTTTTAAGTTTTTACTATAGCTTATATTGTAAACTAACCCCACCCCCTGGCCCCCATGTTTTTTGACAAATCAACATGGCTTGAACAAACTTGGTAGAGGGTCACCTAAGGACCATTTCTGTGAAATTATTTTAAAATTGAGCCAGTAGTTTTTGACAAGAAGATTTTTTAAGTTTTTACTATAGCTTATAACCCCACCCCCTGGCCGCCATATTTTTTGACGAACCAAGATGGCTTGAATAAACTTGGTTGAGGGTCACCCAAGGATCATTTCTGTGAAATGATTTTAAAATCGAGCCAGTAGTTCCTGACAAGAAGATTTTTTAAGTTTTTACTATAGCTTATATAATAAACTAACCCCACCCCTAGGCCGCCATGTTTTTTGACGAACCAAGATGGTTTGAACAAATTTGGTTAAGGGTCAACCAAGGATCATTTTTGTGAAATGATTTTAAAATCGAGCCAGTAGTTTCTGACAAGAAGATTTTTTAAGTTTTTACTATAGCTTATATAGTAAACTAACCCAACCCCATGGCCACCATATTTTTTGACGAATCAACATGGCTTGAACAATTTGGTTGAGGGTCACCCAAGGATCATTTCTATGAAATGATTTTAAAATCGAGCCAGTAGATTTTGACAAAAAGATTTTTTAAATTTTTACTATAGCTTATATAATAAACTAACCCCACCCTTGGCCGCCATGTTTTTTGACGAATCAACATGGCTTGAACAAACTTGGTAGAGGGTCACCCAAGAAACATTTCTGTGGAATTATTTTAAAATCGAGCCAGTACTTTGTGACAAGAAGATTTTTTAATTTTTTACTAATTAAACTTGCCCCGCCCCCTGGCTGCCATCTTTTTTTAGGAATCTTGATGGCTTGAACAAACTTTGTAGAGGGTCACCCAAGGATTATTTCTATGAAATTATTTTAAAATCGAGCCAGTAGTTTCTGACAAGAAGATTTTTAAAGTTTTTACTAAAGCTTATATAGTAAACTAACCCCACCCCTGGCTGCCATGTTTTTTGACGAATCAAGATGACTTAATGAACAAACTTGGTAGAGGGTCACCCAAGGAACATTTCTGTGAAATTATTTTAAAATTGAGCCAGCAGTTTCTGACAAGAAGATTTTTTAAGTTTTTACTATAGCTTATATTGTAAACCCAACCCCGTGGCCGCCAAGTTTTTACTAATTAAACTTGCCCCGCCCCCTGGCGGCCATGTTTTTTGGCTTGAACAAACTTGGTAGAGGGGTCACCCAAGGATCATTTCTGTAAAGTTATATCAAAATTGGCCCAGTGGTTTCAGAGGAGAATTGTTAGAAGCTAAAAATTAACGACGGACAACAGATGACGGACACCAAGCGATCACAAAAGCGTTTGGCTCAGGTGAGCTAAAAAGCCTTATCAGATTAGCATGATGCCTAATAGTTTGTGACCCATCAAATTTTATTTTAGGGGTCCTTAACCCACAAATCAAAAATCCTAGGGAAAACACTGGTGTCCCAGAACCTGATCCTTGTCTGTCCCAGGTTCTGATCCTTGTCTGTCCCAGAACCTGATCCTTGTCTGTCCCAGAACCTGATCCTGGTCTGTCCCAGGTTCTGATCCTTGTCTGTCCCAGGTTCTGATCCTTGTCTGTCCCAGAACCTGATCCTTGTCTGTCCCAGAACCTGATCCTGGTCTGTCCTAGAACCTGATATCTCCCAAATCAAGTCTATCAGCCCCAATTGAATACAAAGTCAATAAGATGGCTGGATAGGTGTCAATTATTAAGTGCAGAAATGACAAGCATAAGGTGTTTTTCTTACAATTTTGTTTGGTTGTTTTTATCTAAATTTACATTCATAAACATTAAAATCACATAGATAACATACAAAACATGTTAAAAGTACAAGCTGTACCATTGACAAAACATAACATCAAGTTTCAAAAAAAAAGTTATTTAAAAAAAACAAAAAGACTTCCTACCTACCCTATTTTTTTGGTCCACGAATTCGGAAACAAACAATTTTTTTAAGGAATTATTGACAGCTGGAAATAAAGCATTATTTTTTTTTTTTCAGGAAATAACCTGTTTTGATAGTTTTTATAGCAATTTATCAATAAAACATCTTCAGGGTATTTTAAAGGGTAATTACAATGTTGGCCAGAACCAATTTTTCTATATTTAGTCCCAGCGACTTTGGCTTCATTGCCCTGAAAAAAAAAACACATCCAGACTTTCCTTAAATACGAACTGACTACACACAAAATTTCATCATGATATCTAAAAGGGAACTAAATAATTGAACAGAAACCAATTTTCCAAAAAATGTGACCTTAATGTTGGGATGATGACCCCAAAAACAATGCTATTTACATATACACAAGCTATAAAACTGCATAATGGTACCTTACTGGGAAGTTATCGATCGCAGAGGAACAAATCAGTTGGCTTATTGTCTCAAAAGGAAAAATTAGTTATGTCCCTTTCATTATACTCTAACGTGTTGTCTAAAACCTATTATAATGTAATATCTCAGATTTTCAGCTGTTACAGCCTTTTTGATTTCTCTACAGCCAACCAGATATTAAGAGTAACATTTTTGTTAAGTTTTATGAAAACGAAACTGGTTCAATTTCCAAGAAGTTGCCATAAACAAAAGATTATTATTTTTGATGGACAGACATTGACCATGATATAAGCTAACAATAAAAACAAGGTACTATTGAGCACCTCCAGTAAGGATCTGTTGTTTGTTGTATGGTGTTTAGCGTTGCTTTCAACAATTTTTCAGTCATATCGCGACGGTGTCTACTTGAGACAGTATTCTGAACGCTGTCACACTGGAGTATCATGCCGCAGACACATGGTATGATACCCCACCCAGTCACATTATACTGACACCGGGCCGACCAGACCTAGAACTCTCCTCTAAATGCTGAGCGTCAAGCGAGGAAGTTTCTAGTACCATTTTTGAAGTCTTTGGTATGACCCAGTCAGGGTCCAGTAAGGAAGCCTTGAATGAAGTTTTGTGTTTGATGGCAACTCAAAAATAGTTTTCTGCTTCAAAAGTATTAACCTTCTTCAGTGAGGCTATAACATACCTTTGATAGATTCGTCTAGGAACTCTGCTATTTCTTCAGTATTTGACGAGATCATAGAGGTAGCAAAAACAAATTCTCCATCTATTTCCTTAAAGGAGGACCGTAACAATTCTCTCCTCTTTCTAAACGGCTGACGTACCAGTGATTCACCATTTAGGTATAACAAATCAAACGCGTAGACACAAACTTGTACTTTAATCTCTGCAACATCAGCATCCTGTAAAAAAAAACCAAGAAGATTACGTGTTAACAAAACTATCAACACAACTTTGATTTTGGGAATGGTTTTTCTTTCCACTATTAATGTATCACATTCCAATTTAAAGACTCCATGCATTACTATCTATTGTTATCTTTAGATTTACAGTCAGTTTTCAATTTCAGATCAAACTGAACTCAGGGGACCAGGTGGACATTAAGTGCAACATTCCTATGAAAATTCAACAAGCACAGCAGTGCCAGGGTAGACCCATTATGACAACAAGCAGGGCAGTGCCAGGGCAGACCCAACATGACAATAAGCAGGGCAGTGCTAGGGCAGACCCACCATGACAACAAGCAGGGCAGTGCTAGGGCAGACCTACCATGACAACAGGCAGGGCAGTGCCAGGGCAGACCCACCATGAAAACAAGCACAGCAGTGCCAGGGTAGACCCACCATGACAACAAGCAGGGCAGACCCACCATGACAACAAGCAGGGCAGTGCTAGGGCAGACCCACCATGACAACAAGCAGGGCAGTGCTAGGGCAGACCTACCATGACAACAGGCAGGGCAGTACCAGGGCAGACCCACCATGAAAACAAGCAGGGCAGTGCTAGGGCAGACCCACCATGACAACAAGCAGGAAAGTGCCAGGGCAGACCCACCATGACAAGCAGGGCAGTGCCAGGGCAGACCCAACATGACAACAAGCAGGGCAGTGCTAGGACAGACCCACCATTAAAACAAGCAGGGCAGTGCTAGGGCAGACCCATCATGAAAACAAGCAGGGCAGTGCTAGGGCAGACCCACCATGAAAACAAGCAGGGCAGTGCTAGGGCAGACCCATCATGAAAACAAGCAGGGCAGTGCTAGGGCAGACCCATCATGAAAACAAGCAGGGCAGTGCTAGGACTCACCATGAAAACAGGCAGGGCAGTGCAAGGGCAGACCCACCATGACAACAGGCATGGCAGTGGTTGGGCAGACCAACTATGACATCAAGCAGGGCAGTGCTAGGGCAGACCCACCATGAAAACAAGAAGGTCAATTCAAGGGCAGACCACCATGATGACAGGTAGGGCAGTGCTAGGGCAGACCCACCATGAAAACAAAGAGGGCAGTGCTAGGGCAGAACCAACATGACAACAGGCAGGGCAGTGCTAGGGCAGACCAAGTAAGACAACAAGCAGGGCAGTGCTAGGGCAGACCAACCATGACAACAGGCAGGGCAGTGCTAGGGCAGACCCACCATGACAACAGGCAGGGCAGTGCTAGGGCAGACCAACCATGAAACCAGACAGGGCAGTGCTAGGGCAGACCCACCATGAAAACAAGCATGGCAGTGCTAGGGCAGACCAATCATGACAACAGGCAGGGCAGTGCTAGGGCAGACCAACTATGACAACAGGCAGGACATAGCTAGGGCAAACCCACCATGAAAACAAGCAGGGCAGTGCTAGGGCAGACCCACCATGAAAACAAGCACAGCAGTGCTAGGGCAGATCCACCATGACAACAGGCAGGGCAGTGCCAGGACAGACCCACCATGAAAACAAGCTGGTCAATACAAGGACCATCATGACAACAGGCAGGGCAGTGCTAGGGCAGACCTACCATGAAAACAAGCAGGGCAGACCCACCATGACAACAGGCAGGGCAGTGCTAGGACAGACCAACTATGACAACAAGGAGGGCAGTGCTAGGGCAGACCCACCATAAAAACAAGCAGGGCAGTGCTAGGGCAGACCCACCATGACAACAGGCAGGGCAGTGCTAGGACAGAACTATGACAACAAGCAGGGCAGTGCTAGGGCAGACCCACCATGAAAACAAGCAGGTCAATGCAAGGGCAGACCACCATGACAACAGGCAGGGCAGTGCTAGGGCAGATCCACCATGAAAACAAGCAGGGCAGTGCTAGGGCAGACCCACCATGACAACAAGCAAGGCAGTGCTAGGGCAGACCCACCATGACAACAGGCAGGGCAGTCCTAGGGCAGACCAACTATGACAACAAGCAGGGCAGTGCTATGGCAGACTCACCATGACAAATACTCTGCAGGTCATTTATCATGGATTTAGTTGGATGACGGATATATACCTTTCTTTTCCGTGTGGTTAGGACCTGAAATGGCAAAATCTGCTTCCTTTCTGCATCCCATGCTACCGCCTCCGTATCAAGGACACACGACTTTACAGACTCATCCAGACATTTGGGAAGGCGGGAGATAATGTCTGGGTATTTGCTGGTATTGTTTTCAGAATTTCGACTGTAGATGTGAATATTTCCATCTTCTAGAAGGTGAATCTGGAATAGAAATGAAAGGTTTCAGATGAAACTTGCATACAATAAATGAAATTGAATAACAATCTAAATGTAAATGATGTTGCTTGCTTTCCTTTAAAACCAACAAGTAAAGATTTGCTCTGACTTCAATTCTCTGTGGTTATTTAATATGTAATGAGTTTAAAGAAATCCTTTTGAGAAATTGAAATCTTTTAGTTGAGGACAATTTCATCTTGAGATGTTAGTGAATACCGCCCCAGAATTGTGCATAAGTGTGATAAGTATAGGACAGACTAAATTATCGAGAGATATGAAAAAACGAAAACCCCAACTTTGTAGTCAAATGTTGAAGTTGTTAATCATTACCTGACATTGATATCATCTCGTAACCAATGAATTAACAATAAACTGCTACCAAACGGGAGTCCAAGTTTTGCTTTAATAATTCAATTATGATTGTGTACTTACCTGCGCTCTCTCCCCATCATATTTATATTCACATGTAAAGTCGTTATTTTCAAATCTCTGCAACACCTCACTAATACCTTTAGTGGGGTGGGCCAACATAGGCTTCAATGGAACACCTGAAGTACAAATATATAAATACACAGGACATTGTTGATCTCATTTGTACCAGACATAGTTGACTCAGTCAATAGAAATGTCCTATATTCATGTGGGTACATTTGCCTTCAGGGTGGCTCAAATGAAGTTATGAAAGTCAACTGTTTATTTTATGAAACTCAGAATTACGATACATCAAAATCCATGCCTGCTTGATGGAACTGAAATTCGCGAAGGTGAATACATTTGTGTGACAAGTTTGGTAATGATACAGTCATAACACAAGTGAAAAGTTAGTGATCTTAACACAAATGATAACTTGTGCTGCACACTCATGGCGTGGTGCCCTGCCCAGTCACATTATACTGACACGGGGTCGACCAGACCTAGAAATATTCTTTAAATGCACGGCGTCAAGTACTTTTTTTTTTGCCAAGAAGGTCCTTTCATGGATGGGCAAAACAAGTCGATACTGCAGGCTTAGGCTTTTATACCAAATGTATGTGACATTCAAAATGGTGAGGAGTGTGGTTTAGCGTTATTTTTTAATAAATCACAGGTTGTATACGACATCTTAATGTACTAGCGATGGAAGACCCCAGGATGAATCACAGGTTGTATATGGCATCCAGATGTACTAGAGGTGGAAGACCCCAGGATGAATCACAGGTTGTATATGGCATCGAGATATTGTAGTGCTGGAAGACCCCAGGATGAATCACAGGTTGTATATGGCATCAAGATGTACTAGCGGTGGAAGACCCGAAGATGAATCACAGGTTGTATATGGCATCTAGATGTACTAGCGGTGGAAAAACCCCAGGATGAATCACAGGTTGTATATGGCATCGAGATGTACTAGCTGTGGAAGACCCCAGGATGAATCACAGGTTGTATATGACATCTAGATGTACTAGCGGTGGAAAAACCCCAGGATGAATCACAGGTTGTAATATGGCATCAGATGTACTAGCTGTGGAAGACCCTAGGATGAATCACAGATTGTATATGGCATCAGATGTACTAGCAGTGGATTGTTGTTGCTGTTGTTGTATGGTGTTTAGCGTTGCTTTCAACAATGTTTCAGTCATATCGCGACGGTGTCTACTTGAGACAGTATTCTAAGTGCTGTCACACTGGATTATCATGCCGCAGACACATGGTATGATACCCCAGCCAGTCACATTATACTGACACCAGGCCGACCAGACCTAGAACTCTCCTCTAAATGCTGAGTGTTAAGCGAGGAAGCTTCTAGTACCATTTTTAAAGTCTTTGGTATGACCTGGCTGGGGATTGAACCCACGACCTTCCGCATGCAGGGCGGATGCTCTACCACTAGACCACGCCGCGGTCTGTGGAAGACCCCAGGATGAATCACAGGATGTTTATGGCATCAAGATGTACTAGTGGTGGAAGACCCCAGGATAAATCACAGCATGTTTATGACATCAAGATGTACCAGCAGTAAGACCCCAGGATGAATCACAGGTTGTATATGGCATCTAGATGTACTAGCGGTGAAAGACCCCAGGATGAATCACAGGTTGTATATGGCATCAAGATGTACTAGCGTTGGAAGACCCCAGGATAAATCACAGGTTGTATATGACATCTAGATGTACTATCTGTGGAAGACCCCAGAATGAATCACAGGTTGTATATGACATCTATATGTACTAGCGGTGGAAGACCCCAGGATGAATCACAGGTTGTATATGACATCTAGATGTACTAGCTGTGAAAGACCCCAGAATGAATCACAGGTTGTATATGGCATCAAGATGTACTAGCGGTGGAAGACCCCAGGATGAATCACAGGTTTAATATGGCATCTAGATGTACTAGCGTTGAAAGACCCCAGGATGAATCACAGGTTGTATATGACATGAATCACAGGTTGTATATGGCATCTAGATGTACTATCTGTGGAAGACCCCAGGATGAATCACAGGTTGTATATGACATCTTGATGTACTACCGGCGGAAGACCCCAGGATGAATAACAGGTTGTATATGGCATAGAGATGTACCAGCGGTGGAAGACCCCAGGATGAATCACAGGTTGTATATGACATCTAGATGTACTACCGGTGGAAGACCCCGGGTGAATCACAGTTTTTATATGACATCTAGATGTACTACCGGTGGAAGACCCCAGGATGAATAACAGGTTGTATATGGCATAGAGATGTACTAGTGGTGGGAGACCCCAGGATGAATCACAGGTTGTATATGACATGAATCACAGGTTGTATATGGCATCTAGATGTACTAGCGGTGGAAGACCCTAGGATGAATCACAGGTTGTATATGACATCTAGATGTACTAGCGATGGAAGACCCCAGGATGAATCACAGGTTGTATATGGCATCTAGATGTACTAGCGGTGGAAGACCCCAGGATGAATCAGGTTGTATATGACATCGAGATGTACTAGCGGTGGAAGACCCAAAGATGAATCACAGGTTGTATATAGCATCTAAATGTACTAGCGGTGGAAGACCCCAGGATGAATCACAGGTTGTATATGACATCAAGATGTACTACCGGTGGAAGACCCCAGGATGAATCACAGGTTGTATATGACATCGAGATGTACTAATGGTGGAAGACCTCAGGATGAATAACAGGTTGTCTATGGCATCGAGATGTACTAGCGTTGGAAGACCCAAAGATGAATCACAGGTTGTATATGGCATCTAAATGTACTAGCGGTGGAAGACCCCAGGATGAATCACAGGTTGTATATGACATCAAGATGTACTAGGGGTGGAAGACCCCAGGATGAATCACAGGTTGTATATGACATCAAGATGTACTAGGGTTGGAAGACCCCAGGATGAATCACAGGTTGTATATGACATCTAGATGTTCTAGCGGTGGAAGATCCCAGGATGAATCACAGGTTGTATATGGCATCCAGATGTACTAGCTGTGGAAGACCCCAGGATGAATAACAGGTTGTATATGGCATCCAGATGTACTAGCTGTGGAAGACCCCAGGATGAATCACAGGTTGTATATGGCATCTTGATGTACTAGTGGTGGAAGACCCCAGGATGAATCACAGGTTGTATATGACATCAAGATGTACTAGTGGTGGAAGACCCCAGGATGAATCACCGGTTGTATATGGCATCGGGATGTACCAGCGGTGGAAGACCCATGGATGAATCACAGGTTGTATATGACATAGAGATGTACTAGCAGTGGAAGACCCCAGGATGAATCACAGGTTGTATATGACATCCAGATGTACTAGCTGTGGAAGACCCCAGGATGAATCACAGGTTGTATATGACATAGAGATGTACTAGCTGTGAAAGACCCTAGGATGAATCATAGGTTGTATATGGCATGAATCATAGGTTGTATATGACATCGAGATGTACCAGCGGTGGAAGACCCCAGGATGAATCACAGGTTGTCTATGACATAGAGATGTACTAGCTGTGGAATACCCCAGAATGAATCACAACTAGAATCATTGTCCTTCTGCAAGTGGAAGTAGCTGGCAACAACATCAGCAATTAAACATATGTGACCTTAGACCACTCTCCATGGAGGACCACCCTGTACAAAGGCAGTGTTTTCTCCAGAGTTTGTTTCTTGCGTTTTTGACGCAATAAATTCTCATCTGACGCAATCAACTTTGTTCAGTGCGTCCACTATGACGCAACCTTAAAAATACAGAAATTCAAATTACGCATATTTGTTTTGGCAAGCTGGTTTCAGAGCTATTTTTACAATGTTAGCTGATTTGACAGATCACGTGGTCTGATTCAGGGCAATCCTGGTCATGCGATTCTACCAAGTTAAATAAACGCTTTAATTGGTTACGAACGCTTTATTGATGCAATCGCATAGACGATTGTGATCACATACATAATTTTCCGCCAAACAATAGTGTAGTTTGAAAACAACATCTGTGAAAACAAATGTACCCTGCAACAATAGTACTGACATATACCCAGTTTTTAGGTTGTTTGTATATGAAGATGAAATGTGGAAGCATGAAACTTTTCATAAAAGTTGTTTAAAATGTACGGACAATACTCTATCAGAACAATTTTTTATTTTGTTTTCTATAAGGCATCGAGACGCGCATGCGCGACATTTTAATAGCAGTTTAAACATCAGCCGGTCCAAGTTTAAGGGGAGTATTCCCGGCGCCGTTTATGTTTCTGTAACGGACGATTAAAAGGTTGTTGAAAAAAATTTTTTTTTTTTAAAAATGATTACTTTATTTCAAAAATTTAATTATTTTTTGTGAAGTTACCATTAAAATGTATTTTATATTATTTTTTTTTAAGATAAAATTTCTCTAAAATGAGTCTAGCTTTGAAAAGAAATGCTTTTGGGAAAAAGAAAATAAAAACAAAGTTTTGTTTTCCAAAGACTATAATGCTAAACATGTAGCTTAGCAAATATAAAATATTGAAAGAAGTTAGTGTTTTTCATTAAAAATAGTTATGGCCTTGGTGATTGAGCTGTGGCCATGAGATTTGAAAAGTTAACGACCAAAGGGCCAAAATCATAAAAACAACTGCTAAGTTTCAAGTACTTTTTACTTATTGCCAGAATTGAAACATTCGTTTGGAGTTAAATTGTTTTAAAGTTATTATCTTAAGTTGCAGTTTTGATGGAGAAATTTGTGTGAAACAGGAAGTAAAACTGTTTCAGTAAAATATGTATTTTTAACTCCATTTTTTCATGTTTATTAAGTTTAAAACTAGTCAATTGATGACCCCCAGATTTTGGAAATGAAGCTGGAGAATTGAAGCTGGAGAAAACACTGCAAAGGTGATGAAAGTATGATTGTAAATGTAGTGTTTTTTTCCAACTATTTTGGGAAGATGACCCGGCAATACCCTTGGAATTGGGAATATTAGCGGCGTTTTCATTAACATTGGGAAAACTTTTGCATTAAATATATTTGTTCAACTTCATAAAAATGTGTACACTTGCTTCTCTGGCCATTTAAATAATGAATCAATGTCATATTCAATTCAGAATGGGGAAAAATTTGTTTATTTTATCAATGAATTAAGGCAAGTTTCAATTTACAATTTTTGAAGCTTTCAAATGGGAATTTTTTCCACTCAATTGGGGAAAAAAGATACTATTTGCCATTGGAAATATGACCCAATAACGGCTATAAAAATGGCCGAAAAATACCCACTGGTAGACAATGTTTAAAGCTATCAATAAGTTTATTACCTGGAGTTAATTTACATCTTTTGGGTACCTCTTCAATTCCATGTTCTAATACAGTTGAAATTATAGCACCATAGTTTGGACATTCACTGGAAAATAAGTACAATCATTAATAAAAACTCTCAATTTGTAGATGTTATAGTGGAAAAAGAAGTAAAGAATCAAATAAAATATTTTCAGCACCCTTTAGACAAGATTTTTGACTTTTCAACATTTTATCTTTTTTGGGGTCCCTGCTAACCCTTTCTGGATAAAAAACCTTTAAAAGTCTCGGGCTCAGTTGTTAAGAATACTCCAGATCTCAAGATGATCAAAAAAAATTCCTAAAATAACTGATAACAAGAAATGTCACTGTTAAATGTTGCATGCCCCGCAAATGGTCTGTGAAAAATAACAATATATGATATAATAGGTAGTGATGTATACATGAATATCAATAGTAATGGACTAATGTTTCAGACTAGACATGCAATTTCCTTTTTTTTTTACATTAAAGTATGACCTTGACCTTTGTGTAACCTTGACCTTGACATCTGATGTAATAGTCTGGGTATTTCAACAGTTAAATGCAGGTGAAATCATGATATGCTGATCACTTGTGTCAAGCTATTTTAAAATCCCTTAATGTAAGTTACAGATCAATTGTTGATCAATTGATAAATTGAGCCGAATGTTTTTGAAATCCATCCATGTATGATAAAGTTAAAGGACAGACTTGAAATCTCAAACAGATTCAAAGTGTTGTCATACATACTCAAAGTGTGACCTTGACCTTTGAGGTACAGGTCTAGGTCTTACTTATGACATGTCATCATGTCATCTTGATAAATTGAGCCAAGTTAAAGACAAAGTCACAGATCAGACACGAAATATCAAACAAATTGAAAGTGTGATCTTGACCTTTGAGGAAAGGTTCTGGGTCTAACATGCGACACTTAATTATGTCATGTTGATCAACTGAGCCAAGAGTTTTCATAATTTATCCATAGACGACAAAGTTACAGACCAGAAAAGAAATTTCACACAGACTGAAAGTGTTGTCAAACAAACTCAAAGTGTGACCTTGACCTTCGAGGTACGCATGTGGGTATTACATGTGAGAATTTGTAATGTCATGCTGATGAAATGAGCCAAGTGTTTTTGAAATTTATCCATAGGTGACAAAGTTTCAGACCGGACACAAAATCTCAATCAGACTGAAATGTCATCAAAGTTAAATTGTGACCTTGACCTTTGAAGTGGGATTCTGGGTGTAACGCGCGACACATCATCAAACAGACTGAAAGTGTTGTCTAACAAACTCAAAGTGTGACCTTGACTTTTGAGGTAAGGGTATGGATCTTACTCACGACACGTCATGTTATGTTGATCATTTGTAGCAAGTATTTATAAAATCCATCTATGCATGAAAAAGTTACAAGTCAGACAGGAAATCTCACACAGACTCAGTGTTGTCAAACAAACTCAAATTGTGACTTTGACCTTTGAGGTACAGGTGTGGGCCTTATTCGCAACACGTCATCATGTTATGTTGATCATTTGTAGCAAGTACCATTAATATTCATCAATGCATGACAAAGTTACAGGCCGGACATGAAATCTCACACAAACTCAAAAGTGCCGCCAAACAAACTCAAAGTGTGACCTTGACCTTTGAGTGCGGGTTTGGGTCTTACTTGCGACACGTCGCCATGTTATGTTGATCATTTGTAGCAAGTATCAACAAAATCCATCTATGCATGACAAAGTTACAGGTCGGACACGAAATACTGGACAGACACTGCAATTACTATATGCCACCCAAAAAGATTTTGGGGGGCATAAGAATAAAAATTATTGTTTTTCCATAGTATTCCAATGTAAAAATCAAAGTCCACTTACTGGAACCTAAATGATCCTAGCCCCTTCATTTGAACAAACTTATTCATTGGAACGAATTGGGCTGGACAGTTTTTGAGAAGTTTTTTTTATAAATTCACAATTTAACCTCTTTTTGGGTCCCTGCTGACACCTTATGGATATTAAATCTTCTTTAAAGGACCCAGTCTCTACTGTTATGACTCAACAATGTTCTAGACCTCAAGATAATTGAAATAATACACAAAATAGGTGTGAAAAACAGAATTATCTGTTTTCCCATAGTATTCATGCGTAAAAATCTAAGTCCCCTTATGGGACCCCCAGTATGTCCTAACCTCTTTATTCAAAGGGCCACAACTCCATTATTAATTATCTTATTTGGTCAGTTGAAGAGTATGTACCTGAATGCTAAAAGTTTATGAAAAAATAGACAAAAGACAACAGACATCATTTTTATGCCATTGAGGGCTAACAGACAATCAGTTTACCTAACCACTGTTTCCTGGGATTAACCAGTACTCGAGCACACCCCATCTCCGCAAGTAACTGATAACTTTCCCACTTGAATCAGTGGTGAGAGACGAATGATAATGAGACACAATGTCGTATATCAATCATCACAGAGACTGTTGCCGGGCAGGGGATTCAAACTCATGACCCCTGGATTGATAGTCAGACGCGTAACCAACTGAGCTTATCGGGCCCGGAGAGAGAGAGAGAGAGAGAGAGAGACCTATTAAAATAATTTTCAGCAACACTATTTTTTTTATCATTAAATATATCCAAAGCTAAGAATACTGTTCACGAGTACACCTTCATGGAATATTAGCGACAAATTGTACGTATCGATAGGTTTAATTGAGCAGTTACATCACAAATGCATATTTATTCACATGTCTATCTCCAGGTCATGTGTTGACATAACATATATACTGGATGCTGCTGAAGGCGTCACAGTGAGTCGAGAGTATGATACCATGAAGAACTCCATGGATGAGGTCAGGTATAAACTAGAGTAGATGAAGAATATGAAACAAGAAAATCAGAACGATCGCACAACCATGACTTTTTGTTTTGGATTGTGTCTTTTCCTGAAAAGTGATTTTGAAATTAAAAGTCATTACATCAGTCATTATTCCACTAAAAGGAAAGAATGACTCAAAACTGGTCAGAGTATGGGAATAGAATAACATGACATTTTTATAATTTCACTAAAAAATATAATTCTATGCAAAACTGCCAGCTGTGACACTATAACTTGATAGTGCGAAATTTGGAAAAGCTTAGACTCAATACTCAGAAATTTAAGGACGGTGTCATTTGTAGAACTTACCAGAGATTGAAGTTTATATAACTATCGTGGTGAGGTGCTTATTGGTCAGAGATTGAAAGATTATATAACTATCATGGTGAGGTGCTGATTGGTCAGAGATTGAAAGCTCAAAATCTTACGGAAAATCCTTATTTCGCAAGTGGGAAAAAAATGACCACCATTTTCCGAGTTTTACAGCAATGTCCAACTTTGAGTTGGTTTACACTTATTGATTTTGGCAAAAAAATCCAAGTATGCCTAAATCGTTTACCTGACCTTGACACAAACAGGTGCACGGGGTGATAATTTGCAATTTTTACAAGTTTATGCCTCGGGGAGGTGTTAATTGAGGGTGTAATTAAAGGATTACAAAGTTGGATGACGATCTTAACTGTTTATAGTTTGTTTGTCACTAAAGACAAACACTGTCACAACAGATCATACGGAAAGCGAGTGTTTGGTAGGTGAAGAATCAAGATGTGAATGGAAAGTCTGACAATAAAATTGTTTTGTAGTAAGTAATTAAACAGTTAAGGTTGGTTGTTTGTTTAGTGAATAGTTAAATGGATGTTTATTATTAAAAGAGTTTTATAGAGCAGTAATTATTTATTAGACAGAAAGTGCCTGTTGTGGAAGGTATGCATATTTATTTGTGTAGATCAACAATTATTTCAAGTGTCACATATTTATTTGCTTTGTAGGTTGAATGTACAAAACCTTGCTAAAAATGTTATACATTTAAAAAAATGTAAAACTAAACATTTGGAGTTATTTTTTAAAAAATATGAATAAACAACAAATGAAAATAAGCATTGTTATATGTAATGCATCAAGCTTATATGAAACAACTACAAAATTGTTTATTTAATTTTTTTAAACAGTTGCACATTTTATATTCTTTCAGTTGTGAAGCTGTGCCAACGGTTCTGCCCAGACTTGCCAATTAACCAGGTTGAGGATGAAACTGAGGACTATCTCTTGTCACCATCATCAGAATTGCCAAAGTATGATTTTTAGAGTACTTAACTAGATGACTTTTGGGTCCAGATGGATGAACAGAAACTACCAAACAGAAAACTTCAGTATGGATCCTTATCAAAAGTTGCCATCACTTGCCTCAGCATTGCACACTCCAATGCTGATGCAGAAAAAAGTTTTAGCATGTTAAGGAAAATACAGAGTGACTGTAGAGGAAATTTAAGCAGTGGAACCGTTCATAGTCTTTGAAGTGTGAAGATCAACAATTATTTGAAGTGTCACATGTTCAAACCAAACAAATGTCTTATCAGAACAGTCAAGAGTGTATGTAATTGAAAGAATTCAAAGAATGCAGTGAATTATGGTGATAATGCATGTACTATGAAACCATGAAAGCAAAGCTAATAATCTGAAAATAACAAAATATTTAGTGTGGTATAGCTATCATGTAATAGAATATGAAATTCAGAAAATAATTTTCAAGTGTGTTCTATGTGATCAAATGGAATTTGAAACGAAGGAAAGTGTTCCGTAAACAATATGCTATAAGAGGATACTAAGACATTAAAGAGTGCTGTATTTTATATAAAAAAATGATCTGATACAAAGAAAATAAAGTGTGTTGTAAATAATATTCTATAATCTGATGGTATGAAAATAATTTCTAAGAGAAAAATGACAAATTATATGAGAAATAAAATATGATCTGAAAAAGATATTTGTTTTGTTAAATCTTATTTTCCTGTTTAATGTAGTAAACAGTATACATGTAACGTATATCATACATGTGATTTCTAATTTATGAACAAACTTTAATTGCCTAAATGTACACATGCTCAAAATAACATCCAAGTTATCCGCAAATGTATAAGTAATTTTTTTATTAGAATGATTGAATTTCGCGCACTAAAATATACGTTAAAAAAAATCACAGAATTTTGCAAAAATTCACAGAAAATAATCACTAAATTCACAGGTTGGGGTCCAGAAAATATCACATGTATGCTGATTGTTCAGAGATTGAAAGTTTATATAACTATCGTGGTGAGGTGCTGATTGGTCAGAGATTGACAGTTTATATAACTATCGTGGTAAGGTGCTGATTGGTCAGAGATTGAAAGCTTATATAATTATCATGGTGAGGTGCTGATTAGTTAGAAATTGAAAGTTATAAATATCGTGGTGAGGTGCTGATTGGTCAGGGATCGAAAGTTTATATAACTATCATGGTGAGGTGTTGATTGGCCAGATTTGAAAGTTTATATAACTATCATGGTGAGGTGCTGATTGGCCAGATTTGAAAGTTTATATAACTATCATGGTGAGGTGCTGATTGGTCAGAGACTGAAAGCTTATATATAACTATCGTGGTGAGGTGCTGATTGTTCAGAGATTGAAAGTTTATATATCATCGTGGTGAGGTGCTGATTGGTCAGAGATTGAGAGTTTATATAACTATCGTGGTAAGGTGCTGATTGGTCAGAGATTGAAAGCTTATATAACTATTGTGGTGAGGTACTGATTGGTCAAACTATTGTGGTGAGGTGCAGATTGGTCAAAGATAGAAAGTTTATATAACTATCGTGGTGAGTGCTGATTGCTCAGAGATTGAAAGCTTATATAATTATCGTGGTGAGGTGCTGATTAGTTAGAAATTGAAAGTTATAAATATCGTGGTGAGGTGCTGATTGGTCAGAGATTGAAAGTATATATAACTATCGTGGTGAGGTGCTGATTGGCCAGATTTGAAAGTTTATATAACTATCATGGCTAGGTGCAGATTGGCCAGATTTGAAAGTTTATATAACTATCATGGTGAGGTGCTGATTGGTCAGATTTGATAGTTTATATAACTATCGTGGCTAGGTGCAGATTGGCCAGAGATTGAAAGCTTATATAACTACCATGGTGAGTAGTTGATTGGTCAGAACGGGATATAATGCAGATTTAATTCTGTATTGGTATTGGTTTATTAACAGCACCACCGGACACAGATAATAATTTATGGATTTACACAGAATATTCATAAGTGGCAAGTTAATCCTAAAGCACAATATATATATATATATATATATATATATATATATATATATATATATATATATATATATATATATATACACACACACACACACTCTGGTCCCATTATAACATGGTTGCCGGGATCCATGGAATGAGACAGCAATATAAATATCCCAAGGTGCACTGGCTTCACTATTTGGCAATACTTTATCTGGTCAAAGTACTGTAACAAACAGGACAATGTGTGATAAATATGACAGACCATTGTTTGTCAGCATATATCAATTAAAAGCGATGTTGTTTATGACAATAAGAAGTTGTTATCGTGTCAATCTGATTTATCAAAGTGTAATTGGTGCACAAATACTTAGCCACCGTTTGGAAAAACTTAACGAGCTCGCAAACACTTAATTGACATTTTCGATCAATTTATCAATTATTATACCACAAGTTTTTAATATATTTGGTTAAAAATGTCAATTTTAAATTTGGGAGCCATAGAAAAACAGCGTTATAAGGAGTTTTGCCCTATATCAGACTGTGTTCACACATTGTCTGTAAAAAAAGCACACACCTCAAAACAAATTTCCTATAGGATATTTGCACTATTGGATAGTTAAATATAATAATCATATTGTTTTTCACAGGTTACAACAAGCATTGATCTTCTACAGGCTTCTGATAAATCTACAGTATAGAACAGTGGGTGAGGTGATTTGACAATAAAATCTGAATGCTATTGATTTGTGTAAAAAATGAGAAACAGATGTGCTACATGTTAGTGCAATTTGTTGTGTCATGATTAAGTACGAAAACACAACTTACTTTCCACTAAGTTAAATTGGATGAAAATATATAATGTGTACAAAAGAGTTACTCTATAGATTAGAACACGCATTGAGGTCATTTTCAAGTACTATAGTAGCCAAATTTATTCTGTGTTTTTCAGAAATGGTTGGTTTCCAAGCCATATACAAGCTTTATCCTCTATAAGACTCCCATTACGTTCATTAAAGATCAAAAGGAAAGGTGTAAGAGTGTCCACAATGCAAAATTAAACATTGAATTAAGGGCCACAATTATGCTAGTTTTCAAAATGTTGAGCCCGAGTCGGCCCTGTTTAACAATTACCAGTAGGTAGTTTTGATGACTAGTGCAGACTCTTCCATCTTCTTCTTTAACACTTCAGAGTTAAGTCCCTTGCCTGCATTCAATGTTTCAGGTGGATAATCTGTGAAATAGAAAGATGGAAGGTGAAATTGTATGGTAAAATTGGAATATAGAATAATCGAAAAATAGAAATCTTGGAAAATAGAAAAAAATTGTTATTGAATCAAGGAAACAGTATTTGAAAGAAGAGCCTGCAATTGGCCTATATTGCTCTCGACACCTGATTTTGCCTGTCATTTCTTCCCAAATTTTGAGAATTATCAGTTTCATTATAGTATTCTTATTTAGAAATTAACATTTTTATCCTTCCTTTCTTGGGGCTCTGCTGACCCTTATAAGTATTAAATATCCTTTAAAGGACACAATCTCCACTGTAATGACTAAACAATACCCCAGAAATAATTATGTTTGAAATTATACTAAAAATAGATGAGAAACATGAAATGTTTCCTGTTTTCCCATAGTATTCCTATGTAAAAATCAAATATAAACAAATTTGGTTTGTCAGATTTTGGAAAATTAACAATTTTATCCTTCCTTTCTTGAAAACCTTTTTCATAGATATCATTTAAACCAAATATAAACAAATTTGGTTTGTCAGATTTTGGAAAATTAACATTTTTATCCTTCCTTTCTTGAAAACCTTTTTCATAGATATCATTTAAACCAAATATAAACAAATTTGGTTTGTCAGATTTTGGAAAATTCACAATTTGATCTCTGATAGCCCCTCATGGATATTAAATCCCCCTTAAAGGACTCAGCATTAATTGTTTTCACTAAACCAAATGATTAAAATAATTCCTAAACTAGAGGATAAAAAGAGAAATTACTGTTTTCCAATAGTATTACTATGTAAAAAGCAAAGTCCCCTAACAGGGACCCAATAGATTTATTTGAACAAAGTCGAAACCCCTACTCATTGCGATCATCTTTATCAAAAATTAATACGAATGAAGTTGGCTCATAAGTTCTTGAGAAAAAGATTTATGAAATTTCACTATTTTATTCCTTTTTGGGCCCTGCTGGCCCCTGATGGACATTAAATCACCTTTAAAGGACCCAGTCTCAACTGTTATGACTTAACAATGCTTCAGGAATCAATATAATTGGAATAATACCAAAAATGGATGAGAAAAAACAGAATTTCCTGTTTTCCCATAATGTTCCTATGGAAAAATCAATGATTGATTGATTGTTTAGCATCATTTTATGCCATCGAGGCCTAAGAGATGACCAGTTCACCTAACCACTGTTTTCTGGGATCCTGGAAGGTTAACCAGTACTCCAACACATCCCCCATCTCTGCAAGTAACTGACAACTTTTGAATCGGTGGTGAGAGCAGAATGATAAGGATACACCATGTCAGGCCTTCTAAAATTCCAAAATGCAAATCGGTCCAGGTTTTGTACTACCATAAGAATCGCACTTATTCTAAAGAAATCGCTACATGTATATGCCTTAACATATATGCATACCCCACCCACCATGTCAGCTGCACCATGTATTTTCTCTGTTTATTCATTAATAGGGAACTATTTCAAGTTTATTTGTGTATTATTTATAACATACTTTACCACAATGGTACATTTTAATGACTGACATTATGTTTCCGCTTTACTGAATAATTTTCATTATATTAAAAATACTCGATCGAACCGAAAGTGTCGCAAATAAAATAATCACCGTGGAAACCAATGTAACGGTCCATTCAACTTTCTATTTTCGATATGCGTTGTGCTGTAGCTAGCCACTATGTACTATTACCAAAACCAGCTCGTATATATAATTAAAGTTATTTTTAAAAAACAAGAGGCCCAAGAGGGCCTGAGGACGCTCTACTGACTCATAGTTGCCATAGCACTTTTTGAAATTCTACTATGCAATAGAAACATGGGGACGGGGTCATTTTTAACTCTAGGGACACCATTTGAACAAATCTAACAAAATTATAGCTGGTCATCATTACTACACAAACATTTTGAAAATCTGTTGGTCCGTTCATGAGAAGAAGATTTTTTAAGTTTTGGACTTTTTTTAGTAACCGCGGCCATCTTGAACTTCAAATCGAAAAAAAAAAAAAATCTTCTGTATAGTCTCCTATGCAATAGAAACACCCATGTGAAGTTTTAGACAAATTGGCGTAGTGGTTTCAGAGAAAGTCTGCTAACAGACAACAGACGACAGACAACGGACGATAGACAACGCGCCATCGCATAAGCACTTCTGGCCTTTGGCTAGTAGAGCTAAAAAATGAAACAAACAAGTAACACTGCACGTTTTATCAAATATTTAAATGACGCAAACAATATTTAGTCCGGCTGTCCCGGCCTTGGCTAGCGGTTTATCAAATGCTGACAATTATAACTAGACCTTTTGAACTGCAAGACTGACCTTGTCCAGGGGGTGTGAGGTATATAGCATTTCCGAGGGCCGTCAAAACACTCTGCTCCGCCAGACCAATCCTCAGTTTACCACCAAGAGATCTTATGAGATATCGGGCCTCAGACTGTCGACACGCCACAAACATTCCTTTGATCTTATCTATCTTCTTGCTCATGACCTGTAATTAAAACCACATTAGCCTACGTGATATAAATGTACATCAAATTCCCTTTCACATTCAGTTAACAAAGTTTTACTTAATGCATAATTTAGGTATAAACAAAACTTACACAAGTTTCTAATATACATAAAAAATAACCAGTATGAATAAATAATGTCAAAATCAGTTTGATGAAGACCAGTTATTAATGTGTCATGCAGATGGGCACCGTTTTATGGGTAACTATTTGCATGTTCAATGTGTTTAGACCATCCTTTAAAAATATATTGTTTTTCATACTCCTACCTACTCACTCAAAATTGCAGCTACTTTTATTGACTTTCAAAGCCAAAAAATTATTTCCATTTTTCTTGAAAATGACTTTGCAAATTCAAAACTTGGCAAAAAAAAAAGAAGCTACCTACCTACCAACATGAAAAATACTGGGTCGGAGCACAGCAAACAAATATTTTTTTAAGGATATCCTTATTATGTGTTTTGACTTCCATAAATTTTACTAAAAGTTCTATTAACCAACAAAGTTTATCCATGTATAACACTATGAATGACCATAGGGATGTGGGCACATCAAACATAATTTTATCTTTAAATAATAGGTTTACTTAAAATGTAGTCATTATGTTACTTTAAGAAATAAATCGTAAACATTCCCTTGATCTTCATCACTGTACCACTGTAACTAGGAAATGAATCTTATACATCACATATCAACTACTTTAAACAAACACACAAGAAACCTAAAAGATCAAAAACTTTAATGGATTTTTGTAATGGTCTGCTTCACGTGATTTCAGATTATTTAAATCTATAGCAAGTTTATTTAAAACCATTAACCGAAACCGTAGATAGAGAAAATGGGAAATTATGTCAACAGTAGACAAATACGACAAACGGTAGAGGTGGTCTTATTATATGGTGTCTGCCAAGCATGTGGAAGGTCATGGGTTCAACCCCGGTCGGGTCATACCAAACACTTGATAAATGGTACTAGAAGTTTTCTCGCTTGGCACTAAGTACTTAAAGAGTATTCCTAGGTCTGGTGGACCCGGTGTCAGTATGACAAGTTGGGGTATCAAACCAAGGTACACTGTAAATCATATGATATATCTGGGTAACATAAATATAACCTAAAGGCACCTTTACTTACAGAGTTACCGGTCATTGTGGCAATTTCCTTCAACTTGGTGAACACTGATGGTACAGTTAACTTCGCAGGGGTGAACATCGTTCTTTGTGTACTTCTACTATTCTGAGGGGGAAAATAATAATTTTACAAATCCAATATCGTTGCTTTCATGCATTTCTATTAACCCTTTACTCCATAGATACGCATTTTCCCGCACCAATCACAGAAGGCCTTTGAAAACAGTGCAGGAAGAGTTCAGATTGCTCGTAACGAGCAATCTGAACACTTCCTGCACTGTTTTCCACTCTGTCAGTTAATCTAAACATGATTCACCCATTGCTGATACATGGTGAAATAATGCTTTCAATATTAGAGGTGTCCAAAGGTGTCTATATGAAGTAAAGGGTTAAAGAGAAACAATATTTTTCAAAAACGGTTTCTGAATCTGAATACACCAACCACTGTCCTTTCTCACATCATGTAGTTATACCAAGCTGGACTCGCACCCACAACCTCAGTTGTGTAAGGTAACATTGAAATGACATTCTTTAAAACCTTTTGTCTATGCAGTGTCCCCTTGATGCAACTAAATACTGCTGATGAATTAAAATTCTTACGGATTATTGAAAATGTTTTATTAGAAATAATAAAATCTTGTTCTCAAATTACACATGCATAAATGGCATACCTCTGCTACAATACCCAGATCTCCTTTCTCTTGTGCATCAGCCTTGATCTTGTCCATACTTCGTCCTGTACTCTGGGCAATTGCTTTCATCAATACAGTCTCACCTATTCCCAGTTCCACACCCTCGTAAGCTGGGGCCAGCTTGTTGAGACAGAGATAGACGCAGGGAAGCAGCTCCTCCGGGGACAGAACAATCACAGAACGGAAAAAATTACACAGTATCTCCATGATTTTTAACCTGAAATTTAGGAATATGTAAACATTAAATAACACATGATTTTTGGAATATAAGATAAGCAAGAAATAAGTACAACATGATTGTTAACTTTAGGATTAGACAATTACGTAAAACAAACTATCACAGAAAAATATTTAAATCATCTTTAAATTAAAAAGGTCAATAAACAAACTCTTCATTTCATTTCAAACAATATAATTAATCAATTAAAAGGCCGTCAGTCGAACAAGTTGATAATCCAATCAGCAATCTATTTTGGTTGTTATTTGCCATTTTCCTAAGACAAGCTATGTGTTAAGTAAACACTACAGTACATTGTATTTACTTGGACAATGCCACATGTCCAGTGTCCAGACAATGCCACATGTCCAGTGTACGGACAATGCCACATGTCCAGTGTACGGACAATGCCACATGTCCAGTGTACGGACAATGCCACATGTCCAGTGTAGGGACAATGCCACATGTCCAGTGTACGGACAATGCCACATGTCCAGTGTAGGGACAATGCCACATGTCCAGTGTACGGACAATGCCACATGTCCAGTGTACGGACAATGCCACATGTCCAGTGTAGGGACAATGCCACATGTCCAGTGTACATACAATGCCACATGTCCAGTGTACGGACAATGCCACATGTCCAGTGTACGGACAATGCCACATGTCCAGTGTACATACAATGCCACATGTCCAGTGTACGGACAATGCCACATGTCCAGTGTACGGACAATGCCACATGTCCAGTGTACATACAATGCCACATGTCCAGTGTACGGACAATGCCACATGTCCAGTGTACATACAATGCCACATGTCCAGTGTACGGACAATGCCACATGTCCAGTGTACGGACAATGCCACATGTCCAGTGTACGGACAATGCCACATGTCCAGTGTACGGACAATGCCACATGTCCAGTGTAGGGACAATGCCACATGTCCAGTGTAGGGACAATGCCACATGTCCAGTGTACATACAATGCCACATGTCCAGTGTAGGGACAATGCCACATGTCCAGTGTACGGACAATGCCACATGTCCAGTGTACATGCAATGCCACATGTCCAGTGTACATACAATGCCACATGTCCAGTGTACGGACAATGCCACATGTCCAGTGTACGGACAATGCCACATGTCCAGTGTACGGACAATGCCACATGTCCAGTGTACATACAATACCACATGTCCAGTGTACGGAGTGATAGTTGTATTTACTTGGACAATGCCACATGTCCAGTGTAGGGAGTGATAGTTGTATTTACTTGGACAATGCCACATGTCCAGTGTACGGAGTGATAGTTGTATTTACTTGGACAATGCCACATGTCCAGTGTACGGAGTGATAGTTGTATTTACTTGGACAATGCCACATGTCCAGTGTACGGACAATGCCACATGTCCAGTGTACATACAATGCCACATGTCCAGTGTACATACAATGCCACATGTCCAGTGTACATACAATGCCACATGTCCAGTGTACTGACAATGCCACATGTCCAGTGTACTGACAATGCCTAAAGTCCAGTGTACGGACAATGCCACATGTCCAGTGTACATACAATACCACATGTCCAGTGTACATACAATGCCACATGTCCAGTGTACGGACAATGCCACATGTCCAGTGTACATACAATACCACATGTCCAGTGTACGGAGTGATAGTTGTATTTACTTGGACAATGCCACATGTCCAGTGTAGGGAGTGATAGTTGTATTTACTTGGACAATGCCACATGTCCAGTGTAGGGAGTGATAGTTGTATTTACTTGGACAATGCCACATGTCCAGTGTAGGGAGTGATAGTTGTATTTACTTGGACAATGCCACATGTCCAGTGTACGGACAATGCCACATGTCCAGTGTACATACAATGCCACATGTCCAGTGTCCGAACAATGCCACATGTCCAGTGTACATACAATGCCACATGTCCAGTGTACATACAATGCCACATGTCCAGTGTACTGACAATGCCACATGTCCAGTGTACGGACAATGCCACATGTCCAGTGTACGGACAATGCCACATGTCCAGTGTACATACAATGCCACATGTCCAGTGTACGGACAATGCCACATGTCCAGTGTACATACAATACCACATGTCCAGTGTACGGAGTGATAGTTGTATTTACTTGGACAATGCCACATGTCCAGTGTAGGGAGTGATAGTTGTATTTACTTGGACAATGCCACATGTCCAGTGTACGGAGTGATAGTTGTATTTACTTGGACAATGCCACATGTCCAGTGTACGGACAATGCCACATGTCCAGTGTACGGAGTGATAGTTGTATTTACTTGGACAATGCCACATGTCCAGTGCACCGACAATGCCACATGTCCAGTGTACGGAGTTATAGTTGTATATACTTGGACAATGCCACATGTCCAGTGTACGGACAGTGCCACATGTCCAGTGTACGGACAATGCCACATGTCCAGTGTACGGAGTGATAGTTGTTCCTGTGTCAGGTCAACTGTAAATGTGGATATGTAGATATTATGGAAGTTTTAATTTCATAAATAAAAATAAAATATGAATTCAACTGCGACTGATTGATTGATGTTTATTCAGGTTAAAACACATATACACAGGTTACATTCACTATACATACTCGATTACAAATAAAAAAATAGATGAATTAGTAAAAGGTTATTTTATGACTATCAACCATATCATATAAAATTATTTAAGTTTTGCAAATATAAAGTATCACAGAATGCATTTTTAATACTAGTGTTTTGGCAAAAAAGTTAATAATCTATCACAAAAAAATATTCTACAGAAAACTACGACAATTAAAATGAAATGAATGGCAAATCTCAAAGAAGTATTCAATTAATGCAACATTGGACATACATAACAATGTGTAATAACCTTGGATTGCCCATAAAGCCCGAAGACTTATTTCCAATAAGGTCCTTGGGTCCTTATATAAAGTTTGTAAGAAACCTTTTTCAAACAGATTTGCATTGAATTCTGCACTGTTGGACCATCATTTCAATTTTAAAACCCCCATAAAATTTCACTTTAGTTTTTTATAGTTTTAAATTAGACAATTAGATAAATTAGATTATTTTGTGTATGTAGGTCAGAACACAACAAACCTGGCTGAAACATTCTCTATGGCTTCAAATGTCTTTGCTAAGGCAAGGTATGGCACACTGAAAGAAAAGTGTATAATACAGCTACAACAAGAAACATAACCCATACAAGAAATATGTATTCACTAGTTACTTCCCTTTGATTTACTGAAAGGACAGTACATAAAACAAGACACCCATGTCGCTCACTGGATGCCAACAGTCACTTTTTTTAAAAAATTTGATAGACCAAGCCAGCTATGAAGAACTTATTTTAGTTATAGATGAGAAAAATGAGAATTATCTATTTTCCATTAAGAATTTCCTTGTAAAAAACAAAAGTCACCTTATGTACACTAGACCTTTTATTTGAACAAACTTGAAAACTACTTGCACTGATCATTATACCAATTATGAAAAAGTTTGGCCAGACAGATCTTGAACAGATGTTTTTATCCCTTCTTGATATTAAACCCCTTTAAAGGACCAAGAGTATCAACTGTTGAATAAAAATGTTCCAGACCTCAAGACAACTGAAATTATACAAATATACAAATTATTAAAAATAAGCCAGAAAACACAGATTACCTGTTTCCCCAGAAAAAAAAGCAAAATCCCCAATACATCCTAGACTCTTTATTTGAACAAACTTAAAACTCTTATTCATAGGGATCATTTATACCAAATATGAACACATCTGACTGGATGGTTCTTGAGAAGAAGATTATTAAATCAAACTGTCCCTATGTTTAACTGGAACGGAGCCAATTTTGATGCTACGATTATATCTTAAACAAACCTCATTAAGTGATATTGCATGCAAAAGTATCAATGCTCCAGACCTTGCATTATTGGAAAAGATTTTTTTTTTTTTTTTTAAAAAAAATACTGAAAAGCCCTTGGGTGAGGCAGTGTTTGCATTAGGAACCAGCTGCCAGCCGAAAAGGCTTGTTCAAATGACTTTAAGGTCGGTTAAAACTTGCAAAAATATTATTTTTCCTGCTTCAAATTCAGATAAGCCGCCTCCGACTTTAACACATTTTGTTTACATATTGCAATTTTATAATAGGGGCGACAGCAAAAGACTATTTTCATTGGTTAATTATAGAGTTAAAAATATCTAGACTGGTGTGTTGAATAATTTGTAGACTGGTTTAACACAGGTTAAAACCAAAAATCAAAACATAAAACATGTCGTCTGGCAAAAAATGAAAAATAGATGATTTTTTCCAGAGCGTTTCTTGTAAATGACGTAATGAAAAACAGTTATTATTGTTTTTGTTGTGCTACTCAAATTCTACTATGTGACATTTGAATTTCGTTATTATTCTGTTGATTGTTTCACTTTCAGTTGCGTTTCCAGTTCTGTGTTTTTCGCACGTTTTTGCACATGTTTGTTTTACAGTTCAGTTACACATTCTACGTTTTGTTTGGCAAAGTGGACTAGACAGGTAAGATCTTTATTATTATATCTGTTCACTCTCATGGGAGATTAATTTTGTCTGTCTAACTGGAAAAAGGTGGTACTATGAACGTAGACACATGTCGTTATGAGTCATAGTACCCCACCCACCCATTTTCCACTCTGCCTTGCCCAACTCTTTTTAAAGGCCTTGAATACAATGGGGATGGTGAAATTGGGCTCACGCCCCTAGGGCCAACATGCCAACATTTTTTTATCAAAGAGTGAAAAGGGGGATGGCGAGGGTGAAAAAACTTGTGGCAGGACCATTATTTGTTAGTTTTACTATTACTATTATTTACTATTAATTTGGACCTGATAAAAGCTCAAATCAAGGATAAGGATATGCCCCTTGGTCCTCCTCCAGTGCTGTAAAATTGATATTTCTAACCAGGAATTATCTTAGTCTACATTCAAGGGGAAGCTGGAACCCAATATTTGAAGTGCTGGACATATAAAATTGCTTAGCTTAGAATAGACTGAAGATAAACCTAGGAAAATTTTTAAATTATCCTTTTTGCAGGCCCAAAGAATAATGGTGAACCCATAGAGTCAACCGGTCAGAGATGTCAGTCATATCATGTCAATGAGAGTTTCTTCAGCGTCGGCAACATCTAAGAGCTGTCCAGTACCAGTACATCCAATGATTATGACTGAATATTCTGCAAAGGGTAACATTATTAAATCACTAGTTAGTCACAAATATTAATTATTAATGTTAGCTTGCCTTATATCAAGTGACAATAGGAATAAACAGTTTACTTATTAAAAAAGGCTGTGACTTATAAATTTATTTTGGTTGTGTTACTAGCCCCTGTCCGTGCTTTGAATTATAAGGTTTGCAGTATAAAATAATATGGCATCAGCAGGGTCTGAATAATCAATTTTGTAAACTTGTACATTGTAATACCGTTTCTGCTCACATATTAGGCGCGTTTTTTTCCCCAACTTTTAAGATCTTCGAGAAGGTATGCGCGATATACATAAGTACAGAAGATTTCATTTCTTTTTATGTAAATTTTCTATTTCCGATAATTTCCTACGTATATTTTAAAAGATTAAGTAAAATAATGATTGCTCTCTGTTATTTAGAGTCTATAAATTGCCATACCTGTAGCTTTAAATTATTTCTTTGTTATAAGTTTTAATCCTGAATTATCGGTGAAAAACATTGCCTAGGGCATCGTTCTTTTGCTTGTAAATGTGTGATAAAACAATCAGGTGACGCATGGCCTGCTTACACAACCCTAACTGATCTGTATATCCAAACACCGATTTTAAGTCGCTGTACTGTTATACGCTTGACAATTAAAAGAGTGTTTACGCTATTTTTAGAAAATCATGTTCGTTAAATCGATACTTTTCCACATCGTGAAATAGAATGCTACGTAAAATGACCTAAGAAACTGTCAGAGTGACGACATCACACATTGGCACAAGGTCAAAAATAAATTGTGTCGGCTTATAAACATATTCAATCGCAAAATAAAAACACAGACTGGTTCACATTTATTTGTTACATACTTTCTCAATTCCGTAATGTTTACTTAAGTGTAAACCAGTCTGGCTTTGAGTGGACATTTCATGATTACGTGACCGTAACGTGTTTATCTGATGGAATTGGCATTCGCGCTTATTACCGTGTGTATTTAATTTCAAAAGATGCAAAGCAATTGTGTTTTCCCAAATTGATGAATCTTTTAGTATGGGATATATACCAGTATATAATTTATTGATTTTTCAACGAAAATATGTTAGCGATGACGAAGCGTGATGGAATGAATGTCAAAGAGACGACTGTTCTTTGGTTGAAAATCAATCATTTTAAACGACACCCAGTATCTTTTGTTTGTGCGGTTTGTAGTAGTTTATGTTTATAAAATAAAATCAATATAATATGCGGTATTTCGTTATGATTAAAAAAAAAATATTGTAAGATTTTTTAAAAAAAAAATGACTGTGTACGAATGTCACCGGTCATTTCGGAGTATTGAAAGCGGGTGCTGCCATGTGGCTTCTGCATATTAGTTGACATCTTAACTGCACGCCTGGGCAGGTGTTGACAACTCTGAGTATGTATTGAGATAGTGATGCGAAGTGTCAAGTATTTTGAGTGTGTATAAAACGTAGATTAAAAAAATTAACGGCATTCTCTTGAGAAACTTCAAAATTGTCACTACCGCGAAAGTGTCACTTATGATGCGCTATATACACATATATAGGAGAATTGTATTTTTTTCTTAGTTCTTGATCTTAAAACATGGATGCACTATATACACGGATGCGCGATATACGTGAGGAAATATGGTAATTACTTTACACCCAATTCTGTATGCTTTTTTATGAAAACATCATTTTGAAATATTGCAAAGTTTATGGGGTTTCTTTAAGTCACAAGTAAGAAACTTAAATCCTAACAGGATTTGAACTAGTAGCCCAGGATCCTATGATTACAGGTTGGACCTGCAAACCACTCGACCACGTCTCTCTTTTTGTCTTTAAAGTGTTGTGTTTCTATTTTAAACAGATGCCTGTTATCCACTAGATGAATATCTACAGAAGCACAATACACCCGATACAAAACCATGGGATGCCAGTTATCCACTAGATGAATATCCACATAAGCACAATACACCTGATACAAAACCATGGGATGCCAGTTATCCACTAGATGAATATCCACAGAAGCACAATACACCTGATACAAAACCATGGGATGCCAGTTATCCACTAGATGAATATCCACAGAAGCACAATACACCTGATACAAAACCATGGGATGCCAGTTATCCACTAGATGAATATCCACAGAAGCACAATACACCTGATACAAAACCATGGGATGCCAGTTATCCACTAGATGAATATCCACAGAAGCACAATACACCTGATACAAAACCATGGGATGAAAAGAATTGTCACAGAATCATCACTGATTTGTTTGGTTCTAAAACTATTCATTGCTACTACACGTCCTTCTTCATGCAATGCTGTTTGTCCAAACCAGGTTGCACGGCTCCGGCCTAAGAGATTTTGTCATAACAAGATAAACAAGACCAATTGGTGGCTTTGTTAATAAGTGAAAGGCGAAGGAATATTTTGTCTTGCCTGTAAAATGCATTGTATGCGGCATCCTCAAAATAGCAGTGAAGCTTTCTCAGGAACTCCGAGTGTTCGTTTGAAACAAGATGCCTTAAACACACACAGTAATAGTGCCCTTCATTCTGCAGCCCTTGAGAGTGGAATGTTGCAAAGTATGTCGTGTTGTAATCAAGAGCTAACAAAACAAAGTGAGATAGAGACCTCCGTGTTAGAGAAATCATTTTCTACTGCTTACTTTTTGATGAAACAAAACTTTGTTGAATTTTATACAGTCTGTATGTGGTGATGAAAGTTTGCATTATTTTCAGATAGATCAGAAGGGTCACGCTACGAGATATTCCAAACCATGGGAGAACCCCTAAAAATGGAAGTAGTGGACAAGGTGAAAGACTCACTCGCATATGGGTTGCTCACAGATGAAGTGTGTAACATTTCAGTTACTGAAAATCTAGTGACATTTGTTCATTTTTTTTGTCATAAATTCAGCCAAGTGCAAACGTTTCTGAGCTGCCATGACATATTGGCAGATCATAGTAGTGCTGATGCAAAGTCCATAACATCATTGCTTTTACAGGAGCTCAAAGATTCAGGACTTGATGTATCAAAATTAACTGGTTTTGCATCAGATGGTGCATCTGTTATGACCGGCAAAAAGGGTGGAGTTGCAGCATTATTGAGAAAATAAAATGCTTGCCTTGTGAACATTCACTGTATATGTCACAGACTAGCCCTATCATGCACAAATTCAAATGAATCAATATCGTATGTAAAACCTGTGGAAACTCTGCTTCGCCAATTATGGCAGTTCTTCGAGAACTCTCCTAAGAAATTGGCAGCTTACATGAAAATGCAGATGAGTTTGAAGTCAATTGTGTTGGACAACTCGACTACCAGGCAAGTTGCCAAAAGACTGAAAAAGGCTTGCCGCACCAGGTGGCTAAACCTAGATGCATCTGTAAGTGCTGTCAGGCATGATCTTGAAGCTACTCTTCAAACACTGTCATTGTTTGAAGACTGGGATGCCACAGTCCATGGCTTGCTAAGAAAGATCAGTTGTCTTAAATTCCTTGGTGCAATCTACAAATTATATGACGTTCTTCCCATTCTCTCTTGTTTATCTCGTTACTTTCAGAAAGGATCATTGAATTTTTCAGCAGTACTTCCTGCAGGGACCATGACCAAGCACAAACTTGCAAAACTGAAAGATGAAGAGTCTCTTATTCTGATATTGAGTCAATATATTGACTCCTATACAAACATGTGTGCAGAGATAAAATTGAATGACAAAGAATCAAAGGAACTTAAGTCTACTTATCAAATACATTGATAGTTTGATCATTAATATTGACAGGAGGTTCAGTGACAGTTCTGAGGTAGTGGCATCCTTTAGCATATTTGACCCCACAATAATTCCGCATACTGATGATGTAAATTTCCAAACTTATGGCAATAACCAAATCAATGTTCTTGCCAAGCACTTTTTCCAAGATGACATAAGGAAGAGAAACTGAAAGCACAGTGGCAGGGCATAAAGTACCATATTGTTGACATATTGAAACCTAATATGCCACCAGAGGTAATTCTAGAGCTGGATCACACACGAATAGAATGGCTCCTTCTTCAGTGCTTAGGAAGTGAAGGACTTTGTCATTTCTTTCCTGAAGTTATCTTCATTGCAGAGGTAGCAGCTTCACTGCCTGTCTCAAATGCCTGGCCTGAAAGGGGTGCAAGTACATTAAAACTAGTGAAAACAAAGCAGAAACAGATTAAGCTCCTGCATGTTTGAATCTTTACTCCATGTGTTATCAATGGTCCACCTGTTGAGAAAAGCTCACAGCTCATTGAACAAGCAGTGAAGATTTGGCTTGATAAGAAACCAAGGAGAATACTTCCCAAAAAGGGAACAGTATGTGTAACTTACACTAGCACTAAAAATGTAATTCAGTCTCCTCAACTTCAAGATGCCAGTATTCAGACAGATGAGACAATGCAGCTACCAAAGAAATGCTGTTGAATGGCTATGGATATGAAAAGGATGTAGATCTTAGTGATGATGAGGATGAGTGGTAGATTGTGAGTTATTCAGTGACCATTGTGCAACTTACAAATCGTAAATACCATATATTCCCTTATTAACACCCCCCCCCCCCCCCCCCCCCACCCCAGGAAATTAAAAATTATATCTTGGGGGTCACTTAACCACTTTTGGTTGAATATACACTTCCCCATTTTTGCTGTTTAAAACTAGTAAAAATGCCGTCTGTCGATTAAAACATTACAAAATGTTGGAAAATGTGGCAAGTCTGTGTGCGCTGAAAGCTCATTGTTCTACCTTGATAAGAGCAAGCGTCAAAGTGATTTAAAGTGAAGAGGTGAACTGACCATAAATTCGGATATTCCACTATGCGGACTAGTAGTTTCATACAGATTTTCATCCTATATTGATTATTTCATTCACTCTCAAATAATTCTGAACCACTTTTTCGGAGATTTAAACTGGATTTAAGGGTTTTTCCAGGGCTTTATTGGTTTCATTGTATTTTTAAGGCAAGTTTGTTTTTTCAAGGGTTTTTCAAAATGGGCATCAAATTCAAGGGTGTTGCCGAACCCCTCTAGCAGGCCTGTTACTTTTATATCTTGGCCTGTTCACCCAATATTTATTGAGAACACTGGTGAGGTACAATTTGACCACAGGGTCATGATTTGAATAAACTAGAGAGAGCTTCATGTAAAGACAAAATTTGGTAAAAATCTGTCATAGGGCAATCACAGTAAAAAATTGCCTCAAAATAACAAATATATATAATGCTGAGGACACTAATAGACAAACAGAGACAAAAAACATGTGAGCTCCTCACTGTAACAACCAACTGCTCGAAGTGACCATAGAGATTGATTGATTGAATATTTAGCGTCATTTTTATGCCATTGAGGGCTAACAGACAATCAGTTGACCTAACCACTGTTTCCTGGGATCCTGAAAGGTTAACCAGTACTCTAGCACACCACATCTCCACAAGTAATTGATAACTTTCCCACTTGAATCAGCATTGAGAGTCGAATGATGAGACACAATGTTGTATATCAATCATAACGGAGACTGCTGCCAGGCAGGGATTAGAATTCATTACCCCTGGATTGATAGATGCTCTACCAACTGAGCTAATTGGGCCTGGCTGACCATAGAGAATAAAAGATAAACATTTCAAAAATAGTACTTCCAAAATAACAGCATAGATGTATATGCTATCACCTACCGTTCTTTGTGTTTCCAGCATGCGTCATCTATAGGGTGGTAATGAGACTTGGCTGGATTATACTGGTCCTTAGGATCTTCTGTTTTCTTTCCCATCATTGATGCAAATGGATTCACAGCACTGAAAATACAAATATATATACAGTCAAACCTGTCTTAGGCGGCCAGTCAAGGGATGGAGCAAAAGTGACCTTTTACGTCAGGTTGTTGCTTAATACAGGTTAATTTGCTCTGAAAGCATAACAATGGGAAAAAGCAAATGTGGCTGATCAAGACTGGTGGCTGCTAATAGAGGTGGCCAGTTACACACGTTTGACTGTATATCATGAACAACACAGGTTTACTTACAGCATTGAAATTGAAATCCATAAGACAGATCTAATACAAAAAGACAAGTCACTGTTGGGATTTAGGGGAAAGAAATATATATGCTCTTTCTTTTTTTTGACAGTCAAACTTAGATAAGATTGAAACAGATATTGGGAAGTGATAAAGATTATATAAGAGATTAGGAGTCTGTGGTGTTTTAAGCAAGTAACCTCCTTTGTGGATTTTGGAAATCTTTAAGAAAAAAAATTAACAGTCACACTATGACAGAGTTATAACAGAATGTTGGGAACTGACAAAATTGATATAAGAGATGAAGACAGTTTTGGTGTGAACAGCCTTTAAATTTCAAACCAATATTTTAACTGGCATTGTCTCTATGTAGAGTTAACATAGATTTATTAAAGAACAAGTCGGCCTTTACTCCCCAAGATGATGGATACAATGGAAGAACAATTTTATCTTCAGATGGAAATCTAATTAGCTACGTTTTCTGTAGATAACATTTTGTCTGTCAGATTAGAGTCTGGAAATATAAAAATAAAATTACAGGACGAGTCCTCCATTTCTCAGTCCGAGATGTATATCCATTATTGAATTACATATCTGATTTATAAAGCAGCTCAACTAATGTTACATTTTACGTTTTTATGAGAAACTAGAACTAATAAGTATAAAATACAAAACTATATCTGTAATATTTTATAACTGGATACATGATAACAGATGATGTATTTCTGAAGCACTTTCATACAATATTTGTGGGTGTAATTACAAGCTTATAGAAATAATACTATCATCAGCAGAGAGAAGCAGACGGAAATGAAAAACAACAGTACTTGAATAGGTGAACTCTTCCACTCTCGTGGATAATTAAAGGCTCATTAAACTTCCGAAACAGCAAACTTTTTATATTTATATAATAAGTTTATTTTACTATTCCAGCTCATAGATTACATGTTTATTTGACCTCTAAAAGGTCATGCAATTAACGATATTAATACAAGATGCATTAAGATAACATGTTTATTTGACCTCTGAGAGGGCATGAGAATAAAGATATTAATACAAGATGCATTATCTTAAATAATTCCCAGATTGGCCCTAAATTGCTCACCTGGAGATAAAAGATGGCAATTTTTGCAGGTGCTATAGTGTACATAAATTCATATAATGAAATTTTTGTTGATTCAAGGACCTTAACACCCAACATTTTTTTTCCAATTTGGCCTTTTCTATTAAAGATTAAATGAAAACTGTGACAACAATTATTTGATTTGACCAGTTCAAGAACTTATCCAAGATATTATGGTTATATAACTACTATGTAAGTGGTGGACATCAAGTGAAAGCTGGGAATACTAGAATGAGCACAAGGTCAAACAATGCAATTTTTGACGATTCAATGGCCATAACTCAGACATTAATTACCTGATTTGGCCAGTTCAAGAATTTGTCTGAATTAATAAAAAAAAGTGTTTATTAGGGGTAACGCCTTGAAAAATGTCAAGTAGGGATTATTTTTTTTAACCTCAAAGAAGTTGCTTGATTCGAATATTGCAGTGATTTCAAAAACATAGAGAATTAAAGACCACAATAATATTATATAATAGTTACTATTTTATTATTTAAATGCTAATAGCTTAAAAAAGTCTTCTTTGAACTGTCAATAGCAGGCTTTGATATTTTTATCACATTGTGACCCAACTGTCAATAGCTGACAATGTTCATTATATCACAGTGTGACTCAACTGTCAATAGCTGACCATGTTATTTATATCACAGTGTATCCCAACTGTCAATAGATGACCATGATAATTATATCACAGTGGGACCGAACCGTCAATAGCTGACCATGTTATTTATATCACAGTGTGACTCAACTGTAAATAGCTGACAATGATATTTATATCACAGTTTGACCCAACTGTCAATAGATGACCATGTTATTTATATCACAGTGTATCCCAACTGTCAATAGATGACCATGATATTTATATCACAGTGTGATCCAACTGTCAATAGATGACCATGATATTTATATCACAGTGTGATCCAACTGTCAATAGATGACCATGATATTTATATCACAGTGTGATCCAACTGTCAATAGATGACCATGATATTTATATCACAGTGTGACCCAACTGTCAATAGATGACCATGTTATTTATATCACAGTGTATCCCAACTGTCAATAGATGACCATGATATTTATATCACAGTGTGATCCAACTGTCAATAGATGACCATGATATTGATATCACAGTTTGATCCAACTGTCAATAGATGACCATGATATTTATATCACAGTTTGACCCAACTGTCAATAGATGACCATGATATTTATATCACAGTGTGACTCAACTGTCAATAGATAACCATGTTAATTATATCACAATGGGACCCAACTGTCAATAGCTGACCGTGTTATTTATATCACAGTGTGACTCAACTGTCAATAGCTAACTATGATATGTATATCACAGTGTATCCCAACTGTCAATAGCTGACCATGATATTTATATCACAGTTTGACCCAACTGTCAATAGATGACCGTGATATTTATATCACAGTTTGTTTCAACTGTCAATAGATGACCATGATATTTATATCACAGTTTGACCCAACTGTCAATAAATGACCATGATATTTATATCACAGTTTGACCCAACTGTCAATAGATGACCATGATATTTATATACCATGATATTTATATCACAGTGTGACTCAACTGTAAAGAGCTGACCATGTTAATTATATCACAGTTGGACCCAACTGTCAATAGCTGACCATGTTATTTATATCACAGTGTGACTCAACTGTCAATAGCTGACCATTATTGTATAATACAGTGTATCCCAACTGTCAATAGCTGACCATGGTATTTATATTACAGTTTGACCCAACTGTCAATAGATGACCATGATATTTATATCACAGTGACCCAACTGTCAATAGATGACCATGATATTTATATCACAGTGTATCCCAACTGTCAATAGCTGACCATGTTAATTATATCACAGTGTGACTCAACTATAAATAGCTGACCATGATATTTATATAACAGTGTATCCCAACTGTCAATAGATGACCATGATATTTATATCACAGTGACCCAACTGTCAATAGATGACCATAATATTTATATCACAGTGTATCCCAACTGTCAATAGGTGACCATGTGTATTATATCACAGTGTGACTCAACTGTAAATAGCTGACCATGATATTTATATCACAGTGGGACCCAACTGTAAATAGCTGACCATGTTATTTATATAACAGTGTATCCCAACTATAAATAGCTGACCATGTTATTTATATAACAGTGTATCCCAACTGTCCATAGATGACCATGATATTTATATCACAGTTTGACCCAACTGTCAATAGATGACCATGTTAATTATATCACAGTTTGTGCCAACTGTCAATAGATAACCATGTTAATTATATCACAGTGTGACTCAACTGTAAATAGCTGACCATGATATTTATATCACAGTTTGATCCAACTGTCAATAGATGACCATGATATTTATATCACAGTGTGATCCAACTGTCAATAGCTGACCATGATATTTATATCACAGTGGGACCCAACTGTAAATAGCTGACCATGTTATTTATATAACAGTGTATCCCAACTGTAAATAGCTGACCATGTTATTTATATAACAGTGTATCCCAACTGTCCATAGATGACCATGATATTTATATCACAGTTTGACCCAACTGTCAATAGATGACCATGATATTTATATCACAGTTTGACCCAACTGTCAATAGATGACCATGTTAATTATATCACAGTTTGTGCCAACTGTCAATAGATAACCATGTTAATTATATCACAGTGTGACTCAACTGTAAATAGCTGACCATGTTATTTATATCACAGTGTATCCCAACTGTCAATAGATGACCATGATAATTATATCACAGTGGGACCGAACTGTAAATAGCTGACAATGTTATTTATATCACAGTGTATCCCAACTGCCAATAGCTGACCATGTCATTTATATCACAGTGGTACCCAACTGTCAATAGCTGACCATGTCATTTATATCACAGTGGGACCCAACTGTCAATAGCTGACCATATCATTTATATTACAGTGGGACCCAACTGTCAATAGCTGACCATGTCATTTATATTACAGTGGGACCCAACTGTCAATAGTTGACCATGTTATTCATATCACTGTGGGACCCAACTGTAAATAGTTGACTATGTTATTTATATCACACTGGGACCCAACTGTAAATAGTTGACTATGTTATTTATATCACACTGGGACCCAACTATGTTTGATGTTATAAAGTATACACAAATCCAACTGTAAATGTTTACAAGATTACAGACTTTTCTCATTTTTGGTCATTTCTGATATATTCTCCTTGTTAAGGCAAATTAATTTCACCACTCTCTACAGGAAATGATTCTGCGAGACAGTAGGTAATGGGTCTGTCACCATTCCGTTATGTTTGTCACTTCATCATATTATTAGTTTTACACAAAATGGAAATTCATTTTCTCTTTAATGATTAATTTATCTTATTCCATTTACAACTCTCCTTTGATAATTGTTATTTTCCTTAAAAAATAATTTAATTCTAGTTGCTGTTTACATATACCTCAATGGGGGAAAACCTGTCTTGGATTAGGCTGGTTTTATGTTTTGTAAATGTGACCAAATAAATGCCAACTCTTGTTGTTCAACTATATTCAAGGTTTTCTACACCGTAAGACTTGGTATGCAACACTTATAATTATAATTCAACTAATTTTAACATCTCGCATGAAATCTCTATACTTGCCTGAAATCTCTACACTCACATGAAATCTCTACACTCGCATGAAATCTCTATACTTGCCTGAAATCTCTACACTCACATGAAATCTCTACACTCGCATGAAATCTCTATACTTGCCTGAAATCTCTACACTCACATGAAATCTCTATACTTGCCTGAAATCTCTACACTCCCATGAAATCTCTATACTTGCCTGAAATCTCTACACTTGCATGAAATCTCTATACTTGCCTGAAATCTCTACACTCACATGAAATCTCTATACTTGCCTGAAATCTCTACACTCGCATGAAATTTTTTATACTTGCCTGAAATCTCTACACTCGCATGAAATCTCTATATTTGCCTGAAATCTCTACACTCGCATGAAATCTCTATACTTGCCTGAAATCTCTACACTCACGTGAAATCTCTACACTTGTAACTTTTAAAAATAACAGAAAGTCACCATACAGAATATCTGACTTAATGTTTTGTTTGTGTGCATTATGGGAAATAATTTTCATCAAGATATTCAATGAAATGTTCTTCAACAGGTCAAAAAACAACACAAAATCAGTTTCTAGATAAACAGCATATAGCATTTAAAATTTGTGTTGTGTTGAAAATGGAGATAAACTGTTTCATATAAGGCTAATTGCCAGCCTGTATTCCAACTAATGGTGTAAACGCTAAGTATTCTAGATGGGGCACTTTCTAGATCCACCCCTGGAAAACCATTACAAACCAACAGTATTTCCTGTTTTCAATATTATTCTAAAATAATCAATCTGGGGAATAAAAAAAAAAGAGAAATTTAAAATCATTAATTGTACAAGCTGTCACAGTGATTAGAGGAAAACAATCTCATTGCCAAGTCACCAATACATAATGATGAAATTATAGCTTGATTAATGCTTTCTGTAAAAAAGAAGGCAATAAAACTTGAGATTGGGAGACAGTGATGACATTATCTCTAAACTCCCATCTCAATATTGTCTTCTTTCCTATCATTATACAGCAGACTATGAAGAGACCTTTTCCCCATAATTTATTATCCTCTCCCCCACCCCCACAAAACATATACCATCCATGTATACAGTTGTTGTTGTTGTATGGTGTTTAGCGTTGCTTTCAACAATTTTTCAGTCATATCACAACGGTGTCTACTTGAGACAGTATTCTGAGCGCTGTAACACTGGAGTATCATCAGGCTGACCAGACCTAGAACTCCCCTCTAAATGCTGAGCATCAAGCGAGGAAGCTTTTAGTACCATTTTTAAAGTCTTTGGTATGACCCGGCCGGGGATTGAACCCACGACCTTCCGCATGTGAGGCGGACGTTCTATCACTAGACTACGCGGTCTCCATGTATACAGAATATAGTCAAACCTGTATAGGTGGTCACCTCTATTTAAACAGCCACTTGTCTTAAGCAGCCATATTTGATATTTCCCATTTCTATGCTTTCAGAGCAAATTAACCAGTATTAAGCAACAACCTGTCTTAAAAGGTCGCTTTTGCTCCGTTGACTGGCTGCTTAAGACAGTTTGATTGTACCATAATTTTTATGGAGTATGTGGTACAGAAGTAGAGTATCTAATGCATGATCAGAGGGTCATGGGTTCCATCCCCCTCTACCACTGCATGTGGACACTTTATCGACATGCTCATTTCTGGTTGTAACCAGGTAGATTTTGAGCATGATTCATTTCATAACCAATGCAAAATAAATGAATTTTAACTTGAAATGTGTCCATACGACACAGATGCCCCTGATATATGTTTAGTAAATTTTCACGAAAATGAACTCTAAAAGGAGCCATAAATCCTGTACAAGAGTTGTCAGAAGACAACAAAGCTCGCCGATGGGATAAAACTCACAAAAGTTTAACCTGCTTGTATGTCAAAGTGCAATGGTAAATTGCCTTACCTGGGTCAATATATATATAGCAAAGCATAAAAGGCAATGTGTAATGAAGCAAGAAAGTAAATGTGAACAGAATCAGAAATATAATTTTGAACTTAGAGACAAAAAACAAAACTTGAAAGCAAACTAAACACAAAAGGTTAACCTGCTTGTATGGCTAAGTCCAATGGTAGATTGTCCTACCTGGGTCAATATATATATATATCAAAAGCATAAATAGCAATGTGTAATGAAGCAGGAAAGCATTTGTGAACAGAATCAGAAGGATGGTTTAGGACTTGGAGGCAAAAACCAGAACTTAAACGCAAAAGTTTGACTTGGGTGTCTACAGACGATGCCGACGACGGGGATCGTGGCAATAGCTCTCCTTGACATTCGTGCCGGCGAGCTAAAAGTTTGACATTGACAAATATCGAACTTGACATGTTTCTTACTCTTACATCTACACACGAAATATGAAGTAAATACAGGCCAGTTCAAAAATTATTCCAAGGAATCCAACTTGATGGACAAACACATGAACAAACAGACTGACATACAGGGGTAACATTACCTCCCGATCGCCAGTCTTCAATTGGTGGGGGTATAAAAAAGCTTATCATCATTTGTTGGTTATACATGGCAACAAGACTGATTCAGAAAATCGGAATAGGTCCACCATCCTTCCACAAGTAACTGTTCACATTTGGCACAACCATGGTGGGTTTTTGCAGAGTTGGGCTCACACTTGTGACCTCAGTGGCTAGAGGTAAATGTCTCGAGACAGTTACACTCAATAATAGAGAACATTCAGGAATATTGATATAAAAAGGATTGAATTTTACATCCTGTACAATACACCAAGACAGAGGACAATGACAATGTTATTAGTGGCTCATTAACACATCTAAGCAGTGCCACTCCTGTCACGTTACAGTATAGTGTTTTGCATAAAACAACTTGAAGTTGAACTTCTGATCCCATTGTATATTAAAATCTTAAAGACTACGTACACTGTCAAGCAGGGCGAGACTTTTTTATATTTTTTAACTCCGAAACAAGATTTTCACAATCTGTCTGTTCCCGGTGCAAGTAGTAGAAGGCAAACTAATCAGAGAAAATATCTAGCTTACATACCATCTTTCAAATTACAAACCAGTTAATGGGCATTTTGAAAATGAAATGGAACTAAAGCCTCGCGACCATCAATATAGACACCTCTGTAATTTGTTCTAGTGTCTTCCTGAAAATCTGATCTGATTTCTGCTAATTCTTCAAATATCAAATACCGTTATTTCAGTAACAAATCACATCTGTAGCTTGAAGATATTATCTCTGAGCATTACTTGTACAAAAGTACAATACATTAATTTTTACTTAAATTCTTAACGGCCTATATGGGGGAACACATATAGAGACTGCATTAGAAGGCATGTCATACGGAACTACGATTCATTTGTTAGCTTATTACGGGATGAAGGAAAATGTAGAAACTGTCAGATATTATGCCTAATGACGGTAAAAATAAAAGAAACTACCAGCTGATTGATGAATTTTGACATGCAGATCCATTTGACTGGCACGAAACGCACAAATCACTTTCTGCTTAAGGGAGGCAATATCAAAATTAGACATTTCTACATTAAAAGTTATTTTCAGTAGAATTTCATTGTTCCTGAGAATGTTTCATGAAGCAATAAATGCTTCACTCTGATCACAAAGTATTCCTTTTATTCCGCTTTCATTACATTTTGTGTGCCTTGTTACTAATGTACGAGAGTTAAAAGTGTCCTGGTCAACCTTTACCGCTTTATTCTACATACTCTGTATACAAAGCACATATAATGGTATCATGTTGTTCAATAAATGTTTAAATAAATAACATCAGTTACCATGGTTCCGGTGGTTGGTTACACTGTCGCTGTTCAGGTGTATAAATAAGTTACATTATTGCTCAGTATGTAAATAGTTATACTATGGTTTAATATCATTGGCAAGTCAGTTCTTGAGAAGAAAAATTTTCAAGTCACAATTTTATTCCTTTTTGAGCCCCTGCTGGTACCTGATGGGTATTAATTCCCTTTAAATGAGTTATGGCTAAACATCCAATGATTGAAATAATACCTAAAACAGACAAGAAAAACAAACAAATTTCCTGTTTTCCCACAGTATTCCTATGTAAAATCAGTCCCTTACTGGCTCCCAATGGACCTTAGCCCCTTCAACAGAACAAATTTGAAACCCCTATCAATAGGGACCATTTATACCAAATATGACAAAAATTTGGCAGGTTTTTTTTTGGCAGAATTTTTAATTAAAAGTTCCCTATGTTATACTGATAAGTCCCGGGGTGGAGCCAATTTTGATGCTAAGAGCATGGCTTGAACAAACAAACCCTGAGAGGAAATGATTAGATTATACTACATGCAAAATATCAAACCTCCAAGCCTTGTACTTTCTAAGAAGATTTTTGAAATTTTGAAGAAAAAACAAGCTGATAAGCCCCTGGGGTGAAATAGAGAAAAAGCTGAGATACATATCAAATACTTACCGGACATTGCAAGTGCCAAAGGAAGAATATCAAGAAAAACTAATATAAATATCTTAAAAATTAAAATTATTTTCAAAATGGATAAAAACCATCTCATTATCAGTAAATAAATGCAATCTAAATGGTTTGGTATGTCAAATCTACTAAAATGTGACAAAATCAATATTAAAATCGAAGTGCTAAACTTGAAACGAAATCCCCATTCTAAAAATAGACAGCACTTGAATACTGTTTAACGACCTTCAGATCATCAATCGGTCCATCAAATTAGTCAAGGTCAGACGTAAACATTTTTAACATATTAGAGATAAGATAACAGAATCAATACTAATACGAAAAACAAACAAAAATTAGAGCCTTAACTAAGGAAACTTGAGTACTTGGATACATTGCTTAGCATAATATCCATGTATTCATGAACTTTAGTCACTATAACATAGGTAGTTTGTTCAAAAACAGATAAAAACCAACACTACCTGACAACGGCGTCCCTGCCACGTTCCTGACAACAGTTCAAGGTTTTTACCCCCAAAGACAAGTAGTTTATAACATATAATTTTAAGTGGGAAATCCAATTTCAATATGTTATTTGGCATGTTCAAATAGATGTTCTATATATGACAATAAAGGCTTAGTGAGTATATAATAACCATAGGCATGACATATTTGTGGGGGAAAATAATTTTTTGCCAATTCAAAACTTTTTAAAAATCCTGATATATTTCCTTTAATTAAGTTTTGTCACTACACTATAGATACACTATACTATAGATACACTACACTATAGATACACTATACTATACATAAATATAAAACCATTGTATATTAGTCATGGTTGACAACAAATCCATGGGGTTTGTAGAGGCCTTGATATTGTATCTATGGTTTGCATTGTAGCCAGGCACGCTCACCGTAGTCTGGTCTGTACATTTATATCTAGTTATTCACAAATAATTATCTCCGCACACACACATACATATATATATATATATATTTAAAACAAAATTCTCTCTTTTCTCAGAACGTTTTCCTTAGAGAGTAGAAATCAAAGCCTCTGAAATTACTTCATTTTGTTTGTTACCGACTGGTCTAACATGGTGACAAGTAAGTAACAACTTCATTACTCGACAAAATCTTCTGTCATTGATTATAACATGTCTCCATGAGGATATCTTAGCTTGGCCATAGGCAGATCTAGAATTGGGGTCAATGTATTATTCAGAAAAATGAAGTAGTGCTGCCTCTAAATTTGCCAACGTTTGAAATAAGACTATGTGGAGTTCGCTGTTATTGGGAAACCAACTTCTGTAATAAATGGTCAATGAAAATATAAGATAATTAATCATATCCCAAAACAGAAAGAACATGAAAGTTTTATGGCTTTTTATGGTTTCTGAAGAATTTGTATCAAGTTGTCTTCACGTCTATTAGAGACAGAGCACATAAATACCTAAATCTTCTCTCCTCCTTCAAATATATTTCATAAAATATTTTAAAAGTTGTTTGTTTTTTTATTATTAATGTTATCCAGTTACATACTGCTATTTTCAAATAATGACTTTGTTTCAAAATTTTACAATTTCTTGCAATTTTAAAAAAACTTTATGAATACAGTGACTCCTGGCTTAATTTATGATACTTACAACTTACACATGACATGAAGAATCACAACTCAAGATATCAGTTTATAGGATTATTCAGAGAAGAAAAAGAAGAATTTCCATTGCTTTAATGTAAACAATGAATACCTACATCAACCTGTGAGTTATTTACACAATGTATACCAACATCACCCTGTGAGTTATTTACACAATGTATACCTATATCACCCTGTGAGTTATTTACACAATGTATACTTATATCAACCTGTGAGTTATCTACATAATGTATACCTATATCAACCTGTGAGTTATCAACACAATGTTTATCTATATCAACCTGTGAGTTATCAACACAACGTATACCTATATCACCCTGCGAGTTATTTACACAATGTATACCTATATCAACCTGTGAGTTATCTACACAATGTATACTTATAACAACCTGTGAGTTATCTACACAATGTATTCCTATATCAACCTGTGAGTTATCAACACAATATATACCTATATCAATCTGTGAGTTATCAACACAATGTATACCTATATCACCCTGTGCATTATTTACACAATGTATACTTATATCAACCTGTGAGTTATCAACACAATGTATACCTATATCAACCTGTGAGTTATCAACACAATGTATACCTATATCAACCTGTGAGTTATCTACACAATGTATACCTATATCAACCTGTGAGTTATCTACACAATGTATACTTATATCAACCTGTGAGTTATCAACACAATGTATACCTATATCAACATGTGAGTTATCAACACAATGTATACCTATATCAACATGTGAGTTATCAACACAATGTATACCTATATCAACCTGTGAGTTATCAACACAATGTATACCTATATCAACCTGTGAGTTATTTACAATCAGGCAAGGGATTTCATTGTTAAGCTGTCAATCAATACATTTTCCTCAATCCTTCAAAATGATATTGAATATTGTCAAGAACAAAATTTAATCAAGGAAGAAAGAGTAGGTGAGTAGAATGAAAGAAAAGGATTGACAATTTATTAAGTCAGCAACACTGAAAACATCTTTTGTCTGGACAGAGCTAACAAACTGTTCTCACATTTTGAATATATGTGCTGTGGACACAGCTAATAAACTGTTCTAACATTTTGAATATATGTGCTGTGAACAGAGCTGGTAAACTGTTCTCACATTTTGAATATATGTGCTTTGGCCAGAGCTGGGAAACTGTTCTCACATTTTGAATATATATATACATGTATATGTGCTGTGGACGGAGCGAATAAACTGTTCTCACATTTTGAATATATGTGTTGTGAACAGAACTGGTAAACTGTTCTCATATGTTGAATATATGTGCTTTGGCCAGAGCTGGTAAACTGTTCTCACATTTTAAATAAATGTGCTGTGGACAGAGCTGGTAAACTGTTCTCACATTTTGAATATATGTGCTGTAGCCAGAGCTGGCAAACTGTTCTCACATTTTGAATATATGTGCTGTGGACACAGCTAATAAACTGTTATCACATTTTCAATATATGTGTTGTGAACAGAGCTGGTAAACTGTTCTCATATTTTGAATATATGTGCTGTGAACAGAGCTGGTAAACTGTTCTCACATTTTGAATAAATGTGATGTGGACAGAGCTGGTAAACTGTTCTCACCTTTTGAATATATGTGCTGTGGACAGAGCTGGTAAACTGTTCTCACATTTTGAATATATGTGCTTTGGCCAGAGCTGGGAAACTGTTCTCACATTTTGAATATATATATACATGTATATGTGCTGTGGATGGAGCGAATAAACTGTTCTCACATTTTGAATATATGTGTTGTGAACAGAACTGGTAAACTGTTCTCATATGTTGAATATATGTGCTTTGGCCAGAGCTGGTAAACTGTTCTCACATTTTAAATAAATGTGCTGTGGACAGAGCTGGTAAACTGTTCTCACATTTTGAATATATGTGCTGTAGCCAGAGCTGGCAAACTGTTCTCACATTTTGAATATATGTGCTGTGGACACAGCTAATAAACTGTTATCACATTTTGAATATATGTGTTGTGAACAGAGCTGGTAAACTGTTCTCATATTTTGAATATGTGTGCTGTGAACAGAGCTGGTAAACTGTTCTCTCATTTTTAATATTTTTAATATATGTGCTGTGAACAGAGCTGGTAAACTGTTCTCACATTTTGAATATATGTGCTGTGAACAGAGCTGGTAAACTGTTCTCACATTTTGAATATATGTGCTGTGAACAGAACTGGTAAACTGTTCTCTCATTTTTAATATATGTGCTGTGAACAGAGCTGGTAAACTGTTCTCTCATTTTTAATATATGTGCTGTGAACAGAGCTGGTAAACTGTTCTCACATTTTGAATATATGTGCTGTGAACAGAGCTGGTAAACTGTTCTCTCATTTTTAATATATGTGCTGTGAACAGAGCTGGTAAACTGTTCTCACATTTTGAATATATGTGCTGTGAACAGAGCTTGTAAACTGTTCTCACATTTTGAATATATGTGCTGTGGACAGAGCTTATAAACTGTTCTCACATTTTGAATATATGTGCTGGTAAACTGTTCTCACATTTTGAATATATGTGCTGTGAACAGAGCTGGTAAACTGTTCTCACATTTTGAATATATGTGCTGTGAACAGAGCTAACAAACTGTTCTCACATTTTGAATATATGTGCTGTGGACAGAGCTTATAAACTGTACTCACATTTTGAATATATGTGCTGTAAACAGAGCTGGTAAACTGTTCTCACATTTTGAATATATGTGCTGTAGCCAGAGCTGGCAAACTGTTCTCACATTTTGAATATATTTGCTTTGGCCAGAGCTGGTAAACTGTTCTCACATTTTGAATATATGTGCTTTGACCAGAGCTGGTAAACTGTTCTCACATTTTGAATATATGTGCTTTGGCCAGAGCTGGTAAACTGTTCTCACATTTTTAATATATATGCTTTGGCCAGAGCTGGTAAACTGTTCTCACATTTTGAATATATGTGCTGTGAACAGAGCTGGTAAACTGTTCTCACATTTTGAATATATGTCTAATGGACAAAGCTGGAAAACTGTTCTCAGATTTTGAATATATGTGCTTTGGCCAGAGCTGGAAAACTGTTCTCACATTTTTAATATATATATGCTTTGGCCAGAGCGGGTAAACTGTTCTCACATTTTTAATATATGTGCTGTGGACAGAGCTGGTAAAATGTTCTCACATTTTGAATATATATGCTTTGGCCAGAGCGGGTAAACTTTTCTCACATTTTGAATATATGTGCTGTGGACAGAGCTGGTAAACTGTTCTCACATTTTGAATATATGTGCTGTGGACAGAGCTGGTAAAATGTTCTCACATTTTGAATATATATGCTTTGGCCAGAGCTGGTAGACTGTTCTCACCTTTTAAATATTTGTGCTGTGAACAGAGCTGGTAAACTGTTCTCACCTTTTGAAAATATGTGCTGTGGACAGAGCTGGTAATTTTTTCTCACATTTTGAATATCAATACATTAAGTGGTTGGTGAGAAATGGACTTGATGGTACTTGCATGCAAAACTTTAACCAGAATTTCTAAGTCAAACAAGGGCAATAACTTGCATTATATTCCTGCAAAAGTTCTGTAACTTCATTATTTCAGTAGATTAGATAACTAGTGACTGGGAAGGCTTGTGTAAAGTTTCAATCAAATACATTAAGTAATTGGTGAGATATGGACTTGATGGTAATTGCACACAAAACTTTAACCAGAATTTCTAAGTCAAACAAGGGCAATAATTTGAATTATATTCAACCAAGAGTTATTTTACTTAGTTATTGTAGTAGGTTTGATGACTGGGAAGTCTTGTGTAAAGTTTCAAGCCAATACATGCAATGGTCACTGAGATAGGGACTTGCACACAGAACTTTAACCAGAATTTCTAAGTCAAATAAGGGCAATAATTTGCATTATATTCAAGCAAGAGTTATCTAACTTAGTTATTGTAGTAGGTTCAATGACTGGGAAGTCTTGTGTAAGTTTCAAATCAATACATGCAATGGTTACTGAGATAGGGACTTGCACACAAAACGTTAACCAGAATTTCTAAGTCAAACAAGGGCAATAATTTACATTATATCCAAGTAACAGTTATCTTACTTAGTTACTGTAGTAGAAGTCTTGTGTAAAGTTTCAAGTCAATACATGATATGGTTACTGAGATAGGGAATTGCACCATGTTTTCTAAGTTAAAAGGCCATCACTTGCATTATATTCATGCAAGAGTTATCTAACTTAGTTATTATAAAAGGTTTGAATACTGGCAAGTCTTGTGTGAAGTTTCAATCGATTACATTGAGTGGTTGGTGAGATATGGACCTGATGGTACTTGCACACAGAACTTTAACCAGATTTTTCTATGTCAAACATGGGGAATAATTTGTATTATTTTTATGCAAGAGTTATCTAACTTAGTTATTGTAGTAGGGTTGACAACTGGAAAGGCATGTGTAAAGTTTCAAGTCAATACATGCAATGGTTACTGAGATAGGGACTTCAATGCAAAACTTTAACCAAGGTGATGCCTTCACCGATGCATGGGCGAGTAAAATAAATAGCTCTCTTTATTCTCCGAATAGTTAAACTAAACATAACAAACTTTTATCAAGATGTATCTGCGGAGGAGTGGTTAAGATGTTAAACTTATGTAAGATTTTGTTTTTCATCATTGTTTGAATCCCAGCCAGGGAATTTTATTTTAAATTACTTTTTTTGAAATTAAATCTATTTCAATTTTTTATCTAAACACTACTGTTACATAAAATGTGTAATCTTAACTTGGTGATTTTTTATAAATTCTAATAAGGAAAAGCTAGTAAAGGCCCAAAATTAATTTATCTATAGTTAATATAATAAATCAGTTAAGGATTTTTCAGCTGTGCAATATGGTGTGCTATGCACCAGAAAAACATAAATATTCAATACGATTTCTGGTGCATAGCAAATCATATAGCACAGCTAAAATGTACATAATTGTATAATCTTAATTCACTCAATACATAAATTAATTCCCTATACATATACTTGTATTGTTGTATTGATACATGAACAATTTTTGTATAACATTGTATTATATCGAGCCGGGCCCAATTAGCTCAGTCGGCTACGCGTCTTAACTATCAATCCAGGGGTCGTGAATTTGAATCCCCTGCCCAGCAACAGTCTCTGTGACGATTAATATACGACATTGTGTCTCATTATCATTCGTCTCTCACCACTGATTCAAGTGGGAAAGTTATCAGCTACTTGCGGAGATGGGGTGTACTCGAGTACTGGTTAATCCCAGGAGACAGTGGTTAGGTTAACTGATCGTCTGTTAGCCCTTGATGGCATAAAAATGACAATAAATATTCAATCAATTAATCAATCAATGTATTATATCGTACATGGAATAAAAGAGATATTCATTAAAAAGAATGGGGGGGGGGGGGGGGGGGGGGGGGGAGAGGGAGGGGGAGGGGGGAATTATTCCCTATAAATCATCAAAAAGTGAAATAAACATTTTATCAGAATTTAAATAGCTTCCAAATTTTACGTCTCTAAGACAACAAATAATAAGTGTGTTAAACTATTCACTACCATTTTTAAGGAAAGTCTACTTAGCAACCAATATTTACCACTACTGGCCTCACACAATGTTTTTCTTAAGGAGAGGGAAGGCACAGCACATCCTTATTGGTTGATAGGAACTCGCACTAATTGGATGACGGCAGAAAATGGAACTTGGGCATCAGTCTTTCACAAGTTGTATCAAACAATCAAACAATGATACCAGGATGAAATAAAGATGGCATTAATCTGATTTTGTAACAGTTATGGAAGGATATGATTTTATTTTTCTAATCAAGGTGAGTAAAATGTTTACAGATAATAGTATATAATAATGTATGTTTATCTTTTATACATGGAGATAGGTAAGAGGTTAGTCAGGTATATAATTTTACACTAAGCAATCTATATTTGATCTCTTAATCATAGAGACACAATAATATCAAAGATAAAAATATTTAATAGGACTTATGTAAATAAAAGACTTCAATCAAAATCACACAAAGGAAAATATATTGAAAAAAAAAAAATTATTTTTGATTTTTTGAAGAACAATAATTTTAAATCTGATATAATTTAGATCAAAATTATGTAATAGTTAGTGTTCATTTAGTAAAAATTTAACAAGTAAGAAACCCAAAGGCAGAGACTGCAGGGAGTGGTTGTTTGTGTTTCTTAATTGGCTTAGCGTTAAACGTCATTTGACTGACAGTTTGGCATCTTTTGACGGACTTCTGGCAGAGCTATGATGAAAGCTGAGATGATTGACGTTTTAAAGTTGATGTTTGCTAAGGCCTTCTCTAAGTATAGATTGCGCAGCTTTGTAGTTTGCACATGAATTGCATCAAGGGCGGAGTCGGTGCAATGCTATTCACGCGTTCGCAATGACAAACCCCTTTATGATTAAGAACAAACTTAATAATTTAATTATTTTGCAGGCTTTTTTAACAAATAAGAGTGAGACAATTTTAAAAATTGAAGTGATTCCATTGGTTGTAAAATGAGGTTAAACACTAAATAATGATCCATATTGAACCAAGATCCTGCCACATCATATAAACTACTCATATCCCTACCTGACCGCTATAAAAATATCCCAAGTTAGACCAGACCATAATAGACCTCAAAGTTTGGTCCTACTGAATGCATAATTATGTGAAGTTTTTGTGACGGTTAAACAAAATGTATCCATGCAAACAAAACGTATCCATGCCAACAAAACATGCCCATACATAGCAATTGTCAGCAATTTATTGCATATTTTTCCTATTTTTGTTGTCATGGCATTCACAATTTGGTTGTATCAACAAAACAATGATGTATAGTAAGGGACTTTTTACCTTATTAAACAGAGGCCAATATACGGCTATTGAAAATGATGTGTATTTTGCCCAAATGTTGGCAAAAATAACTCACAAAAGAGGGGGGAGGGGGCTTTTTTTTCCTTTTCTTTTTTTAATTTTTCTTACATAAAGCGGATAAAAAAAGCCACTGGATATGAATTTTTATTGTAATATCTGATAATTAAGTTTCATAATTAAAACATCTCATAATATTTAAATCACTTACATTGTACAAACCACAATTAAGTCCATTTATTTACTATGGTTGACCAAACTTAATAGGCCCTCTCACAATGTGGGGATAGATATTTATACAAACTGTTATTACAATCTGAACAACCATTACAAAATGTTAAATTTCATCAATTAAAGGGCAATAACTCTGGATTTACATCAGCTATTCTGATCCTACTTCTTGGGAAAGATTTATACGAAATGTTATGAAAATTCGTCAATCATTTATTGCCCCTGATGAATTAAACTCTGGAGTAACTATGGCGACCTTGACCATTCTATGTTGTGCTATGGGAAAAACTTTGTACCAATGAGCAAGTATTACAAAGTTAATGTCCCTATTGGATGATGTCAAATTTATATGCTTTGCCAACACTGCCTTGTTGGATATCTATAATATACTGTGTTCTATGTCTTTGTTTCAAGGTCTATTTTTTAACATGACTTCTAGTTTTTAGTGTCTTAATTCTTGCCTGACCTTTTTTACAAATTCATTTTGATCATTAATGTTTCATTTTTCCAATTAACCATTTTTCAAAACACTATAATGTATCACAGATGTTCCCTATACCAAGATACAGTTCGCAGCCTTTTTAGTGAAGGCTCAAGATAAGCGATTGTGATCACTCTTTGTTTCATCCATCTGTCCATCCGTCAACAATTGCTTCAAAAGGGGTTTATTGGCATTTTTTTTCTTCAAAAATTCAAAAATCCTCTTCGAAAGTGCAAGGCCTGGAGCTTTGATATTTTGCCTGTAGTATCATCTAATTAATTCTATCAAGTTTGTTCAAGCCATGACCCTAGGGTCAAAATTGGCCCCGCCCCGGAGACGTAACAGTTTAACATAGGATAATTTACATTTAAAAATCTGCTTAAGAACCATTCTATCACATTCTTTCATATTTGGTTTAAATGATCCCTGCATGACTAGGAGTTTCAAATTTGTTCAAATAAAGGGGCTAGGACCAATTGAGGTCCAGTAAGAGGACTTTGATTTTTTCATGGGAATACTATGGGAAAGTAGTAACTCTGTTTTTCTGATCTATTTTAGGTATTATTTCAATTACCTTCATGTCTGGAGCATTGCTTAGACATAACAGGTGAGACAGGGTCCTTTTAAGGGGATTTGATATAAATAAGGGACAAAAAGGAGATAAAATTGTGAAATTTCAAAAATCTTCTTCAAAAGTGCAAGGCCCTGGAGCTTTGATATACTACATGTAATATCATCTAATGAGTTCCAATCATGATTGTTCAAGCCACGACTCTCGGGTCACAACTGGCCCCATCCCAGGGACATGTCAGTTTAACATATGGAAACTTACATTTAAAAAAATAGTTTTCTCAAGAACTGTCCTATCAAATTTGTACATATTTGGTATAAATGATGCCTATGACTAGAAGTTTCAAATTTGTTCAAATAAAGGGGCTAGGATCTATTGGGGCACAGTGAAAAAGTACAATTCACATACAAAATTATCTGACATTTATCTGTTATGAACAAATGTATAGGTCAGAGAATACAGCAACAGGTTTTTATGCACTTTTCAACCACTTGAAAGTAATGTTAGCGTGGTTGCTATGGTAACTAAAATAACCAATGTGTCTTTTAACATTTAGTAAATGCAATTATCATTTTAAAAATTCAATATGGGTATTTCTCAACTTCACTTAATGTATTCACTATTTTATGAAGCAATTAAATAGCCATTCAATGTATTAAGGACAGCAATTTCAGCCATTACCTGGTAAGGCAGACAATGTATTAAGGACAGCAATTTAAGCCATTACCTGGTAAGGCAGACCATGTTAATTTTTTGTCAACTATTGTATGGAAGAAGGGAATCAAGAAACATAACTTTAGTCATAATAAAGAGTTAACTTGTCTTCTTTCATTTTTATATTCAGTGAATGGTGAAACTACTGCTAAAATGCAATTTTTGTACGATTTCACAGTTTTCATAGTTATCTCCCTTTTTACCTCAGTTACGCTTTACAAATACTTACATTTGTATCACACAAATTTAAACATACAATATATTTACGATTAGAATTAGTTGTGATTGAAAAATAAAGATAAATTAAATAACTATAACAAATTTATTTCCTATACCCCCCCTTTTACAGCTAGTAAAATCAAACCATACATGACCTTTCAAAACATTATGAAATATAGTTTATCCGTAATATATTTCTTTTAAAATGTGTTTTCCCATAAAATACAAATAATTTGGATTATAAATATAGATATATGTGTGTTACCTTTCATTTTGAAATTGGGCCAAAAATGGGCCTTAACACACCTAGCCCTTTCAAAAATCTTCTAAAAAACTGATGAGCCAAATGTGTTAATATTTGGTTTAAATGTCCCCAATCAATAGGGGTTTCAAACTTGTTCAACTAAAGGGGTGGGTACACTGGAGTTCCATAAGGGGACTTTGATTTTTACATAGAATTACTATGGAAAAACAGATAATTCTGATTTTCTCATATATTTTACATATTATTTCAATTATCTTGAGGTTTGGAACATTAATTAGTCATAACAGTAGAGACTGGGTACTTTAAGGCCATAAAGTAATTTTCATGCGGCCTGACCCTTTTCATTTTCTTTTCTTTTTTTTATAAAAAAAACAATCAAAAATTTAAAATAAAAATAAAAACAAAAATCCTCCCGCCTTCCCCATTTTTACGAAAAATTTGGATGATAATCTAGCAATTTATAATGGCCTAAAGGGGATTTAATATCTATAAGGGGTCAGCAGGGGCCAAAAATGAGATTAAATTGTGAATTTTAAAATATCTTCTCAAAAACTGTCCAGCCAATATTCGTATAAATGATCCCAATGAGTAGGAGTTTCATGTTTGTTCAAATGAAGGGGCTATGATCTATCTGGGTCCAGTAAGGGGATTTTGAGAATTATTTTAATCATCTTGAGGTCTGGAGTATTGTCAAGTCCTAGCAGCTGAGCCCAAGACCTTTAAAGGGTATTTAATATCCATAAAGGGCCAACAGGGACCCAAAAAGAGATAAAATGGTGAATAGTCAAAAATCTTGTTAAAAAGTTTACTACATCCCTTTATCTTATTTTTTATTATTTCTGTTGAATAAGTTTATATGTATAATTTAAAAAAAAATTATCACAAAAAAAAAAAGAGTCAATAATAGTATTTATACCAGTAAGTGTCCATATCTCTAGTTTTGTTTCTATTTGGAAAGGGGCGTAACTGTTGTAAATGGAAGAAAGGCACCAAATTTAACACATCCATGGTCATATACACATATTATGACAAAGAGTAACAATTTAACAAAATTTAAATTTTCTTCGTCGATAGAAAAAAATTTAAGTAAATATCAATTTGTATATTTCTTAGAATATTTACTTAGCTTGACTTCACTGGTTTTATCAGAAAGGCTAATGCATTCTTAAATATCAAGTTTCAGATTATTACTTGGAGATTAATAATTTCCAATGGTTATACATGCATAGGTGTAAAGTTTCAGATTATTAATTTGGTGATTAATATTTTCCTATGGTTATACATGCATGGGTGTAAAGTTTCATATCATTAATTGGTGATTAATAATTTCCTATGGTTATACATGGATAGATGTAAAGTTTCAGATTATTACTTGGTGATTAATAATATCCTATGGTTATACATGCATAGGTGTAAAGTTTCAGATTATTAATTGGTGATTAATAATTTCCTATGGTTATACATGCATAGGTGTAAAGTTTCAGATTATTAATTGGTGATTAATAATTTCCTATGGTTATACATGCATAGATGTAAAGTTTCAGATTATTACTTTGGTGATTAATATTTTCCTATGGTTATACATGGATAGATTTCAAGTTTCAGATTATAAATTGGTGATTAATAATTTCCTATGGTTATACATGCATAGGTGTAAAGTTTCAGATTATTAATTGGTGATTAATAATATCCTATGGTTAAACATGCATAAATGTAAAGTTTCAGATTATTAACTGGTGATTAATAATTTCCTATGGTTAAACATGCATAAATGTAAAGTTTCAGATTATTACTTGGTGATTAATAATATCCTATGGTTATACATGCATAGGTGTAAAGTTTCAGATTATTAATTGGTGATTAATAATATGCTATGGTTATACATGCATAGGTGTAAAGTTTCAGATTATTAATTGGTGATTAATAATTTCCTATGGTTATACATGCATAGGTGTAAAGTTTCAGATTATTACTTTGGTGATTAATAATATCCTATGGTTAAACATGCATAGGTGTAAAGTTTCAGATTATTACTTTGGTGATTAATAATATCCTATGGTTATACATGCATAGATGTAAAGAGTGGACTGAGCAAAGAACATATACAATTTCAACATTACTGTGTGTCCGTTTTAAACAATGATTACTATCTTCCGTTTTACAATTTAACATCAGTCTATTTTTTAACAAAAGCAACCATTCAATCCAAGAAGTCTAGCAACAACAAACAAGAAAATATCGATGGAACCAATGGATGCTCCCCATGTGAGTGTTTGCCTCTGTACGGGCTACTTGGTTGAAGAATACCAAACTGTATAGCAGGAACAATATGTGGCTCTGCACTTCACAGAACTAATTCACAAATCATTTAACCGGAACAAAATGACAATATGCGCAGATCCTAGCTAGTTTTACAGAATTAAAACCAGAGGTTGTAAGGAAATAGCGTCATGACGACAATATGCACATCTCCTCTTGGTAATGATGCATCCTAGCAAGTTTCATAAAATTCCAACCACCGGTTGTAGAGAAATAGAGCGGAAAAGAATTTCATCACAGACTGAATCAAAGGGCCATAACTCCATGAAAAATCATCAAACCAAAACACACACATAGCAAGTTTCATAAAATTCCAACGTGAGGTTGTAGAGAAAAAGGGGCAGACAATAATTTGGTCACAGATTCAATGAAAGGGCAATAACTCCATGAAATATCATCGAACCGAAACACAGACAATATGCGCATCTGCACTTGGAAATGATGCATCCAAGCAAGTTTCATAAAATTCCAACATGGGGTTGTAAAGAAATAGCGCAGACAATAATTTGATAACAGACAGAATCAAAGGGCCATAACTCCGTGAAAAATCATCAAACTGGAACACAAAGACAATATGCGCATCTGCACTTGGTAATGATGCATCCAAGCAAGTTTCACAATATTCCAACATGGGGTTGTACAGAAATAGCACGAACAATAATTTGGTCACAAATAGAATCAAAGGGCCATAACTCTGTGAAAAATCATCGAACCCTAACAGAAAGACAGTATGGGCATCTGCACTTGATAATGATGCATCCTAGCAAGTTTCATAAAATTCCAACCTGAGGTTGTAGAGAAATAGCCCGGACAAGAATTGGTGACGCACGGACAAAGCGGAGACTATAGACTTCCCCCCTTTGGGGGAGCATAATAAAAATAAACAAACAGATGAAATGGTTTATGTTTGCCAAGAATCTAACGATAACTAATTGAATTGATTTAAAGACAATTAAAACAAGTAAAACATTGTCAAACAACTAGCTTAGAGAAAGTTGCAGAAAACATTCAAGCAACCCTCTCTAATTGACTAATTGGAAATATATGATAAGATTTTACAACTGGATCACAGTGGTCTGATGTGAACACAGAACACACCACTGCAGCAGAGTGGAAATATGTGATAAGACTCATCACTGTAACACAGTGGTCTGATGTGATCACAGAACACACCGCTGCAGCACAGTGGAAATATGTGATAAGAATATCGCTGGAACACAGTGGTCTGATGTGATCACAGAACACACACCTCTGCAGCACAGTGGAAATATGTGACAAGACTCATCACTGGAACACAGTGGTCTGATGTGATCACAGAACAAACCACTGAAACACTGTGGAAATGTGTGATAAGACTCATCACTATAACACAGTGGTCTGGTGTGATCACAGAACACACCACTGCAGCACAGTGGAAATGTGTGATAAGACTCATCACTTGAACACAGTGGCATGATATGATCACAGAACAAACCACTGCACCACAGTGGAAATATGTGATAAGATTCATCACTGGAACACAGTGGTTTTTGTTTAAGTTTAAACTTATTTATTTTACTTCGATTGTAAAATAAGTTCTTACAACTTGGGCAAATCATGCTCGAAGTCTTTCTGGTTAGAACCAGTACTAAGTGTATGCGGAAAAGTGTCTTGCTCAAGGACACCCCACTTAACCGTGACGGAGGATTGAATCCACGATCATGGGCTCAGTGCTCTACCACTGGACCATGTGTTCCACACAGTGGTCTGATGTGATAGCAGAACACACCACTGAAGCACAGTGAAAATATGTGATAAGACTCATCACTGGAACACAGTGATCCGATGTAATAGAAGAACACACCACTGAAGCATAGTGGAAATATGTGATAAGACTCATCACTGGAACACAGTGGTCTGATGTGATCACAGAACACAGCACAGTGGAAATATGTGATAAGACTCATCACTGGAACACAGTGGTCTAATGTGATCACCGAACACACAACTGAAGCACAGTGGAAATATATGATAAGACTCATCACTGGAACACAGTGGTCTGATGTGAACACAGAACACACCACTGCAGCACAGTGGAAATATATGATAAGACTCATCACTGGAACACAGTGGTCTGATGTGATCACAGAACACACCACTGCAGCACAGTGGAAATATGTGATATGATTCATCACTGAAACACAGTGGTCTGATGTGACCACAGAACACACCACTGCAGCACAGTGGAAATGTGTGATAAGACTCATCACTAAAACACAGTGGTCTGATGTGATCACAGAACACACCACTGAAGCACAGTGGAAATATGTGATAAGACTAGAACACAGGAACGCATGTACCATCCCATGTGATTCAAGGTCACAAGACAGTGGTATCATGTGGTCCTAGGACATTTCAAGACCAATACACTGGAACACAAGTCCCATGTGATTCATACACATGACAGTGGTATCATGTGTTTCAAGAGCAATACATTGGAACACAAGTCCCCTGTGATTTATACACATAACAGTGGTATCATGTGTTTCAAAAGCAATACACTAGAATACACGTCCCATGTGAGTAATACACATGACAGTGTATCATGTGTTTCAAGAGCAATACACTTGAACATAAGTCCTATGTGATTCATACACATGACAGTGGTATAATGTGTTTCAAGAGCAATACACTGGAACACAAGCCTCATGTGATTCATACACATGACAGTGGTACCATGTGTTCAAGGACTAAACACAACACAACTGTCCCATGTGATTCAAGGTCAAATGACAGTGGTACCATGTACTTAAAACACTATACACCTGAAGTCCTATGTGATTCAAGGTCACACCATTGTAGCAAAGTGATTCAAAGACATCTGGTGTACAGAATTATTCAGTTTAAGGTCCTTATTTTGGCATTGATGGTATAATGAAAGCATGGCATCATTTGAAGAGAATGTAAAGCCTGCTGTGTGTAGGAAGAACTATACACTGTATGTAAAGGACCTTCGATTTCAACCAGCAATACAAGAGTTTTCACCTTTAATGTCAGTCAATGAAGCTGCCATCAGACACTGAAGTTACAATCAGACACTGAAGCTGCAATCAGACACTGAAGCTGCTGTCAGACACTGAAGCTGCAATCAGACACTGAAGCAGCCATCAGACACATAAGCTGCTGTCGAAGCTGTTATCAGACACTGAAGCTGCTGTCAAACATTGAAGCTGCCATCGGACACTAAAGTTGCTGTCAGACACTTGAGCTGCCATCAGTCACATAAACTGCTGTTGAAGCTGTCATCAGACACTGAAGCTCCTGTCAGACATTGAAGCTGCCATCAAGACAATGAAGCTGTCATCAGACACTGAAGCTGCCATCAGACAATGTAACTGCCATCAGACTTGCAGGGTGTGTAGTTGCAGTAATAGACTGACAGATGATAATAACTGGGCTGTACACCATGTGTGGCACAGCTACCAGACCAAATATCAAGCTCAACGTCAAGTCTGCAACAGGTATGTATCTGAATATCTGACAGTCTTAAAGACATCTCCACTAATCTAAATAGAAACCAATTTAAACCAATTTTCTTCACTCAGCCATAGCTGTGATCACAGTAGTCAAATAGTGACGACAAAATGAGGACGAAACATGCCACAGCGCTGAAAACAAATAACTGATCAATACAAGTTCCCCTCTCTATCATCCCACGGAATTAAATCATTTCTCAAAATTCCTCTCCAGGCATCCAGTTTGAAATGACTACAACTTTATTATGTTGCACACATATGAACAGAGTGTTAATGAGAGGTTGGTTTCATGTCTTAGGCAAACTAAACGATCTAACATAAACAGTGTTACTCTTTAAAAGCAGTATTAGTTCCACCAGTATATATTGTCGGCTGAAGCATGTTTACAAATGTGATAAGTTGTCTTCAATTTCATATCCCATATCTCTATCTACATCAAATACCTGCTGATTTTATGGATTTTTTTTTAGAGAAGTTGAGTTACAGATGGGCTTATCAAGAAACCAAAACAAACTTGACATTATAATAAACAAAATAGTGCACTTATCAAGTTATCTTTTAATTTAGCTGACTGATACCAGTGATTGCCACCAGCCTTAACAAAACAAAGCTGAAGCATTCCTCAAAGAAGATATTTCAAAAATATAAAAATCAATTTAATTAATTAAAAGCAAGACTGATTATAGTGACCTCATAATGATATATTGGTAAACAAAACCAGTATGTGTCAAAATCATTCTACACTCAGAAATAAAGTTGAGAAAGGAGCCAAAATTATTTCAAATAATGTCTACACTTTATGAAGAGTTTTGACTGAATGTTTACCTTCGAAACTGTAAACCCTACACTTCATTATCTCCATATAAAGTTCTTCAATGAGACAGAAAACTTAACTGGTGTAAAAAAACCTGTAACTCCTTGGTGCATGTTGAAATGTAAAATTGTGTAAGCTCTTGGTGCATGTTGAAATGTAAGAATCCTGTAAGCGCTTGGTGCATGTTGAAATGTAAGAATCACGTAAGCTCTTGGTGCAATACTGCATGTTGAAATGTAAGAATCCTGTAAGCTCTTGGTGCAAGTTGAAATGTAAGAATCCTGTAAGCTCTTGGTGCATGATGAAATGTAAGAATCCTATAAGCTCTTGGTGCATGTTGAAAAGTAAGAATTGTGTAAGCTCTTGGTGCATATTGAAATGTAAGAATCCTGTAAGCTCTTGGTGCATGTTGAAATGAAAGAATTGTGTAAGCTCTTGGTGCATACTGAAATGTCAGAATTTTGTAAGCTCTTGGTACATGTTGAAAAGTCAAAATCACATAAGCTCTTGGTGCATGTTGAAATGTAAGAATCACGTAAGCTCTTGGTGCATGTTGAAATATAAGAGTCACGTAAGCTCTCGGTGCAATATTGCATGGAGAAATGTAAGAATCCTGTTAGTTCTACATGCATGTTGAAATTTAAGAATTCTGTAAGCTCTACTTGCATGTTGAAATGTAAGAATCACGTAAGCTCTTGGTGCAATACTACATGTTGAAATGTAAGAATCCTGTAAGCTCTTGAAGTTGGTGCATGTTGAAATGTAAGAACAGTGTAGGCTCTTGGTGCATGTTGAAATGTAAGAATCCTGTAAGCTCTTGGTGCATGCCGAAATAAGCTATTGGTGCATGTTGAAATATAAGAATCCTGTAAGCTCTTGGTGCATGTTGAAATGTAAGAATCCTGTAAGCTCTTGGTGCATATTGATGTGTAAGAATCCTGTAAGCTCTTGGTGCATGTTGAAATGTCAGAATTTTGTAAGCTCTTTGTGCATGTTGAAATGCAAGAATCATGTATGCTTTTGGTGCATGTCGAAATGTAAGAATTCTGTAAGCTCTTGGTGCATGTTGAAATAGCTCTTGGTGCATGTTGAAAAGTTAGAATCTCTAAAGATCTTGGTGCATGTTGAAATGTAAGAATCCTGTAAGCTCTTGGTGCATGTTGAAGTATAAGAATCCTGTAAGCTCTTGGTGTATGTTGAAATGTCAGAATTGTGTAAGCTCTTGGTGCATGTTGAAATGTCAGAATTGTGTAAGCTCTTGGTGCATGTTGAAATGTAAGAATCCTGTAAGCTCTTGGTGCATGTTGAAGTGTAAGAATCCTGTAAGCTCTTGGTGTATGTTGAAATGTCAGAATTGTATAAGCTCTTTGTGCATGTTGAAATGCAAGAAGCACGTATACTTTTGGTGCATGTTGAAATGTAAGTTAAGCTCTTGGTGCATGTCGATATGAGCTATTGATGCATGTTGAAATATAAGAATCCTGTAAGCTCTTGGTGCATGTTGAAATGTAAGAATCCTGTAAGCTCTTGGTGCATGTTGAAATGTAAGAATTCTGTAAGCTCTTGGTGCATGTTGAAATAGCTCTTGGTGCATGTTGAAATGTAAGAATCCTGTAAGCTCTAGGTGCATATTGAAGTGTAAGGATCCTGTAAGCTCTTAGTGCATGGTGAAATGTCAGAATTTTGTGAGCACTTTGTGCATGTTGAAATGCAAGAATCACGTATGTTTTTGGTGCATGTCGAAATGTAAGAATTCTGTAAGCTCTTGGTGCATATTGAAATGTAAGAATTCTGTAAGCTCTTGGTGCATGTTGAAATAGCTCTTGGTGCATGTTGAAAAGTTAAAATCCCTAAAGATCTTGGTGCATGTTGAAATGTAAGAATCCTGTAAGCTCTTGGTGCATGTTGAAGTGTAAGAATCCTGTAAGCTCTTGGTGCATGTTGAAATGTCAGAATTTTGTAAGCTCTTTGTGCATGTTGAAATGCAAGAATCACGTATGCTTTTGGTGCATGTCGAAATGTAAGAATTCTGTAAGCTCTTGGTGCATGTTGAAATAGCTCATGGTGCATGTTGAAATGTAAGAATCCTGTAAGCTCTTGCTGCATGTTGAAATGTAAGAATCCTGTAAGCTCTTGGTGCATGTTGAAGTGTAAGAATCCTGTAAGCTCTTGCTGCATGTTAAAATGTCAGAATCCTTAAAGCTATTGCTGCATGTTGAAACATTATAAAGAATCCTGTAAAGTCTTGCTGCATGTTGAAATGTAAGAATCCTGTAAGCTCTTGCTGCATGCTGCATGTTGAAATGTAAGAATCCTGTAAAGTCTTGCTGCATGTTGAAATGTAAGAATCCTGTAAACTTTTGCTACATGCTGCATATTGAAATATAAGAATCCTGTAAGCTCTTGCTGCATGTTGAAATGTAAGAATCCTTTAAGCTATTGCTGCATGTTGAAACGTAAGAATTCTGTTAGCTCTTGCTGCATGTTGAAATGTCAGAATTCTGTTAGCTCTTGGTGCATGTTAAAATGTAAGAATCCTGTAAGCTCTTGCTGCATGTTGAAATGTCAGAATTCTGTTAGCTCTTGGTGCATGTTAAAATGTAAGAATCCTGTAAACTCTTACTGCATGTTAAAATGTAAAAATTGTGTAAGCTCTTGGTGCATGTTGAAATGTGAGAATCCTGTAAGCTCTTGGTGCATGTTGAAATGTAAGAATCACATAAGCTCTTGGTGCATGTTGAAATGTAAGAATCACGTAAGCTCTTGGTGCATGTTAAAATGTGAGAATCCTGTAAGCTCTTGGTGCATGTTGAAATGTGAGAATCACATAAGCTTTTGGTGCATGTTGAAATGTAAGAATCACACAAGCTCTTGGTGCATGTAATAATGAAAGAATTGTGTAAGCTCTTGGTGCAAGATGAAATGTTAGAATTGTGTTAGCTCTTGGTGCATGTTGAAATGTACGAATGATGTAAGCTCTTGGTGCATGTTGAAATGTAAGAATCATGTAAGCTCTTGGTGCAAGTTGAAATGTCAGAATTCTGTAAGCTCTTCATGCATGCTGAAATGCCAGAATTCTGTAAGCTCTTGGTGCATGTTGAAATGTACCAATCATGTAAGCTCTTGGTACATGTTGAAATGCCAGAATCACGTAAGCTCTTGGTGCATGTTGAAATGTAAAAATCATGTAAGCTCTACATGCATGTTGAAATATCAGAATTCTGTAAGCTCTTGGTGCATGTTGAAATGTCAGAATCCTGTAAGCTCTTGGTGCATGTTGAAATGTCAGAATCACGTAAGCTCTTGGTGCATGTTGAAATGTAAGAATCCTGTAAGCTCTTGCTGCATGTTGAAATGTAAGAATCTTGTAAGCTCTTGGTGCATGTTGAAATGTAAGAATTCTGTAAGCTCTTGGTGCATGTTGAAATGTAAGAATCTTGTAAGCTCTTGGTGCATGTTGAAATGCAAGAATCCTGTAAGCTCAAGGTGTATGTTGAAATGTAAGAATCCTGTAAGCTCTACGTGCATGTTGAAATGTAAGAATTTTGTAAGCTCTTGGTGCATGTTGAAATGTTAGAATCCTGTTAGCTCTTGGTGCATGTTGAAATGTAAGAATCCTGTAAGCTCTTGGTGCATGTTGAAATGTAAGAATCACGTAAACTCTTGGTGCATGCTGAAATGTAAGAATCATGTAAGCTCTTGGTGCAAGTTGAAATGTCAGAATTCTGTAAGCTCTTGGTGCATGTTAAAATGTAAGAATCTTGTAAGCTCTTGGTGCATGTTGAAATGTAAGAATCCTGTTAGCTCTTGGTGCATGTTGAAATGACAGAATTCTGTAAGCTCTTGGTGCATGTTGAAATGTAAGAATCCTGTTAGCTCTTGGTGCATGTTGAAATGTCAGAATTCTGTAAGCTATTGGCGCATGTTGAAATGTAAGAATTCTGTTAGCTCTTGGTACGTGCTGAAATGTAAGAATCCTGTAAGCTCTGGGTTTATGTTAAAATATAAGAATCACGTAAGCTGTTGGTGCATGTTGAAATGTAAGAATCCTGTTAGCTCTTGGTGCATGTTAAAATGTCATAATTCTGTAAGCTGTTGGTGCATGTTAAAATGTAAGAATCTTGTAAGCTCTTAGTACGTGCTGAAATGTAAGAATCCTGTAAGCTCTGGGTTTATGTTAAAATATAAGAATCACGTAAGCTGTTGGTGCATGTTGAAATGTAAGAATCCTGTAAGCTCTTGTTGCATGTTGAAATGTAAGAATCCTGTAACCTCTTGGTGCATGTTGAAATGTAAGAATCCTGTAAGCTCTTGGTGCATGTTGAAATGTAAGAATGATGTAAGCACTTGGTGCATGTTGAAATGTAAGAATCCTGTAAGCTCTTGGGGTATGTTGAAATGTAAAAATCCTGTTAGCTCTTGGTGCATGTTGAAATGTAAGAAGCCAGTAAGCTTTTGGTGCATGTTGAAATATTAGAATCACGTAAGCTCTTGGTGCATGTTGAAATGTAACAATTCTGTAAGCTCTTGGTGCATGTTAGAAGTAAGAATCATGTAAGCTCTTGGTGCATGTTGAAATGTAAGAAGCCTGTAAGCTCTTGATGCATGTTGAAATGTCAGAATCCTGTAAGCTCTTGGTGCATGTTGAAATGTAAAAATCATGTTAGCTATTGGTGCATGTTGAAATGTAAGAATTACATAAGCTCTTGGTGCATGATGAAATGTAAGAATCCCGTAAGCTCTTGGTGCATGTTGAAATGTAAGAATCCTGTTAGCTCTTGGTGCATGTTGAAATGTAAGAATTCTGTAAACTCTTGGTCATGTTGAAATGTAAGAATCACGTAAGCTCTTGGTGCATGTTGAGATGTAAGAATCTTGTAAGCTCTCGGTGCATGTTGAAATGTAATAATCCTGTAAGCGCTTGGTGCATGTTGAAATGTAAGAATCCTGTAAGCTCTTGGTGCATGTTGAAATGTAAGAAGTATTTAAGCTCTTGGTGCATGTTGAAATGTAAGAATCCTGTAAGCTCTTGGTGCATGTTGAAATGTCAGAATCCTGTAAGCTCATGGTGAATGTTAAAATGTAAGAATCCTGTTAGCTCTTGAAGCAGGTTGAAATGTAAGAAAAGAGTGGTTTAAAATTTCGACTAAATGAAATTAATTTCTTTCATAATAGTATGTTTGGCTTAGTGTAGGTGAAACTGATCATGATTGTAACTAGAACTCTTATAGTGTGTACAATTTTAAATGGATTCATAATTTGATTGGCTGGTGGGCAGAGCTTATGTTTCTCGACCATGTTTACGGTCCATGAGTGACATTCAATGTGTCAAATACTAAATTTATTAAGTTAATTGCAAATGCAAAACAGTTACATAGTCTTAGTTTCTTCCCATTTGTTCGTAGTCAATTCAGACTTTTTCAATGACAGAATTTTATTACATCGCCATTTGCAAAATATATGAATTAAAAACTTTCTGATACTACCATGATATTTAGTTACATAACTTTAAATAAGAAGTTCCGAAATGCAATCTTAATATTTAGAAAGAAAAAAAAAATAATAATAATTTAGTAACAATACTGAGTTTCCTTTGTAACATGTGGCCTCGTTTCATATAACGAGCCTGGCATAAATCATAATTACAAGCTTGAAACTATTTAACGTCAATTTCTCTGATACACTGTACTGCTGCCAGCAGCAGCTATCTCTTTTATAATGCTTAAAGGACACTCTATAGATAAGACACAATATTGAGAGATTTAAAATTGTCTCAGCAAGAAATAATGATCTACATGATAACAGAATATACATTACTTTGTTGTATCTCGTCTTCGCTGTAGATTATCAATCAGCTAGGCTAGCAGGATTCTAAATGGAAATCCTATGGCGCAAATGAATTAGAAAAGGTAAAATCAGATTCTACGTTTTTTCTTCCATTATTTCACTGCCGTGTAATGAGATCGACTGTTAGGATAGATCTACATGAGGCCTGGGTAATCTTTCTTGTTACTTTAATGAATCAATAACAATGTGGGCAGATTGGACATGACAAGCGGAATTCAATTTACATTCCGACAGTTCTGATAGGTATAGTTCACATGATTTGGTCAGCGACATGATACTGGTCAATACAATAAACCACATCATAATACACTCTTTCATTAAAATGTTTTACGGGCGCCGATGTTACATCGACAATTCTTCACTTAATCTCATGGATACAGGTCATTGACAATTAAACACTGAGGCATTGGCTGAAATGTGACCTGTGCAGTGTCATATAACATGTAATTGCTGAACGCATAAAACAAGTTGACATTCAATAAAAGAAAATGAAAAAGATTAACTGCTCACCTGAGGGACAAAAATATTGTTTAATGTTACAAGCTTGAGGATATTAATTGTCATCAATTTCCCATAATTTAGACAAAATTTGTCATCAATTTAGGATTTTAATTATTTTTTAATGTTTCAATTATTTTATTATATTTGACCAACAAATAATGAAAGCTATTGAGTCTCTAACCTCTAACCTCTCACTCAAACTTTCATAAACTTGTAACCTAGACTTTGAGTCTCTAACCTTTAACTTCTCACTCAAACTTTCATGAACTTGTAACCTAGACTTTGAGTCTCTTACCTCTAATCTCTCACTCAAACTTTCATAAACTTGTAACCTAGACTTTGGGTCTCTAAACCTCTAATCTCTCACTCAAACTTTCATAAACTTGTAACCTAGACTTTGAGTCTTTTACCTCTAATCTCTCACTCAAACTTTCATAAACTTGTAACCTAGACTTTGAGTCTTTTACCTCTAATCTCTCAATCAAACTTTCATAAACTTGTAACCTAGACTTTGAGTCTTTTACCTCTTATCTCTCACTCAAACTTCCATAAACTTGTAACTTAGACTTTGATTCTCTAACCTCTAATCGCTCACTCAAACTTTCATAAACTTGTAACCTAGACTTTGAGTCTCTGACCTCTAATCTCTCACTCAAACTTTCATAAACTTGTAACCTAGACTTTGAGTCTCTTACTTCTAACCTCTCACTCAAACTTTCATAAACTTGTAACCTAGACTTTGAGTCTCTAACCTCTAACCTCTCACTCAAATTTTCATAAACTTGTAACCTAGACTTTGAGTCTCTAACCTCTAACTCTCACTCAAATTTTCATTAACTTGTAACCTAGACTTTGAGTCTCTAACCTCTCACTCAAACTTTCATAAACTTGTAACCTAGACTTTGAGTATTTTACCTCTAATCTCTCAATCAAACTTTCATAAACTTGTAACCTAGACTTTGAGTCTCTTACATCTAACCTCTCACTCAAACTTTCATAAACTTGTAACCTAGACTTTGAGTCTCTAACCTCTAACTCTCAATCAAACTACCATAAACTTATAACCTAGACTTTGAGTATTTTACCTCTAACCTCTCCCTTGTAACCTAGACTTGAGTCTCTAAACCTCTAATCTCTCACTCAAACTTTCATCAACTTGTAACCTAGACTTTGAGTCTCTAACCTCTAATCTCTCACTCAAACATTCATAAACTTGTAACCTAGACTTTGAGTCTCTAACCTCTAACTTCTCAATCAAACTTTCATAAACTTGTAACATAGACTTTGAGTCTCTAACCTCTAACCTCTCACTCAAACTTTCATAAACTTGTAACCTAGACTTTGAGTCTCTAAACCTCTAATCTCTCACTCAAACTTTCATAAACTTGTTACCTAGACTTTGAGTCTCTAACCTCTAATCTCTCACTCAAACATTCATAAACTTGTAACCTAAACTTTGGGACTTTCACCTCTCACTCAAACTTCCATAAACTTGTAACCTAGACTTTGAGTCTCTAACCTCTAAATCAAACTTTCATAAACTTGTAACCTAGACTTTAAGTCTCTAACCTCTAATCTCTTAATCAAACTTTCATAAACTTGTAACCTAGACTTTGAGTCTTTTACCTCTAATCTCTCACTCAAACTTTCATAAACTTGTAACCCAGACTTTGAGTCTCTAACCTCTAACTTCTCAATCAAACTTTCATAAACTTGTAACCTAGACTTTGAGTCTCTAACCTCTAACCTCTCACTCAATCTTTCATAAACTTGTAACCTAAACTTTGGGACTTTCACCTCTCACTCAAACTTCCATAAACTTGTAACCTAGACTTTTAGTCTCTTACCTCTAATCTCTCACTCAAACTTTCATAAACTTGTAACCTAGACTTTGAGTCTTTTACCTCTAATCTCTCAATCAAACTTTCATAAACTTGTAACCTAGACTTTGAGTCTTTTACCTCTAATCTCTCAATCAAACTTTCATAAACTTGTAACCTAGACTTTGAGTCTTTTACCTCTAATCTCTCACTCAAACTTTCATAAACTTGTAACTTAGACTTTGAGTCTCTAACCTCTAATCTCTCACTCAAAATTTCATAAACTTGTAACCTAGACATTGAGTCTTTTACCTCTAATCTCTCACTCAAACTTTCATAAACTTGTAACTTAGACTTTGAGTCTTTTACCTCTAATCTCTCAATCAAACTACCATAAACTTGTAACCTAGACTTTGAGTATTTTACCTCTAACCTCTCCCTTGTAACCTAGACTTGAGTCTCTAAACCTCTAATCTCTCACTCAAACTTTCATCAACTTGTAACCTAGACTTTGAGTCTCTAACCTCTAATCTCTCACTCAAACATTCATAAACTTGTAACCTAGACTTTGAGTCTCTAACCTCTAACTTCTCAATCAAACTTTCATAAACTTGTAACCTAGACTTTGAGTCTCTTACCTCTAACCTCTCACTCAAACTTTCATAAACTTGTAACCTAGACTTTGAGTCTCTAAACCTCTAATCTCTCACTCAAACTTTCATAAACTTGTTACCTAGACTTTGAGTCTCTAACCTCTAATCTCTCACTCAAACATTCATAAACTTGTAACCTAAACTTTGGGACTTTCACCTCTCACTCAAACTTCCATAAACTTGTAACCTAGACTTTGAGTCTCTAACCTCTAAATCAAACTGTCATAAACTTGTAACCTAGACTTTAAGTCTCTAACCTCTAACCTCTCACTCAAACTACCATAAACTTGTAACCTAGACTTTGAGTCTTTTACCTCTAATCTCTCACTCAAACTTTCATAAACTTGTAACCTAGACTTTGAGTCTCTAACCTCTAACTTCTCAATCAAACTTTCATAAACTTGTAACCTAGACTTTGAGTCTCTAACCTCTAACCTGTCACTCAATCTTTCATAAACTTGTAACCTAAACTTTGGGACTTTCACCTCTCACTCAAACTTCCATAAACTTGTAACCTAGACTTTGAGTCTCTAACCTCTAATCTCTCAATCAAACTTTCATAAACTTGTAACCTAGACTTTGAGTCTTTTACCTCTAATCTCTCAATCAAACTTTCATAAACTTGTAACCTAGACTTTGAGTCTTTTACCTCAAATCTCTCTCAAACTTTCATAAACTTGTAACCTAGACTTTGAGTCTTTTACCTCTAATCTCTCACTCAAACTTTCATAAACTTGTAAATTAGACTTTGATTCTCTAACCTCTAATCTCTCACTCAAACTTTCATAAACTTGTAACCTAGACTTTGAGTCTCTGACCTCTAATCTCTCACTCAAACTTTCATAAACTTGTAACCTAGACTTTGAGTCTCTTACTTCTAACCTCTCACTCAAACTTTCATAAACTTGTAACCTAGACTTTGAGTCTCTGACCTCTAATCTCTCACTCAAACTATCATAAACTTGTAACCTAGACTTTGATTCTCTAACCTCTAATCTCTCTCTCAAACTTTCATAAACTTGTAACCTAGACTTTGAGTATCTTACTTCTAACCTCTCACTCAAATTTTCATAAACTTGTAACCTAGACTTTGAGTCTCTAACCTCTAACCTCTCACTCAAACTTTCATAAACTTGTAACCTAGACTTTGAGTCTCTTAACCTCTAACTCTCACTCAAATTTTCATAAACTTGTAACCTAGACTTTGAGTCTCTAACCTCTCACTCAAACTTTCATAAACTTGTAACCTAGACTTTGAGTCTCTAACCTCTAACTCTCACTCAAATTTTCATAAACTTGTAACCTAGACTTTGAGTCTCTAACCTCTCACTCAAACTTTCATAAACTTGTAACCTAGACTTTGAGTCTTTTACCTCTAATCTCTCAATCAAACTTTCATAAACTTGTAACCTAGACTTTGAGTCTCTTACCTCTAACCTCTCACTCAAACTACCATAAACTTGTAACCTAGACTTTGAGTATTTTACCTCTAACCTCTCCCTCAAACTTTCATTAACTTGTAACCTAGACTTTGAGTCTTTAACCTCTAACCTCTCACTCAAACTTTCATAAACTTGTAACTTAGACTTTGAGTCTCTAACCTCTCACTCAAACTTTCATAAACTTGTAACCTAGACTTTAAGTCTCTAACCTCTAACCTCTCACTCAAACTTCCATAAACTTGTAACCTAGACTTTGAGTCTCTAACCTCTAACTCTCACTCAAACTACCATAAACTTGTAACCTAGACTTTGAGTCTCTAACCTCTAACCTCTCACTCAAACTTTCATAAACTTGTAACCTAGACTTTGGGTCTCTTACCTCTAACCTCTCACTCAAACTTTCATAAACTTGTAACCTAGACTTTGGATCTCTTACCTCTAACCTCTCACTCAAACTTTCATAAACTTGTAACCTAGACTTTGAGTCTCTAACCTCTAATCTCTCACTCAAACTTTCATAAACTTGTAACCTAGACTTTGAGTCTCTAACCTCTAACCTCTCACTCAAACTTTCATAAACTTGTAACTTAGACTTTGAGTCTCTGACCTCTCACTCAAACTTTCATAAACTTGTAACCTAGACTTTGAGTCTTTAACCTCTAATCTCTCACTCAAACTTTCATAAACTTGTAACCTAGACTTTGAGTCTCTAACCTCTAACCTCTCACTCAAACTTTCATAAACTTGTAACCTAGACTTTGAGTCTCTAACCTCTAACCTCTCACTCAAACTTTTATAAACTTGTAACCTAGACTTTGAGTCTCTAACCTCTAACCTCTCACTCAAACTTTCATAAACTTGTAACCTAGACTTTGGGTCTCTTACCTCTAACCTCTCACTCAAACTTTCATAAACTTGTAACCTAGACTTTGAGTCTCTAACCTCCAATCTCTCAATCAAACTTTCATAAACTTGTAACCTAGACTTTGAGTCTCTAACCTCTAACCTCTCACTCAAACTTTCATAAACTTGTAACCTAGACTTTGAGTCTCTTAGTCTAACCTCTCACTCAAACTTTCATAAACTTGTAACCTAGACTTTGAGTCTCTAACCTCTAACTCTCACTCAAACTTTCATAAACTTGTAACCTAGACTTTGGGTCTCTTACATCTAACCTCTCACTCAAACTTTCATAAACTTGTAACCTAGACTTTGAGTCTTTTACCTCTAATCTCTCAATCAAACTTTCATAAACTTGTAACCTAGACTTTGGGTCTCTTACCTCTAATCTCTCACTCAAACTTTCATAAACTTGTAACCTAGACTTTGGGTCTCTTACCTCTAATCTCTTACTCAAACTTTCATAAACTTGTAACCTAGACTTTGAGTCTCTAACCTCTAACCTCTCACTCAAACTTTCATAAACTTGTAACCTAGACCTAATTCATGAATGATTTTAGTTTAATTTCAAACTCCCGATTTTCAAAACTTTTTATTTGAATTAAAATTAACATTACAACAAATTAATCACTATTTCTTTCTAAAACAATCACCTGTTAGCCCTCGATAGCATGAAAATGATGCTAAATAAATTCAAACAAACATTCATTGCAATGATATTTTAGTTTTATAGAAAACATGAGACAAATCTATCATATTGCTGTTATTGTGATTTTAAGTTTGATTCTGAATTTTGAGACATTTTACTTTTTAAAGCGTCTGTGTAAGGGCAATAGAAGTGGTGTACTGATGATTGTAATAATCTGGCACTTACTGCTGAAAATGTCGGAAGCTCAAAATTATATTGATTAATCAGAAAGGAATGCTGCACATTCAACAATTCACGAATCTATTAAAAACACATTGTTATGTCCTGTAGTCTCTGTCACTATGTAGCTGGGCCCTATTAGCTCAGCCAATTACACATCTGACTATTAATCCAGGGGTCATGAGTTTGAATCCCCACCCAACAAAAGTCTCCGTGATGACTGATATACAACATTGGATCTCATTATCATTCGTCTCTCACTGCTGATTCAAGTGGGAAAATTATTAGTTACTTGTGGTTAACCTTCCAGGATCCCAGGAAACAGTGGTATGGTTAACTGATCATCTGCTTGCCCTCGATGCCATAAAAATGATAACATGAACTATAACAACACTGTGTGGAGGAAATAATCATTTTCAACTGATTAATAATTGGGGAATGTGTTTTTTGTGAAATCTTCATTTTGCAACAGCAGAAAGTAGATTTTATTACTTTGTAGTTATTGAAAGTAAATTTTATCAAAGGCAAAAACTGTCAATAAATATTATAATAGCAATAACAAATTCCAGTTATATACAATTATTATTATTCAACTTTTTTTTCATTTTTAAAATTTTTGATGTTTTTTTTTTATGAAAATAAAAGGTTCGGGGCAGCATGAAAATTAGCAGGGCGAGCGGGGATAATAAACTAGCAATTAATTTATTATGGCCTTACCGTTTCTTCTCATGAATAAGGTCCAAATTGTTTTCTAAATCTTGATATCTATCTAGGAGAAGGGATGCACAAGTACAGAAGATTTCACTTTTTCCCTCCAAAAGGTATTTTTTTAAAGATTGACCAAAATTATATGACAGACATATTTTGGAGAGTGGTATGTTCAGATGTTAATTTCAAGACAACTTCTTTATGAGAGCTTGATTAACCAAGCAGAGAACCTTTTATCTAAATTCAGTCCATATTTATTACAAATGCAGCAAAAATTGTCAAATAAATACAGAAGTATCAAAGTGTTTACTAAATTCCATTACTAAACCCCGAAAAGTTCCAAAATACCAGACTGGTTATGGTAAGGTGAAAGTACATCGACAAATGAGGAATAAATGTAATACTGTTGTCATCATCAATGTATTTCATTTGCACATGTCTTATGTTTATAGGGTTTATAGGTGTGTTTATGAAATAAACTCTATATGATAAAATTATGTGGTGTTTTGTTATGAATTATTTTTTAAACTTTTAGGTAGATATACCGTTGCCGTTATTAATAATTAAAAGCAATCAACATTATACTTGATTGGCTCATTTAGTTCACACCTTATGAATAAATACAGCGACCACACCCTTACTGGATACAAAATTAATTACTATAAAAAGGAACTACAGTCAAACCTGCCTTAAGTAGTCGGTCAAAGGAAGGAGCAAAAGTGGCCTTTTAAGACAGGTTGTTGGTTAATACAGGTGAATTTGCACTGAAAGCATAAACATGGGATAGAGCAAATATGGCTGCTTAAGACAGATGGCTGCTTAATAGAGGTGGCCAGTTACACAGGTTTGACTGTATATAAAACTCCATTACCATTCATGTGTAGAAAGTCCACATAACGGGACCCCTATACATTCCAGTCAAAACTTCAATCACACACCCATTGCACAGAATAAAGACTTATTTGAAGCAACAATATTTCGCTTTAAACCTGAAATCAAGAGACATTTTCTTACTGAACAATATTTATGACACCATACACTCATATCTTGTAATTTGAAAATTTGAAATAAGTAGATGAATCATGCAAACCCATTTTTAATTATTGTGCAACAAATAGTTTTCATCATGAAAGGAGATGTTTTAAACAAGAGATGTAAACAAGTAATCTCATAAACTATCCTAACTCTTATTTAATAGCTGTAATGGCAAAGCTGAGTGAATCACTACTGGATAACCTGAATGAAATAAAATTCTAGACTTACTGGATCAAAATTATAGAGTTGAAATGAAAAACCATTCTTCTCCCCATTTCATTTAATTCCAGTTAGAGTAGTAATGCTTTCATCTTTAAAGATGATTTTTCTGACTTTGTTTGCAACAAATTTGATACAAAGGCTGAAATCAATTTGAAATAAGTCTGACTTTATGTAATTTAGCAAACTAGTCAGTTAAGTGCTAACACACTAAATATGTAATTTTGAAACTGTTAAAAAGGAATCCAGCTTTAACCAATCAACCTTGATAGGGCGAATGAAAGCATTGTTTTCTTATGGCCACTTTTTTATCACTGAGTTAGAGCTTAACATCTATTTATTTTACATTGACTGTGAAACAAAGTCTTGCTTGATGTCTTTTTGGGTAGAACCAGGCCTGAGCATGTGCAGATAAGAGTGGTTTGTCTAATGTCAAAAGATGATGGCCGTGGTGGGGGAGTAGACCCGCAACCCTTCAATCCAGGGCCCAGTGCTCTATCACCAGGACAACACAATTTTGCCTAATGTCACAAGACATGACTGTGGGGGGAAGTAGACCCACAACCCTCCAATCCAGGGCCCAGTGCTCTGTCACCAGGACAACACAATTTTGCCTAATGTCACAAGACATGACTGTGGGGGGAAGTAGACCCACAACCCTCCAATCAAGGGCCCGGTGCTCTGTCACCAGGACAACACAATTTTGCCTAATGTCACAAGACATGACTGTGGGGGGAAGTAGACCCACAACCCTCCAATCCAGGGCCCAGTGCTCTGTCACCAGGACAACACAATTTTGCCTAATGTCACAAGACATGACTGTGGGGGGAAGTAGACCCACAACCCTTCCAATCCAGGGCCCGGTGCTCTGTCACCAGGACAACACAATTTTGCCTAATGTCACAAGACATGACTGTGGGGGGAAGTAGACCCACAACCCTCCAATCCAGGGCCCAGTGCTCTATCACCAGGACAACACAATTTTGCCTAATGTCACAAGACATGACTGTGGGGGGAAGTTGACCCTCAACCCTTCAATCCAGGGCCCGGTGCTCTGTCACCAGGACAACACAATTTTGCCTAATGTCACAAGACATGACTGTGGGGGGAAGTAGACCCACAACCCTTCAATCCAGGGCCCAGTGCTCTGTCACCAGGACAACACAATTTTGCCTAATGTCACAAGACATGACTGTGGGGGGAAGTAGACCCACAACCCTCCAATCCAGGGCCCAGTGCTCTGTCACCAGGACAACACAATTTTGCCTAATGTCACAAGACATGACTGTGGGGGGAAGTAGACCCACAACCCTTCAATCCAGGGCCCGGTGCTCTGTCACCAGGACAACACAATTTTGCCTAATGTCACAAGACATGACTGTGGGGGGAAGTAGACTCACAACCCTCCAATCCAGGGCCCGGTGCTCTGTCACCAGGACAACACAATTTTGCCTAATGTCACAAGACATGACTGTGGGGGGAAGTAGACCCACAACCCTCCAATCCAGGGCCCGGTGCTCTGTCACCAGGACAACACAATTTTGCCTAATGTCACAAGACATGACTGTGGGGGGAAGTAGACCCACAACCCTCCAATCCAGGGCCCAGTGCTCTGTCACCAGGACAACACAATTTTGCCTAATGTCACAAGACATGACTGTGGGGGGAAGTAGACCCACAACCCTTCAATCCAGGGCCCATTGCTCTGTCACCAGGACAACACAATTTTGCCTAATGTCACAAGACATGACTGTGGGGGGAAGTAGACCCGCAACCCTTCAATCCAGGGCCTGGTGCTCTGTCACCAGGACAACACAATTTTGCCTAATGTCACAAGACATGACTGTGGGGGGAAGTAGATCCGCAACCCTTCAATCCAGGGCCCAGTGCTCTGTCACCAGGACAACACAATTTTGCCTAATGTCACAAGACATGACTGTGGGGGGAAGTAGACCCACAACCCTCCAATCCAGGGCCCAGTGCTCTGTCACCAGGACAACACAATTTTGCCTAATGTCACAAGACATGACTGTGGGGGGAAGTAGACCCACAACCCTTCAATCCAGGGCCCAGTGCTCTGTCACCAGGACAACACAATTTTGCCTGTCACAAGACATGACTGTGGGGGGAAGTAGACCCACAACCCTCCAATCCAGGGCCCGGTGCTCTGTCACCAGGACAACACAATTTTGCCTAATGTCACAAGACATGGCTGTGGGGGGAAGTAGACCCACAACCCTTCAATCCAGGGCCCAGTGCTCTGTCACCAGGACAACACAATTTTGCCTAATGTCACAAGACATGACTGTGGGGGGAAGTAGACCCACAACCCTTCCAATCCAGGGCCCAGTGCTCTGTCACCAGGACAACACAATTTTGCCTAATGTCACAAGACATGACTGTGGGGGGAAGTAGACCCACAACCCTCCAATCCAGGGCCCAGTGCTCTGTCACCAGGACAACACAATTTTGCCTAATGTCACAAGACTTGACTGTGGGGGGAAGTAGACCCACAACCCTCCAATCCAGGGCCCAGTACTCTGTCACCAGGACAACACAATTTTGCCTAATGTCACAAGACATGACTGTGGGGGGAAGTAGACCCACAACCCTCCAATCCAGGGCCCAGTGCTCTGTCACCAGGACAACACAATTTTGCCTAATGTCACAAGACATGACTGTTGCAGAGGATTTAACCCACCACTGAATCTCCACCACTATACCACTGCATGTACATATGAGCAACGCTATAAAATAAGGAAAGAAAACTCACTGTCTCAGTTTTAGAACAAATGCTCTACTGACCGTAGCCTCTTACCCATTATCTTCAGTGCTTTTCTTCCTTGCACGAAATTATATGATAAAAATATATCTTTAAAAAATCTGTTATTCAAACCAAGGACTCCTTACCAGTAGATTGGCCTTAACAGATACATGCACAATTCTCCAATTAGCAAAATAACTTCAAAGTGTGATAATTCTAATACTATGGCAATGTAATAAAGAAGGGAGAGGACATTAATCTTATTCATTAAGAGTCCTTCATTTCAGGAGAAAGCCATAGAATTAAGGTCTATCCTTAAACCATTTTCATTCGAAGAAAAACATTAACCCCTCACCCCAAACAAATTTCTGCAAATGCAAGATAATGAAAAAATAAACGGCATGCCAGAAAAACAACAATTTAACTACCATCAATTTACATTAAAATACACATTGGGCAGATATGGTGGTAAATGACATAAAAATGCAAATTTTCCATCAAATTCATCAGATCAACAACAATGCCATCTGTCCCTAAAATTCCAATCCGTCTGCTTGAATTCTAAGATTTATTAACCATACTAACTATGATTTTTTTTTTCTTGGTCAACATTTGCAGTGACAAATGTAGTTCACGTGAATATGACATTTGAAATGGATTATCTTCTTAAAAAAATTGTGCAAATCATTGAAGTCTGCAGCTAGTGACAGACGACATCTCGCTACGCCACAGTAATGAGATTACCACGCAAAACTGACAGAGACAAATCTCTCTTTATTAACCTGTTTCTTGATTTTCTAAAATAAAACTATTCGGCATGTCGATTATAATATAATAATAGATTGCAAAGAGGTGTTCATAAGAACTTAATTGGTTGAATGTCAAACAACATAAACTCTAACAAGACTGTTTCTCAGTCCAGACCAGCTGATAAAGAATCATTCTCATATCTTCTTCAACCTTTGAATATGGATGCCTTTACTTAATGTGTTGAATGGCACAAGAAAATCACACAAAAATGTTCAAAGGGCCAATAGGATACATCTAAATCAACATAAAAGTTCACCACCGTTTGAAGACATATTAATAATAACAGTAATAATAATATTAATAACCTCAGAGGTATAATGCATTGTCTCATGGGTACTGACCTCTCACTACTGAGGTCATAGGTTTAAGCCAAGTGCAATCCAAACACTTTGTATTGGAAAGTTAGCCAGTTAGTTTAAACTTATTTATATTTACATCGATTGTGAAACAATACAACTCACGCTCAAATTCTTCCTGGGTAGAACCAATACTAAGCATATGTGGAAAAAGTGTCTAATGCTCAAGAACACCACATAGCTGTGACGGAGGATGGAACCCAGAACCCTCCAATCATTGGGCTGATGCTCTACAATTGGACCATGTGATCCACACACTTGTCAGTTACTCGAGAAAAATAATCAGTTGAAAAATGGTGTTGAACCCTATCAAAAAATATAGCACAATCATTTATAAGCACTGGGTAAATCTAGCCAGATTTTTTTTTTATTACATCTTCAGAATTAATTGGATGCTGAATTCAGATTTTATGTTCATTAAAGACAAGCATGATGGTTAATTAATCCATGAAAAAAAGTGTGTAATAATCCAGGCAGTGCACAGTACAAAATTACTGAATTACTGAAATGTAATTTCGTATTAAATTTTATGACAAGATTTTCTTTGAATTCTGAGTTGCAGATTCAGTTCTTGGCAATAATCATTGCACAGCATGAAGCATTTCAACTGATTCTTCCAGAAGGTACAAAACAGGAAATTATTTTTGATGACATTTCCACACAAAATAAATCCTGTTAAATGGATACAGGCAATTTTGATAAAACTTAAAATTATGTATCCCCATAATGCAATTTGATCTTGAAATAGTACACACCAGATACATGCAGATCCTAAATGTCATTTTTACTAGAGGAAGGAGTGTTCTGTTAAAGTGCATCCTATTTTTCACATTATTTGTGTGGTCATCAATTTAACTTAACTTGTTATAATGCGTTTTCTATGGCTCCCAAATTTAAAATTGATATTTTCAACCAGATTCATGAAACAAAAACAATAACAAGAGGCCCAAGAGGGCCTGAGGACGCTCTACTGACTCATAGTTGCCATAGCACTTTTTGAAATTGTACTATGCAATAGAAACATCGGGGCGGGTCGTTTTTAACTCTAGGGACACCATTTGAACAAATCTTACAAAACTTTAGTTGGTCATCATTACTACATAAACATTTTGAAAATCTGTTGGACCGTTCATGAGAAGAAGACTTTTTAAGTTTTGGACTATTTTTAGTAGCAGTAGCCATCTTGAATTTTAGATAGAAAAAATAAATCTTTTGTATAGTCTCCTATGCAATAGAAACATCTATGTGAAGTTTCAGTTTAATTGGCCTAGTGGTTTCAGAATAAATGAAAAAAAAAAAGAGAATTTTCTGTTTTCCCATTGTATCTCTATGTAAAATTCTAAGTCCCCTTACAGGGCCCCTATAAATTTTAGCCCCTTAATTCTTATCTGCAATCAAACCCCTACACATAGGGATAATTTATGCAAAATATGAACAAAACTGACATACCGGTTCTTAAGAAATCAAACTTAGTAATTCCCAATTTTTACCCTTTTGGGGCCCTCCTGACCCCTTTAAGACAGTGGAACCCAGGCATTTTTACAAATCTGAACCTCCTTCACTAAACAATGCTTCTGTGAAGATATAGGAAAAATCATTTTCATTTTAAAAAAAAAAAAAAAAAAATATTATAATGACATGTGTCCTCTAATTGAACCCTCGGGGCGGGGTCATATTTAACCCTAGGGACAACATTTGAACAAATCTAACAAAACTATAGTTGGTCATCATTACTACATAAACATTTTGAAAATCTGTTGGGCCGTTCATGAGAAGAAGATTTTTTAAGTTTTGAACTATTTTAAGGAACAGCGGCCATCTTGAATTTCAGATCGGAAAAAAAAAATCTTCTGTATAGTCTCCTATGCAATAGAAACACCCATGTGAAGTTTCAGTTTAATTGGCCCAGTGGTTTCAGAGAAAGTGCTGCTAACAGACAACAGACGACAGATGTCAGACGACAGACAACGGACGACAGACAACGTGCCATCGCATAAGCACTTCTGGCCTTTGGCCAGTAGAGCTAAAAACTGATGAATTGATTGAAAATCCAAAAACTAAATTGTGAAGTTGTTTTTTTTTGTTAAAAGTGACCTCATCTAATTTGTGCATAAATTACACCTAATTAACCCAGACTAACATGATGATAACCACTTATGGTTATACACAACACTGATTTTAATTGATTTACACAGACAACAATCTGTCTTGTTTATCACACATAAGCCGGGCCAGATAAGCTCAGTCAGTAATGCATCTAACTATCAATCCAGGGGTCGTGAGTTTGAATATGCGCCCGGCAACTGTCTCCGTGATGATTGATATACAACACTGTATCTCAATATCATTCGCCTCTCACTGCTGAATCAAGTGGGAAAGTTATCAGTTACTTGCGGAGATGGAGTCTGCTAGAGTACTGGTTATCCTTTCAGGATCCCAGGAAACAGTAGTTAGGTTAAGTGATCGTCTGTGAGCCCTCGATGGCATAAAAATGATGCTTAATATTCAATCAATCAATCAATCAATCGTCACATGTAAATTGTCATGTTTTTCGCAAATCCAAGTGGCCCATTTGTTGACACTTTACCGGAACATAGCTGCCAATCAGGAGCTAAATATAGACTTCTCGTTGGTGGCTTACTAGGTAGAATCCCGTGTTGATCATGTGATGTAAAGATGGCTGACAAAAAATGTTTTTGTTTCAAAACAAAGGTATTTTTGTCCAAATTATCAGTATAAATGAGAGAAAAAATATAATTACAGAATAAAAACAAAAAATGTCACTGGTAAGTGTCGCATGCCCTCCAAATGGTTGTTGAAAAATAACAATATAATTATGTTATAATAGGTAGCGAAATATCCATGAATATAAAGAGTAATGGACTGATGTTTCAGATTTCACGTTTTTTTACATTAAAGTGTGACCTTGACCTTTGTGTAACCTTGACCTTGACATCTGATGTAATGGTCTAGGTATTTCAGCAGTTAAATGCTGCTGAAACATCATCATGACATGCTGATCACTTGTTTCAAGCTATTTTAAAATCCCTAAATGTAAGACAAAGTTACAGATCAACTGTTGATAAATTGAGCCAAGTGTTTTTGAAATCCATCCATGTATGATAAAGATAAAGGATGACTTGAATTCTCAAACAGATTCAAAGTGTTGTCAAACATACTAAAAGTGTGACCTTAACCTTTGAGATATGGGTGTAGGTCTTACTTATGACGTGTCGTCATGTCATCTTGATAAATTGAGCCAAGTTAAAGGCAAAGTCACAGACCAGATACACAATATCAAACAAATCGAAAGTGTGACCTTGATCTTTGAGGAAAGGTTCTGGGTCTTACATGCGACACTTAATTATGTTAAGTTGATCAACTGAGCATATTATATTTAAAATTTATCCATAGATGACAGACCGGACAAGAAATGTCAAAATGACTGAAAGTGTTGTCAAACAAAGTTAAATTGTGACCTTGATCTTTGAAGTGAGAGTTTGGGTAATAAGTGCAACACGTCGTCATGTTATGTTGATCATTTGTAGCAAATATTTATAAAATCCATCTATGCATGACAAAGTTACAGGCCGGACACGAAATCTCACACAAACTTGAAATGTTGTCAAACAAACTCAAATAATGACCTTGACCTTTGAGTTATGGGTGTGGGTCTTACTCGTGACAAGTCATAATGTTATGTTGATCATTTGTAGCAAGTATCATAAAATCCATATATGCATGACAAAGTTACAGGCCGGACATGAAATCTCACACAGACTCAAAGTGTATTCAAACAAACTCAAATTGTGACCATAACCGTTGAGGTACCGGTGTGGGTCTTACTCGCAACACATCGTCATGTTATGTTGATCATTTATACCAAGTATCAACAAAATCCATCTATGCATGACAAAGATACAGGCCGGAAATGAAATACAGGATGGAAGGACAGACGCTGTGATAACTATATGCCACCCCAAAAAAATTTTTTTGGGGGTTGGGAAGGGGGAGCATAATAATGGAAGTAAATATTTCAAGATAAAATGTACAGTATATTGAAAGAAACAGGAAGATGTTTGCATAAAGTTCCACAACTGATGTCTCATTCCATATGTGGGAATAAGTTCACAATTGATGTCTCATTCCATATGTGGGAAGTAGTTCAACAACTGATGTCTCATTCCATATGTGGGAAGTAGTTCACAACTGATGTCTCGTTCCATATGTGGGAATTAGTTCACAACTGATGTCTCATTCCATATGTGGGAAGTAGTTCACAACTGATGTCTCATTCCATACTTGGGAATTAGTTCACAACTGATGTCTCATTCCATACGTGGGAAGTAGTTCACAACTGATGTCTCATTCCATATGTGGGAAGTAGTTCACAACTGATGTCTCATTCCATACGTGGGAAGTAGTTCACAACTGATGTCTCATTCCATATGTGGGAAGTAGTTCACAACTGATGTCTCATTCCATATGTGGGAATTAGTTCACAACTGATGTCTCATTCCATATGTGGGAATAAGTTCACAACTGATGTCTCATTCCATATGTGGGAAGTAGTTCACAACTGATGTCTCATTCCATATGTGGGAATTAGTTCACAACTGATGTCTCATTCCATATGTGGGAATTAGTTCCACAACTGATGTCTCGTTCCATACGTGGGAAGTAGTTCACAACTGATGTCTCATTCCATACGTGGGAAGTAGTTCACAACTGATGTCTCATTCCATATGTGGGAAGTAGTTCACAACTGATGTCTCATTCCATACGTGGGAAGTAGTTCACAACTGATGTCTCATTCCATACGTGGGAAGTAGTTCACAACTGATGTCTCATTCCATCCGGGAAGTAGTTCACAAATGATGTCTCATTCCATATGTGGGAATTAGTTCACAACTGATGTCTCATTCCATATGTGGGAATAAGTTCACAACTGATGTCTCATTCCATATGTGGGAAGTAGTTCACAACTGATGTCTCATTCCATATGTGGGAATTAGTTCACAACTGATGTCTCATTCCATATGTGGGAATTAGTTCCACAACTGATGTCTCGTTCCATATGTGGGAATTAGTTCACAACTGATGTCTCATTCCATATGTGGGAAGTAGTTCAACAACTGATGTCTCATTTCATATGTGGGAAGTAGTTCAACAACTGATGTCTCATTCCATACGTGGGAAGTAGTTCACAAATGATGTCTCATTCCATATGTGGGAATTAGTTCACAACTGATGTCTCATTCCATATGTGGGAATAAGTTCACAACTGATGTCTCATTCCATATGTGGGAAGTAGTTCACAACTGATGTCTCGTTCCATATGTGGGAAGTAGTTCACAACTGATGTCTCATTCCATATGTGGGAAGTAGTTAACAACTGATGTCTCATTCCATATGTGGGAAGTAGTTCAACAACTGATGTCTCATTTCATATGTGGGAATTAGTTCACAACTGATGTCTCATTCCATATGTGGGAAGTAGTTCAACAACTGATGTCTCATTTCATATGTGGGAAGTAGTTCACAACTGATGTCTCGTTCCATATGTGGGAATTAGTTCACAATTGATGTCTCATTCCATATGTGGGAAGTAGTTCACAACTGATGTCTCGTTCCATATGTGGGAATTAGTTCACAACTGATGTCTCATTCCATATGTGGGAAGTAGTTCACAATTGATGTCTCATTCCATATGTGGGAAGTAGTTCAACAACTGATGTCTCATTTCATATGTGGGAAGTAGTTCACAACTGATGTCTCATTCCATATGTGGGAAGTAGTTCAACAACTGATGTCTCATTTCATATGTGGGAAGTAGTTCACAACTGATGTCTCATTCCATATGTGGGAAGTAGTTCACAATTGATGTCTCATTCCATATGTGGGAAGTAGTTCAACAACTGATGTCTCATTTCATATGTGGGAAGTAGTTCACAACTGATGTCTCATTCCATATGTGGGAATTAGTTCACAACTGATGTCTCATTCCATATGTGGGAAGTAGTTCACAACTGATGTCTCGTTCCATATGTGGGAATTAGTTCACAACTGATGTCTCATTCCATATGTGGGAAGTAGTTCACAATTGATGTCTCATTCCATATGTGGGAAGTAGTTCAACAACTGATGTCTCATTTCATATGTGGGAAGTAGTTCACAACTGATGTCTCATTCCATATGTGGGAAGTAGTTCAACAACTGATGTCTCATTTCATATGTGGGAAGTAGTTCACAACTGATGTCTCATTCCATATGTGGGAAGTAGTTCCACAACTGATGTCTCATTCCATATGTGGAAATTAGTTCACAATTGATGTCTCATTCCATATGTGGGAAGTAGTTCACAATTGATGTCTCATTCCATATGTGGGAATTAGTTCACAACTGATGTCTCATTCCATATGTGGGAATTAGTTCACAACTGATGTCTCATTCCATATGTGGGAAGTAGTTCACAACTGATGTCTCATTCCATATGTGGGAATTAGTTCACAACTGATGTCTCATTCCATACGTGGGAAGTAGTTCACAGCTGATGTCTCATTCCATACGTGGGAAGTAGTTCACAGCTGATGTCTCATTCCATACGTGGGAAGTAGTTCACAACTGTTGTCTCATTCCATATGTGGGAATTAGTTCATAACTGATGTCTCATTCCATATGTGGGAATTAGTTCACAACTGATGTCTTATTCCATATGTGGGAATTAGTTCAACAACTGATGTCTCATTCCATATGTGGGAATTAGTTCACAACTGATGTCTCATTCCATATGTGGGAATTAGTTCACAACTGATGTCTCATTCCATATGTGGGAATTAGTTCCACAACTGATGTTTCATTCCATATGTGGGAAGTAGTTCACAACTGATGTCTCATTCCATATGTGGGAAGTAGTTCACAACTGATGTCTCATTCTATATGTGGGAAGCAGTCCCGCAACTGATGTCTCATTCCATATGTGGGAATTAGTTCCACAACTGTTGTCTCATTCCACATGTGGGAATTAGTTCATAACTGATGTCTCATTCCATATGTGGGAAGTAGTTCACAACTGATGTCTCATTCTATATGTGGGAAGCAGTCCCGCAACTGATGTCTCATTCCATATGTGGGAATTAGTTCACAACTGATGTTTCATTCCATATGTGGGAAGTAGTTCACAACTGATGTTTCATTCCATATGTGGGAAGTAGTTCACAACTGATGTCTCATTCCATATGTGGGAAGCAGTCCCGCAACTGATGTCTCATTCCATATGTGGAAATTAGTTCACAATTGATGTCTCATTCCATATGTGGGAAGTAGTTCACAACTGATGTCTCATTCTATATGTTGGAATTAGTTCACAATTGATGTCTCATTCCATATGTGGGAAGCAGTTCACAACTGATGTCTCATTCCATATGTGGGAATTAGTTCACAACTGATGTCTCATTCCATATGCGGGAAGTAGTTCACAACTGATGTCTCATTCCATATGTGGGAAGTAGTTCCACAACTGATGTCTCATTCCATATGTGGAAATTAGTTCACAACTGATGTCTCATTCCATATGTGGGAAGTAGTTCACAACTGATGTCTTATTCCATATGTGGAAATTAGTTCACAACTGATGTCTCATTCCATATGTGGAAATTAGTTCACAACTGATGTCTCATTCCATATGTGGGAATTAGTTCACAACTGATGTCTCATTCCATATGTGGGAAGTAGTTCACAACTGATGTCTCATTCCATATGTGGGAAGTAGTTCCACAACTGATGTCTCATTCTATATGTTGGAATTAGTTCACAACTGATGTCTCATTCCATATGTGGGAATAAGTTCACAATTGATGTCTCATTCCATATGTGGAAATTAGTTCACAACTGATGTCTCATTCCATATGTGGGAATAAGTTCACAATTGATGTCTCATTCCATATGTGGGAATTAGTTCACAACTGATGTCTTATTCCATATGTGGGAATAAGTTCACAATTGATGTCTCATTCCATATGTGGGAAGTAGTTCACAACTGATGTCTTATTCCATATGTGGAAATTAGTTCACAACTGATGTCTCATTCCATATGTGGAAATTAGTTCACAACTGATGTCTCATTCCATATGTGGGAATTAGTTCACAACTGATGTCTCATTCCATATGTGGGAATAAGTTCACAATTGATGTCTCATTCCATATGTGGGAAGTAGTTCAACAACTGATGTCTCATTTCATATGTGGGAAGTAGTTCACAACTGATGTCTCGTTCCATACGTGGGAAGTAGTTCACAATTGATGTCTCATTCCATACGTGGGAATTAGTTCACAACTGATGTCTCATTCCATATGTGGGAATCAGTTCATTTCACAAGAAAATTAAGTGCAGGGGCAATAACTTTGCATGGAATTAAATCAGAAAGTTTGTATCCCACGTTTACATTTGATATTGATCATGTTTATAAAGCACTTAACAAGTCAATCTGAAAATGTGGAAGTAGTTTGTTCTACAAGTTGCTGACAAACTGACCAATAGTCAAACTGACCAACACAGTAACTCCTATATACACCCACTCTCAAACTTCGCTGTTGGATATAAAAGCGTTCTATAGCGATGTGTTACAAAAGGACTTAACTATAATAATAATAATAATATTAATGTCACAACTGATGTCTCACATGTGTCACTCCTCTCCATTGAGTAATTAAAAGTAGGAATAATACAAAATATTGAATGTAAATATTATAAATCCCGCCTATGTCCTGTGTACATTAATGGCGACGCCAATATATGCGCTATTTGCACAACGTTTTTTGGCGTTGTTGCTGTGGCGCAGTCAGTAGAGACCTGGTCATTAATGTGCTAGGCGCTGACACCGAAGGGGCCGTGGGTTCGAATCTCCAAAGTATAATAATAAAGACCTTGAACTTCAAAGTAAGAGACCTTTTTACTGAATAAATTGCTTTTAATTTACCCAATCCTAACCCTAACCCTAACCCTACATCACTCAGCTAAATATTTATGCAGGAAAAAAAAAATAACACATTTTTCTAGAGATCTAGTCTATGACCAAGACTTTGCGAGTAAATATAAAGATGCTGTCTGTCTTGAAATCACTTACACTTCACACCTGAAGTTGTGGGTTAGATTCAAACTCTGTCCAAAAGCTTGCCATTTACTTGCCTACAGACAGTGATTCTGCTTGGCGTTTACAAGAATTTAATTAACTGGGGGTCAACCAACAAATATACTTTGATCAGTCACAGTTACTCTGGATCCATGCATCTACCCAATAAAACACCTATAAAACAGAGACTGAAATTTGGCTACTTACCCTTCTATAAAAAAAAGACAAAAAAAAAAAAAGACACATTTTTAACCCGGTTTCCCAAGAAAAATCCCCCCTTTTTGCCTTTTCTCTCAACATAGTTTTAATATTAATTGTGTGGTAAATCCATCGCCATGCAAGTTTTGTTAATCTTTTTGTATGGAAAATAAAAAAGCATTGGGAGGCAAGTTCTTCCACCAATTAAATTGGATTGTCAGCAATGTCAATGACATTAAACCCCATTGTTAAGTGTTTTGTAACAATATATATAACCTTTACTATTTCAGACATGATTACGGCTGCAGCACAATGATAGGGCATACAACTCTAGCCTGCTTTTCATTTATGCTTTTGGTGATGACAGTTACCTCCCTTTATCATGCCAAAGGTGATCAGTGCAGTCACTGTTGCTCGGGTCCGTCAGGAGCACCTGGCAACCATGGGTATCCAGGGACGCCCGGGGCAACAGGTGCAGAGGGACCACAAGGGGACAAAGGAGAAATTGGTTACAAAGGAGACAAAGGTAAGCAATATTTGAAATTAATTCTGAAACAATTAACTTAAGTGTATTTTTCAAAAAATGGCCTGAAGATTGGAGATACAGTTTCACATTTATCTTCTAGATTAATATCATGCTACACAAATAAAAGTATCAAAGTCTTGCTGGAGAAGACAACAATCATGGTAAACTAAACAATAACCTACCTGACAAATCGACCAATTATATTTGTGGTTTATTTCAGACATTCAGCGAAGAGCAAATTGTTGAGAAAACTGGAATGTTTAACAAAATGGCTGCTTCTTGCTTGATCTCACCTTAATTTATAACAATGTCCTGTGACCTGTGTGCTTTTCATAAACCTCTCTTCTAGATTTACGTCATACAGGGCCATATTAGAAGTGACTATATCTCTTATAAGTAGAATTTTTGTAAGCATGCATTGTTGTTGTAATTCCAGGTATTCATTGGCACAATTTTCTTAAATTCACATGAATACTCATTATAAACATAATGGCTCACCATGTGGATCTAGGCACCATTCTGTAAATATTTATACAAACATCTTTCTGTTACTTCTAACTTAACTTGAAATGGCTACTAACATTTTATTTTTATTTTTAAAATTGTTGATGTTTTTTTTAATAAAGATTTGTTATTTTTTTTTTTTTTTTTTTTTTTTTTTTTTTTTTTTATGAAAATAAAAAGGGTCTGGGCAGAATGAAAATAAGGGGGTAGGCAGAGATGATAACCTAGCAATTAATCTTCTAACATTTGTGTAACTTAACTTGAAATGACTTCTAACATTTTGTGTAACTTAACTTGAAATGACTTCTAACATTTTGTGTAACTTAACTTGAAATGACTTCTAACATTTTGTGCAACTTAACTTGAAATGACTTCTAACTTATTGTGTAACTTAACTTGAAATGACTTCTAACATTTTGTGTAACCTAACTTGAAATGACTTCTAACATTTTGTGCAACTTAACTTGAAATGACTTCTAACATTTTGTGTAACTTAATTTGAAATGACTTCTAACATTTTGTGCAACTTAACTTGAAATGACTTCTAACATTTTGTGTAACTTAACTTGAAATGACTTCTAACATTTTGTGTAACCTAATTTGAAATGACTTCTAACATTTTGTGCAACTTAACTTGAAATGACTTCTAACATTTTGTGTAACCTAATTTGAAATGACTTCTAACATTTTGTGTAACCTAATTTGAAATGACTTCTAACATTTTGTGCAACCTAACTTGAAATGACTTCTAACATTTTGTGTAACTTAACTTGAAATGACTTCTAACATTTTGTGGAACTTAACATAATATGGCTTCTAACATTTTGTATAACTTAACTTGAAATGACTTCTAATGTTGCTGTTTTTCTATTTTGGCATCATATTTTTCTTTTGTATGTATTAATAATTAGAGAAAAATACCTTGATTTTGAAATATTGACATTTTGATTCTGTGATCAACATGCAATTCCCGTAAACAAATGACTTGACATGAAAACATGACAATTGATGTGTACTACAAAGGGCAAACCATTGTTTGAGTTAATCAGTTGACCGGATGCAAAAACAACTAACGCTTTGCCCACTGGTCAAGTGGCACTGTTTGTCCAAGTAAATACAATGTAGAGTTTACTTCATTGTTTGTTTGTCTAAGGAAAATGGTGACTTAGCAATCAATATTAACCGCAGAGATGCTGTGTATAACCATAAGTAGGTATTATCATGTCAATCGGCATTATTTAGGTGTAATTAACGCTCAAAGACTTGGTCACAGTTGGAAAAAAATCTCGACCGATTTCGCAACACATCACGATTTTGATTAGATTTTTGCAAACAATTGTTACAAATGAGTTTTTAATAAGTTTGGTCGAAAATATTAACTTTGAATTTGGGAGCCATAGAAAATGCCTTACATCAAGTTTCTCTTTACCAATGTCTAAATATTTCGACCTACTTAATTAAACCTTCAACTTGTGACACGTCCTCTCCAGTTGTTGTTTTCATAACAGTTTGATCTAACACGAAAGATACGACTAATTGACATCTTTTCCCAGGATTACCCAATGTTGCGAGGAGCATTTATTACCGCCTGTGTATGTACAAGTCAGTAATTAAAACGCATTAGGTAATAGAAATACTCAAATTCAAAGATCGCACTAAAACAATTTCTTATCTAAAATTAGTTTTCAATGAACTTAAGTTCCCACAAATGAGGTTCCTTACTTGATATTTCAATAGTGCAATTAGACATTGATTGCATATATACACACAAACCTTTATTTCAAGCAATACGAGATTTCGGCATTTTTAACAAGGCAAATTAGAATGATGCACATAAGAGGAAATAAATCCACAGTTTTATTATTTGGTTATAAATTTTAAATTAAAAGGTGAACAGTTTGATCAACCATAAGTCATCTTTATCTCCAGGACTAGACACATAATTTTTAAGGGAAAAGCGGGGGAAATTTCAGGGAGAAATGGTTCAATATTAATTGATAGGCCGTCCTTTAAAAAAAGATTGTTTTCCATGCTCCTACCTACTGACTCTAAATTGCAGCTACCCAAACTTTATTGCCTTTCAAAGTTTTTTAAAAAAAATTGTCATGATTTCTGTTCATTTTTCTTTAAAATGACTGCAAAATCAAAATCTGGCAAAAATAAAACAATAAGCTACCTACCTACCAACATGAAAAATACTGGGTCAGAGCACAGCAAACAAACATTTAAAAGAGCATTAAATAAATATGTTCTTTAATTAAAACTGGCTTTCTTGATTACTGTGTTTTCTTACGACTTTGCATATTTGAATTGTAATATTTCAAGGTCATGAGGGGCCGAAAGGAGTTCAAGGTCACAAAGGATCTAGAGGTAAAAGAGGTGTAAAAGGGCAATGTGGAGCAACAGGAAATCTGGGGGATAAAGGACAGAGGGGAATGATGGGTCCTTTTGGACCGAAAGGAGATAAAGGTACAAAAGGTAAAAAAAAAACTTTTCTTTTAAATAGCATTTCTAAGGTTCGAAGTGGCTAGTAACATAAAAATAATAAATTAATTCATGCTACGGTGTATTTATTACTTGCATACTTATGATCTGAACAGTTACGAATATAGGAACAGCCATTATTAAGTATTTGTTGATAAAAACTATTCTATCATTAATCAGTTTTATTCAATGATATCCAGGTTACATTGAGCAAACGGTATTGATCATCATAAATCCAAACATGTTTTGTTGTTTGTGTGTTTTTTTTTTAATGAGGCTTTACCTTATTTTCAACACATTACAGGTTATATATGGCAACCTTGATTTTATTGGTGAAGGAAGACCCAGATGTAAATACGTAAATTAAAATTGAATGCTCTCATCAAAATCTATTCTAATTCATATGACCTAACATTCAAAACAGGTGAACGATGCATCAAAACACCGAAGATTGCATTTTTTGTGACTCGTACATCCCGATTTGGACCTGTCCATCAGGATACCACGATCGAATTTGACAAAGTTTTTCTGAACGATGGCAATGCATTCAGCAGTCTAACATCACAGTTTGTGTGCAACGTTAACGGCACCTATCTATTCAATGTGCACATGCTGAGCCAAGAGAACAAGGACGCATTTGTGATCATTATGCTGAATGAGCAGCCGCAACTCCCCCTGCACGGGGATCACAGGTCAGGGTATGGCGTGGCCAGTAACACTGCCATTTTTCACCTTGTGGAGGGAGATCATGTTTCCCTTAGACTCAAGAAGGACTCCGCCATATCCAATGACTCATCCACATTTTCAGGATATCTACTCTACACAGACTGAGCGTCAAAAATTGGCAAAATATTGACAAGATTTACTGTCCAAGTTTCATATGGATACAATTTGTAAATTAGTATAAATGCCAAATTTTGTTAAAAATATAGATTTAATTTGCAAGGGGACATGTTTCGACTTATTCATAAGTCAGGATAAATTCCAGTCTTTGTCTAGATATGATAAACGGCAAGATAACATAAAATAAATCCAAGATTTTGTCAGTTTGAACAATAAATTCCAATATTTTGGTTTGTTATTGTGAAGTAGACAGAAACTTTGCCAGATGGACTGTAAATGTGTATTGTTAAAACATTTCTTCTTTTTCAGGAAAATATCACCTTTGATACAAAAATAACATTTTATTATATATTCATAAATTCTTTCAAAGAGAAAATGTCATACATAACATATTTCTTGTAATTTTTTGTTGAGCATATTCTAATTTAAATGCAAAATGTCTACATGATTTTGCATTTAAAATAAAACAAAGCAACACAAATTACATTTTGTTAAATCAAAATTGTATTTCAAACATCAAAATTATAATTCAAGAATCAAAATAATCAAAAATATATTTTAATAATCAAAATTATATTCCAGTAATCAATTGAATTTGTATGCTGTGCATTTCTATTTTTGTCAGTTCATGAATTATTTATAATTAAACGCCAAAACAATCAGGGCTTACAGAAGTTTGGAGAGGCCGTTACTCTGTAAATGGAGCAAACAATGTGTGATTTTCTAATTTTAGGGTAAAAAAAAAGCCAAATTTTTTAAACAACTTTTGAGACATGGCGCATTTAAAGGTCCATTTTGAGAAAACATACATACTTTTTGCAAATGGTAGGCTTCATGGGCCTGCTTTCCATTAAAAAGGAAATTTAAAAAGCCAATCAGTGTAATACAGTTAGTGTGGCATATGTACCAGACATAATCAACAACATGCATATGGTTAATCATACACATATGTATATGTCATTGGTCAATTAGCTCAGTTGTTAGCACATCTGACAATCAACCCAGGGGTCGTGATTTCGAATCCCGACCAGGCCACAATCTATATATAATTGATATATGAAACTGTGTCTCGTTATCATTCGTCTCTCACCGCTGATTCAAGTGGGAAAGTTATCAGTTACTTGCGGAGATGAGGTGTGCTCGAGTTATACATGTGATAGATTTGCTGAATCTGAACTTTCAGATCAGTAGGTTTGATAAAAAATCAGTAGATTTTTGCATCAATATATTTTTGCGGTCTATGTAGAAACTTCAATAAAAAATAACTTAAATAACCTATTTCTATTCATGTTTTAGTCTATAATTTCAGTGATATTGACTGTTGAGCTTGCAGCTCATCAAAAGGCACTCTAGTATATAATAGTCTTCTTATCTAGATTTCCCCTAGTATCCTACTTGGATATTTCTTAGCAGGGAGTTAAACTGAATCATGATATGACTTGATTTAGAAAATGGTACTCTGAAACTTAACACTCAATACCTTACCCCACCCACTATTTTCAACATATAGTCGATGTAAATATGATTGATATTTGCACTTTTACAGAAAAATATTTACATACATTCAGTTCCAATTATTGTTAATGTATAAAATATTTATAAAATTACCAAATTCTAGCGCTGACATTATACATAAATCGATCTATCTTGAACTTTTTACAGACATATATTTGGATATTCCAAATTGGCGCCATCTTTATCAAAGGGAGATAACAATGTTAGTACTTCCTTTGTGGGTCAAGGAACCAGACTATTACCTATTCTATTTTAAAACATTGGGGAACCTGCTATTTTTAGATCAAGTGACTCTGCTGATTTGGCCTAAGGGAAAACACAGCATGGTGCCGACTAATCCCGATAATTGCTTTAATTGTTTATTTGGACAAGGGAGATAGTTACAGGGACAAGCCAACATAACACAGCTGGAGATGAGACTTATGTACTTTGTATATGGATATTTTGCAGATATTTCAAAGCGGTAGATTTTTACCTAAAACGGTAGAGCGGTAGATGGGGTTAAAAAGCGGTAGATTTTACATACCGGCGGTTTTACATGTATGCTTCTGCAGGAGGAAAAATGAGCACATGGGGAATTTTAAAAAGTTTTTAAGGGGAATTTGCTGACATTAGGGGGAATAAACATACAATTTTGAGGGGGGAATGGGGCCAAATTTCGCCGAATATTTAGGGTTAAAAAACAAAACAATGCATATATATACAGTATAACTTCCATATATCGAAGTTCAGGGGACCGTCATGAAAAGTTCGATATACCGGGACTTCGATATATGTGCATGTCTGGATCACTCGATGGTAATGGTAAAAGTTTGATTGTTAATGAGATTGCAACATGTAAATAACCGTAGATCTACCTGTCATACGTTTACTAGTAAGGGTAAGTTGAAAAAAAACCTGAATTAAATCGAGTTTATTATTGATTGAATTCCTGCATGTCATTTAAAAATCATTATAACTATAGCACTACAAACATGTACAAACATAAAAACTTACATGGAGCACTTCCGGTATACGAAAATAAGCACATACATGTACATGAATATTTCATCAGCACATCAGTTGGTACAAACACACATGAATAAAACATCAACATACATGTACAATAAACATAAATAAATGTTCATAAATTACACTTGTAAGATAACATGATACGAAACTAAACGTCATACAATGCGTGCGATTTACACGTACGTTATTTAATCACGTATCACGTATTTGTAATCATGACAGACGCAGCCGCCATGTTTGCGTACACGAAGTTATTGTTTTTATCAGTAAATTATCACCATTCTGCCTTTAAGTAATCAAATGTTTATTAAAGTGTGACTCCTAACAAACATTTATCTGAGCACTCGAAGGGACTTTACGCTATATGATCAGCGGGGCCTTTGTTCCTACGATTATCGCAATGGTGCACCGCAGGTGTGAAATACATGTACATCACTCCCGCAAGAAATTTTGAACAGGTAATCGATATTCGATACATAAATGGTTAATGATGTGTAAAAGGACTCTTTGGGGTCGTGAAAAAACTTCGATATACTGAAAAATTCGATATGTATAACTTCGATATATTTGCGGTTTTTCCATATAGATTTAGAAGGAAAAAAGTTGGGACTTGAGAAAAAGTTCGATATACCGAGAAATTCGATATATTGAAGTTCGATATATGGAAGTTATACTGTATATATATATGAATACGAGAAGGACCACGTCCTTCTGTAAGTTGCAAATTGGTAAATCTTTTCACATAATATTTGAACCAAGCTGGGCTCCAATCTACGACCTCAGCTATGAGAGCCGAGTGATCTTGTAATATAGTGTGTAAATATTGTTTTGTGGCAAGTTGTCTAGTGTTATAGAGTGTTAATATTGGTTTGGGGTGAGTTTAATCTCATACACAGAGGGTCGTTTATTATTTTATAACTGACCTAACATCTGTTTTATTGTCATGTTTATTCCGGAAATTCAGAAATAGATTGATTGAGTTTTTATCGCTTCACATTTTTATCATACATCATGTGGACTGCCATTCTTACATTTTGTTTTGTTGTTTTTTCTTGAAGACCAACACCAACTGTTGAACATGTTCTAGAGGTAAAGCGTCCGCCTCACATGTGAAATGTCATGGGTACAATCCCTGGCCTGGTCATACCAAAGATGGTACTAGAAGCTTCCTCGCTTGGTGCTGACAGCTCTAGGTCTAGGCCCGGTGTCAGTATAATGTGACTGGGTGGGGAAGCATAACAAAAATATGTGTCTATGGCATGATACTCCATGATACTCAAAATACTGTCTTAAGTAGACACCATTGCGGTACGACTGAAAAATTGTTGAAAGCAATGCTATTACAACTTACAAACCAAGATACAGTGTGGGAAGGGTTGGAAATTATTTTTTACAATATTTTTAAAATTTCTGCATAAGATTCTGAGATGCAGAAACATTTGCCGATCTCAATACTTACAGACCTTAATCCACTCAAGTACCCCAAATGCACGCAAATGGAGTGCACTCAGAGCATAAACGAAACGCGAACGGAGCGCAGATTGAGTGATGACGGAGCGGACCTGGACCGTTAGCGAACGCTGAATTTTGAATAATTAACACACTCCTGAACACATATATTATAGATCGAGTGCACTCAAACACGCTGAGCGCACTCAGGTGTGCTGTATATGCAATATACGCTAGACACAGTAAGATAACTATTCGTGCGCTGCTGAGTGCACTCGTTCATTCGGATTCACTCTTTTTTTCGTTATTTGAGGGTTAAGTCAATAATCAAAATCGAGATAAAAACGAAATTTTCTTTTCACATAATTATAAACCATGTAGTTTATTTAAATTTTCTTTGGTATAATGCATTATAAAACTAATTTTGGTCAACATTTTTTCAATTATATCATAAATATCAATATCTAGCTAATCAATAATTATAATATGTTTAAAAGACCTATTATACAATAGACGATGCATCAATGGTTAACTACGGTCTCAAGGCCAATTCAATTGCATATTTAAACATGATTTGTTTGCGCAACTAAAATATAAATAATTTTATATATACTGTAAATAACAATTCGAAAAGATGAAATATGAATTCACTATATGCCTTGTTATTTAGATATAAATTAGAACATATACTTTATTTCGATTTAAGCGTATACAGCTTCAAATACAAAAAAAATCAATACATACGTGAAAACAAAACATAGATATGTGGATGATTCTATTTGTTTAAATATTATGGCAAAATAAAAATTACCCATTTTCAATTCAATTTGGAGTTTAGTTTTATATTTTTTCCAAACATAGTTACACTGAGTCTGTGCTTAGTTGTGAAAAAATGTACGTACATGTATAACTGTTATATTGCAATTAAAGTAAAAACAGTATACTCGTGCACATCTCATTCAAAAATGCAAATTATAGTACCAAATTAATTGTATTCTTAAATATAAAGTGGGCCAGTAGTGCGGATAGAGTGCTGGCTTCAGACGGCAGAGGTCGCAAGTTTGACCCAGGCTTTAGCCTATTGCCTTTAAAAACACAATTCAGTACCAGATCTAATAAGGGATTGCACTGGAGAATGATATGTGTACGCTCTGAGCTTACTTCACAATCAAGCTAAATTAAATTAATGTAAAATAAATGTACGTATGCCAAAATAACACTACAGGCCGAAATAACATGATAGACATAGGAAATATACAAGAATTCCGCAGAATGATATGTCTCGCCGTGTCAGCTTTGACCGTTAAGAGAGAAAAAATTAAAATAACATATTCATGCAAGAGTTATCTAACTTGGTTGATGTAGTAGGTTTAATGACTAAGAAATATTGTAGGAAGGTTTGTGTGAAGTTTCGAACAAATACATTAAGTGATTTTTGAGATATGAACTTGATGGTAGTTGAACACAAAACTTTAACCAGTATTTCTATGTAAAACATATTTAAATATATATATTTCTAAGTAAAACATATTTAAAAAAAAAAATAACAACAAAAAAAAAAATAACAAATAAAAAAAAGATTTTTTTTTTAAAAAAAAATAAATTAAAAAAAAAAGGTACTCAGCATCTGCATTATATTATGTTATGCAAGGTGTTAGTTGTAACTATGATCCAAGTATGAGTGTCCTAGCACTAGTACTTACTGAATAATAGTGTAAAAATGAAAACTATCGTTGGATGTAAATGCAAAATTCAGCATCAAACAATGTCAATGGACCATAAAATGTAGGTCACACTCAGCATCTGCAGTATATAATGTGATGCAGGGTATAAGTTGTAATTATGATCCAAGTATGAGTATCCTAGCACTTGTACTTGTTGAGAAATAGTGTAAAAACAAAAACTTAACGGAGGTAAATGCAAAATTCAGCTTCAAACAGTCAATGGACCATGCAATGTATGTCATTCTCAGCAACTTCAGTATATTATGTAATGCAGGGTGTTAGCTGTAACTATTATCCAAGTATGAGTGTCCTAGCACTTGTACTTGTTGAGAAATAGTGTAAAAACGAAAACTTAATGTTGGGACTAAAATATAAATGTTTGACGCCGCTGCTGTCGACGGAACAGCAACACCTAACTCTCGTCTCTCCTTCGTCGCGGTGAGACAAAAATAGTGAACGTAAATTTCTAGGTGACCTATTGTCATTTTGTGATCTGAGTTCATGATTTTATATTGCCTAAAGAACCTAAGAAAAGGAACAGCCTTTGATCATGTGGAAGATTTAAATCTACAAAACAAAACATGTATTCACTGTCTATAAAATAGTAAAAAAAAATGTTCTACAAAATCTATACACCTAATCACGTGCACATAAGCGTAACGATTTATCCCATATAAAAGTTGTGACAAGGGGCAACAAATAAGAAATGACAATACTAATAATAATAATGAAGAAAATACTCAGATAATAATAATAATGATAATTATATGATTATAATTATAATAAAAAGTAATAATTATAATAATAAAAGCAAAATACTACGATTATATTGATGATTATAATAATAATAAACAAAAAAGTAATAATAATGATAATAATAATAATAATCATAATAATGAAATGCCATGATAATAATAATAATAGTAATATTATAAAAAATATTGCATTTTTAGTATTGATTTGGACTATATATTTCTTATTCAATTACGTGCGGTGAGTTAAATTAAGATTCTTTCATCTGGCACAAATTATAATCAAAATGAAAATTAAACACCGGCAGGGTTCTTTTGGCAGGGTTCTTTCGTGGTCAATGGACCGATAAATCACCAATTAACTTTCATTGACACACAAGTGGGTCTCACCATGGGTGTCGATTTGATGATTGCCATACAACTCTGCCTATGTAATAGTAAATAAATTGTTTTATCAATTATGAACCACTGACCACATGCACGCATGCGCATATCCAATATAAAAACTGTGACAAATCAAGAAGTCAATATATATATATATTATAATAATAGATCCAATGATAATAATATTTCAAAAAATAAAACAAATAATAATAAAAATAAAATACATTTTCATTATTTTTTAAAATTGCAGAATTGTTTTATCTTGTGAAATTAACAATTCTGATGTTTAGTTTTATCTGTTTTTTATACAAAATCACTATCGAGTCACACATTCATTTAGCACAGTTCTTTAAATAAAACATATGTGATATATATGTTTTTTTCTAATGTGCAATAAAATGTGTTATTGATGCAAAAGATATGCTGACATTCATCTCCTGCAAATTGGGAATGGACTTGACTTGTTTATTTAACTAACGGGACTAATGACAGTTAATTAATGGACAAAAACTGCAAACTGTCAAACCGGTGTTAATTATCACTCAAATAAGCATACCTCCCATGCAGGGTTTGGAACTAACATTTCAAACTGCAAATAGGTTCGTAATGTTTAATAACTGCATTTGTTATGTAAAATAAAACCACTTAATCGTAAGTATAATGCCCATGCATGCACGTTTATTTATTTTTGTTTTAAATTCATTTACTTTACATCAAAGTCAATATGCTAGTTGTGGTAAATTGTCAGCCCTGAAATATGCGTATGTCACACTTTCTACCATTCACTCAGTACTGGTTATATTTTATTACTTATTTTATTATTTTATTAAATTAAAGAAACGAAAAACCCAAGTAATAAAATATGTGATATTAACATCATGGGTTTACATGCAAATGTATTGTTTTGAAACCTCAAATAACCAATATCTTAAATGAATGTGTTTGATTTGTTGTTAATTGGCTGGCAGTTTTTCTTACATATTTTCTTTTCAATCACATACTGCCAGTTCAATTAAGATTCATCCATCTGGCACTAATTACAATCAAATACAATCATACATATCAGCAGGGTTCTTCTGTGGTCCGATAAGTCACTACTTTAGCATATTATTTAATTGACATGGCTTTTACTGGCATGTGACATAACGTAATTAACGGGTGTCTGTGTTGCTGCTTGTCATATAAGTAGCAGTATAGTACAGTGGATATATTTTCAAACAATTTCATATAGTTTGTCATTTTAAACAATATATTAACATAAATCATACTACATGTATCAGTAAAAAAAAAATAATGAAGCCACATTTGCAACCAATTTGAGAAACACACTGAAAAGTTCATTTCAGGTACATATATATATATAATGATAACGAAAATATTAATAAAATCTTATAATATCAGAATATTTCTTTAAGTTTAGTGAAGCCAAATTTGAAGCCAAATCGAGAAAAACATTACAAGATTATTTATTTTCAAAAATCATTTATTATATGTCAAATTCTATCACAAGGATTATAATAAATTTTTCATCACCCATGCAATGCATATTATAGATTATAAAGCTGATTTTAGTTTGAACATTAACAAAACCAGTGACATATCCGCATGTCGTTAAGACACTGCTTACACTGATCAAATTAATGGATTACTGTTAAGCTAAACATGTATATTATTAATAACAAATACAATATATTTAGTTTTTGTTGATGATGTATCTAAATTTTGAGGACAACCATTTTTGCTTTCCTGTTACAAACGGCTTATGGTATATCAAAGAAGTTAATGATGCACACACATTTCGGTCTGGATAACAGAAGTCGGTAGAACTTGCGGTATTCTTTGATCACACAGACCACTGATCACATATCAAAATATAGACTCATCCATTAAACTTCCCTACTGTCTGTAATGGTTTATCCGAAATTGACAACCTTTCGCCCAGCGGGTGACAAAATATGAAATTAACAATTGTATTATGAATCCAATTACCATGACTAAATCCCGTTGCTGCATTTTATTTACTGCTCCATTGAAAGAGCTTAAATTAAAAAATGAATCAGTTTAAAAGTTGAAATGTTGCAATTGGTTATGGGCCCGAAACTGAATGCGTGGACTGAATGTTGAGTGAACGCTGAACGAACGAAGCGCAGCTGAGAGGAGTATTAAATAAAGATATTATAGAACACTCAAATATACACCGCTCGTGAGCGAATACATGCGTTTGTGAGTGCATTAAATTAACCACACTAAATGTAGTGCATGCAAACGGAGCATAAATGGTGCACAAACTGAGCGGGAATGGAGTGCAATTATGGGGTACTTGAGTGGTTTAGGGTCTGTATATTTATTTGATCATAATGCATTATTTGATATATTAAAAGGGTGGCCTAATAAACTGAAGTTTATTTGGCAGGTAACAGCAGATAAACTTTCATTCAGATAGCATGGAGTCCTTCCTTCAATTTAGTGTTCACATTATTTTGTTAAAACCTACACAATCACATTTTTAGTCAACAGGCCTACAATTTTTATAAGGTTCGACACAAAAATGTAACGGCTCTGCAAAGCGTCACCTTGTTGCATTTCTCTTAGCTTCACCTAATAAAGTTTGAAGGGAAATGCAGTAACCCAGAATTCTCTAAATCTGTCTCAGTCTCATTTACCATGTAAAATTAATATAAAAAGCAATTAAAGTGAGCAAGTTAACAATGTAATGCTTTACATTCAATATATCATCTTAAATTGCACTGAATTAGTTTACTGGATAATTACTTTCCATGTTCCATATTGATGTGTTGTTCATGTGTGTTGTAATGCATTTAACTAGTGTGATAGAGATGGGGGAGAAATGTTGGCCAGAAATGAAAGAAACAAGTTTTTGCTCTTTCCCCCACTATGCAGGATGGGTTGTAAAAATTGTAACACTCTTACAGTTCCATTATAAGTTATGCAATAAATTTGTGTTTCATACCTTCCAAAAAATATTTCCCAGCCCTTTTTTATATTTTATTAAAAATCAAATAATACTGGTTGTGTTATGTATGAAAATACACAGTGCATGTGTACTGGATGTGTCTATATTCATAAAGATACACAGTGCATGTGTACTGGTTGTGTTATGTATGGAGATACACAGCGCATGTGTACTGGATGTACCTATATGCATAAAGATACACAGTGAATATGTACTGGTTGTGATGTATGAAGATACACAGTGCATGTGTACTGGTTGCGTTATGTATGAAGACACACAGTGCATGTGTGTACTGGTTGTGATGTATTAAGATACACAGTCATATGTACTGGTTACGATGTATGAATTTACACAGTGCATGAGTACTGGTTGTCTTATGTATGAATATACAGTGCATGTTGGGTTATGTATGAAGATACACAGTGCATGTGTACTGGTTGTGTTATGTATGAAGATACACAGTGTCTGTGTACTGGTTGTGTTATGTATGAAGATACACAGTGCATGTGTACTGGTTGTGTCATGTAAGAAGATACACAGTGCATGTGTACTGGCTATGTTATGTATAAAGATACACAGTGCATGTGTACTGGTTGTGTTATGTATGAAGATACACAGTGCAGTGTGTACTGGTAGTGTTATGTATGAAAATACACAGGGCATATGTACTGGTTGTGTTATGTAAGAAGATACACAGGGCATATGTACTGGTTGTGTTATGTAAGAAGATACACAGGGCATGTGTACTGGTTGTGTTATGTATGAAGATACACAGGGCCTGTGTACTGGTTGTGTTATGTATGAAGATACACAGTGCATGTGTACTGGTTGTGTTATGTATGAAGATACACAGTGCATGTGTACTCGTTGTGTTATGTATGAAGATACAGAGTGCATGTGTACTGGTTGTGTTATGTATGGAGATACACAGTGCATGTGTACTGGATGTACCTATATGAATAAAGATACACAGTGAATATGTACTGGTTGTGATGTATGAAGATACACAGTGCATGTGTACTGGTTGCGTTATGTATGAAGACACACAGTGCATGTGTGTACTGGTTGTGATGTATTAAGATACACAGTCAAATGTACTGGTTGCGATGTATGAATTTACACAGTGCATGTGTACTGGTTGTGTTATGTATGAATATACAGTGCATGTTGGGTTATGTATGAAGATACACAGTGCATGTGTACTGGTTGTGTTATGTATGAAGATACACAGTGCCTGTGTACTGGTTGTGTTATGTATGAAGATACACAGTACATGTGTACTGGTTGTGTCATGTATGAAGATACACAGTGCATGTGTACTGGCTATGTTATGTATAAAGATACACAGTGCATGTGTACTGGTTGTGTTATGTATGAATATACACAGTGCATTGTGTACTGGTAGCGTTATGTATGAAAATACACAGGGCATGTGTACTGGTTGTGTTATGTATGAAGATACACAGTGCATGTGTACTGGATGCGTCTATATGTATTAAGTTACACAGTGTATGTGTACTGGTTGTGTTATGTATGAAAATACAAAGTGCATGTGTACTGGTTGTGTTATGTATGAAGATACACAGTGCATGTGTACTGGTTGTGTTATGTATGAAGATACACAGTGCATGTGTATTGGTTGTGTTATGTAAGAAGATACACAGGGCATGTGTATTGGTTGTGTTATGTAAGAAGATACACAGGGCCTGTGTACTGGTTGTTATGTAAGAAGATACACAGGGCATGTGTACTGGTTGTGTTATGTAAGAAGATACACAGGGTGTGTGTATTGGTTGTGTTATGTAAGAAGATACACGGGGCATTGCGTACTGGTAGTGTTATGTATGAAGATACACAGGGCCTGTGTATTGGTTGTGTTATGTATGAAGATATACAGGGCCTGTGTATTGGTTGTGTTATGTAAGAAGATACACTGGGCCTGTGTATTGGTTGTGATATGTAAGAAGATACACAGTGCATGTGTACTGGTTGTGTTATGTAAGAAGATACACAGGGCATGTGTATTGGTTGTGTTATGTAAGAAGATACACAGGGCATGTGTATTGGTTGTGTTATATATGAAGATACACAGTGCATGTGTACTGGTTGTATTATGTAAGAAGATACACAGGACCTGTGTATTGGTTGTGTTATGTAAGAAGATACACGGGGCATTGTGTACTGGTAGTGTTATGTATGAAGATACATAGGGCCAGTGTAGTGGTTGTGTTATGTATGAAGATACACAGGGCCTGTGTATTGGTTGTGTTATGTAAGAAGATACACAGGGCATGTGTACTGGTTGTGTTATGTATGAAGATACACAGTGCATGTGTACTGGTTGTGTTATGAATGAAGATACACAGTGCATGTGTAATGGTTGTGTTATGTATGAAGATACACAGTGCATGTGTACTGGTTGTGTTATGTAAGAAGATACACAGGGCATGTGTACTGGTTGTGTTATATAAGAAGATACACAGGGCATGTGTACTGGTTGTGTTATGTATGAAGATACACAGGGCATGTGTACTGGTTGTGTTATGTATGACGATACACAGGGCCTGTGTATTCGTTGTGTTATGTTAGAAGATACACAGGGCATGTGTACTGGTTGTGTTATGTATGAAGATACACAGTGCAAGTGTACTGTTTGTGTTATGTAAGAAGATACACAGGGCATGTGTACTGGTTGTGTTATGTAAGAATATACACAGGGCATGTACTGGTTGTGTTATGTATGAAGATACACAGGGCCTGTGTACTGGTTGTGTTATGTATGAAGATACACAGTGCATGTGTACTGGTTGTGTTATGTATAAAGATACACAGTGCATGTGTACTGGTTGTATTATGTTTAAAGATACACAGGGCATGTGTATTGGTTGTGTTATGTAAGAAGATACACAGGGCATGTGTATTGGTTGTGTTATGTATGAAGATACACAGTGCATGTGTACTGGTTGTGTTATGTAAGAAGATACACAGGGCATGTGTACTGGTTGTGTTATGTTTGAAGATACACAGGGCATGTGTATTGGTTGTGTTATGTAAGAAGATACACAGGGCATGTCTACTGGTTGTGTTATGTATGAAGATACACAGTGCATGTGTACTGGTTGTGTTATGAATGAAGATACACAGGGCATGTGTACTGGTTGTGTTATGTTTGAAGATACACAGGGCATGTGTATTGGTTGTGTTATGTAAGAAGATACACAAGGCATGTGTACTGGTTGTGTTATGTATGAAGATACACAGGGCATGTGTACTGGTTGTGTTATGTAAGAAGATACACAGGGCATGTGTATTGGTTGTGTTATGTAAGAAGATACACAGGGCATGTGTATTGGTTGTGTTATTATGAAGATACACAGTGCATGTGTACTGGTTGTGTTATGTAAGAAGATACACAGTGCATGTGTACTGGTTGTGTTATGTAAGAAGATACACGGTGCATGTGTACTGGTTGTGTTATGTATGAAGATACACAGGGCATGTGTACTGGTTGTGTTATGTAAGAAGATACACAGTGCATGTGTACTGGTTGTGTTATGTATGAAGATACACAGGGCATGTGTATTGGTTGTGTCATGTAAGAAGATACACAGTGCATGTGTACTGGTTGTGTTATGTATGAAGATACACAGGGCATGTGTATTGGTTGTGTTATGTAAGAAGATACACAGGGCATGTGTACTGGTTGTGTTATGTATGAAGATACACAGGGCATGTGTATTGGTTGTGTTATGTAAGAAGATACACAGTGCATGTGTACTGGTTGTGTTATGTATGAAGATACACAGGGCATGTGTATTGGTTTTGTTATGTAAGAAGATACACAGGGCATGTGTACTGAATCTTGAGAACAATTATAATTTAGGTGTTTTATTTATTGTGTCATGTAAATAGCATTACTGTTGTGTAGTGTATTTATAGGGCTCTGTGTAAAAATAAACCATATAGAGGAGAACCCTCCACAGGTGAAGTTATATCTCCAGGCTGGGCCATACAACAGGCATATTAGACGACTAAGTAAGCTTACATGTTGGACAATTAGCTACCAACCAGAGTTGCCATTGAGTCAATAAGCTATCATAATAAAGGAGTTAAATTAGAGATGATTGTTTTTGTCATGTTTTTGTCACAAAAACATATATGTATCTCCCCCCACCACCCCCACACCACCCCACCAAACACACACCCACCCTCTCTCACAGTTCTTGTCACAAGTCAAACACTTTAAGGATTTTATGGCGCAAACACATTATGAATGGTAGAACAGTTGCATGGATGGACAGACAGATGGTAGTAGAGACAAGGCTCTGCACGTCGTTGTGATATGGTGAACATTTGTGTCAAATAATTGCTGTTTACAAACAAAACGTTTTTTTAAATTTCCACTTTCTCCGATACCACATAATTTAACCATCAAGCCATTTCTTTCTATCAGTTGTCTAAATTTCAAAAGTAGGTACACTATTGCAACTCACAGAAAATAATTTCATTGTGCTACCCAGCATGCATGTAGCATAGATGCCACAGATACCCAGCTAATCCTGGCCACTGCCTTCCCGAAGTAATGCACAAACTTTCTCACATACAGTTTTTGGACTGATGTAAGAGGTCATTAGACCCGGACGGAAGGAGAACACTTCAAATATTTCCTATAAACATGACAATGTCCAAGGGCCAGTTCTGACCTCAAGGCCAACATATTTATTTAAAACATAAAAGTCAAAATCTGCAATCTTAAAACTTCATTTGTATAACTGCATCATCTTGAAGGGTCTATGGATTCTATGTAATGGACATGGATTCACTATCAAATCCAAGTATTAAACACAAATACAACATTGCTAACAAATTATACAATGCACTATTCAAGTTAGCTATATACATTGTTTCTACAACATAATATAAATGTGTTTATGAAGTTTAGTCACCAAAACATGAGTAGTTTGTTCAGAAACAGAGAAAATGCTGAGCTTAACATAACTTTAACCAAACCCAGGCTAAACAAAAAACTTTAACCTAAGGTTTTAGAGCCCAAAGTATGTACATTTTGGTAAGTTAGCTATATACATTGTTTGTATAACATGATATACAGACCGTAATCCGTTCAAGTACACCAAACCGACGCAAATGAAACGAATATCAAACGCATTTTAAACGATATAAAAACGGACTAAAAATGAGAACGAAACGATAAGCAATACAATAAACGAAATGAAACGATAAATGAAAAAATAAACGAACGATAAACGAAACGATACACGGACGCAACAGGGCGAACGATACAAAACGATAATGCAAACTTTAAACGTATCAATAATAAAGATTCGGATATCCTCTGATATTGTCGTAGTTATATTGACAATGAAATAAATATTTAAACTAAATGATTGCTCCCTTTGTCATTTAAAATCTTAAAATTGCCATACCTGTAACTTTAATTTATTTTCTTTGTTATAAGTTTTAATCCCGAATTATCCATGAAAAACATTGCCTCGGGCATCGTTTCTTTACTTGTAAAAGTGTGATAAAACAATCAGATGACGCATGACCTGCTTACACAACTACCATAATTAACTGATTTAATTATCTGAACACCGATTTATGTTGCTGTTCTGTTATATGATTGCAAATCAGGAAAAGTTTTCACGCAATTTTAGAAAATCTGTTTGTTACACCAAAACCTTTCCACTTAGGGCTTTTCCAGAATTGTATATAAAAATAGTTCATATATATATAACACACATAAAGGGTTGGTGTTTGTTTGTAACTGGGTGTCTTCCAAAATGTTTGTTTTCAATATAGGCATTTGTTAAAAAAAGATTCTATCGGTGTAATGTACATAAAAGTTCTTGAAAGTCTCAGACGGAAGTACATGTACTAGCGATTTTAGAAGCCATGCCACAAGACATAAAACTTTTACCCTTAAAGGCATCTTTTTTATGGAAACATCCCCGCCTCCCCCATGCATTTACCATAGTGAAATAGAACGCAACGTTAAATGACGCAAGAAACTATCAGAGCCTGGCACATTGCCACGAGGTCAAAAATAAATTGTCGGAGTTATAGACATAAAGTGTGTGCGTTTGCTACATATATTAAGGCATGTGTATTTGTAAATATATTTATCTTTACAGATTATATAAATTATTTTGTATAATGAATTTTCTATAATTGTTTAACATGACAATCTATCGAAATTCATAACTGGAATTAAAATTGGAAAAATAACTGTAAATAATGCATTATTCCTGTAAATAAAATAAATACTTGCTGAGGCGTCTATACTCTGTTTCTTGCATAATAGCAGATTATACACCACTGCAGATATAAAAAACACGGACTGGTTCACATTCATTTACTATATACTTTTTCGATACCCTAATGTTAACGTTAGTGTAAACCAGTCTGGCAATGTTTGGCCAATCTAATGTTTACGTGACTGTAACGTGTTTATCTGATGTAAATGACATGCCCCATACCATGTGTTTTAAATTTCAATGATTGATTTTTATGAAACATTAATCTGCTGTCACGCTACAAATCATCAACTATATGGTAGACCATATCTAACGTAGGGTGGCATAGTTAGCAATATTTCAGAATGATTTTAATCAATTTTTCAGGAAGATTTTAATCAATATTATTTTAATTTATTTAATTAATATGTTATCATATAAAACCCGGCGTTTTCTTTAAATATCTAGTTCTTATTATTTATTCTACTGCGGTGTTACAATTGGACAACCAGAGATGATGCGATTGGTGAACATGTCATGTAAACGTTAAATGGTAAAAGATACACGCTAAACGATACACGCTAAACGATTTGAACGCAAATGCAGGTTAAAATGCGTTCAGTATCGTTTAGAACTGCATTTTCGTATTTTCTCTGACGTTTATCATAAAAAAAATGCAAACCATTAACGAATTTATAATGCATTTGACACGCAAAACAAACGCATTTGACACGCAAAATGAACGCAAATGAAATGCATTTTTGGTGTACTTGAACGGATTACAGTCTGTAAATGTGTTTATGAAGTTTAGTCACCGTAACATGAGTTGTTTGTTCAGGAATAGAGAAAAAGCTGAGCTAAACATAAAACTTTAACCAGCAGACGACGGCAACGACGACGATGCCAGGCTCATGACAATAGCTCTTCGTTTTTTTCAAAAAGACGAGCTAATAAAATAATTATCAAATGGGTAAAAAAACATCTCATTATCATTAATAGATATAAATCAAAAAGTTCAGATCCACAAAAACGTGACAAAATCAATATGTAAATTGGAGTGGTAAACTTGAAATGAAATTCTCATTCTGAAAATAGACATCACTTTAATACTGTTTGATGACCTTTGCATAGTCATTTTGACTCTTTCTAAAATGAAACAATTTTTACTACATGTAAACGGATCAAACTAAAATCAAAATGAAATCACACGACTCATTTAATATGTCACATGGTGCTGTCGGACTCTAAGGGAATGATATTGTTTGCATTGTAATATGATACAAGTGTATTTAGTTACAACAGATACACTTAGATATGTATATAATTAATAACAAGAGTTGTCAGAAGACCAACAAAGCTCGCCTCTGGGTGTCTAAGTCCAAAAAGGGCCATAACTGTGCCAAAATGCAATCCAGAGTTAAGGTTCTTGTTTGTGTGTGTTCCATTGATGATGGTGAACACACATGCAAAGTTTCATTCACATACATTGAGTGGTTGTATAGATATCTTAAACTTAAACGCCAAAGTTTAACCTGGGTGTCTACAGACGCCGCCGACGATGAAGCCGACAACGCCAGGGTCATGACAATAGCTCTCCTTGGACTTCGTCCCGGCGAGCTAAAAAAAGAAAAGAAAAGAAAAACGTTTTTGTGTTTTGATAAAACTAAAATTGGCTGCCATTTCAGTGTAACCTGGAAAAAAAACAAAACGGTGTCTATATAAAATCGCGCTTCAATTTTAACTCAACACTATAAGTGTTAAAATATTATAAAGATATCAAGAGTATTTATTACAATAAAATATTCAATGGCCTGAAAGGCCTGAGGGAAGGCTCGCTGCTTGGGTTAATTCGAAAATGTAGGTTCGGAAAATTGGAAATCTTAGATTTCTGTTATGTTAAAAGGCAATTCATTGGGATTTAGAAAAGAATGTGGTGTGTTTAATATTTCTTTTGTTTATATGTATAAATAATCTCCTGCATACAATACAGAGTCCATATCAATACTTTTCCAACATTAGCTATCAAACGGTTTTAATAATGCATTTGAAAAAATGCAAACACCATGGTACACGCCGTCTTACATGTGAAAATTGACTGAATATTTGATGACCCTGGTGAAAATATCCATTTCAAGACATTTTGTAAACTGGTAATGTGGTGGTCCAGGATTCCTTTCCACATCTCCACATAAAAGTTATCAACATAAACAACCTATATGAAAGCTTCACAAACGAACGTTCATATTCTGATGTTTCTCCAAAATCGAAAGAATTGAGTAGTGATGTACAACTCCAGTCAATTTTAATATCTCCATATCAATAGTTATGATTTATGGATAACGAAACGCATCCAGCACAAAATGTTCCTGATTGTCCGAGAATATACAACACATATCCATAACTCATTGTCTAGACCAAAACAAACATGACCTACTTATAGATTTACGCGTATATTGACGTGAGTTATGTTCGATTCTCATATAGCTTTTAATCAACAATATAAATAATCAATGAATAGCATTATAAACGTGTTGCGTGACCTAGATTTAATCAATCTAAAAAATACAACACAGAAACACAACACATATAAATGTTGGATGACCTAATTAACTGTTAAATATGTTCATCAATACACTGCTTGCATAAGATGACAGATTGGCGCGTTTTTCTATAAACAACAAATGTAGCCCCGAACCTAATTTCGTTATTTTACTATCAAAATTAAAAGAGGACAATCCGTAGTGAATAAAATTTCACTAACAATCACTATTTACTCAAACTACGAGTTATTATACCGAAAACATATCAATATTTCACCCCATTAATGATAACATGTCGAATAGTGTTAGAGATTATATTCCCCCCCCCCCCCCCCACCCCCATCCAGATGACGTCACTATACATAGTAGTAAATGCCTAAAACATTTTTTTATCAATGAAAATTGCTGCATTTCTTTAGAGCACAGCGAGATAAGTGTATTCTTTCGCATTTCCATGCAAATTGTATGCTTCCCATATCGTATTTTTTTTAAACTTTTGTAAAGAAAGTCATCCGCAATAAATAAAAAATTTTGAAACTTTTGTTGTATAATATTTCCTCTGCTACGGTAAATGCGTCTTGAAAGTTGAGAACTACTTTATCAGTCAGATGAATATGGCGGTTCCTGCCATATGTAGTTTGTATAACAGATTGCTGGGGCTGCTGACAGCTAAGGAAGTCAGAGCTTCGCTCGCCTTCCAATAAAAATAAGTTTGTGTTTATCATGTGATAAAATACCAGCAGTTTATTTATACTTGTCAACCGCTTGGATGCTTGATCATGTGATCACTCGATAAAAAAGAAGTTTGCAAATAGCTTCCGTGTTTGGCGCGTGTCAGCATTTATTGAAACACTCGGATTATTACACACTGTTAATACTCGTTGCTGGCATGAATCCATCACTTAAACTATCCTTTAAACCACCATGAGCTAATGGTTATAACAGTTTGTTCTAATCAAGGCTAATTGGTGAGTAGAAGATGAGCGGTAATCAAATCAAAACATGGAGACAATATATTGTTTGTCATTTGATCATTTGTGGAAATTTTCAAGTTTTATATCATGACATTCCCCCCAACCCATGCCGAAAAAATGGGAGCAGAGCAAAATTCTTGTTATATTGGACCGCATTATAACCGGACCGTAGTGAGTATTAAAAAAACCCTGTTTTTTCAGAAATTTTGAAAAGTCCTGATATATTCACTTTATAAACAATCAAGTTGATTAAATTGCAAATTGACTTTTTACATACCTTTTCTTCTCAGTTGCTGGTTTCTCAATATTGTTTTCTTTCTTGTCATCTTTAGCAGCCTCTTTTTGTTCTTCTTTGATATTACACCTCGTCTTTGGGGCTAAAATAAACATTAGGTCACTGAGGTCAATTGTGGCATCATTTTTTTATTAGATCAACTTGAATATAATCAAAACTCGAATCATCAATTATCATTTAGTATTGCAGAATCCACACGTTGTGACACTTATAAGTACTTCAAAACTTTACTAAATCCAGAAAAGTATCTTTGTATTGAAATTCCCTTTTTACATAAAAAATCTCTTGCCCGTTTTCGATGTTCTAGTCACAAGCTCAAAATAGAAACTGGTCGTCACGAAAATATTGAAAGGCAAGACCGAAAGTGTACATATTGTTATATTCATGCGAATATAAACGTTATAGAAGACGAATATCATGTATTTTTTCTGTGTCCGAGATATGCGGATCTGAGACTACAATGTTTACAGTCTTGGTATTCCGGGGAAAATAACTTAGAAGATTTTTATCAGCTACTACAACTAAATGACACCTTCAAACTTAGGAAACTAGCTGCATATATCCATTTTATTTTGGTACGAAATGAATCACAATTATAATAGAAAAGAAATATTTCCACATAAATTGTATTCCATATTTCATTTCATATTTTGACACTACTAAATGTTTGTAAATAATGATATGTATTTTGGGCCGGAGGCCTCTATTTACGAAATAAAGGATTTGTATTGTATTGTATTGTATTGTATTGTATTTAGTTTATCAATTAAATATTCTATATCATTTTCTGACCCTGGATTTCAACAAGAGGGCCAAGAGGGCTTGAGGATGCTTTACTCGCTCATAGTGACCATAGCATTTTTTTGAAATTTCACAATATTAAATATCTTTGGGGGTCGTCTTAACCCTTTTATGGATAAACCCCCCACAAATTTACACAAACGAACGAAAAAAATGAGAATTCCTGTTTTCTCATAGTATTCCTATGTAAAACTCAAAGCCCCTTTACAGGCCTCTTTACATCTCAGTGCCTCTTGATTTATACAAACAAATCATAGGGATAATCTATATCAAATATATACAAATTAGACCGACTGGTTGTTGAGAAGGACAATTTTTGAAAATGTTCAGTTTTATCAATCTAGTGACCTCCACCTGCACGGTTTCTAAACGCCAGCTCCACCACCAAGTGGTGATAAGAAAATGAGCTATCGACAAATCCGCGATGGAGCTAACGAGTATTTTTATTTGCACACACGTGAGTATGATTTACTTTTTGTCTTATATTTTTATTAATAGATCTCATTTCGAAAATCGGACAATGTAGTACCGTGTACGAATACTTTTACTACTGGTTTGCCATGATGAAGCTGGTGTTTAGTAGCCATGCACCTGACCCTTTTTGGAAAGTCAATCCTTCTTATTGAACAAAATCTTATTTGTTATGACTAGAAGATGCTTCAGAACTCAAATTGAATAAAAAAAATCATAAATGGATGAAAAGTTAGAATTTTTCCGTTTTCCCATAGTATTCCTATATAAAAGTCCCCGTACAGGGTCCATATAAATAAAAGCACCTTGATTTGTACAAACTTTAATCTGCTACCAATAGGGATAACCTATATCAAATATGAACAAATTTGGCTGATCGGTTGAGATTTTTGAAAATTTCCTATTTTAACCCTTTTTGTGACCCACCCTGGCCCCTTATGGAAAGTCAAGTCTCATTATTGAACCAAATCTTGTTTCCTATGACTAGATGATGCTTCAGAACTGAAATTGAATAATAATTTTGCCCAAATGGATAAAAAAATGAGAACTTTCTGTTTTCTCATAGAAATCCTATGTAAATTTTATGTCTCCTTACAGGGCCCCTATAAATAGAAAATCCTTAATTCTTATCTTCATTCAAACCACTACACATAGGGATAATTCATGCCAAATTTGAACAAATTTGAATGACCTGTTCTTAAACCCCCAACTTTTACTGCCAGGATATCAAATATTTGTAAGAGGAGACTATCAAATTACAACGCTACACTAGGCTATCTGATGATGGTGAATTAACACAGATCCATGTGTATAGAGTGCATCTCCCTCGAATTTCAAATTTTTGGCAGTTGGAGTTTTTTTTGTTTTTTTACAAACTGCATAATATAACAAACACTTTTTGCAAATTATTTCTTAGCCAATTAAATGTATTAACGATAATCTAGTAGTATGCAACATAATAACAACAAGAAATGTCACTGTTAAGTGTCACATGCCCCCAAATGGTCTGTGAAAAATAAAAATATATGATATTATAGGAAGCGATGTATCCGTGAATATCAAGAGTAATGGACTAATGTTTCAGACTAGACATGCCATTTCAATTTTTTTTTTTACATTAAAGCATGACCTTGACCTTTGTGTAACCTTGACCTTGACATCTGATGCAATGGTCTGGGTATTTCAACAGTTAAATGCAGGTGAAACATTATCATGACATGCTGATCACTTTAGTCAAGCTATTTTAAAATCCCTAAATATAAGTTACCAGAGCTCCAGATAAGCTTTTGGCTAAATGCTTATTTTACTCCCTAAATTAAAATTCAATGCTTAAAATGAAAATTGAAAGAGTATTTTCAGATCAACTTTTGGCCAAATGCTTATTTTACTCCCTAAATTAAAACGCAATGCTTAAAATGGAAATTGAAAGAGTATTTTCAAAATTTACCTTTACTTCTGACCAGACACTGTTAATGTTTGCTTTAATACAGATTTGAGGTTGCCTTCAATTCCATTTATTATCAGTCATGGGAATTTTACTTTCCATGATTCAATGGTATTTCTATTGACCATGCCACCCAAGTGTTTTTTTGTTCATTTTTTGTGACTTCGTAATATATGCATCAATAACTCACTTTTGAGAGAATTGTTTTTCTTAAAGAACTGGATTAAGTTAGCAGATAATGATTGGGTTTCTGTTGTTTTTTTCCGTCTTCCGACGCCAGAAGCAGACGATGCCATTTATAATAAATACGATAAAGTAATCGGCTAAAGTAATGCAGGTTCGTTTATAGCAGGCCTCTTTAAAACACTTGGAAATACTCAACATGTTCCCATGTGCGTCTCAGTGACAATGATCTACGGGAAATAACTATTATTGTATAAAGTTAGTGTGGTTCCCCCGATCTACCAATAAACAGTCGATTTTATCGGTATAGGTCAGGGAACCAGACTATGTTTTACATAGCTGTAACAGTTCACTGTTGCGTTAGTTTATTTGACGGTGTCTACTTCCTTTGTGAAAACCCCGGTCTTTGGAAATACGATACCCGCAAGATCGCCAATGAAATGCTTAAATTCAATTGTTTATGCGTACCGGTACGCACATTTATTATTTTCAATGCTTTTTTTTGTCAATTTCAATGCTTATTTACGCAAATACGCACCTTATCTGGAGCACTGAGTTACAGATCAATTGTTGATCAATTGATAAATTAAGCCAAGTGTTTTTGAAATCCATCCATGTATGATATAGTTAAAGGACAGACATGAAATCTTAAACAGATTCAAAGTGTTGTCATACATACTCAAAGTGTGGATGTGTCTAGGTTTTACATATGACACGTCATCATGTCATCTTGATAAATGGAGCCAAGTTAAAGACAAAGTCACAGACCAGACACGCAATATCAAACATATTGAAAGTGTGACCTTGACCTTTGAGGAAAGGTTCTGGGTCTTACATGCGACACTTAATTATGTCATGTTTATCAACTGAGCCAAGTGTTTTTAAAATATATCTATAGATGATAAAGTTATAGATCGGACAAGAAATCTCACACAGACTGAAAGTGTTGTCAATCAAACTCAAAGTGTGACCTTGACCTTTGAGGTATGCATGTGGGTCTTATATGTGACACTTTGTAATGTCATGCTGATGAATTGAGCCAAAAAATTTTGAGAGGGGGGGGCATAAAAACAATGTATTGATGATTGAAATTTTGAAAAAGGGTTCTCTGTAATGAATTATGTAAAACCTGCCCCAGAGCCATCTTGTCGCTTTTATATGGCAGTTGGGGCTTTAAGAAAATGATCTGAATTCCAATGTTTACCCTTTTGGGGTCCCTCCTAACCCCTTAAGACAGTAGAACCCAGTCATTTTTACAAATCTGAACCTCCTTGACCAAACAATGCTTCTGTGAAAATAGAGGCAAAATCAGTTAAATTTAGAAAAAAAAAAGTATTAATGTATATTATAATGACATGTGTCTCCTAACTGAACCATCGGGGCAGTCATTTTCTACCCCAAGGGACACCATTTTCTACCCCAAGGGACACCATTTTACCAATCTAGTAGAACTATATTTGGTTATCATTACTAAACAAATATTTTCAAAATATGTTGGGTGGTTCATGAGAAGAATTTTTTTACTATTTTTAGTAATGGCCATCTTGAATTTCAGAATGAAGAAAAATCTTTAGTATAGTCTCATATGCATTTAGAAATATCCACGTGAAGTTTGAGTTTAATTGGCCTAGCCGTTTCAGAGAAAAGGCTGCTAACAGATAACAGACAACTAATGACAGACAACGACCAACAAGCCATTGGATAAGTACTTGGAAGAACTAAAGACGGGTAGTTAGAGATATTTTTAAACTATTAAATATGAAATTCATAATGAAATATTTGATTCAAAATTTGGAAAAAACACGAAACTATTTATATGCACAGATAGAGAAAATACAATGTATTTTTTGTTTTCAATTTAACGCAATCATTTTTTTTTTCAATCAGTCATTATTTTTACATTTTTCTTTATTAGTACACTAAGCCATGAAAGAAATTTAATTTTTAAAATTTACTCTAAACCATGTAGCACAATTAATTAATTGCTGAGGGCTTGTTCAGAATTAAATGTATGGGGGGGGGTAGACGGCAGTATAATTAAAATTTTATATCTGGTTGGTGTTTTCATAAAAAAAATGATGCCTTATGGGGTAAAAGTTCATTAAAATTTTATGCCTTGCCAGTACTTCCGTCTCTGAACCGAATTTTTTCTTCAAGACCGTTTTTCTTCTCGAAATGTTATACATTTTCTGCCCAAATATTTCCTACCGTCGTATACAAAAAAATTGTCCTTCCCCATGTATCGCAGCGCCTAGATTTCCAAAGTCAATATCCCGCAACGTCAAGATTTCGGCGAGCGTCTTATCTTTATCACAGCAGAAACAGCAGGTCTGTTAAATTTACCTTGATTTGACCTAAATGTTTGCCACTGACACGCATGTTGTAATGATTGAAATACACAACCTCCAGATATCAGGACCAAGTGTAACGTTTTATGCGACTGCACATTTGGACACTCAGTACACTGGTGTTGTTTCTGTTAGGGATTGTCTTAACTTTTTCATCTCTAACTGATTGATCTTTTTTGTTAAGACCGCCATAATATAATTACATCACCCGACTACAATGATTTGTAATTTTTAATTTGTTCGAAACAAGTATAATTATCTACCTCCGGACTTCCTGAAAGGTGGCAAGAAACATATTCTTGGTTGTGAATAAATTATTAACACGGCAATGGACCAGCTAATCAGATGTCACAATACACTCGTAGCAGGCCGTAACCCAGCCTACTTTATTATATTTATGCAGAGATGCCGTGTCACAACGTTATTTCCTCAAGTAAATTTCACGAATTATATATCAATATTTGACGTATCGGGTACGTTTACAAATACTTCACTACGGATATGAATATACAAACGTGTATACTATTAAATTCTTCAAAAACGCCGATTCAACTGTAGGGCAGCATTGATATAATTGTATGCGTATTCACGCTGTTTGTCAGATGGTGTTAAACGCTAATTTATTCGGCACAAAAAGAAACACCAAGTTATACAAAGTCTATTGTGACAAAAAATCTAAATTGGGACATTGCGTCAGCAGTGAAAATAACATCCACATTCTCAGATTTGTCATCCCACGCCCTACGCCTCATTCTTACCCCAGCGTCTGAAAAAATCGTGGGGAAAGGCAGATATTTCTTAGCGGTCATAAAAAAACATAAATTGGACTGTGAAATTGTCTTTGGGCATCCATAACCGGATTGTTTGTCATCGGGTGTGCGAAATGAGGTCAAATTAGATTAAACCTTTATCTATAGTAGGGAGTAAATAACATGTGTCATAATAATGTTTGTTTCACTGTCAGAGTGACGTCATCGGACATTGGCACAAAGTGTTAATGAAAGGGACAGCGTATTCATTTCGTACATAAATTTAAGCATGTGTAGTTATAAACATCTCTCTTTACGAATTGTATCAATTTAATTGTAATTCTTTTTTTAAAGAAATTTGTATACTGAAAATAAACATTTTAGAAAACAACTAGTTACAAACAAACACTAAGCTTTAATTATTATTATCATTATTTTGTTGTTGTTTTGTTCGTTTGTTATCTGTAGTGCCCCTTTATTTAATTCCCGACCTGTGGTAAAGTGTGACGTAATCACTTGCATTTCGGCATTAGATCAAAAGTGTAACGTCGGCGTACTTCAAAGAAAGTAGGCAACCGTTCAGACTAATAATTTTGCAAGTACTTCAATGTTAAATATTATTAAAATATTAATCCCTAAAAAAAAATATTCCCTACTAGAGTTGCAGTCTTGTCCACATGCTATTCCCATGTGTAGCATGCCAGTAGACTTGTTACCAATCAGTATATCTCCTAAGGAGTGAATGACGACAGATTTGTTGAATGACAAGTTACAATGCTTAACGTTAAACACTTACAAAAAAAACTATTCACTGGTGCCTTCCCTTTCTCTGCTGACTTTGGTTCTTCCTTAATTTTAGGAGAGCTGTTTTCTTCTGTAATAAAACAAATAATTAAAACTAAAGTTAAAATAATTGTTGACCTAATATTGTGTTTTTTTACACGTCGTGTACAAATCTATCCGGTTTATTTTTCACAGTTTGTTTAAGATGCGACACAAGTGACTGGTTTGTGGCAAAGGTGTCATTATCACGACAGTGTATTTCTACTGCACAGACCATAATATGAAAGCAAAAGTACAATGACATAGAACAGATGACAAGTATCAGGTGATGTAAATAAAATACTGATCTTGAGATAAAAATCTATGTCAATATTCTGGTAATTCAATGTTTCTTGGCATTCCCTCCAATATCAAGATAACAAGTTTCGACTGTATACGATTTATTTTTTTAATGAGAATGCATTCAATGGAACAAGCAGGCTGGAACCCAGGACCTCAGCATTGAGTGGTCGCGAGATGACAACAAGTTCCACCATGTAAGTACCCCTTCAGAGGACCCTTGAAACAAAAACACTTTTTCCACTGCTATAGAAGTAGTTATCAATTAGAGATTGAAGTATATACAGTCAAACCTGTCGTAAGCAGCAAATCAAGGGAGGTAGCCCTTCAGAGGACCCTTGAAACAAAAACACTCTTTCCACTGCTATAGAAGTAGATATCAATTAGAGATTGAAGTATATACAGTCAAACCTGTCTTAAGCAGCAAATCAAGGGAAAAAACAAAAGTGGCCTTTTAAGACAGGTTGTTGCTTAATACAGGTTAATTAGTTTTAAAAGCATAGAAATGGGAAATAGGATCTGTGGCTGCTAAAGACAAGTGGCTGCTTAGATGGTAGATCATTCAGGTAGGTAAGAAGAGTTTAAGAGTTCAAATCCCTGCTAATTTTTCATCATAATTTTCTGGCCTTGTTACATTTGCTGAAAATCCAAACTAGGTGCTGTATGAGATTATACGCAGATACCATTTATTTATTTGAATGGGGTTTAATGCCATTTTCAACACATTTTAGGTTATATATGACATATCCATTTTTACTGGTGGAGGAAGACATCAGACTGATCAGACCGAGTTATACCACCGTCCTTCCACAATTAACTGGAAACTTTCTCCAATAAAGTTTTTTGAGCGAGCAGGACTTGAACCTACGACCTTAGCAGTGAGAGGAAAGTGATCTTGAGACGACGCCTTAGACCCAGATACCAATGTCATTGTATGTTTTAGTGTATGCAATCTCAATATTTAAAAGTATTAAACATCTTATAGTAAGGATGGAAGTTTGTAGTAAGTCTCAGTTGGGAATTTATGTAAATATATTTGTATACATGCACATTACTAATCTTTCTCTAGAGCTAGCTTTTGTTTGGCATACTAGTGGATTGGAACCCTCGTTGAGTTGAAAGATTTTTCATAATTATTTTCCTGTTCCTGTAACATCAAGGATATTTAAATTAAAATTGAATAGTCATATTAATTTTGAGAATTTTACCCTTTTTTCCTTTCTTGTTTGATTTCGGCGTTTCTTCTTTTTTAGTGGACTTCCTTTTTTGACCTTTTGGTGTTTTGACACCTTTTCCAGATTTGTTCTTCTTCTGATGACCTTTTGGAGCCTCCTCTTCTTGTTCATCTTCATTCCCAGAATCCTCTTGTTTGACTTGTTCTTCAACTGTTTTATCATTGACTGTACCACTGTCTTTTTCCTTAGATTTTTCTAAAGACACTTCCTCATTTTTCTCATTATCTTCTACTTCAGTTTTATCATCACTTGACTGTTTGCCTTCTTGTGGTGAAGACGGTTCACTTACTTTCTCTGATTTATCCTGTAATAATATAAATTACCAATACTGTTGAATAACAATTTGAATTCTAGTGCATGTTGGAAACCAGTCAGTACATTCAGTATGACAGTTACAGCTGGCCTTCAGTTAGAAATCATTGATTTAACTCTTAAGTTTATTATTTTTAATTTTTTGAAAGGGATTTAATGCCATTTTTAACACATTTCCAATTATATATGGCATATAAAGTTTTATTGGTTTAGGAAGACCTCAGAATGAATCTGTGTAGAACCACAGTCCTTCCACAAATAACTGGCAAACTTTCTCTCAAATATTTTTTAACACAGCGGAACTCAAACCTACGACATTAGCAGTGAGAGGTAAGTGATCTCGAGATGGCGCCTTGGACCATTCAGTCACAGGGGACCCTGGTCAAGGTTTAATCAAGCAGAACTTATTCTTGTTGAAATGACACTGAAATAAAGAAATGCAACATTAATCATAATAAATACTTCTTTAAGGTCAGGTTTGATTTCCAAAACCTGCAAGTATATTAGAATATACATTTACAATTATCTCCAAATGACGGGTCAGAAGGCATAAAATGGTCTTATTAAATAACAGAAGATATCTCAAATGAACACTCAAATATCACCTGACCTCTGTTATGACATCATCTGTTTGATCAGTTTCCATGGCTTCATCTTTCTCCACCTTCTCACTGATGGGGCTGGGGATCCTCTTCCTGGCGCTGCCTCCTATACTCTTCCTCGCTGGATAATTGATAAAAAACAATAGTTTTAAAACCTATGAAATTGTAAAAACTTGTTTCACAATTAATAATGATTGATTGATTGAATATTAAGCGTCATCTTTATGCCATCAATGGTTAACAGACGATCAGTTAACCAAACCACTGTTTCCTTGGATCCTGAAGGGTTAACCAGTACTCAAGCCCACCCCATCTCCGCAAGTAACTGATAATTTTCCCACTTGAATCAGCGGTGAGACGAATAATAATGAGATGCAATGTTGTATATCAATCATCATGGAGACTGTGGCCAAGAGGGGATTCGAACCTACAACCCCTGGAATGATAGTCATACACGTTAACGACCGAGAAAATCAGGTCAGGTGGGGGAGGGGGGTTAATGGGGCTGAACGGGTTAATGGGGCTAAACGCCATTTGCAACACATTTCAGGTTTTATATGGCACATCCAGTCCCACTTACTCAAAAAACTTTATGTGCGAATGTTTTACAGTTACTTGCAGAAGGACAATGGTTCTATTCAGATGCATTCCAAGATCTTTCTCCACCAGTCTTGATATTACCACATCAATGTTCCTGCAGTGTCATGGTAGTGTACCTGTTTTATTTTGTGATAAAAAATATATAGGAGCTTCCTTACTTTATCTGGCCCGAATTACTGTCCAAGTTACCTACTCTTCCGATGTTTACATTTGTTTCATTCGATCTTGTTTATAGGAAAGTAATCTCATTTTTAACAGACATTAACCAAACTTACTCAGTAGAATAACGGTAGTTACGTATGTATACCCAAAAGAGGTTCCCAAGGACAAAAAAAGCCTTTAGCAGGGTTTTTACAAGCAAATGTCCCTACAGGGCTTGTCCTTTACCTATTGTCTACAGAGAGAATGTCAGTCCCCACTATGTCTGGACCTGGAGAGAACAGGAGTTACAAATGACTGGTGCACACATTGGAGAACCTTAATTTGTTATGCAAAGCATTTATAGTAAATCCATTATTTTGACATTTAACTGGAATTAAACTCACATCCATCAGAGAACACAGTCAAATGTCTCTGCATGGTATATACCTACCTGTTTTGCGTGCTGGGAATGGAGATTTGACAGGTGTTGGGTTTGGGGAAGATTCGTTAGTTGACTGTGATGAAACACCGGAATCCTGACTACTCATCTCTTCCTGCGTAAAAGATAAAACAATCATACTAAACATTTATCTTACCTCATTTATACTTCTAACAACAGAGTTACTTCCCTTTCAAGTGATGGTAGGATCATTCTTGCACTAAAAATAGTCTGTACATAATTTGGTTTGAAATAATTTTAAAATGTTTCGGAGATTTTGATTTCTTGCTGCAGATAAAAAAAGGTCAATATATTATTATGGGAGGATAAGACTCAAAACATACTTTAAAAATAACTGGGTGTGTGGGGGAAACAATGAAGTGTTCATGAAGTGGAACAATGTTTAAAGTTTTTTAAACTGCAAAGAAAAAATTGTGTTTAGTTCAATACAGGGCATTTCTATTTGCAAGAGACGGGGTCAATAGTCGCCAGCTGGACACCTCACCCGACGATTATTTGATATAACTCGATTATTGTGGAAACATTTCTCAGAAATTTTAATAAGATATGGCCATTATTGCACAGAACATTCTGGACATTGATTGGTTTATATAATTTTTGTGTAAAGAATCAATGCATTCTTGACCGTGATCACTAAATGTTAAACCAATTAATTTCGATAGATTGTCAGTTAAAGAGTAAAAAATATAATTATTTGTAATGAAGTAAAATAATTACAATTAATTTAATGCAATCATTAAAGGGAAATATATTCACAAAGACAAGTGCCTAATATATGTAGAGGATGTACACACTTTCATATCAATTTCACTTTTACCTTACGCCAATGTGTGATGACCTCACTCTGACAGTTTCTTTCATTATTGACACCTTTATAAAACTAAAGAGGAAAAATTTTCCATTCATCTTAGAAATTTAAGTTTTAAAAATATAATTAGTGAGAACAATTTCTTATTGTTGATTATATTGTAACATCGGATATTCATCAGGAGTTTGTCTATGTTTATAAAAACAGTGTCGAATGAACACGATGTAAACATGAGCCATCATTCAGGTCATGTGTTACTTGATTTGTTTACCACATGTCTACCAGCATGTCATTATGGTAATTATTGGAAAAAAGTTGTTATATACTGGTTGATGTAATAATGACTAATTACTGATTTTGAGAACAGATTTCATGGGAGTCGTTACATATAGACTCATTCAGTGTTTTATTTACCCCTGCGTTCTATACGCACAAATCTTGCGGCAGACGCACAATTCTGAAATATGTGCATCCGCTGGACGCAGAAAAAACGCAGCCGATTATCTCAAATACAGACATTAAATTCCCGACGCATTGTGTTTCTTGCACACTGCTTTGTAAACACTAGTGCGCGCGCATCATCGGATGAATTTCAAGAGCATCGGGTTACTACTGCATCGCTTTCTAAACAATGATGCGCGTGCATGTAGTATAATTAATGTCATCAGACGGTCTCTGTTACCATTGCGAGTTGTAAATATACAAGCTGTTTGCCGACCTTGAATACTTCTTGTGTTATAGTTTCACTGAATCGAAACCGTGTTATAATTATGATAAACATTTCAATCAGCAGCATAGCTGCCTTTACGCAACAACGCCCAGGCTTGCATATTTTTTTGAGATTGCATCATATCTCCTGGAAATGTCATCAAACGCAAGAAATGCATCCTGAATTTTCTGATGGGGAGAGGGGCATGTCCCCCAGACCCTTCTCCCAACCCTTCTAGAACCCTATGGGTTTGCACATCATTTAAGGGTCAGCTACCCCACTGTCAATAAAGGAGATACAGTGTGTAATGTTATTTGAACAAAATCAACAAACACTGTCTGTTTTTTTGACAGACTAAGCTGCACAAGTGTTTTTTTTAATGTTTTTAACTGTTCTAGTCAATGTTTACTGTTGTTTAATTCTCATTTGTGGTTGTTTAAATGGTGCACAGCTAAAGGTTCACACAGTTTAATGGTGAAGTAACTTCATTTTCACAATGCTGCATCATTTGAAATTGAAATGATTTAGTTAAAATGTCTCGAAAAATGGGACTCACACTTTCATTTTTAGGACTCACAGATTTGTAGTCCAGCGAGTCCTGGGACTGGTACATTGGAATCTGTAAATAAATCACTGCCCATTACATAGTAAAAATTGTTGGAGGAATAAGAGTGGCATAAGACGGAGCCTTTATATAGAGAGGGTTCAGTCAGTCTAGACTGTATATCAGGTGTAGTAGCATTCCACAAGCATTAATTACCTTAACCAACTGTTTTTCTTCACCGACTTTTTCCAATCTCTGGGCTACTTTTTTTTCCTCTGGATTCCCCTCAACTTCATTATTTTCATCTTCATCATCGCTGTCCAAGATTCGAGCCCGCTTCCGGGATGGCGCTTTGATAGGTGAATCATCGTCTGCTATTTTAGATGGTGACACATTCTTTTGCTTCAAAGGAGACTTTTCTATTCTGAAAGGATCAAATGGTCAACAACTACGAAAGGGCATGCCTGTTTTACCATAAAAAAAAAATTGTGGACCAATGGTTGTCAGAGAAATTTCCTAAAATTTAAACAATATCCCCAAAGAACATGTTTTGCCAAATTATATTGGAATCCAACCAGCGATTACAGACGAGAAGATTTTCACTATAGCCATATGTTGGGAAAACCAGCCCGCACCCTGGCAACCATTATTTTTGATGAATCGCAATAGCTTGAACAATTTTGGTAGCGGGTCACCCAAAGGAATATTACTGCAAAATTATACTGAAATCCAATCAGCGGTTTCAGAAGATTTTTTAAAATCTTTTACTATAGCCACATAGCTAAAGGTAGCCCCACTCCTCTGGCAGCCGTGTTTTATGACAAATCAAGAAGATGGCTTGAATATTCTTGGTAGAGTCACCCAAGGAACATTTCTGTGGAGTTATTTCAAAATTCGGACAGTAGTTTATGAACCGAAGATTTTTAAAGCTTTTCCTTTGAGTTGTAAGTGCTACCACAATCACATGAGAAGTTCAGGAGAAGTGCTGACAAGAACTATGATAAACTAAAGGGCACCAACTCTGCCAATAGACAATGGAGCAGAATACGATGATGTTAAGAACAACTGGACTTCATATCGATACTCCACAGCAAGTTTGACTAAAATTGGTTTAAAAGTTTAAGGAATATTCCCGACAAGATTTACCTTGAAAAATAATGAAAGGGCTATAATTCCAACTCTTGTCAGAATACAATATATTGATTTATAAATGAGCTTATTTAATACTGGCATTATAATGTACAGTTTTCAACGTTGACTCCGTGTTTTGACATATAAATTATTTCCGAAAGTTTTTGTTTGAAATATGTACTTCACACTAGTTTTGAAAATAACATCGACTGGTTTATCAACTTATAAAAAATTTAAGCAAATGTTAACGACAAAAAATTGATAACCAGTCTACATAGCTTACATTTTCAATTGAACATACTGTACTTTTTGGTAATTGCAACAAAATTTTGAATCTCTTATTATATAAAACATCCTCTGCTATGGCACACACATTTAGCCTTAACCCTTTACTTCATAAAGACGCATTCTGACGACCCTACCCCCCGCTTCATAAATACGCATCTGGACACCTGGTACGTGTCCTTCATAAAGACGCATTTGGACGCATGGTCTCATTTTCATAAAGACGCATTTCGACGCTCCCTATTTTCAATCACAAAAAACAACACCTTTTAATTTATTTTTCAGAGATCGTAAGTTTATATTCGTGTAGTGCAACATTTCACAAAGTAAATTTACGGAAGACATAATATGGTTACTATTTAAAGTTTTTATAAAAATAGCGTCTATTTGCACATAGTGTCATATCAGTGACCACGCGATGTCATTGAATTGACCAGACTTACTTGGGAATTAAACAAATATCACCAATTTAAATCGCAAAAGAAACACATTTCAATTTATTTTTCAAGGACCGGATGTTTATGTTCGTGTAGCATTGCATTTCACACAGTTAAATTATGCATGACATCAGAGGTTAGAATTAAACATAGCGTCCAATCGTAAATAGGGTCACATCAGTGATCACGCGAGGTCATCGAATTGTCCATGCTTACGCGGGAATAACAAAAATCTCCACATTTTCAATCGCTAAAACAATACGTTTCAATTGATCAATGATCACGCGAATTCATTGCATTGTCCAGACTTACGCAAGAATAACGAAAATCTCCCAATTTCAATTGCAAAAACAATATGTTTCAACTTATTTTTCAATGACAGGTGTTAATATTCGTGTAGCATTGCAGTTTGTGTAGTAAAATTATGCATGACACCTTAGGTTACATTTAAAAATACCGTCCAATCGTAAATACCCATGCCAGCGATCACGCGAGGTCATGGAATTTTCCAGAAAGAAATAGGTCAACACTATTTTCCGAAAATGTACATCGGCATATTTTGATTTTTTTGAAAAATCATGCGTGCTGACTGTGATATTTGATACGGTAATAAATCATTGTTTGTTTTGATTGTGATTACTGGGATAGAATCATGTACGCTACCGTGGCTTACCGTAATGGTTTCGGGCGGTTAGAAGTTGGGGAGGGGGTGTCATAAATTATGTCAGTTTGCAGTTCGGCAATTTACCAAAGCCGTGATATATGTCCTGGGGGTATATGGACTAATCAAATGCACGCGCCAATATGCGACAATACTGGTTTGTTTTGACAGCTGACAACCGTGACCGGAATTTTTATACCACGAAGGGGCAAAAAAACTATAAGGCGTCCCCAGATCAGCATGATGTCTGCTGGTCATTATAATAAGGTAATTATTTTTTTTAATTATCTGTTCGTCTGAAAGAACCCGTTCTAATTAATTTATAAATATTATACGTATTACCGATTTAGATTTATTTTGAATTCATGTCCGATTCTAACTTTTGACTTTCTGATCTGATCTGATGACAGAAGCAATTTTTTTTACATACAAGTAGATCTACATGTAAAAATAATAGCATGGGGATTCTTTTTAAAAATGCGCAAGAAGGGAAGGTAATAAAACGTTTTTTCTCATAGGTAAAATTGTAACATGGTAATAGAACACATAAAAGAATAATAAGTAATTTCTATTTTTACCATTATACTAACTTATAAATTGTAACTAGACCTATCATTATTATAATTAAAACTTCCCCTATCTATTATTGTCCTTAATTATTCATAATAATGATTCTAATAATAAATATGCAGTAGTTGTATTAATTATAACTAAGGTATTGATAATTTATTATTAGTAGTAAAGGTAGTCCTTAATTATTATTGTAAATAATCTGTTTTGTCTGTTTAGTGAACTTATGTATGTTTTTGTCTTATTTCAGTTTGAAAGTTCGCACATAGCAGTCGGGACCAAAACTTTCAGGAGGATTTGATATTTTTTAATTTAAATTTTGTGCTGCTTTTACCTGAAATGGAAAATAATTTACAAATTCCACCAAAAAGTAAAGATTAAAAAATTGTACAACCATAACTAAACGCTCTTGCAGACGTTGTATATAAATAAGTGTAGAAACATTAAATTTATGATACTTTTGGTAAAATAGTAAAAAATTATATATCTATTTAACTATTCCTATTTTAATTAGTAAAAAATTATATATCTATTTAACTATTCCTATTTTAATTATTTTATTAAGTTTATTTGTTTGAATTATATAACATATAAAAATATCATTGTAAAAAATTGGTATGTATAAATTTGTGTCAAAATTAAAAATGAATTGAAATGAAGTCTTCTTGTTTTATATCCGTGTATCTTTGTATTCCATTGTCATAGAATTTTTTTTTTTTCATCATCGCAAAGATAATTTAATATTCAACAAAGTTTACACTGACATAACAAGTGTAAAATCAATATATCTTGCAGAAATATTATCTTTATAAGCGAGATATATATATAAACTAGTGTTGAATTTAAAGAAAAAATTAAAATGAAACAAAATCTTTTTAGTTTCTACCCATATATCTCATTATTCAATTGCCACAAAATAATAATTTTTATATCACCAGAAAGAAAATTTTATTTGCAACAAATTTTACATACACAAAAAAAGTATAAAATCAATATTTCTTACTGAAATAACGACTTTAATGAACTGGGTGTGCAATCAGCATGTATTTTTAAATATCCCCTGAGGGAATGGTGCAGAAACCTTATCAGCTGGGTATTGGTTTACTGACATCTGTTTCCTTCTACCTGTATCTGTTAGGATAGACAATATTGCTATATCTCTACGAAGTAAAGAGTTAAGCGCCATACCTCAACATCTAACATAAAACCTACTTTTTAACGTCTTCTTTCTTTTTGGCATCCTCATCTTCCGACTTTTTTGGCTTTGGTGCAGCCCCAAAAAAAGAACTGAAAAATAAACCATTGCTTTGTGGTTAAAATGGGCTCTATAAAGATTTTAATGGAATAATTATATTATTTTATGTATAAATTATTATATTAATAGCTCCTCCAAGTGATAGAGAGGACAACAGAATGACTGAGAGAATTATTGGTTAAGTTGATTACAACTAACTTTTTATAAACTTATCCATTTACAGCAAATGTCATAAACAATTTTGTCACTGTCATGCATATTCTATAAAATCCTGGAATATTGTGATCGCAGGGTTCTTAATTGCTTGCATTTTCAGGAATGGGGTCGGGGCTCCTGACTTTTGAAAAAAAAATTGCGCCATTTTTAAAGAAATTGGAAAAATTACACAGCGCAGGTTACTTGAATATACATAACAATATACGTGTAATGCATATTTAATTTTAAAAAAATGTGATGTTCTTGTATAAAAAATGTTAAAACAAAACTTGTTTAAATCCAGTATACGATATTTCTGCTTCTTGTATAATAATGCTATATTAGTGGATCACTTTAAAACTTTATATTTAGGGAATGTCTCTATACGTTGTTATGCAATACAGCAAATTATATCGATCAATAATGAAACAGTGTTTCCCTGTATTGTACTTGTCGCCGACTTTCAAGTATTAATAACCTTTTGTTACTACCAAGTTGTTGCGAAAACTAATGACATGTGCTATTTAAACAGCGGTTTAAATCAGAACAATCAATGTTATAACCGAATTATTAACAAAATATTGAATGAAAAGCATAACATAAACATTTACGCTATGGAACGCTGCATCTTTAACTGTCTTCCAATAATCACAAAATTAAGAAAATTATTCCCGCTCAAAACGAAACCGGAAGTAAACAATTTAAGAAAAGCTATCGCTACGGCAAACGTGTGGATATAATTTACTCAGCCGTGTAACTTGTAGGATTTCAGAAGCTTTTATGTTTTTTAAAATGGAGTACATCAGGACTCTTCATAATTTTGAAATCGGCTTAAAATATTGTTTTTACACATGCTACGCACCAAGGTTAGACTAAACTTGACGCCCCGCTTAAAATTGAAACATATTTCGGGACGTTTAAATGAGGCACGTGATTTCATGTTGATTTAAATTTAATGTGTCATACAGGTTAGCACGTTGTAACGTTTTTTTTTCGTCTTAGAAACATTCCAAAGGACGGTGTGATGGTCGTCAACCAATACTTAATGACTGTCTATTTTAGAATAGGGAATTGTTTCAAGTTTACCACTCCAAGTGAAATATCGATTTTGTCACGCGTTGATGGGTTTAATATACCAAACTGTTTTGATTTTATTTATTTATGATAATAAGATGTATGCCTTTATCCATTTTAATAATTTTATATTTTTAACACATTGGTAGCGTTTTTCCTAACTATATGGCTAGTACTACCAGAATAATAGGTAAGATTATTGTACTCATCAAATATTTAGGGTTTGAAACTTCTCCGGGCACCCACTATTGCAGGATCAGTAAACCAGATGAATATATTGCATTTCTAATTATATCTCACAACTGAATTTGATATATGTTTTTTAAGCTTTCATTTCCATTAGTGTAGCGTACGTCTCCTACTTCGAGAATAGGGGCAATGTATGGTTCCCCCATCACACCTTCATTAAAATATATACACAGGAAAAATAATGCATAATGGTGAGGCCCTCCCGGGGGTTTTGGAGATCTGGAGAACATGGACATTTATTTTCAGAGGTCAGGGGAACATTGGCCATTACTTTCAGAGATCCAGGGATCAAAGGCCTAATTTTAGAGATCTAGGGATATTGTCCTTAATTTTAAAAAGTACCTAATTTTATCAATTTTATCAGAGACATATAAACAGAGATAGGCAACTGGAGGCACTTGTCTAAATTTCAGGTGGCACATTTTGGCTTTTTCTAGTTTAGTTTGAACTTATTTATTGTACTTCGATTTTGAAACAAGTTCTTACGACTTAAACAAACCACGCTCGAAGTCTTCCTCGGTATAACCAGTACTAACCACATGTGGAAAAAAAGTGTCTTGCTCAAGGACACCACACATAGTCGCGGCGAATGATTGAAATACCCACGACCCTCCGATCACGGGTTCGGTGCTTTACCACTAGATCACGTGGCGTTTTCTAAATCATGGAAACACACATCCTCCAGAATCGAACAACATAATTTTGTGATTATGGTATCAAAAGAAAAGGCTTGATTTGGGAGATTATTTTTTTCTTTTTTAAATTTAAAGAAATGAAGAATTTTACGCTTAAAGATTTTTGTGTTATTGTTTTCTCTTTTTAGCCCATTTTTGAAATAAGAAATAAAGAAAATCACTTCAATAAATATCAATATGAAACTTTCGCCTTCGACGGAAAACTAACTACTTCATCTTTCTACCTAATATTTCTATTTTTATTGTGTTTTGTTTAAACGTACATGACATTTGTTAAATCCAGACTACCGTTTTTTGTTAAAAAATCTTCTTTTTCTTCTTCTTGAAATTTCAACATATTTCGATTTCAATCCGTTCTAATTTAAATTCAGAAGAAAAATATTAAATAATTGATAATTGGAAGCCCATTTGGTTTCGGCTAAGAATAAAATCACTGTTGATCTCTGCAGAGGGGTAGGAATCCTCCGAATGGGTGTCATGTTCATTTTATCATTTTTTGTCATGTTCACTATTGTGGTTAAATTATTAACCCCTGTGTGGTTCCAGGGAGCCATGAGTGATGTCAAAAATAGGATCACTGTGGCTTATGCATGTCGTAAGAAGCGAGTAATTGAGTAATACGATAGAATTTGCTGAAACTCTGCAGTTCTGCAGGTATCAAGGTTCTAGGTTCATTCTGCAAATTCATTTGTTGATGTATTTTTTTTTTAATCTGCATGTTAATTTGTTGTTTTTGTACATGTAGAGTGAACCTGGAATCTTCCGTCCTGTTGGCGTCGAATAATCTATAATGTGTTGGTACGCCGTAAAACCCTATTCATTCATTCATTCATTCATTCATAATTAGAATTGGTCATCATTTTTATCAGCTTTACTTTGGCACCAAAATTGTTAAATTCAGACCAAGATTCGAAGAGTTATTATACAAATACTAAAATTGCCGTAGACATAATATTGCTATTAGCCTGCTAGTTTCTGTAATTAAGTCACTGATTTTATGTATAATTTCTATACTTGATCATAATTTACTTTTAAAACGAGATGTCGACTGCTTGAAACAGCTTTTTACAGCTTTTGAGGTTTCTTACGTGTTAGTCTGGGCCTCTGCACAACTTCATCCCATAAGCGTATGTACCCGAAATAAATTTTGGATGGAAGTTCCGACAAAAGATATATTTACATTACAGCTGAGTAAAGGCAGAATAGTGCAGTGATTAATGTCGTCGATTTCGGATCGTAAGGACTGTGTTCAATTCCACCCGGCATCCAGTATTTATTTATTAGATCGTGTTTACACAATAAAGTCATTTTTTTATGTGTATTTATAATTATTTATGTGTATTTATTGCCTTTTGTAAATTAACCGTTCAGCTGTTCATTTTTTTGTCTCTTCTGTCCTTCCATCGATAACTTGCCAAAGGCCAACAGGGTTTATGTCGTGGTAAATTGTCCGTCGTCCATCCGTTAACCGTTTTCTTGTAGAAGCTATAGCATCCCCCACATTTTTCAAAGAGTCTTATCTAAACTCGCACAGCATTTGTATAACCACAAACTCTTGAAGTTCTTGAACCAGCGTGGTTGGACCACAAATGCTCCCTGCCACAGGGCTTACAAGCACATTTTTTTAAGGAAACTTAAAAAACAACTTTTCTCTGAAAGTTCAAGCCATAGGCCATAGATATTTTAAACAAGGAAAAGAAGGCAGTACATGGATTTTGCTTATTATGATGTGTAAATTATAGTAGACGTTTCACTTAAGGAAACACTATTTGGTACTTTCAGGGAACTATGTTTAAAACTTTTGGAGATCTAGGGAACAGTGGAAATACTTTTAGAGATCTGGGGAATATGGACAAAATACTTTTGGGGAACTTTGGCAAATACTTTTTGAGATCCGGGGAACAATAGGCATTACTTTAAGAGATCCAGAGAACAGGGACTCCACCTGGGAGGGCCTCAATGGATAACTTATTGTTTTTCATTTGGTGTTCAAAAGATTGTGCTAATTGTATACATATTTATTGAATCTACTACATGCAATACAAATGATTTTGAACTGTTGGGTCTAGACTCACCTTTCGATTTTCGTACCCAACAATCTATTTTTGACCCAATAATACCGTCTTAAATGATGAGAAAGACCAAGTTTAAAACTACGTGTATGTGTTGTCAAGGACTTGTATAAAAGGATAGGAAACTTGCATCTACTGACTAAATTTTGATGAAATAGCACACGAAGGATTAATAAACCACAACGTGTGACCTTGACCTTTGAGGAAAGTATTTGGGTCTTACACGCGACACTTCAGCATGTCATGTTGATCAATTGAGCCAAGGGTTTTTGAAATACATCCATGTATGACCATGTTAAGGACCAGACACGAAATCTCACACAGTCTTGTCAAACAAACTCAAAGTGTAACCTTGTCGTTTAAAGTGGGTCTTGCGCGCAACATATCGTCATGTCATGCTGACGAATTGAGCATTTTTTTTAATTTATCCGTAGGTGACACAGTTACACTACAGACTAAACACATATAATCTCAAACAGACTGAAAGTGGCATTAAACAAGGTTAAATTGTGACCTTTGAAGTGGGAATCTGTGTGTTAAGCGCGACACGTCATTACGTAGTGTCTCACATAGTCAAACAAACTCAAAGTGTGACCTTAACCTTTGAGGTACGGATGCGGGTCTTCCACATAAAAATACCAGAACAAATATTTTCAACTTTTCTCTGTTTATATAAATGGGTTATCATGCATGAGTATAGACAGTTCACCATATCCACTGGCATATATATACACGGCTTCTGCCTGTCTCCTTCGTATCATCACGAGAACGTTTTATTAATATTATATAGGATTGGTTGATAATAACTGGGGACATTTTCATGTAGCTTTTGTATATCTATCTGTTTGTATAAGAGTTGTGGTTTCTCTTATATTAGCACGTGACCAAAATTATCACTTATATATATAATCAATTATTTCTGTCCTTTAAAAGACTTAACTTATGCACCAGGAAGTTGTTGACAATACATAATTAGAACATGAATGTTTTAATTTTAATGAGTAATAAGAATAAGAACCTGCCTGGTATTTAGAACTAAGTTGTTATGTTGATATAACGGGCTTTGTCAGCATTATTGGTGGTAACATCGGTACGAACACACTAGTACAGACAGAGTATTTGCTCATTGAATAATCTCATTCCTTCTTCTTTTTTTCAAATATTTTGTCTCTAATTACACATAAACATGCATGCAATCAGCAAGATAGTGTCCTTAATATATTAAACAAGATGAGTTCGGGTATTATACTACCATGCTAAGAGATACACGTTTTGTATTAACAAGTATACTCGGGCCATGTTATTACATTCTAACAATAAATGGTGCAACCGTTCACAATAATCATATATATTTATAAATAATTTAAGTTCTGGACTTAATCTGTTATTTGTTTGTTTTACATAGAACTAATAACGTCCCTTGCGTCATTATTAAAAAATGTCACAATGGGTTATATAACTATAAAATACGTATTTAAAATAACGAATAAGATGGTATGTAGACAGTTAAAACGGTAGTATATATAACAGAATAGAGTTAGGATAAAAAGGAGAAGTGCTTGACACTCTTTATGTTGACGTCATTTATTTATTCAGTTGCGAGTTGTCCCATTTGTACATATACTGAACGGAACAGCTAACCCGCCACTTTTGTATTTCCAATATCTTTGTCAAAATAAAGAGGGGCGTTACTAAAGTTTGCATGTAACATTTACGTATTTTACATAGGCTACATGTTCTTTCTTATTCAAGTCCATATTTCAAGGAAATTGCTTTGCTACTTTCTGAGAAAATGCATAAAATGTCAGGTACCTAAAATGTCAGGTAGCGGGTTAGCTGTTCCATTCAGTATATATCATAGCGTCCAAATTTATCTATTGCCATTGCTAGTATTCTTTCTATATGTTTTAAATAGTTTGATAAACATAGGAATTGTTTCTGCATACTTGATTTGTAAATTAGATATTTAGCATAAATAAGAGTGTATGTTACAAACTGGAATAACTGCTCCATTCAGTATATCCTAGAAATATAATCATGTGTTTAATTTCATTGTTAACTGCTTTTCATTTAGATATACTTAAGATGTGTCCAGAAAGCTCTAGAACATTGGTATTCCCAAATAGATGTATGTTAGTTTCAACATGCATAGCACAAACATCACATAAACTTGTATTACACATGTTGCATTTATATGTGGATTTGTTGTAAGGTATACTTCGCATTGAAAAGCGCGTATTTTTGTATCTATCAATGACCTAAAAGGCACGATGTGTACATCTTTCGTTAATGTTCGTATTTTCTAATTCCCATTTAATGTAAGGTATAGTTTGTTTTGTTAATGTTGTTATTATTGTTGTTGTTGTTGTTGTTGTTTTGGTGATTTTACTTTTCTGTTGTTTCAAGTGTATTTGGACTCAGAATGAGGTTGGATACCTTTTGAATAGCATTCTTTATAAAGTGAACTTTTGTTATTGATTTTTTAAAATACACATTGTTCCATAATAGCTTGTTGTTTAATGCTTCTGTGTTACTTTCAAAGTTCATACTTGACCATGGGTGTAATATTTCTAATAAAAAATGTGAAACGAGTGGTTTTGTGTTTTAATCTTTTTTTTTTTTTTTTTCAATTTTTTTTATTTCCATAGTACATTCACATACAATTTATTATTACATACATAATGCAATTTACAATCTTCATATATATTTGTTTATGAACGTAATATCAGAAATAAAGTTTAGGATTTTGACAGAATAGGTCGGAGAGAAGAGAAAAAAAAGGCGAAGAATAAGATTTTTTTGTTTAGAAAGAAGTAAATTACTCCACACTGACACTTTATAGATTAACATTTCGTATTAGAAAAATTGCAGTTTATTCCATTTGTTTTCATGTTGTGTAATTTTGTCTTTTGTCAGTGCAATTAATCTTTCAAGGTTTTCATGGTATTTTAAATATTTTTTAAAATTGTTAAAATTCGGTATTGTGTTTGCATATTTGTTTTTAAAAATGAAGTATTTTGCATATATCAATATACAGTTTAATAAGTTAGTGTAGCTACTCTGGTCCACATATCCAAAGGAGATCATTGAATAATTCAAATGTATGTGTATCTGTTTTTCATTTAAAAACATTTGAATTTCTGTCCAAAAACTTCTCGAAATATGACATTCCCAAAACAAGTGTTTATTTGATTCTTCATGCATGTTGCAAAAATCACACAAGCTTGTGTTATTAATATTACATTTAAACAGAAATTTGTTGTTTGGGATTATTCTCATCAAGTATTTATATTGAAACGCCCTTAATTTTGTATTTATTAAAGATTTGATAGGTATAGTATGTACAGTTTTCCAGTTTATGTTATTTATTTCTTGCTCCCATTTAATATGCGGCTTGATGACTAACGTGTTTTCGATACAATTTAACTGTTTATTATATAAATATTTGTTTGGACTGTTTGAAGTCTTAATTTGTTGTACTAGTTTTGTTTGTTGCGTATTTGATGATATAATATCATTCTTGAGTTTAACCTTCCAAGAACGAGGTATACTTTGAATAAGTTTATGATATTTTAAAAAATCCGTGTTGTCTAAAGCATGTATAGTTTTCATATATTGAAATGTATGAAATAATTTATGTCTGTTATCAAAGAGTTGGTCAATATATTTTATTCCTTTATCATACCATGGTTTGTAGAAAAGTGTTTTGTTATTGTTTTTAATAAAGGAGTTGTTCCATATTACCTGCGTTTTTACATTTTCAGTATGTTCACTAAAGTTTATATTTGACCATGATGATACTATGTCTGATAAAAATTTAGAAGTTATTTGAGTTGTATTGTTTAGGTCTGTCCCTTTGATGTTACATTCAAATAAAAATCGTCCTCCCAATTTATCTAATTGTTTTAAGTATATGTGTTTCCAGTCCCCTTTATTTTGATCATTTATAATACGTTTGACCCACCCGGCTTTAATCGATTTTATAAATAATTGCAGATCTATCATTTTTAAACCCCCATTTTCGTAATTTTGTATAATTGTTTTTCTATTAATTTTATCCGGTTTATTATCCCATAAAAAGTTATACATGCTCTTATTTATTAAATCAAAATATTCGATTGGTGGATTTTCTAGTACGGTTAGCGGATAAATCAGTTTTGGTAATGCAAATGTTTTAATCACTACAATTTTTCCGATTATAGATAAATTATACTTCTTCCATCGATTAAGGCAATTATAAAATTGGTTTATTTTTGGAAGAAGGTTCAATTCATGATATAGTTGTTTTTTATTTGTAAATGTGATTCCCAGGGTAGCTGCACTGTCAGATGTCCATATGAATTTTGTTTTGGTATTAAAAGTTTCATTTGAGTTTTTTAAAGCACCTGAACGTAAAATTATTGATTTACTAGAATTAAGTTTAAGACCTGATAGTTTACTGAATTTGTCAATTTTCTTTATTAAGGTTGTAAAAGTGTTTTTTGTTCCATCCAGCATAAATGTGGCATCATCTGCAAAAGCAGTATTTTTAATCTCTCTGTCGTATATGGTTATGCCTTTAATATTAACATCGTTTTGAACAGATTTATATAAAACTTCAATAGCTAAAATAAACAGATAAGGCGATAGTGGACATCCTTGTCTTACTCCCCTATCTATTTTAAAGAATTCTGACATGTGTCCATTATTTATTACACAACTTTGTGCATCATTATAAAACATTTTAATCCAACTAATAAAAGAATTTCCAAAATTAAAATAATTAAGCACTTTAAAGATATAATTGTGGTCAATACTATCGAAAGCTTTTTCAAAATCGGCAAAAAAGATTAAACTAGGTTTGTTTTCATCATTTAAACTTTCAATCACTTCAAAAATGGTTCGTATGTTTTCACCAATATAGCGTCCTTTTAGAAACCCCGTTTGACTGTCATTTATAATTGTGTTTAAAACCTTTTTCATTCTGTTAGCTATTGCTTTTGTTGTGATCTTATAATCTATATTTAATAAACTTATTGGTCGCCAGTTATTCAATTGTTTCAAATCTTTGTCTTTCTTTGGTATAAGAGTTATTATGCTTTGTTTTTGCATTTCTGTTAATTTACCATTTTCGTATGAGTAGTTGATAGAATTCATGTAATATGTTTTTAATGTGTTCCAGAAAGTTTTATAAAACTCAATTGTTAGTCCATCTGACCCCGGGGACTTTCCATTTTTCATATCTTTTAGAGCTAATGTACATTCTTCTTCATTTAAAATACCTTCACATACTTGCTTTTGTTGATCATTTAAAACAGAATCCCTATTAACTGAAAAAAACTCATCTTCATGATCATTTATATATGTATTTACTTTACTATATAAAGTTTTATAGTATTGTTTAGTTTCATATAAAATATCTTCAGATTTTGTTATTTCTGTTTTATTTTTGATAAGTTGATTTATAGTTTTACTCTCGGATCTTTTTCTCTCTAGATTACTGAAATATTTAGTATTTTTTTCGGCCCCTTCAACCCATTCTGCTTTAGCTCTTAGAATAATTCCATTAGTTTGTTCTTCAATAATTTTGTTTAATTCAATTTTCTTATTGTTTATATTACTTATTAGAGTTTCATTATTGGGAGTTTCTGATAGTTCTATTTCTAAATTATCTATATTATTTTTTAATTCGATTTCTTTTTTTAATGTGTTCTTTTTTTTAAAAGATGTGTATTTGATTGACTCATTTCTGATTGTACCTTTAATAATTTGCCATAAAATATTAGGATTTGCTTCTTTATTTATTTCCGCTATTTCTTTTATAGATTGTTTGATTTTGTCTTGATATTCTTTATCTAGTATGACGCTATTATTTAGTTTAAAATATCCTGGTCCACGATTATGTTTTTCAGTGGTCAGTTTAAAATATACAATAGAATGATCAGATCGAAAACCTGTTGTAATTTGACAATCAGTTATAGTATTCACAAGATTATTTGAAACTAAAAAATAATCAAGCCTACAGAATATTTTTGGTTTAGTGTTTGAATGCCATGTATAATGTTTAATGTTTGGATTTAATATTCTCCATATGTCGTTCATTTCATTATTTTGTATTATATCGTTTATTGTGTCCCTATTTCTTTTATTATTGTTTAAATTACCATGTTTTTTTATCTAGATCTACATTTATTACGGTGTTAAAATCCCCACCCACTATCAAGGTTTCACTGTTGTTTGTTATTATAAAGTCTTCTATTTTCTTTATAAAATTATATTTATCTGTCAAATTATTTGGTGCATAAATATTTAAAAACACATACTCTGTATCATTAATTAATACTTTTAATGATTGCATTCGACCGTTAATGATGTTGTTGTATTCTTGAACTGAATATGTAAAGTTGGAGTCAATAAGGATGCCCACACCGGTGCTGTTACTACTGTTCCCACTTAAAAATATATCTCCTCCCCATTCCTTCCCCCAAGTATTATTAGTCCGCTCCTGACAATGTATTTCTTGTAGGAGGCAGATAGTGTATTTATTTATCTTAAGCCAGTGAAATAGCTGTTTTCGTTTTGATGCATCACTTAAACCTTTTACATTAAATGTGCATATTTTAATACTCATTTAAAAACACGTTTTTTTTTATTTTAGCGTTGCAACTATCAATATCTTTAACTATAAAGTGACAGTGGAAGTAAGATAAATTAAAAGAGAAAGAAACAAACAGTACGAGTATCAATACCAACGATGAGCTTTTTATATAATCCATATAACCAAAACTATATGCAAGGTTACGTCGCCATTGTTACTATGTTATATTTAATCTTGAAGATTCAAACATTTTTTCAGCATCAATAATTTATAATTTAGAGACAAGATGCACATCAAGTCAAAACTACAACTTATTTACATAATGATATCATCTAACACAACTAAACCTGTTGTATATAATTTTACTTAAAATATAATTCGAAGAGTGCTCCAGATATCTAAAAGCAATCACAGACCATTATATACATATTACCAATCAATATAATATTTGTTTGCATCAACATTTTATATTTTACATTTTAAATATTATTTCACAATAAGTACATTAATTACATAAATACATTATAGACATTCATTCATAAACACTATACAAACCTATTAGTGTCAATATCAATTTATAGTTTAATATCGTTTTTAAACGTGCATGGAACGTTTATAGTGAACTTTTAAAATAACACAAGAAGTGTACACAAAGAGCATAAAGATAATAGTGTATCTTTTATATATATATAGACAGTATAAAATATGTCAATGTTGTTACAGTTTCAGATTTATAATTTTTTTTTTAAACATTTCAGAGATATTTTTAAAATGTACCTGTAAATATTACACAAGGAGTACATCTTGATAAAATCAAAATAGTCCCTAGTTGTTCACACATAGGCAATACCCGAGTTTTTTTAACAATCATAAATAGCTCATGATTTACCTTTAAAATATTACACAATGAATACATTTAGAATATCAAATAATTCAAAGACCATTTCATGTATAGACATATTACAAATATGTTAGTGTCCTTACCAGTTTCACTTCGATGTCATTTTAAACATTTTATAGTTTACATATAGATATAACCCAAGGGATACACACAAATAAACGTCATCTTATAAACAGCAAAACAATCATAGACCTATTCATACATGATATGTCAGTTCTGTTATCAGTTTCATTTGAATATCATCTATATTCTGTAGTTTACCTTTATTTAATGTACAAGGAAACAAAACCAAGCTTCAAAATAATCATAGACCATTTCTACTTGAAGATTAAATAAATATGTCAATGTTATTATCTGTTTCAGACTGATATCAATCTCAAACACCATTAGGCAGTTGAACGTTCATATATAGACAATATACAATTTCACATTTTTATTACAAGTTTTAACAAACGAGCAACAACCCCAATTGATTTTTAATAAGTACATCAGTAGTACATAAAAAACACATTATATTTTATGTCTATTGATTTCATCTATGCGCACGTATCTGAACTAATTATAACGTTATATATCATATCATTACGTCAACTGGTATGGATAATATGTATCCATTATTGCTAGCAATATTGTTATTTAACTACATTGCGTTGTGGCAAAAAGTTACATTTATAACAATTCTTGAACACACACATACGTACATATAAAAAATCTGTTGTCCGAGGAATACTATTTATACTACTTATTTAATTTACTTTCAACACATTCATTATCGTCCTTCATGTCCTTATATTCGAAAAGAAAATCGAAATGAATATAAGAGATCAAAGGATTCAACATTGTTTCTATTATTTTATTGTTAATTTTATTCCGCTTTATATAACATAATACTTTTTGTTCATACATTATTGTCCTTCGTTTTCTTATATTCGAAAAAGAAAATTCATACACATTATACTCATACATACATACATACATACATACATACATACATACATACATACATACAAACACACAATAAGTACGCACGTACGTACGTACGTACGTACGTACATACATACATACCTATGCATGTATATACATGTAAGCATATACATATACATACATACACACACACATATACATACATACACATATATCGAAATAATATAAGAGATCGAAGGATTCAGTATTATCATTATTACACTATTTTTGTAACATAATCTTAAAGTGTGTATGAAAACAAAACATTGATTATCTCAACCAGTAATTTACATTATACAATTATTACTGTTTGTTTATTCTACATTATTTAATACAAATATTTTCTGTACATATTTTCATCCTTCTATTCGGAAGGACATCGAAATTCATATATGGGGTTAAAATATTTAGCTTAACCATCATCATCATCATCATCATCATCATCATCATCATAATCATCAGACATCATCATCATCATCATCATTTTATTAGTATACTTATTATTACTATTATTATTATTATTATCATCATAATAAGTAACGTTGTCTTAAAATATATGTATATACAACTCCTTAAATATCTCAACCAATATTGTTCATATTAGGATCTTTATTATTTAGTTGCTACAATTTATTTTGCACATTTTTGTAACTAAACATATATACAGGACACGATCATTATCAATATATTTATTACTCGTTAACATGCTTTTATTATAATAGAACCATGAGAGTTTCCTCTTTGATTTTCGCCAATTCAAGTGTTTTAATCTTGTCATTTTCATTTAAATTACGTTTAGATAGTAATCCCCCCACACACAATTTATCGAATTTGTTGATGTACGCATATGATTCCGATCCCATCATTCTCAACCTCATTTCTTTTCATTTCAACTTTTCATTTCCAATTTAATGAGTAACCCTTGTACTACCTGTTTGTATTAATTTAGGGTAAGTAGTAAACATATTAATAAAGTTAACACTCGACATACTTTCTTTTAAAACTTTCTAGTGACCGGACACGAAAAGAATAAACGACACAGACAATGCGCCAAGAACTACTGTTAAATAAAAACGGTAAGGTGTGGAGAGGGTCTACTTTTAAATGATGTTTCGATGCTATTAGGCAATCTCATTAAAATTTCATCAACTTTATCAACGCAGTAGATACCTCAGATTGACTTTCATGTAATTAATATGCATAACAATTAAGCCAATCAGATAAATCGTTACATTCGTAGTTCGATGAGATTTACAATAAGACGTCGATTGATACATTCTTACAAAGTGATGTTTCCTGGGCGTCGATTCTACCATAATAATCTTCCTATGTTGGTGTATATATAAAAAAGGTCCCGGTGTCGTCCCTTATTTCTATAAATATTTGAAAATCATTTACATTAAACATAAGCGCAACTAAATATAGACTTTTTCTTCGGTTTAATAGGCTTCTACTTTCGCTTTCAAGACCTTGATTATTGATAGTAACTTCAATTAACGTAATTAAATGTATGCCACTTGTCAATGTTAATATATTTATATAGTTCCTAAATTCCGGCAGGGACATATAAACTGAGACAAGTTATAGCTGGAACTTGTCTATATTTCGGGTGGCACATTTGTTTAACAAACATAACTCTTCCTGAACCAACCAACACTTTTGCTATCAAAAAAAAAAAAAGGACTAAATCGTAATTTTGGATGGTATTATTTTTTTTTTTTTAACTTTACAGAAATGTAGAAGTTTTACACGTACAGTTATGTTTTGTGAAAATTTCATCAATTTCAAACATTTTTAAAGTAAGAAATAAGAAAACTTCTTTTAATATGTAACCTGTTTTTGATATTAACCTGAATTTGACCATGTCCGAGAATAATGAATATTGCTCATGCGTATTTCAACTTCCTGCACAACTGGAAATATTTACAAATAAAATCCACGTGGTCATTTAATGCAGTGAAAAAATAATGTTTCCAATACGAGTAAGAAAGTCATTTTAAACACGCTCAGGTGCTTAAAATGCAGATTATTGTAGTTTAAACTCATTTATTTTAAGTTACTCTCAACGACTTTCTGGGTGAAAACAATACTAAGAAATAAAGGTAAAGTGACAGTCAATGACAAACATGCTTATGTTAGAACCCAAACATATATATATTACATATGTTTTTATATGTCCTTATGTCGGTAAATACATGTAGCAATGACCTGTAGTTTTAGATACATTTTATTTTTGTACCTTTACCAAGAATCATTTTAAGTGTAGTATATGTCCTTGTGCTTTTTCCATTCTGTATTGCACGCACAGTATAATAGCATGCAGTTACTTGTTCTTGATCAGTCTGCATAGTAAATATCATAGCATTAGTTTATATGTATTATCGGAGACATATACAATTAAGTCACTGATATCATTAAAGACTGTAACCTTAAATGGTGTTGTTATCGTCTTAAATTGTGTATGTCTTTAACTTAAATGACAAATGTCTCGTGTCATGTACATTGCATTTAGAAATAAAAAAAATAATTCAAAGTAGTGTCTCTGTTCAAAGTTTTATAAATTTGGGCCAATTCCATTATACAATGATGAAGTATTTAGTATAGTTAGTAACATGTTTTTATTTTAGTAAATACATATGACAATGATTTGTAGTTTTTATATCATGATATATCTGTTATACAATGCTGCATTCCACACGAAATAATCTTCCCGTATTAATGTGGTGACCTGTGCAATATATGCAATTTGCCTGTTTGTCGTGCAGGTAGACAAAATCAGTTCAATTTATTTACTTCTTCAATTAAAGAGCTTATACGGGGAAGTCACCCATATCATAGCACAAGCATTTGTTTATTTACCTTATCTTTGAGGTTATTAACAAACACGGGTTCATCAGAAGTTGTTTCACTAATTTTGTATTTGGAAACGCTGTTGTGAGGTCTTAAATTGACAAATAATGCCTGTTTAGTCCTCTAATTATTAATCCATGACGTCATGCAGACAGGTGACTTTCCGTCACTTCCGGTTTGCGGACATAATATTTTCAGTTTGACAGAATAATAGTGACACGAATTTATGCCGTTATTGACATAATTATCATTGTTATGGCTTCGTTCTTTGGAATAAATCTTTATACTTAATACTTCTGTACTGATTCAGTTAAAAGGTAATTGATAAGTATTTTATTATTCAAGATATTGGGTAATTATGGGTTGGGCATATGTGATGGTGGTTGTCCATGTTTGACAGAAGGTAGTTTCTATAGTACTGATAAAGCGAAACCCTTGGATCGAAAGTATGTTTTTTTTTTAATTTTTAGATATATTTCAGTAGCACTGTTGAGATAAATCTCACAATGCTAATAAAACATGGGACTGCAGGAATCTTTCATGAGTTGAATAGCTAATTAATTTAAGCTGGGAAGTAGTCGAGTGGATAGGGAGGCTCTTAACACTGTGATGCCTTTCAAATAAAAACTTTCAGTATTGGTTTTGTACAAGAAGCGACCTCGAGAGCAAATCACATAAACATTATTTTCTTTCTTTCTCCAGTTACTTTCAGCAATCAAATTATGATTATTATAGGAAACCTTGTTTCCGAGGCAGGTTTACATGCTTTTAATATAGAAGTTCAGTGAGATCTTTATATGTACTGGGTATGACTCCCTGTTATTGCGCCAACTGCTTTAAATCCCCTTTGAAGGATTGCATGCCTTCACAGCACCTTGTACAAATAAGACACCACAAGAGTCTAAGACTCGGGGGCACTTTAGGCACCGCAGTGCAGCAGCGCTTTGATTTAGGCGAGTTTTATCTTTACTGCAGTAGGAACAGCAGATTTTCTAAATTTACTTGATTTGACCTACATGTTTGCCACTGCCAAGCATGTTCTTTCAATTGTATATATTAATACTTTACCCCCATACATCTGGACTAACATTACAAGCGACTGCAGTTGGACACTCGATACACTGGTTTTGTTTATGTTAGCGATCAACTTTTACATCCCAAACTGACTGATCTTTTTTGTTAAGCAACTGCTATAATAAGTTCATCACCCGACACAGACATAACAATTGATTGGTTTGTTTGACCCAAAGTGTATTATGCCATTATCTACCTGCGGACATCTTCTTCCAGTATTGATGCAGAATTGCTATTGTAGTATTGTCTCACTGTTATTATACATATGTGAGGGACGTTCCCAAGTGTGAAATTTAAAAGCATGATCAGAAAATTGGGAAGAGTCCTTGGCCTTTCAAATTGGGAAATTCACGCGTGATAGTTGCCCATTTTTGGGGAAAAAGGTATTTTATTGAAAGATGGACTGTGTATAAATTTGAAGTTTTTATAACTTAGTAATTTAATATTTTATTTGTCGAACATAAAATGTCACATTTGCAATGCAATTGCAGTGCCAAGTCTCTTTAGTATTTTTGAGTTTATCAACCAGCAAATTCAAATCTGTTTCACTTAGAACTATGTCATTCTGGTTAATTCTCATAAGCCCATCTAAATGCTTAGTTGACAGAGAGATCAAATAGTGCCAGTGGCTTCCTCGGTAGCTGTTGATTTATTTACGATACTTTCAGCCTCAAGTTTACGTTTTTTTACACTACAATCAAACAACGTTTTTTTCCCATTGTGTGACATAAAACCAACCGGAGGTAAACATCGTAAAAAAAACAGAATAATTTACCTCCCTTGTAGTCTAGATAATCAGCGACGCTCGTTATGAGTCGAATGTGTAAGAGAGGTGTCGCAGATGATCTAGACTGCATCTCTTGTAAAAAGCATAGACTTAATCCCAAAGCACGGATTAGACGATTGTCGCGCTATAGGTGGTTTTAGGCTAATAACACTATACCAGACAAGTGCTTCTGGCCGAAATGTTGAAATGTAAACAAAACCTTGAGATTTTGGGAAATCTTTACTGGCTGTTTGGGAAGTTTCTCTGCCACAGTTTGGAAAAAATAACGCATTTTTCATTTGGGAAATGGCCGAATATCGGCCTCTGTTATATAAGGATGAAAAGCCCTGATGATAAAACATATTGCTCCGTGACTTCAGGGCAGCCGCATTGCTAGCCTTGAATATGTCTAAGGTGGGGGTTCCATAAGACAATGGTGGTAGGGAAAAATGACTCTTTCACTACTGAGGTCTTGCAGTATGGTACTAAGTACCTCATCGAGTGACCTCTTGTTGACAGGCACATTAGAGATAGTAACAAGGTTGTTGGTAATCTTATAGCGCATGACAGCCTTGACCTCCTTTCTCATTCGTTGAAGACTCTCCCAGCTAAGTGTGTTGAGCATGGCAGTGATACTGCTTTTAAGACAATATCCCGAGAAAATCTGGCCACTCTCTGTTGCACCGCTTCTACTTTGTAAATAAATCTTGAGTGTGAGGGTCTCGAACAGTGGCGGCATACTCAACCTTTAGACTGATGGAGGTCATGAATAAATTATTAACACGGAAAAATATGAGCTAATCAGAAGTCACAATGCACTCGTAGCAGGCCATAACCCCACATACTTGATTACATTTATGCAGAGTAACTTTTATGCATGCCATGTCGCTGCACAAGATATCATAGGCGCACATTGTCTCCTCAAGTAAATTTCACAGAGGACTACTATGGAAAAATGAAAAATTCTTCTTTTTTCATCTATTTAAGTTATTATTTCAATTATATTCATATCAGGAGCATTGCTTAGTCATAACAGTTGAGACAGGGTCCTTAAGGGAATGTGATATAAATAAGGGACCAGCAGGGGCCAATAAAAAGATACTTATGAAATTTCAAAAGTCTTCTCAAAAACAGATGATCTAAATGTGTTAATATTTTATTTAAATGTCGCCTATTAATATGAGTTTCAAAGTTGTTCAAATAAAGGGATTAGGGTATACTGGGGGAACTTTGATTTTTACATATATGAATACTATAGGAAAACAGATAATTCTGTTTGTCTCATCTGTTTTACATATTATTTCAATTATATTGAGGTCTGGAGTCATAACTGTTGAGACTGGGTCCTTTAAAGGGAATTTAATATCCATAAGAGGTCATTAGGGGACGAAAAAAGGTCCCTATGAGTGAAAATAATCATGAGTTGGGGTTTCATGATTGTTCAAATGAAGTGGCTAGGTTATATTGGATTCCAATAAGGTGACTTTGATTTTTATATCTAAAGGAGTACTATGGGAAAACAGTAAATTTCATTTTTATCAGTTATTTTAAGAATTGTTTTAAGGATCTTGAAGTCAGGAATGTTGTTGAGTTATAACAACTGAGCTTGAGACTTTTAAAGGGTATTTTATATCTATAAAGGGCCAGCAGGGACCAAAAAGGGATAAAATGGTGACTTGTTCAAGAGTTTATTATCTCCCTTTATTTCTTTTTGTTGTTGTTTCTGTTCAATAAGTTAATACGTATTGGTTTTAAAAAAAATATCATAAAAAAGTCAATAATAGTAAATATTTAAAATAACGTTAGTGGACAAAATTTCCAAGAGTTAAATGACCTCCCCTCCCCAATTTCAAAGTAACTGTCTACCAAAACATAAAACCAGAATTTTCTGATACTGCTGTATGAGTCTTTTCAAATACTAACTAGTGTATAAGGAGTCTGCTTGAAATTGGGGGCAAGGATCCATTGGAGCCAAGTAGAGTGACTTTGACTTTACATGGAAATACTTTGAGAAAAGATAATTCTCAATTTTCTCATCATTCTATAGTAAGTTCTTCAAAATTTAAAAGGAAGACATGACGTGAAACCAGATGAGCGATTTAGGCCCATCTTGGGCCTCTTGTTTATTGACAATTTGTACACAATATGTTTTTGGTATTATGGGTTTGTTTTTTTTGCCACTGCCAAAAGTTCAATATATGGACCTTCCGTCATAAAAACAACACAGCTTCTTAAAATCTGGGGAAGAACCCTTAGCCACACTTTTATTTTCCATAAACATATTTTTATGAATGTGTCAGGGGTCACCATTGGCCTTGTTGCATGTCATCTTGTTTTTACTTAAATATAGTTGTCCTAGTGAGAAGACTGGTTACATAATTTGTGCACTTGTTAATCACAAGTGTGCCACTCCATTAATAAAATCCTGTTCTTCTACTACTATGCTGTGGGAATTCTAATGAAGTTTGATTATTTCTACAACAAAAGTGTCTTGATAAATATAATCTGTATCCGGAGAGTGCAGGGTCTAACATGTATGTCTAGTCTGGATACAGCATGATCTCTATATATATACTTCTGAATAAACACCCTCTCCAATGATTTATTTTGCAAAAAGGGTGTGTTTATTTTGGCCTTGTACGGTCTAAATTTAAGTTCTGTAATATGTAAGAAGTATGTAAAAAGCAATAAAACACACTGCTGGTAATGAGGCATATATTTATATGCAATCTCAAATTTTGAGAACAACTTGTGATTAAAGACCAATTTTCATTTTTTTTAAGTAAGTCATTTTATTTTCCATAAAAATAGATGGGGTGCATTTATAAGGGAGGGAACATTGATTTTATTTTGAGTGTCAGGGTGGGTGGGGTACAGTACATATATTGAAGTAACAGGCACATTTGTAAACGGTTTGAATTGCTGATTTATTAAAATGGTGCATTTTTTCAGATGCCTGGTAACCAAACAGTTCTTACTACCACGCTGGCCCCAGTTCAAAATGGCAGCAGTGTCATACCCACAACCCTCAATCCAACCAACTCAGTTGTGACAAGTGCAATGCAGGGAAATACAACTGCTGGCATCTCTAGCAATGTGACAGAGTTACAGCCCCTGATATTTCTGCAGACACAAGCAGCCCAAGGCATTGCTGGAACATTTGCTTTTGCTGCTATCTTACTTACATGCCATCAGGTGAGAAAAAATCTTGTTGATATATTTACTGCATAATACTATGTGATATTACATCCTGTCATAAACCCTTGGGTTATAAAACCTGGGATGGTTTATGCTAATTAGGTGACAATATGCAAACTGTGGCAGGGTATTTCTCATTATCACATGGTGTGAATGTAGTGTTGGTAAATTATGAAAGCTCAGCGTTGTGCCAGTAGCTGGACAGTAACATACACTTTGTGCAATATGCCTGTAGACATTATATTCCATGTGACACTCCTTATAAGGAGAAACATTCATATATGTTGAGGGAACTGGCAGAATCGATAATCAGCATATATCAAATTGGGTAGTAACACAATTTTAATAACCAAAAGACAGTGCCAGTTATGTAAAACAAAAAAAAAACCTCATCCATGCTTCATCTTATTTTACTAAAAAGGGTATGAAATTAAAATTTTATCAGCCATTTCTCAGTGGGCAACAATGGCCGCACCAGCTAAACATGATAAGAAAAAAGATATAAAATAATTTCCTATTCTCTCTTAGACAGGTAAATAAATATATGTAACAGACCATTTTCCCTTAAATTCCATTCCTGGTCTAAATAGTGTTTTTTGATGATTTATTGACTGAGTAGCAAACAGTATATACCCTGATAGAAAAGCATGAATGTGCAGGCTCGTCTGGATCTACATCAACACTGACCGCAAAAATTACTTTTGTTTTCTTTATCAAGCTAAGGGTAATTCTACTATTTTAAAATTCAATCATCGGTGTCAGGCTACATGATAAGATGTCAGACTCGTGATTCATGACTTTTGGGTTTGATCTCAGGTTCATTATCATCTTTTTGGGTGAAAGCTTCATAAAACATTGCTGTGTTTCTCTGGGTTATTTCTGTGATACATTTTAAATCCTCTAAATTTCCAATAGTAACGTCATTTCATCTGCAGCACATATTTTCGTCAGACAAAGGCATTATTATACAGTTTTCGCAGCTGCAAAAATCTTTCACATGTGTGAACGACTGTGCCGTCTCACTATTTTTCTCGTTTTATAACTCTGCTTCCGAAAATTCTGGTTCAAAGTTGTAGGCCGCAAATCCTTCTCCATTATTAAAATCCATTTTATTATTCATGCAAGTACTTTTACTGGTGACTATAACTGCATGTTACTATATCTGCTGTAGCGTATAAATTAATTTTGTTTTAAACCGGAAGTGCTGTTGTGACGTCACGCAGGTGTCCAATATGGCGACTTCCACCACAAAGTCAATGTGCGAAAATGACCATTACAAAACAAGCTGATATATCTTTATGGACTGGAGTTTATGCATATTGATACTATTAATAGAAAGCTGAACTCATAGCTATTCATATTATCCTATTTTTTACACAGGGTTGCGTTCCCCTTTAAAGGGTAAAATAAGCATTGGTTATTCTCAATTTCAGTGTTGATTAGTTTGTTTTAAATGGCGATTTGATAACAATGTTCATTTTTATCCTTAACATTTTGAAAATGAGCGTTACATACGTATTTAAAGGGTAAAATACATCATTTGAAGAAAACCTTATCTGGAGCACTGGATATTACCAAGTATGCCTGCAGACCCTTAATTTGGTTCCTGTTTAGAAAGAAGCCGTTTTATGTTCATAGTTGAGAAAAAGGGCATAAACATAAAAGTACTGGGCTTTGTGCAGTGGAAATGTACCTGTCAGAGGGTGTGTGTGGGGGAACAGGTTTTGATATGATTTTGATTAACTATCTGTAACTAGTGTTTTCACACATAACCACTTGGTAATCAGAGTTATAAAATGTGTGGGTAGATCATTGTTACTGACATAGTATACAATTTTACTCATAGCTGTGGAAATTAAGGTTGACAGATACTTCTGTATTGTGTAAGATGGTAATTTGGCAGTTTTCTGTGTTGGAACAAGTACATGGAAGATCGGGAGTTTACTGTTAAGCTGTCTTGGTTAATAGTAGAGTTTGAGTAAAATCTGGAATGACAGAAGTATATATTAGGTTCTAAGATGAGTTGTTTGTACTGGCAGACCAGAAAGGGTTATACTGATAATTAAGGAGGTTGGTATTGTAAAATCTATGAAATATTTGTGCCACCAGTAATGGTTGAAGACAGTAGTGATTGAAGATAAACACTTGATGTAAAGTTCAGCCATTGTATTTCAGTTTGTTTATTTATTAAATGTAATTATAACATAAACATCCGTTTAGTAAATAACAGTATATACACTTTCATGTAAGGCCTAAAAAAATAAATGTTGTGTTGACTGTTTCCCGACCAACCCATAGTAAAAGGTCCCGACCAAATATTTTTTTTTTCAAAAAAATAAATTTCGCCGACTCATTTAGGGATGGTTCAGGTGCTCCAAGTATCAGGCGAAAACCAATATATAAAACTGTAAACCAAAGACGAAACTTTTATAAAAGTGCGACTTGAAATTCGGAGCACAACTGTGCCTGAAGACCAAAAATAAACAATCTGAAAAACTGTGAAAAAGAAATGACACAAAATCGTTTCTGAAATTGTTACAGTATTTATTCTGTTTACATTTCAACGCAATTATCATTATTAAATCATTTGCAAACTAGACATTGAACGTTCCTCGGCAATAAGTTATAACACAAGGAAATTCTTGTTGAATCTCCAAGGAATCTATTCATCGCGAATCGTTCGCCATGTTTTGTATAAGGTATCGAAGGCGCTCATGCGCAAATTTCTAATCTCGGTTTAAACATCGGGCTATTTTCCAGTATGTGCGATGTTTTTTTTATTGGACAGGGAAATCGCAGGATCAAAGCGGATATTTATCTACATAAGCACTTGTTAAGACTTATTAGGAAGTTAGAATGCTAGGTGTAAAAAAAAAAAAGGTTTCCCTCATTGCTGTCCAAAAAGGTTCACATGTATGAACATCCCGCCGGCAAAAAGGTTATTCAGCCAATCAACCATTCATTCACCGTGGAACAGGTCTTTTTTCTGTTCCATCCTGCACCTGAGAAAGGCCAAAAAGGAAGCATTTTTACATGTGAAATGAACACAAACTCTGGCACAAACTTTGAAATTTAGGATTATGTCCAAGTGTCGAAATTGGTCGGTAGTTTTGAAATATTTTCACAGATATATTGAATATATAAAATGGAATTCCTTTTATATATTTAATAATACCTTTTTTAACAGATTCTGTTGAATACCCAATCTAACCTATTGCAATATGGTGCACATGATGCAGAACAAATGAGAATATATTGAATGCGGAAATGAAAACATTCAAACTACAAAAGCAAACAAACTACAAAATTATACAATATGTTGTCACCAAATGCTTTCAAAAAAGGTGTAATTACTTCGCATGCAAAATTTAGTACATGCGAGAGAAAATGAAGAAAAAAATAACCAGAAAAAACCGACCCTTTGATTTTGCATCTAAAAAAATCAACAAAAAAAAAGAAATAGTCCTACCTACCCACCTAATTTTTTTTCAGCATGAAACCGTAAACACAACATTTATTTTTTTAGGCCTGATCACATAAGTTTAACAGTAAAAACCTTGTAGTTGAAGAAAATACATCAAATGTCCACAGATATACGGGGTAACGTAACACTATAGTAATATGAATTGCATAGTCACTGCTAATTAACATACTTGTCTGAAGCTGTAATTGTTCCTGTTTGAAATTAAAATGATTTGAAGTAACAAGTTAGAAGTCCTGCTTTAGCATAAGAATCAATGTGTCATGCATAGCGGCCGAAAACACTGCATTACTTAAAAACTACATTGTTGAAACTCGAAAAAAACTTCATTGTTGAAACTCGAAAACTGAAGAACAAAACTAAAGAATGCTGCGACTAACTCCTAACCCGTTAACTCCTATTTCATAAATAAAAAGTGTTTAATGCACTTTTATGAAAATTACTATGTTACAAGCACATGTGACCTATAGTAATCAATTAAAAACAGTACTTTTTGGCGGGTCTTTCCAGTCTTAGCAACAGTCCCCCAGTAACAAGTCCGAACAGATAAGTTGTCATCACATGTATGATAAGGTGGATAAATTTAACGAAACGGATTAATGTGTAGAAATTTACATGGCTGATAAAACAAGTACATTAAAACATGATTTTAGATAAATAGTAATTTTTCTAAAATTTGAGTGAAACATTTTCCAAACTGTAAGATAAACTTACATGTGTAACAGTATGGCTACATGTATTTGTATGTCATATATTTACACCGCATGTACTTGTGTCAATGTCAACCTTAACATGTACTTGTACATATATACACAACACATGTACTTGTGTCAATGCCAACCGTAACATGTACTTGTACATATATACACAACACATGTACTTGTGTCAATGCCAACCGTAACATGTACTTGTACATATATACACAACGTATGTACTTGTGTCAATACCAACCGTAACATGTACATATATACACAACGCATGTACTTGTGTCAATGCCAACCGTAACATGTACTTGTACATAATATACACAACACATGTACTTGTGTCAATGCCAACCTTAACATGTACATGTACATATCTACACAACGCATGTACTTGTGTCAGTGCCAACCGTAACATGTACTTGTACATATATACACGAGCATGTACTTGTGTCAGTGCCAACCGTAACATGTACTTGTACATATCTACACAACGCATGTACTTGTGTCAATACCAACCGTAACATGTACTTGTACATATATACACAACACATGTACTTATGTCAATGCCAACCATAACATGTACTTGTACATATCAAGGGGTTAGGGCTAGAACGTCGTAAGTCCAATTTTGGTCAAAAATGACATTTTGGTACAATATTATATTTTTTTTTCTGCTCTATCTTTGACTCCAATATGGAGTATTATGTCATTCTATTAAAGATAAATATTGCATAAAAACCTTATGTAGTAACTGCTTATCATCTACTTTGTGTTATGCCAGAACGTTGTAAGTACATTTTGTATAATGCCAGAACGATGCAAGTGTACTAACTGCAATGTGTCTTTTCTACTTTAGCCAAATATTTTGCGGCAAAATGTAGTAAGTACATTTGCTGCATTTTAGAAAAACACAGTTTCATGTTTATCATGAAGTCATAATGAAGCAAGTGTATTTAAGTCATTTTAAAATATACAAACATAGTTTATGTTTGTGGTAAGTGCACTCAATTTGTTTTGAAAAAATAATAAAGTTAGCATTTATTTGTGAAAAGTCGTAGCAAATGTATTTAGAAATTAATAGGGATAAAATAACAGACAAGTCAAATCCATTTGGAAAAATTACAGTGAAACAGAGTGTAGCCACCAGAATAAGATGTGGAAAATAAAGTTTAGATATAAGTGACAGAAAAAAGTACCAGATAGTTTAGTTCAGAATGGTGAGGCAATGTTTATTGCAATTAAGATTACAGATAAAATAGAATATGGAGTGCGTGGTCCAGTGGCAGAGCACCTAACCCGTGATAAGAGGGTCTTGGGTTCGGTTCTTTGCCATGGCTATGCGTGGTGTCCTTGAACCAGATATTTTTTTTGCATATACTTAGTACTGGTTCTACTCAGGAAGACTTCGTTGGAGCGTGATTTGTCTCAGTTGTGACGACTTGTTTCACAATCGAAATAAAATAAATAAGTTTAAACTAAGATAAAATAGAAAATGATGTTAACAAAGACAATGATTGTGACAACATAATGTCAAATAAAGTTCTTGAAACAAGTAAGGATTCCAATGCTGAAATTGATATTAATATGGATATTCCACTTGCTGTCCTAAAGAGATCTTATAAGAACCACAGTTGGAGATCTTTATTTAGGCCAACAAGAGAAAGTGACTTGGATATATCAAGTAAAATTGAATAATGATGATGTTTACAACCCTACATTTAAGTTAAATAAAACAGACATGGACTCAAGTGATTCGGATAACAATAGCCTTCCTATTATCAGTAAAAAGTAAAGTAAAAAAACAAGAAACTGAGTAAAAAGGGGGCAAAAACCCACCAAGTATTAAATGAATGAAATGTATGTCAGCTAAACATACACTGCACAAGCACCAAACACCACATAAATGGGATACTTACTGGAAAAAGAAGCCAACAGCATTGTCAATATATAAAAGGCTAAGTCCAGGAAGACCATCAATAGCAAGACAGAGACTCCTCAAAGTAATTAAAAGGGCCAAGCTGAAAAACTACAACCAACATAGGCCAAGGCAATTACTTGATAAACAGCACACTCAAAATGTAGATGCTCTATTTCTAGAGAACGAGACAGAAATTGCTTTTTCAAGGCAATTCAGTTTTCTATTGATGAGTTTCAGACACCGGAAGAACTTCAGCGGAGTGTATGTGAACATCTTATTAGCCAATTTGAATTGTATATATATTTTGTAACTAATAATGCAAACAATGAATTAAAGCAAAACAAAAAGAATATGGAACAGGTTAAATACCTCAGAGGAGAAGGCAACTGGTCTAATGATCTTTCTGATGCTTTACCATTAGCTATTTATACCCCCGACAAACGAAGTTTTTAGGGGGGATATTGGAGTCGCCCTGAGGTCAGTCTGTCTGTCTGTCCGTTGCAATTTTCCTTGTTCGGAGCATCACTTGAACAGTACTGGATGGAATTTCATCAAATGTCATACATAGGTAGAATATAATGAGAGGAAGTGCAGTGTACAAGAAACATAACTCTATTCTTGCTAATTACAGAGTTATTGCCCTTTGATATTTTTTTCTTGTCCAGAGCATAACTTGAAAAGTACCGGATGGAATTTCATCAAGCTTCATACAATGGTAGAATATAATGAGAGGAAGTGCAGTGTACAGGAAACATACCTCTATTATTGCTAATTACAGAGTTATTGCCCTTTGGTATATTTCCCTTTGATATTTTTTCTTGTCCGGAGCATAACTTGAAAAGTACCAGATGGAATTTCATCAAGCTTCATACAATGGTA